>AP028166.1:30293995-30964295 GCA_014132275.2 Samia ricini
TACAGACGCGCGGGCCTGACCGCGTATACGGTCCTCCGAACGATAGAAACTGACATAAATTATCAGTTGCCTTGTTGTGATCACAGTTTTGTATGCACGTCAGACTTACGAAATTAATGAAGTGTGGAAACAAAAGTGCTATTTATTCAAGTACAAAAATATATAGATGTCGGCTTTTATATCACGTGTAAGTTTTTGTGATGAAGTTGACACTGCTGGTAGACGCAATTTTTTCGAGCCTCTATAATGACGCTCGTACCAGAGTGCGTTCACAAGGCGGCTGATAATTTCGGTCATCCGCCGTACCATTTTCGCGGTCCGGTCCGTAAGTCTGTAGAACCTCGACTACACTGCTCGCGAAGTTGCTTTCACGAAGTTACTTTCTCGCGAGCATATTATCCGCCGGCCCCTGTTCTCTATGCATAACAGATAATGTTCAAGTATTAGTTACCATTGAATATACAAACCCTATAACATATGCACGCGAACTGAAGTGACCTGAGTATTATAGTATTTGAAACGATGATGGCGAGTCCACTTTTTTTTTGACGAGGGGAAGTGAGACTGAAGTCCCCCAATGCAATAGGTAAGGGGGTGTGGAGGGACGTCTCCACACCAATGTGGGACTCACCCGACGTGAAGCGTCGGAAATACCCACTAAACCCCCCGGGGCCGCCCGCCGTATTTGGCACGGCGACGATACGGGATAGCGGGTGCATGCTCCGCGTCGTCCCCTGCGGCAGGCCCAACAGGGCCACGTCCATACTTTAGCCCGTTGGGGATAACGGGCTAAAGTATGGCGAGTTCACCTCACCTATCCTACTCTAAAATGAGCTACAGCTTTCGATGAAAAATCGTGAGGAAACAAGTAGGGCATTTTTTAATAATGAAGCCCCCCCCCCCCGCCCGGGTAGCTATCAACCTTAAGTTTGAAAATTTGTCGCCAAATACCAATAGATGTGTCACGGCAGCATCACTTGAAAGTCAGTATCGCTAAGCTTACTTTGTTTACCACCCTGGAACACATCATCACTTAACATAAGGTGAGATTGTGGTCAATGTAAAAAAAGTGAGATGTGTAGGTACAACCTCGGAATACTTGGAGTTTTCTGACTGTGACGCACGCACTTTTTTGGTGGGCCACTAACTGTTGTTAACTATAGACCTTGCTTATTTTAACCCTTCGATGACAATAAAAGTTTTAGATCTTAGATAACGTTAATGTCTTAAGAAGTAATTTAGATTATAAATTCCTGCGCGAAAAGTTTAGTTTGTGACGTCACCTTATGCAAAAAAGAAGATAACTATGCTATGTAACCGATACCTATAATCAATGTGATTTCAGACATAGCTTTTGTTGTAATATATTGTTTGTGCCAGGCGTTAAATTAGGTGTTGATAGTAACAATAGGTTTCTAATATGTATTACACACTAACTTGTTAGGAATATAGTTTACTTACGCGGGTCGTACAAAAATTGAAAGCGGGCTTGTTCTACAGTATAGTATTCGGTTAAGTTCGCGAGTAGTGTGGAAGGGCTGTAGTAGGTGTGGTGGCGCGATAGGAGCGCGTGCAGGACGTGCGGCGACACGTTCCCGAGCGCGGGCCGGCTGCGGGCGCACGCGCGCTCCCACGCGACCGCGGCGGCCGCGCGCGCCCGAGCGCTTGTCGCGCGACGCCGCTACGTGCCGCGCGACCGGCGACCGCGTGACGTCACCGACACCACCGCACTCTCCTACCCTACGACATGCGAACATGTATGTTATATGAATTGTTTATCCTTATTTATTATCTTGTGTGTAAACATTTTCAATGGGTGCTTCGTGGAACCATCATGCATCTTACGGCTTCTCATCTCTACTCTTTTATTGAAAACAGTACTTATAATTTTGTGTGAATCTTTTTACAAGTGTTCAGAAACAATAACGGACAGGAGTCGCCATTGGAAACACTACCAGCGTTGTCACCAGGACAAGAAGTATCCGCTGTCGAAGAATAATTACATATGCGAGTACTGCGGTAAAGGATTTCAGGTAATACTGAATTTACGTCCAAATATATACTATATACAACTGTTTTCGCTTTGTCCGGATGTATCTTTGAATTCATTTAACCGAGTTTGAATAAACTTTTTTTAATTAGTATAAGTAATTACAGATACGCTGACTGCGTGGGTCGTAAAAAATCAGGAATAAATTATTATTTAATGTATTTTTTTTTTTGTAATTGTATAAATACAAATGTAATGTAATGGCGGCAGGTTTCGGCTACTACGTGTGATCCGCAAATCCCCTTTAAATTAAAGGGGAAGATTTACAAGAACATAATACGACCTGTCGCCTTGTATGGATCAGAATGTTACCCCATAAAGGTGACGGACGGAAGAAGATTACATGCAGCTGAGATGCGAATGTTGAGATGGATGTGTGCCGTGTGGGGGAACAAGAATGGACAGGATTAGGAATGAATATATTAAAGGAAGTTTGAAAGTGGCGCCAATAACAGACAAGTTAAGAGGCGGTCGTTTGTCCTGGTATGGACATGTGATGCGCAGGGAGAGAGAGAATGTTGTAAGAAAGGTATTGGATATGAATGTGGACGGTTACATGGGAAGGGGAAGACCAAAGAAAAGATGGATTGGACTGTGTGAAAGATGATATGTGTAGAAAAGGAGTGAATGCGGAGATGACAACAAATAGAGAGGAATGGAAGAGGAAGACATGTTGCGCCGACCACAAATAAAAATGGGAAAAGGGTAGGGAGATGATGATGAAATACAAATGTAATCTGAGCAACGCCAGGTGGTATAGAATCGAACGTGTTTCGGTTCAGGCGAACGCATTCCTAGTGTACCACAAGCGAACGCACTCGGGCGAGCGCTCGTACTCGTGTCCCGCGTGTCCCAAGTCGTTCCACACGGCGAGCACCCTCCGCACACATCGGCTCACTCACTCGGCAGCGCGCCCGCACTCCTGTGCTCTCTGCCACAAGACATTTAAAACTAAACTCGGCCTCCACCAACACGTCAAGGTCATTATTTGTGCTGGTAACAACACTTTACGCTAGCAATATTCTAATTATTATAGTTTTTAATTAAATCGACATATTGTATTTGTCCCTGTGCTATATATACTCTTGGTACATTGTTTCTGGATAAGTAACAATTTTTTTTTTTAATAAAAATCATAATACAGTGATGGACCTATAAAACTTGTATTCATGGCCGTAATAAATATTTTTAAATATTCTCTCAATACAACATAATTAAACAATACGTTCGTATTGTTATTTGATTTATCTTTTTATTTAAGTGGCCGTTAATAAAATACGTCACGCTAAAATCAGATTTTTTGACTCCCTCCCCTTCTATTGTCACGCTGTGTCACACTTTGTGCCCCCCCCCCCCCACTAGAAAAATTTCGTCACAAAAACTAAACGTTATTTGTTAGTTTAAAGCTTAAAATACAACGTATTATTCGTGTACTTACCGAAAGTAAGATACTCCGGCTGTTAAACTGCTTTTTCGGGCATTATTTTTGCAACTTATGAATACGCACTGCGGCATTGTGAGACGCGTTTACACTGGTTGTGTTTGAAGCGAACTAAACAAAACCGAGACGTATTTTTTGCGCCGACCCGACATATAGTTGCTATTGTTGATCGAAGAATACAATAATAAATACATGAGAAACAGTATTATCATTTGTTACTGAATCAAGAGCGCAGGGTTCGTGGAATCGTTACTCTCTCAAGTATTGGATAAACAAAGTAACCAGTTGTAACGGATCGCAACGCCGCTAGAGCCGCGCCACAGTCATGTCGATAAATAATCGGTGAACGTCACATTGCCGTAGACCCGCCGGCCTTCTTGTCACACTCGGCAAGACCACCCCCTTCTCCTTTTTTTTTTTTACCTGTGGAAATCCTCATGGACGAACCACTCTCCCGGGCAGGAGAGTGGAACAGTGCCGGACTCCTACCGGCTAAAACCCCAGGGTGACCTCATTCTCGCACTATTGCCAGGAAGTGCGGGGATTGCGACTGCATTGCTATCGCTCCCCCCCGGCGTAAGACCCCCCCTCCCCTTCTCCTGTATGCGAAAGTATTTTATCAACGGCCCCTAAAGAGAATAATTGGTTGTTGCTTTTCTGTAGTCTAAATATTATTTAAGTCGTAAATAAAAATAATGTTAAATATGTTATAAAAATAAATATTAATGTTATATTTTCAGAGTCATTCAGGACATCGTCCGTTTCCATGCCAATACTGTGGCAAATCGTTCTCTCGTGCCTCCTGCCTCTCCCTGCATGTCACTAGAGTACATACCAGACAGATTGTACAAAAAGAAAACTCATCTGTTTAATATAAACATATTTAAGTATAATAAATATTCTTATTGTGCACATGTTTTTTTTATTACTAATTCCACTTGTTTCTAATATTTTTCTTCGATCAATCAAAACATTACATTTTATTAATTCTATTAAATTTAGTAAGAATCGGCTAGGTACTAAAATAATTGAAATTATTAGACTGATATAAATTCCAAAAATAACGCCTCTTGAATCTAGTGCTGCTTTTATTTCGGTCCGATGAAAGTTTGTTTACATCGTCCACTTATGTCAAGTTTAACCTTAAGTTTATGATTGGTGTAGTAGTATATTTTTGTTGAAAGTTTTAAATATTGTTGGGATCGAACTTTAAAATTTTAATTATAAGCTTGAGTGAACAAATCGATTTGTACTAATTTTTATTGCCCATCTCTAATTGAAATGTTCATCCATTAATAAATGCCGAGAAGTACTTGAAGCGATTTTGGCTTGCATGTAATAATTGTATTTTTAATTCATTACATTGTAGTATTTAACACTATATGGATTTTATGTACCTTTTTACGTGATATAGTTTGGTCATTTTGCGCAAGTGACGTGTATTGAAAAGAATGACACGGAGTGAGTTCTGAGATACTTACCTTGTTCGTTGAAGGTAGCCTTAACAAAAGGCCATTATGTTTTAAAGCGTTATATAGAAAAATATTTCAAACATCAGACTTGGTTGTATAGTCTAGTACCTTTGCCTTTTCCATCAAAGAAACAAATACAATAATAAAAAGGATAAAATAAATTCTATAATAGGTTAAGGATGCAATTCTTTCAGAAAAAAGATTAATTTTTAAATCGATTCAAATTTGAGTTTATGAATTAATTCACAAAAAAATCGAGGTCTAAAAGATCAAAAATAATTTTATTGATAACACTAAAGCTCGTCAATAGAAATTAAAGAACAAAAGACAAACATTCTAAAGAGAAAAAAATACTGAACTCTATTATCATAGCACATTTTTATATGTAAATCCATATCAGACACAACAAGGGCACTATGAAAATCAATATTTTGTCATTTTAAAATAATTAGAGTTGTTTTTACAAAGCATATCAAAGTTAAAGGTATATAATGATTATATGGTTGGCAGGATACTCGAA
Source organism: Samia ricini (assembly GCA_014132275.2). Classification (NCBI taxonomy): domain Eukaryota; kingdom Metazoa; phylum Arthropoda; class Insecta; order Lepidoptera; family Saturniidae; genus Samia; species Samia ricini. The sequence goes on from AP028166.1 coordinate 30,299,479, forward strand.
ATACTCTTGATGTAGTAAGCGTCCAACTAATAATGTTAGTGTTTTTGTAAATAATTTGTTTGTTTTTATAGAACCAAAAAAACACCTCGATTTACTAGGTTCTAAGACCCACTGGATCTAAGAATTCACTGGATCGATTCAGTGCTAGATATCGATTTTAGGGTTTTTTGGTCCCAAAAATCAATTATTTCACATTACATTGGCATCCCTATTATAGGTACCTGTTTTTGTCGTAAAAGTATATAATTTGAAATTTAATATTGGTATAGATCTACTTATTAAATAATATGTAAAGTCCAATACAATACGATTAAACAGTATTTAAAATGATGAATTCTTTTCATAATACCGTGAAATGTATGTAATAATTTTTTTGTGGTTATATTACCTGAAGTACAATTTCTTACTCTTTCGTTATTTTTTCAGATTTACGATTACTAAATATTAAAAATGTCGTTAAAACTGTCACAGAACGTAAACCGAACTTCATTGCTAATATTCCTAAGAGTAAAACTGAAGTAATATCTAATATTGGAGTTCTATCGTTTGCACCAAGAAGTGTAGGTGTAGAGAGATCGTAGAGAAGCCTGTAAACAGTAAGATAAAGCAAGATCCAGTTCCATATGTACCAATCGTAAATCCGAGATCAATACTACCATTGATAGATTCGGAATGGCGTAAGGACGAGATTGGATTACCTTCAATCAGGCATGAAGAGATACAGGCAGCGCGACTTATTGTCATTAGAAAGAGAAAAAAATGAAGAAACATCAGAGGAAGAAGCTGTGGAAGAGAATGCGGTATCGCTGGGCTAGAGTAAGTACTCGCTATAGATGTTTATAAATCCATAGGGAAATGGTACAGGGGGTTAAGTAATAATCGGTAGTTTATAGAGCAATATAGCTAATTAAAGGCGACATGGACTCATTTTAATTTTAAATTTTATGCCTATCATAAGCAGAATTTGTCATTTAATAAAAAAAAAAATCTTTTAGTTACTTGTATAAGTTAGTATATTTTTAATAGATGTACTCTCTAGAGGCACTTTTACCAGACCAGACTTTAGGTTTGTTTTATGGTTGTGACATAAACTTTTACTATTTTTTGAAGATAAGTTTTCTACATAAGAATCTGTAAAACATTAAAAATAATTAAAAAAATGTAATTACAGTTATTTAGAAATACGTTATCAAAATCAAAATCAAAATTTATTTATTCAATTTAGGCCCTAAGAAGGCGCTTATGAACGTCTAAAACACTACCACCGGTTCAGAAAACAACCCAGTCGAGAAGAGCGCAGGCGAGAAACTCGATCTGGTTCTTTTTTTTTTTCATAAATATAATATATATAATTTTTTTTGTCATATATAAAAAACTATACAAATCGTAGTTTTTAGTGGAAGCACAGAGATGTGGGTTATTTCCAGACATCACTATAATTCACGTAATGATCCACCCTGTAATAATCTTTTGAGATTAAAACTTGCTTGACATAACACTTGAACTTATTGTCAGGTAAATCGGTAATGTTACTTGGGATCTTATTGTAAAACCGAATACTATTACCTATAAAGCTTTTTTAAACTTACTTAACCTAAAGCGTGGGACGGCCAACTTGTCTTTACTTCTAGTATTAAAATTATGACGATCATTCACTAGATCTAGCTTGTCTAAATTTTTACGAATATGCATTAAGTTATCGAAGATGTATTGGGAGGGCAAAGTATGATATCAAGAGTATTATAACAAATGTGGTAAAGTCCATTAAACATAATTTAGGGTAATTTGCTAACAGCTAATTATACTGTAACATATATTTACTGTACTGATATATTTTTATGTGTCAAATTGAAATATTATTGATAATTTGATTCTATTAAAATAATGTGTCTACAAATAGAATCAGTTTGTATTACATGGTATTTTGTTGCTTTTGTTGGAATAATCTTTGTCATTAAATAATTTAAATATCACAATATTTTATAGATAGCTAATTTTACAAAGCTAACTACGGAAAATACATTTGACCCCTGATATATTAAGTGTGAGAAAATCATCATCTCCCTACCCTTTTCCCATTTTATTTGGGGTCGGCACAAGATGTCTTTCTCTTCCATTCCTCTCTATTTGTTGTCATCTTCGCATTCACTCCTGTTCTTTTAGTATGAGAAATATTATTAATATTATATTATTAGTTATAGTATTAAGTATGAGATAAATTTGATAAGGAATTGATATTGGGTGGCTTTTGTAACTTAAATATAAAGGGATCATATGCATGATGTCCTTAGATATAGAAGTATATTATACTAAACTAACTGTGCCTGCAGCTTTAGCTAGAGAATGTACTGGTAGTTAAAGTTTGTCCACTTAATTAATTTCATAATATGTATGCACAATTTACACAGAGATTACATTAAAACAAGAATTAAATAAATAAAAAAAAAAAAATTATTAAGTAATCAGTATAACTTGAAACTACAAAGGAATAGACATGTTCAGATTGTAGAGGTTGAAATATACACTATTGTACATTTTACAATACTTTGTAAATGGTATTATTACTATAAATAATAATACATAAACAAGTATACTTAAAACAATAATAGGGTTCAATATAGAAATGTGAAACAAATGTATTTTTTGTAGTTAGCTTTGTTATCTATAAAATAAGATGATATTTAAATTACTTAATAACAGAGATTGTTTTAAAACAAATTCCTATGTATTTTATTCTCGGGCTATATCTCTGTTTATTTGAAAGAATATTGACAAACTACGGATGTCTGTTACAGGTAAAACAAAGACGTCGCCAAATGAAAGAGAAAGCTTTCCAAAAGGAGCTCCTGGCTCTCATACAACAAGCTAATGAATTCTCCGCAGAAGCTTATGTCAATGATAAGATTCAGAGAGCGAACCACACACCTCTCCCAACACGCTGGAGACACAAACGCCTGCCCGAGTTCATCATCAGGCAACTTCTCGGCATTGATAAAAAGATCAACTACAGCCACTCGGATGTATATAAAGCTTGAGTGTTTTATTTATTGTGTTCTTTGAAATTTCTTTTGGGAATGAAGTGACACATTTGTATTGTAATGCAAAATTGTTGAAGGTAGATTTTTAGTATTTAAATTAAATAAATGTATGTGAAGTTTTTTTTTAGTCATTATAAAATTCTAACTAAAATTCCAATGTGCCGTCAACAAATTTATACTAATAATTAAAATTGAAGTGTCTAGTTGTGATATGAAACCTTTTTTAAAAATAAAACCGACTTTGAAGCAAGCCTGCATGACAGCGGTGACTGGTAGTGAATTCTGTTCAGTGTCAGTCGCCGCTGATTTGGATTGTACTGAACTTAACATCAGGTCAATGCACAATTTTACGGGCAAGTGTTTGAATTCATAAGAAATATTGTTAATTATTTATGAAAATCAAAAGAACCCTTAGTTTCACAAAGTAAGTTTATCTATCTACCAAAAGAAGTCCCGTTAAAAATCGGTCCAGCCGTTCCGGAGATTACCCAGAACAAACAGACAGACAAAAATTATAAAGAATTTATTTTTTGGTATTGTATATATATATTCATATGTATTTAGAAACATAATGTTATTTTGATATTAAGTAGACACTTCAATTTTATTTATTAGTATAGTCTCCTTTTACAAATCGTCTTGAACAGTGGCATAACTATGCCATCTGAGGCCGGTGGCATATTAATTGTACGGGGCGCTCGTAAAAAATTTAATAGCATTTTGCCAGGTCTGCCACCCTTTTGCGAAAGCCACCCCGTGTCGCCCCTATCCCAAATGCAGCGGACGGACCCGGGGGGTTTTAGTGGGTATTTCCGAGCGGTTCTCGCCCGGGTGAGTCCCACACTGGCACGGAATTCGTCCCTCCGTGCCCCCTTACCTATTGCATTGGGGGATTTCGGTCTCACTAATGCAAGGGTAATGTAACTAATGTAAGGGTAGTGCGTAATGCATTCCCCTCGTCAAAAAAAAAAAAGGTCTTTCACCCTATACTTTTTTACACTGTATAGGATCTGAGCTTTGACCATAATCTCACCTGATGTTAAGTGACGATGTGGGCCAGGATGGTAACACACTAAGCCTAGAGGTACTGATTCTCAAGTGATGCTGCCGGAACACACCTGTTGGTATTTGGCGATAGGTTTTCAAACTTGAGGGTGGTAGCTACCGCAATATTAGAAAATGCCCCCTATGGTTTCCTCACGATGTTTTCCATCACCGAAAGCTCAGGCTGATTTTAGAGTTCGATAGGTGGGCTCGAACCCGCGTCCATCGACGCGGAATACGGCCGCACTATCCACTGCGCCATCACCGCTCTAAACGCCACTGCTCTTGAACGAAGCCGGTGAGGACGTAAATAATTCAATATTATTGAAATGATTGTTATATAATTTCTTAATTCTGCAAAATGGTGCGCGTTCACCGGCATTCGTTTTACAAGCAGTAGACGCGAATAATTGGGATAACTTTATGTACATGGAAGGAAGATGAGGTATTATTAAATTGTAGGTATAGTTTTACAACCCTTCGGGGGGGCGGGCGAAGAGAGGTGGGGTCGAGAATATTCTCCCCCATCCCCATTGGGCCATTCCCTTCGGGGGGGCGGGCGAAGAGGTGGGGTCGAGAATATTCTCCCCCATCCCCATTGGGCCATTGCACGACGAGGCCCGGTGGGTTCGCTGCAGGGGGCGACGCGGTGCCTGCGAAAGCCACCCCGTGTCGCCCCTATCCCAAATGCAGCGGACGGCCCCGGGGGGTTTTAGTAGGTATTTCCGGGCGACTCTCGCCCGGGTGAGTCCCACACTGGCGCGGAGCTCGTCACTCCGTGCCCCCTTATCTATTGTATTGAGGGACTCCGATCCCTCAAATACAATAGATAAGGGTAGTGCGTAAATGCATTTCCCCCCGTCAAAAAAAAAAAAAAAAGGTATAGTTTTACAAGACAATGACATAACAATGACATGAAAAAAATAATAAAAAATGAAAGCTTTTTCTGTACTGAGATCATTCCTTTATGTTGAAATATCTTCGCGTATTGACTAATGTTTATTTTTTTCTCTTACTGGGAATTTCACACGTCCGCTTTATTTATTATAAAACTATTTAATTATTGACCTACTAATGATGGTTTAATTATTAAAATAACGTGAGACGAAAAAGGAGGCCCACATCGAATGTTTTATTCCTGGAAAAGTAGATATTACAAAGATTTGCATATAATTTCGTATTATTTGTATATTCGATTTTTTTAAATTTAAAATGTTAAAACTTAAATGAAAATCTTATCTAAGTAAAGTATTTATGATACCATAACTTATGAAAACATGTGTAGAAAACGGACGATTGTAAAAATAAGTAAAAAAAAAAAAAAAAATTCAATAAAAAATATTTTGCTGATTTGTTAAGAAAATTAGGTTATTTATTATTTAAACTTACATACTACTCTAGGTATAGAGTACACTTGGGTAATGAATGTCTTGTGCTGATCATGGAATATCCAATAAATAATGCATTGTGAACCGAAAAATCGAGTACTGTATTTTTACAAAGGCAGACCACAATAATCTTGTTTGATGTTATTGAGGTTAAAATTTTAAACATTTTATTGACTGATTAATGCTCCTTGCTTTGTTTATCGGGATTAATGTATACCTACTTTTATTCTTCATACTAACTTGTACCCGCTTTTTTTTATCACGTATCCTCAAAAAGAAAGCGTAATAATACATGAACACGCTTCTATGGTTCGAATCTATACTTGTCTGAAAACTATATATAAACAGGTTCCGTAGTTTCTACAGAACAGCATACTAACAAAAAGCAATTATTGCGTGCACAGATTAAAGTGCAACATGAAATACATATGGGGTCGGCATAATAACTTAACTGCATAACAACTTGAGGCGCAAGAAGCACGAACATGATAAAAAAAGCTTTCTAAATTAGATGTGAGACTACATGTATTATAACTATGATGGATTTACTTGATTACTTTTAAACTTACAAAAAAAATGCAAATTAAATCATGTCCCGCTCCCCGCTGTCACTGGCACCCTATGTTTACATAGATTTAGGTCACTCGGCCTCTGATGTAAATAAACATTTTTTGCGATATCATAGACGTCTTAATTACGACTCTCGAAGCTTCGTTGACTTAGATTAATGACCGGAGCGTTTTTGATAAACCTCAGGTTTTATTTCTCGATTAGTGAAATGGAAATGGAAAAAAAAAAAGCGTCCATTACAGTCATCCGTACGACGTTAAAACAAAAACTAAATAAATTTAACCTCATTATTTATTCATTTATTTTTGAAGTGAACCTTCTTTGCGCGCGATGAGAATCAGAATATAAACGTCTGATATTTTGACGCTAAACGTCAAAATTAGAGTCATGATTTTGAATATTAACTGATAGAAATATGAAAGACACAAAAACAATAAGCACTCTATACTTTTTGAGTGTAAAATTATTATTTTCTCCTCATTCTCTTAGACATATAAACTTAAGTTTTATTTCTAACAAGTTAAGGTACATTGTAAATTGCGACGCGGTGCCTGCGAAAGCCACCCCGTGTCGCCCCCATCCCAAATGCAGCGCGGACGGCCCCGGGGGGTTTTAGTGGGTATTTCCGGGCGTTTCGCGCCCGGGCGAGTCCCACACTGGCACGGAACTCGTCACTCCGTGCCCCCTTACCCATTGCATTGGGGGACTTCGGTCTCACTAATGCAATGGGTAAGGGTAGTGCGTAAATGCATTTCCCCCCGTCAAAAAAAAAAAAGGTACATTGTAAACTATGTGTATCGCTTCGAGAGGCGTAAAACAAACTAAATTAATATTTATAATTATCCGTTTGAATGTATGCATATTTATAAATGATTTTTTGAAATCGATTCAGTAATCGCAGAATTAACTTTGTACATATAAACTAATAAACATATAAACAAATTTTAGAATTAAGTAACTCCCGAATTTTCATTGATAAGAAGTAGGCATCTGTTTCTATTTACTACCACAAAACTAATTCTATTCTTTATTAGTGAAATGTGTCAAGGATCATGAATACCAAGGTTAGCTATGACTATAAGGCTATAAAAACTATGTTTTATTTTATTTAAAAAAACTTTGTTGATGTGAAACATTTAATACAGCGGGTCACACCGACTGTTGCTGTGGTGACGCGTCGCCATGCACAAGTGTTAATATAAATGTTTAATAAATAAACAATCATCTTTTAATTTATAAAAAAAACCTGTATGTTTTATTATTTATAATTCAATAATTAGAAGTTACAATTAAACTTGTATTGAAACTAAACTTAAAAAACATGTCTACAGACCGACGCGCGACGTTACATCGAATAGTCCTTAAAACTAAGAGAGATGACTACCGATCGAGCTGTGGCCAAATATTAACGTGTGTGAAGGTCTCGACAGCTGCGGCGGGCCTCAGTGAGACTCAGCAGGCTGGGTCATTCTCATCACGACGATAAGCTGTAGTTCCAGCAGGTGCTAATAATGTTTGGTAGGCCGATGTAATAACTATAACAAGGAAATTGCAATATAGCGATTTCCGCGGGTTACAGCGGAGTGCCAGTTTCATGTTAAAAGGAAACTGCAACGTAGTCCTTTCCACGGAATATAGCTTCGTCACATGTACACATACCTTTGTTTAATATTGCAAGTTGTTGTTCGTAACTTGTGTTATTTACTAATAGGAATTTGTACTTTGACTGTTCTATAGTATTTTCTTCGAAAACTGTCTCGATATATTTATGCACGAAAGAAAAACGATAAAATCTAACCCTAATAAAGTACCACATAGTCGAATACATAAGAGGGCGTAGCCTTAGAAAAGATCCACGCAGACTCATCTCCCCTTTTTGAAACGTTAATATTATCCTTATCCGTATATATTATAAAAGGTAACATATGTCTGTTAGTTTGCTTATAATTCAAGAACATTTTCTAATGTATGAAAACAATTATGAATCAAAAACGTCTTACATATATCACGCTTTTCTCCCGTGGGGGTAGGCAGAGATTACGTCCTTTCACTTGCTACGATCTTGACACACATCTTTCGCTTCCTCTACTTTCATGAGCGCTTTCATACATGCTCGTCGGTTATGAGTACTTTTTATTTAACACGTGATCGATTTGGTCTAGATACGTTCGCCTAGGTCGACCCTTACCGACTTGCCCATTCACCCTCGCCTTATAAATTCGTTTCGTTAATCTTCTCTCATCCATCCTCTCTATATGCCCAAACGAACAAATACGTTGTCCTTGTAATAATCGACTGCCGTTCTGAGGTCTCGGGTTCGATCCCCGGGTCGGGTCAAGTGATATTGGGTTTTTTCTACTCAGTTTCATCCCGGAGTTTGGAATTTGTGCCCGATATGGCGACAGGCTCGCCCCCTGTCACAACTGGGACGGAACTAAGCTCGGCGAAATGTGGGTGGTGTAGTTCGCTACTTCACCTCTGCCTAACCCTTCGGGGATAACAGGCGTGAGCATATGTATGTATGTATGTAATAATCTACTTAGATCACTAAATATTTTGGTGATAATTTATAATGAGGTGAATGAACATCGTATAGGAGAGAAATTGATGAATGCGAGTGGAGCCGCGTGGACAACTTGTATTGTCTATTTTGTAGTTTCCCTTTCATGTTTAACCGGATCGTTATCCGATTTACCCACGGCCGAACCAGATGAAAAGCTGTGAATAAACTCTTTATGTTCAAATATGAAATACATTTTATATAATTCGAAGTTTTATTTAGCTTCGAAGCTTATGAATATTATTTTTCATGTTTGTTTTGTTATTCTGTTATTAATACTTTCATTTATTGTTACAATACGTTTTTTGAAATACGCTACAAAATATTCATAAACCTACTAACCATGTGCACGCGGCTCCGCCCACGTAAAACTGTCCGTTGAGTCGTATTTTGTTCCCAATTTCATGAGGTTACATTTTTTTACACAGAACCCTACTTATTTTTCTAAAATGATTCTTGATTCTAATATAGAGGAAAGATACTTCTCACAAATTCAAACACCTGCCAGTAAATCGCGTTTTATTAACAACTAGCTCTGATAATTCAGATAAATACTATATTTCCGTCCCGTCCCGTCAGAATTATGTATGTATTTTTGAATGTTATTTATAGATGGCGCTATACTTATTTTTTTTATTAATTTGGACTGTTCTGAAACTGTTGAGAATTACTATGTATGGACTTCATAGTCTTCTACGACTTCAATTTGAGTGTATGTTTGTAATATCAAAATAATAGTTTTTTTTAGTAAATACATATGAATGTATACACGGCATCTATGCCGAAATTTATTTTTTAAAGATTTTGCCCGTTTGTTTGTGCCTGCTAATCTCCGGAACCGCTGGACCGATTTTGGCACGACATTTTTGCCCGATAGCTAAAGTTGTATGGCATAACATAGGCTAATTTTATTTTTGGAGAATAATTTAGGTTTCGTGTAAAAATTAAAAACTTGTGAAATTATAAACAAAATCCGATTCAATAGTCAGTTTTTGATTTCATAAGAAATATTAGCATAAAAAATTAAGGCATCTACAACAAAAAATAGGATCCATTCTTTTTCAATGATTATTTAAAAACAATATATTATACGATAAATAATTGTGTGGAATAAGAAATATGGTATGTAGGCAGAGCCGCGGGAACAGCTATATCGTTATAAACCATAACAGCATGGTTAGCTACCACCTTCAAGTTTGAAAATCTGTCGCTAAGTAACAATGTTCTGGCTCCATCACCATAGACCCAGTACTTCAAACGTAAGCGCGTTTACCAACGTGGATCTCATTGTCACTAAAGATCCTGGTCAAAGAACCGAGCAATAAACCAAATTTAACGAGATTAATCCATATACGTCTACTAGGAATTTAGACGACTAACGTTAATTTCAAAAAATACGAGAGTTCTTACCGTTAAGAAAACACGACCGGAGGTTCTTTTGATACTGAAATTCAATAAACTTGATTCAATTCCGGGGATTCTGGGAAAGCACTTACAGCCGTCAAAGTTAAGTTTTGACTGGCTCAGTTTTTTTACATGTAGCTTATAAAGTTGATATGAATACTAATAAAAAAAAAATATTTACTTTTATTACTCAACTAGAATCTTGAATTTATTTTCTCTGTCTTCGTGTATGTCCGGATTTAACTCGAAAATGCTTTTACCGATTTAGATGAAGTTAAACGGAAAGGATATTTCAAAAAGCAGTTGATAAGTCGAAATAAAAAAATAATAAAGAAGAAATTCTGTTCAACTTTGTCTCAAAAACGGATTGACCGATTGTGATAAAATTTTTTTGTGTGCATAAAGTATATTAGGATAATTAATGATTGATACGTTTGGTGCAGCCAAAGAATAGTACAACCCCATATCTTCCCACGTGTGTTGTAAAAGGCGACTAAGCGATAATCCAGGGGATGGGCAACATCATGGGGGGGCAGGCTCATGGGGGGGCAGGTTATACTGCCTCCCCGGAATGTGACCGTTGGGTCAGTCCTCCCTTCGGGGGGGCGGGTGAAGAGGTGGGGTCGAGAATATTCTCCCCCATCCCCATTGGGCCATTGCACGACGAGGCCCGGTGGGTTCGCTGCAGGGGGGCGACGCGGTGACATGCCTTGGCAACCCCGTATCGCCCCCCATCCCAAATGCAGCGGACGGCCCCGGGGGGTTTTAGTGGGTATTTCCGGGCGACTCTCGCCCGGGTGAGTCCCACACTGGCACGGAGCTCGTCACTCCGTGCCCCCTTATCTATTGTATTTGGGGGACTCTGATCCCTCAAATACAATAGATAAGGGTAGTGCGTAAATGCATTTCCCCCCGTCAAAAAAAAAAGGGGATGGGCAGCAGCATCCTCTGAGTACTACAGAAAACTACTGCGATCGCCAACCCGCTTGCCCAGCGTGGCGACTATGGCCATTGCCTCCCATTTTGGGGGAGACGTATGTCCAGCAATGGACGTATTTCGGTTGATTCAATCAATGATTGAAATGCTATAAAAATATCAATATGATATTTATATAGAAATTATTAAAAATTAGAAAGGGCTTCGGCGATTTGAATAAAATTTGGTGTACGAGAAGCATATGTCGTTCGGTAACTGGTAGTCCATGAAAAATAAAACAAAATTAGGACATCCCACACACAGGACATTTTGATTTTGATTTTGATTTTATCACTGTAAACAAAACTCATAATTTTTATTGCATACATAACATTATAACGAAACTTCTCTCTGTTACTCCGTTTACCACCTACTGAACCAGTCTCTTTACATAATTATCTTAGAAAATCATAAACGTAATATCAAAACAACAACTTTTTAATAAATACATATGAATGCACACATACAGTAATCATTACCTACACCAAAACACAATTTTAGATTTTTGTCCACCGGCACAGCTATTTGTTCGGGCTAATTTCCGAAACACCAGAACCTGACAGATTTTGTCAGGACTTTTTCTGACAGATAGCTAAAATTTCACGTCGTAAACTTAGCCAACTTTTATTTTTAACAGACTTCAAAAAGGAGGAGGTTATCAGTTCGATTTTTTTTTTTTTTGTATTTTTGTTACTCGAATACTCCGTTAATTGTGGACCGATTTGAAATTTTTATTTTTAATCGAGGTTGTCCCACTTTCACCAAGTCTGGATCTGATCAGTGGATCTCGAGGAAATCAAGAGAAACTCTCGAATTCCTTAGAATATTCAAGTTTTTGTGTATTGCTGTCACTATTTTATGTTGCTGATCTGATGAGGGACGGCATTTTAACGAGTTGGAGTAGGAGTTTTTTTTTTGTTATTGTACTTTATTTAAATGCCATAACAGTTTTTGGAGTCGGTGCCAACTAAAATTAACCAACGTACTCATTTATAAATAGAAATAACTGCCAAACTCCATCACGATTTCATATAAGCTTAAATAATTTAAACCAGTTTGTTATCCGTAAGCTGGCATCGATTTCAAAATTATTATGATATTAAAACGAAGGATATATCGAATTTAGCAGAAGTAGACTATAAGGTAATTATTTATTTACTTTTTATTGTATTATTTTTATGGATATATTTAATCTGTAGACTCTATGTAAACTTTATGAAAATTCATATAAGAATTCCATTTATGATATTTATAAGGTTATAATTAGAATTACGCTGTCGTGGGCGGATTCCGAGATATAAATTTATTAGCAGATTGTTTTATCGAGTTTTAAATAACATAATATTAGAATCGCGTGGTCGCTATCGCTGTTAATTGCTTTCTCATAGTTTCTTTATATTTACAACTAGGCCAAGGTTTCTTCTTAATTGAACGTACAGGTTTAACAAATGATAATTTAAATGTCTGAATTTAGATTAATTCGTTGTTATTTTATGGTGAAAAATCTCGGGATCAGCAAATGTACATGTATCCAGAGCTAGAGATTTTACCGGCGCGGTGGATGTAGTCCGGCATAATGCCGTCTCGAAATACGATTCAGATCTATCAGATAGGAAATCTAATATACCTAACTAAATTTACATTAAGTCGATCTTTTAAGTCTCGTGGTAACTACATTACTACTATACAAATACCGAAGACCAGCATTCGGTCAGTCAAAAAGTAAAAAAAACTAGTAAAAATTTTAAGCAATATATTTATTTAAATCCATTTATACTATTCTATGATGATGAGTCCGAGCTTTCAGTGAAGGAAAACACAGAGATAAAAATTACTGTCTTATATTACCTTATTGGCATATTGCGGTAGATGTTTTCTATTGCGTGCTTGGCTAGCTAACACTCTCAAATCGTACATCTATCGCCGATAATTTATAGGTGTATTGTTATCATCACTTACCCTTAGGTGAGATTGTGTTCAAAGACTTAAGTTATATTAAGTTATATATCACTGAAATGAAAAATTATAGTAAATAAAAAAATGAATAAAAAGATAATTTAGCAAAATGAAAACGAAATAAAACATGAAAAAAAATCTTGTTAAGAAAATCCATAGCACTTTCTGAAGTTCAATAGGTTAGTAGTCTATTTAGCTATGTGGTAATCTCTTGGTACATCAACTAATTGTCCAAAGGCTATAAATAAATAAGTTGAAATGAAATGTGAAAATGTTACTATATTACATGTGGAACTATGTATGTTCTTAAATCAATTATTTATTGACATTTGTTGTTGCAAAAATAAAACAACGTACAATCAATACCATCTGTTATTGTGTAATTAAATCAAATAATAAATATTACATTGCAATTTTTAAAACAAGTATGTATTCAACTATATAATTTGAAGGGGACGCTTTCTTCACCAATGAAACCCCAACTTCTCTATAGAATGTGGACTGTATTTATTTTCGAATTATACGTATTTACAAACTATATCTTGTTTTTTTTTTTTTTTTTGACCTAGCTAATGCTGTTGACCGGAAGGGCTATAACTATATCTTGCCTTTTTTTTTTTTTTTTTTTTTTTTTTTTTTTTTTTTGACCTAGCGCTAATGCTGTTGACCGGAAGGGCCTTTACAGCTTCACCGAACTTTGGGGGCGAGTGCTGAAGGCACTCGCCGCAATAAGGTGACTAGCTCAAGGGCTACCAAAGTGGTACGAACCTCGGCTTGGCCGTCACCTGAGTACTCAAGACTCACTCGCGAGTTGTATCCTAGCTAATCTTTATTTTTATTTACAAAAAAAAAAAAAAAGGTTCCTTACAGGACCTATGTACCTTGCATGTTATGCATGAGTGTGTATGGAGTGTTGTGCGTGTAATTGCTCAATGCGTGGGCAGTGTTACTGTATCGCGCTGGCGGCGACGTCAAGAGCCTCCCCAGTTGGGGAACGAGACACGTCTTGGGTCGCCGCCTGAGGGGGACCCGGAGTGTGTGCGGGAGCAAAGTTAGCCGCCTGTCCCCCGGCGGCGGGAACGGCGGTTTCGCGGGCGTGGGCGCTGGCACGCATTTGTACGAGGTAAAAGGAGGAAAGATCCTATTACTACGAGTTATGGTATCGTCGCGACACGATAAGATCCTTTGCGGGGCCGACGTATACGACGCGGCTTACGTCCTGGCAAGTACGAGACGGCTCGCACGATGAGGGGGTTCGAGTGTGTCTCTGCGCGTTCGAAGAAAGCGCGACACTGGGTCTTGAAAACGGACCTAATGGAGGGCAGGTTGAGATCCCTGTGTAAATCCACAGTTCTCTCGAACCATTGGGCACCTACTGCCTTCCTTACAAAGCGATTCTGAATCCTTTGTAAGGCGTGCATACGCGAACGAGTGATGTGACCGAAGACAGGTGCGCAATACGTGATGATGGGTCTGACCACCATCTTGTATAGGGTAATCTTATGGCGGAGTGCCATTTTGCTCTTGCTGTTGTAGAGCGGATAGAGACGACCTAGCACCATGGAGGTCTGGCGCTTCACTTTCTTTATGTGAGATTTGAAAGAGAGTCTGTCATCTAATTGAACTCCTAGGTACCTGACTTCGGAGGAGTATGGGATTTCAGTACCCGCGTACTGTATGGGCTTGGGAGGGTCTTCCCTAAGTTTACGGCTTCTAGTGAATAATAACGCGGCGCTCTTACTCGGGTTTATTGCGAGACGCCATTTGAAGTACCAAGTGCTGAGTTGGTCGACAGCGCCTTGGACGTATTTACGTAAAACTCTTTTCTTACGAAAAGCGAAATATATGACGGTGTCGTCCGCGTATAGACCTAACTGAACTCTTCCGAGATCAGGGAGGTCCGCTAAGTATAGGTTAAAGAGGACAGGCGCCAGAATGGAACCTTGGGGGACTCCTGCGCGTATGGGGTGGGCTATAGAGAGAGCGCTCTCTACTCTGTAGCGGAAACTACGATCGGTGAGGTAATCGTGTATGATTCTAACTAGGGTGTCGGGGATACCTAATCTAGTGAGCTTGTAGACGAGGCCCGTGTGCCAGACCTTGTCGAATGCTTTGGCAACGTCGAAGAAAACTGCGAGCGTATGCCAGGATTTATTAAACTGAGGGTGATTAATATTGGTGAGTACGTACTCCGTGAGGCGGAGCACCTGATGCGCACAGGAGTGTCTGGCTCGGAAACCAAACTGTTGGGGAGGCAAGAGATTTTTGTCCTCTATCACCTCTATGAGACGGTTCATAAGGATCCGCTCATAGAGTTTGCCTAAGGTGTTAAGCAGGCTAATTGGACGGTAGCTATCGGGTTGCCTGGCGTCTTTGCCAGGTTTGTGTATCCCTATAACTATTGCTGCTTTCCAGGCGGCTGGAAAGTGGTTGTTTTTGATGGCCGCATTGAAGATGCAGACCAGCAACGCGACCAGAGACGGAGGAAGAAGTTTGATGACTTCGTTCCTGATTCCGTCGGGACCGGGGGACTTTCTGGGCTTAAGGCCCTTGATGGCAGTCGTAACCTCGTCACAGGTGACAGGTGAGAGGGGGACAACCGGAGTAAGAGCGAGGGAGTCCTTCACAGAGGATTCGACAACAGAGATGTGTTCGATATCAATGTTGTCGGTGACGGGAGCGCATTGATGCTCGAGGCTATCGGCTAAGCACTCGGCTTTTTCGATATCGTCAAATGCGGGTTGAAGACCCTGCGTATTTCTGTCCAGGGGGGGGGGCATGTTAACGATGGTACGGTCCATCTTCATAGATCGTGCGAGCTTCCAGTACGCGAGGTGGGAAGGTTTCAGCTCTCCTAAGAGGCTGTCCCACCTTTCATTACGGATCTGATCTATGCGGCTTTTCACCGCTCTACGCAAAGAACGCAAGCGCGCACGATTCTCCTCAGTCGGATACGTGTCGTGGGCGCGGGTCGCGGCGTTTTTCTGGGTGAGCAGAGCTCTCACGTCATCGGGGAGTACAAAGCGGCGATCGTTCGCCGCTTGCACCTCTTTCGAGGTCTCCTCGATGCCGATCTTGAGGTGCTCAACCAGAGCATCGATCGCGAGGTCCGCGTCCGCAGACGTATCCAGTACATCTGGGATCCTATCGAGAGAGGGGGTGGACGGATGGTCCTTTAAATAACGGCCGAGCTTGTAATAGTCCGCGACTTTTACAACTGGCGGGCTAGAATTAGAGTCATCCGTGTGACCTAACATCAAAACTACTGGGCGGTGGTCGGAGTCGAGTTCGTGTACGACTTGTATAAGACGCACAGGAAGCGAGACTCCTTTCAGAACAGCAAAATCTAGAACCGACGGGCGACAGTTCGGTTGAAAATGGGTGGGCTCTAAGGGCGCGACGACCTCAAAATCGAGCTTCCGTACTAAGCGCATGAGTTCCGCCCCATTGGGCGTAACGCACGAGCTGTTCCAGAAGGTGTGCCCGCAATTGAGATCGCCGGCGATAATGACTGAGTCGCCTAATGCGAAAAGCTTCTCTAAATCTGACCTTAAGGGTCGCTTATTGGGGAGGAGGTATGCAGACACGAGTACGATTGACGGATGGCCAGTCATACCTATTCTACATACCGAAACTTCCATATTGGTAAGCTCCGGAGCTTGTAACGGCGAGCAATAGAGTGACCGTTTATAATAAATAAGGGTACCACCGCCCCTTTCAGGGCTCCTATCATTTCGTACTATGTTATAATTCGCAATCCCGGGATTGCGATCACTAGGCTTCAAAAAGGTTTCCTGGACGAGAAATACGTCTATTTGACGATCGCGGAGAAAGTTAGCGACTAATTCACGCTGCGGAGCTAATTTCCGCGCGTTAAAGAATGAGAGGGAGAGACCGCGAGGCTTGAACTTAGCCATCGATTACGGGTTAAGAGAGACGCGTGCCAGACCTTGAAGGGTCATGGCGATGGCAGGGAAACGCGCGATAGCCTCGAGCTCGGCGTTTCCCGAGCCGCTGTTCAACAATGCGTTGAACGCGACTACTTCCTGCACATCATGGATGCGCAGGAGAAATAAAACCCGGTCTAAGCCGGTGGAGTTGGCCTGAGGGGCCTGGGGGGGGGTAGCCAGGCGCGGCTGCGCCTTGGCTTGGGGCCTAGGTGCCCACGGAGCCAGAGGGGCTGCGGGGCGGGGGGCGGGCGGGACGGGTCGGCACCGCGGAAGGCGACGCCGACGTGCCTGGGAGGCACGGGAAAGACCTCAGTGTCATAGGCGGCACTTGAGGTTGGAGGAGGAGGGGGGCAGCGTTCCTCTGAGGAACGCGTCTACCGCCTTTGTTAGGCTGGTTGCGTCTTACCTTGGGCGCACACGGGCACCCTCGGTAATTGGCGGGATGACCCTCCTGCCTGCACAAAACGCAGCTCGGAGGGTCGGTAGTGTCCTTGGGACGGGGACAGTCGGGGGTGAGATGATCCCCGAGACACTTGACACATCTCGGAGCCATAAAGCAGCTCCGAGAACTGTGCCCGTACCCCTGGCAGCGGTGACACTGCGAGGGGTAAGACTTCTTGTGTGGGACTTCCACACAGATGCGGGAGAGGCCGCAGAGGGTCTTCAGACCGAAGACCTTCTTGCTAACCTCGTTGGCGGGGAGTGCGACAAGGACCATATTATATGGCCTCCTGCCTCGCTGATCGTGCATCCTATGCACTTCAGCATCGGGGAAACCCTGCTCCCTAAGGGAGGCAGATACATCTTCGCAAGAGAGTTCCTTTGGAACTCTCTTGATCACGACGCGGAGGGACTTCTCCTCCTCCAGCGCGTGCGTGAAAAAGGCATAACGCGCCTCACGAAGGAACCGCGTGAGGTCGCGGAAGGTGTCCGTGGTCGACACCTTCACCATGATTCCATCGCGAACGTTCGTCGCGGTGGAGAAGTGAATTTTGCGGCTCGCTAACGCCGCTGAGATTTTTGTCCAGGACGCTTTGTCCTGAATCGTGACAGGGGGGGGGGACGCACCTTCTTAGGCTGCGCCTGGGAAGAGTTACCTACGGGTTTGGGAACTCGCGGTGCCGCTACAGGCACCGGAGTGTGCTGTTTAGACGAGTCCTCAACAGCGAGGACTTTCGGTACTGACTCGGAGGGCGGCGGGGAGGCCGGCGCCTTCCTTTTGTTTTTTTTTTTCCGCTTGGGGGTGACGAAATCATCACCCCCTAGCGGGGGAAACGCGGTGTCCATCCCGTCCGATTCTGAACCGGACGAAGAGTGGACTGCGGGCGCGGCGAACTTCGGCATCAGGCTCGGATGCCTGTCTGCCTGGCTTTGCGGAGATAACGGTGAGAACCTATTTCCAACCGCTACGTTTATCTGCTCCGCAGAGTGCGGGCGATAAGGGGATCGCGAACGAGACCTAGACTGCGATCGACAATCCGAAAATGACGAGTTACGTCGCGACCTAATTTCGGGCGGTGTGATTGCGCGGGAACGCTCCGGAGCGTTAATATTCGGAACCGGCTTCCTTACCCTAACTCGTAATTGGGGCGCGGCCGGCGAAGAATCATTTTTTCGCTGAAATTCCTAAATTCCCGAGCGAGAACGGGAGATTTATCGAGCAACAATTGCGCGAACCTAAGGAGCTTTCGCTCCACAACATTTGCGTCGGCCATCCCGCGATGGCAAGAGGGCAGGGAGGGGTGAACTACCTCCCTGCCTGAGGGGCAGGGGGGCGCGCCAAAAATCTCTATGAGACTACGCGAGTCTCGCAAGTGACCGTTGAGTCAAAGTGCAATGACTCAAGGTAAGTGGGAACCTACGGAGCCTAGGGGGAGGCCCTAACAAGCCCTAGGGCCGAGGACGTGGGTCAGACGCCCAAACAGCACCCAGGGGATGGATCTGTAGCAGGAGCGGAAATCGGGTAAGAAAGAGGGAAACCCGGTGTGATCACACACCAGATTCCGGTATTTGGAGACCCCAGAAGGGGGTCCCCAGGGAACCTGCTAAACCCTACACCACCTTAGGTTGGCACCGTTAGGTTTCCGGTGATGACCACAATCAAAAGAGAGTGGGTTTTAATAATGTCGAGAAGCGACACGTATCCTCACCTTATGGGTGAGTATACGTAAAACGCGCGCGTACTGAAAAGTACGTTTTTCGAAAATACACGAAGTTATAAATAAATTTATAAAGTCGAGTATTTTACGCTCGCAAAAATACCGCAGTGCAGGAATCCCACACCGGGTACCCGACGCGGCACGCGCGCTTGCGTCACCTCAGCCGTTGAAAAAATCCAACGGCCGTTGCTACGCAAGCTAACGGTCGATCGATGAAGGCAGCGAAAGCGAAGACGGTTGGCGCTAACGTATTTGTGCGAGCGGGCGTAGCGAACAGACACGTCCGTTCACTACGGAGCTTACCACAGCTATATCAACTGAACTCAACTATATCTTGCCGGCGGTCGGCGCGAATTCTAATACATTTTTAATACTTACAACTAGCACATAGGTCGTAGTCTACAAACTTATCATTTATCGCATTTACACACATGAGGTACATATGATATATCTCTCTCTCTCTCTCTCGTGTTTCCAGTTGTGTGTGTGTGTGTGTGTGTGTGTGTGTTGTGATTCGCGATGTAATTCTCGTAATTGAGTGTTAATGTTAAAGATTTAAGGAAATATTCATTTGTCCTCAACATAATTCTTAATTATAGATGTAGTTTAGTTCTTTTTCCGAGTGCGAATAAAAATCAGCTGTTAATTAGTGACTTATTTTAAATGTTAAAAAACTACAATTATATCTATAAAGATAGGTACCGAAATACGAGACATGCAATGTGTGTAATTATATAGAACTATTTTTATATTTTTTTCGTTGTGATTCCAATTTGGGCGAATTTATCATTAGGTCCCTTGTCGCCTCCTTCATGTGTGAGTTCTCACCGAACGTGAATCACATTGTTCTGCAATAGATATACATTTTCATGTTTGAACATAATATGATACATTTGTTCTATAGACTAATAAATGTTTTACGTAAATTAAAACCAAACCAGAGAATATTATGATATCCGTGGTTTAAAAATCATGTAAATCGGTTTTCGAGCCACAAATCAATTAAAGGACATGCATACTGACAGTTAGTGAGATCTATTCTTTATAATATTTGAAGATATAGTAACAATATTATTAATTTAAAAATTAATAAGCTTTTAAACTTTAAACTTACATAGAAATATTTAATAAAACTTCGTTTTAAAAAAAGGAATTAAATTAATAATTTCTGCCGCCATATTCAATTGAACATATTTTCGTATTATTGGTAGCAAACCCTTTCATTGTAGACTCATATCATGGACGTGCATAAAAAATAATTATTCAGCCATATTTTGGATTCTGCGATATTAGATCTTGAACGACGTAATGTGCAGCTAACCATACATTCTCATTTAAACTTATCGTAGATACTTATATGGAAATACATAGTTGTATACTGGCCATTTATTCATTTTACATATATTTGCAATATTTCACTCGAAAGCAAAAGTTTGTAAAATTAATGTTTTCCATTTTCTATCTCCTTAGAAATGTCTTAGGGTTTATGGAATAATATCTCGGATGAGCTGCCACGCGATAAATGTATTAAATAAATGATAATATGATTTGATGGTGATTTTTGATGACACTTTTTTGCAATACAAATTAGGTTAATCTGTGATATTATTTTATTTGAAATTAAATATACAAAGAAACTTGAATTTACAATTAAAATGTAGGTATGATTTACAACTATGATCCGAAGCACTGAATATAGATAAATTAAAAAAGACAGCATTCGAAATAAACAGTCTTCAGTCAGTATAATCCGACTATTCGTAAATGCCTGCTGCATCTTGCCGGAATCTCTTAAAAGACGCACATCTATACGTGTCCGGATGAATCCTCTAACTGATGTCCAAAGTCCTGTGGGCTTTTCGGAGTGCTTGTGGTACCGCCGTTCGAGTGAGTTTGAGGAACGAGATTAAAACGATATTATAAATTAGGATATCTTTATAGATCATTATAAGAATATGACGATTTTTAATCGTTTGATACGCTCCAATAATAATGTGAACACAGTAAAAAGTTCTTGAAAGAAAAATAATTAAAAAGAAAGAAAAGAAATGACAGTACAATAACGCGATTGAACGGTTTTTAAAAATACTTAGTTTTAAACTATTTATTATATATTTGTTGTAATAGTTTTTTATACAGCATTTAAATTTATTGAAATGGAACTGTGTTGGGCATGTAAGTATAATTTTGTGTCTCTGTTACGAAGTTGTTGATAAATTAAGCACCAAGAATATTATCTTTTTTATAGAATATAAATGAACAGTTCGAAATAATATCGTTTTTCAAAATATGTCCCCTTGTTCTTTTATTTTATCGGGTTGCAACGATTCGTCTACGTGACATTAGTTTGTAGATGTAACACAGATAATAAATAGAGTTAGCTATTATAAAAATTGTTATATGCAACGGTGCTGAGCGTAAGGACAATAAAAATACTTTTTTTTGTCAAAATGGGTAAATATTATTCATCGAAAGAGACTTGATGCCTTCATCGATTTTTTAGGATGATTTTAGGTGGTTTTCAGACGAGAAAGTGATGAGTGAAGGCACTAAAATAATAAGGCCTTTAGCTTCGACCGCTACTTGAAACTTAAATTTGTCCCGCACTAAACCATAAAACGGCAGCTTTAGTTTTTTCTCAAATTTTCTAATATTTCTTTTATGAAATATTTATAAAGAAGAAGCGAGATCGGAATTTATAACAAGGAATATAAACTTGAAACTCACGGAAATTACAATTCGGTTCATTTGTAGGAATTTATTCGAAGCGGTGAATTTTTTTTTTTTTTCACACTCCGACGAATGCGTTTAAGCTAAAGCGAAGAAAGCCCACTTGTAATCTACCAAGTGATGCCCGAAATTAAGGTTGCCAACTGTTTAGAAGTTAAATTCTAGTCTATTTATTAATACATAAGTGCAAAGTTTATTGATTGACGACAAGGAATTGTGGACAAATTAAGTCTAACTTCATTCCATTATATCATCGTTGCCTTTAAATCGCTGACTGCATTTACTTAAATACGTGTATCTCTTTAAATATGAAACTTTTAAAAACACTGCAATTATATATTAGGTAGGTATACTAAATAAAAGAACAATAAAACCCTTAGAGCTTGACTTTAAAATTTAAGCACATTAAATTCCGGGAAATTCTCGGATATGAAAAAAGGTTGGCAAAATTAATTGAGACTGTTCCCTACAGTTCCCTTTTTTTACAATAATCGTCCTTAAGTTAAACATCTTTTCGCTTTCTCGTTTATTGATGGTAGATTATCGTTTAAAATATCTTTTATCACATTTATAAATCGTATTTATACGTTTTGTTCTGGAGTTCACTTCTGACTGATTTGCGACTACCATTATAAAATCATGATTTAAGGATACAGCTTGAATATGTTTTTATCAACACTAAAACTTGCGCTTATGTTGCAACTCATTCAATATGTGAGACAATATTTTTTTGCAAATAATTTTTAATGCAAAATTATAGATTGTGAGTAGCAGAACATATAACTAGGTGAAGCTGTCAATGCTCTTCCGGTAAAGAGCATTTATAAGATCGAAAAAAAAAAAATGATTGTACTGAGTTTAATGCTAAAAATAGTGGGTACAATCCATAAAGTTCAGATATCCTTCTATATCTGTATATACAATTATTGATTCTGAAATGCGAATAACAGAAGCGAGTCACTATGACGGTTATTTGAGACATTTGGTATGTGGTGATCGTGATTCATTTGGACATAAATGTCATATCCGATAGGATGATAATCCAATTCAGTACTTATTCTATTTTAAGCATGAGGTGTTATTTAAAATGAAAAAAAAACAACTGAAGTTAAGCCGTTAAGTATCCATACAATTTTAATCAGTAAATTAATGAATATCAGAATAACTATTAAAAGGTAGAGAAAATTAACCAAAAAAAGCGACACGGAGTTAACTGGGAATGTCAGTCAGCATAAAATTAAAAAAAAAAGAACTAATTTCAGTTTACAGTTAAATTATGGTAAAGAGAAATAAAAGTTGTCTATTTCACGTAAATGTGTTTTCGTAGAGTTAATATCCCTGGGCAATAACAGTTCGACGTGTATCACTATCTTCTAGGTACTATAAGAAATCCTCTCCGGGGAATTTGCAAAAAGGTTCCGTTTTTGTTCTTTCTCGTTTTGTTATTGAATCTACATCGGTTGTATTTATATTTAGAGCTTTTTTTTTAAATAATGTACACCAGGATTTTTCAAACATTTTTCAGTTACAGAGAATACTTTAGGAGTTTTCAAAGTTTTTGTGGAACAACATATTCGATGATGCCTCAGTACTGATGTGGACAGATTCCATTCCAGAAGCCTAGGTGGATTCCGCAGGGGGCGACGCGGTGGCATGCCTTGCAATCCCGTATCGCCCCCATCCCAAATGCGGCGGACGGCCCCGGGCGGTCTTAGTGGGTATTTTCGGGCGACTCTCGCCCGGGTGAGTCCCACACTGGCACGGAGACGTCCCTCCGTGCCCCCTATACCCATTGCATTGGGGGACTTCGGTCTCACTAATGCAATGGGTAAGGGTAGTGCGTAAATGCATTTCCCCCGACAAAAAAAAAAGAAAAAATGGATTCCCCTTATATAAAAAGCCGTATATATCGATCATATTATATAATAAGTCTGGACTTTATGTGAAAGAAAAACATCGTAATTAAACCATATCATGGTGGTGATCATTTTATTTTATTAAGTCCATCTGGTGGATAATCACCCTCAAGGTTTAAAACCTATCGCCACACGTTAAAAAGGGTGTGTTCTAGTAGCATAATTTGAAAGCCAGTACCTCTAGGTTTAGTATTCTTACCGCACTGGTCACAACGACACTTAATATCAGGTAAAATTGTAGTTAAAGCGCTGAGTATGTTACACTATAATAAAACAATTTATAGTTCTTGGTAGAATTCCTATACTCGTTAATGTATACTTGGAGTTAAGTGACGACGTGGTCAAGGTTGGTAAACGCATAAAGCCTAGAGGTGCTGACTTTCAAGTGACACTGTCAGAACACACCTAGTTCTGAAACTAGGGATTGGTAGAGATACTCAGCATTAGAAATTGCCTTATCACTCGTTTTTTTGTATCGCGGCACGGAAACAACCTGTGTACGTCCAGTTACCTTTCTTTTTTTTTTTGCCGGGGGGAAATGCTTTTACGCACTACCCTTACCTATTGCATTAGTGCGACCGGAGTCCCCCAATGCAATAGGTAAGGAGGGCACGGAAACGTCCAGTTACCTGGCAGTTTGTGCTGTCGTAGATTTATAAACACGCGTGATGTTAATATAACTGTTAGTTGACAGATTCTGAATTCGTAACATTCATCGTCGTTCTCTTGTTGTAGTTACCTACCCTGTTACCAAGATATTTTTTGGGGCACCGTAGACTTAATTTCACAGAACAATATATTATGGTGGTTTTCCATAGAAATATTTCTTACGATTCTAATATATATGCTCTGAAAATAACTATTATCTATAAGTAAAGAACATAACTACAAAGAATCGAACACAGTAATTCAAAAACCTAATTCTATTTACTATAAAAAAAAAAATATATATCCCGGATACAATCATGTTACGTTTACGTAACGTAATATATTCAAAATGGCCATCGCACATCCGGGTTATTTAATGTCATTGCCGGAAGTAGGACGAGAAGATTTTAGGGCAACGTTTGCTTACATTATATAGAAGGTAACCTCTCTCTGTCTATTTATCTGTTTCTATGTTAGTCGGTTTATAACTGGATAACCTCTTAACCTATCTTTACTATACGTACCGTATATTTTAAGACATTCGTACTTTTATTTGTTATTACACGTCTTGGAAGTTTTTATTGCAATTGATTAATAAATATATTATTAAAATCATACTGATTTTTCTTTCCCCCATTAAACGACATGAAATGTTTTTCAAGCGTATCTCTATAGAGTTTATTCTAAACATACGAGCGGAGACGCGGGCAATAGCTAGTACGTATCAAATACATTTAGGAAATAACTAATATAACTTTGTAAATTATTATATAAACATACTTGTACCTTAATATTGTACATTTAATTAAGCTGTGTGTTGTTCGTCCTTACCTTTGTGTGTTGTAATAATCGAGCTGTTGGAGCCGCGCATTTGCTCATGTAGTTCGGGTAGGTAGTTTTAGTTTTTTAGTTTTGATATCGTCAACAAATCAAGTGAGGGTAGTGGGACATTTTTGGTCGTGGCCGCCACCGGCACCTCGCACCCGCTACCCGAGGGAGTCTCGTCGTACAATCCTCGGCGTACAGACACATGGATTTTTTTTTTTTTAACCTAGCTAACGCTGTTGACCGGAAGGGCCTTTACAGCTTCACCGTGACTTTGGGGGCGAGTGCTGAAGGCACTCAGCCGCAAAAGGTGACTAGCACAAGGGCTACCAAAATGGTACGAACCTCGGCTTGGCCGTCACCTGAGTTATTCAAAACTCTCTCGCGAGTTTGAACTTAGCTATTCCCTACATTTTTTATTAATATAATAATAATAAAAAAAAAGGTTCCTTACAGGACCTATGTACCTGCATGTTATGCATGAATGTGTGTGGAGTGTGTTGTGCGTGTAATGCTCAATGCATGGGCAGTGTTACTGTATCGCGCTGGCGGCGACGTCAAGAGCCTCCCCAGTTGGGGAACGAGACACGTCTTGGGTCGCCGCCTGAGGAGGACCCGGAGAGTGTGCGGGAGATCACATGGACTAACGTGTGCAGTGATTATATCGGAGTGACACGTGTATGGATAATTTGGACATACAACTTCGTTTCACAGTATATGTGGTGTAAGTTCGCAACCCATAACAAGGACGTCAGCGCTGACCAACGACTTCGCAGCGGTGGTAAAGGTGCGTGGTCTCGCCCTATTGAAACAGTACACTCGCTAGATAGTCTTCGTAGATTTTCGCAAATAGCAAACCAAAGGTCGCTCCCCAGTTCGAGCGGGA
The DNA here is from genome assembly GCA_014132275.2 of Samia ricini. Taxonomy (NCBI): domain Eukaryota; kingdom Metazoa; phylum Arthropoda; class Insecta; order Lepidoptera; family Saturniidae; genus Samia; species Samia ricini. The sequence continues at coordinate 30,325,529 of AP028166.1, forward strand.
GTGACCATGAGCATCTGTATTTCTCTGTATATAATCTGTACTTCGGTCAAGTAAATCATAAATACGGATTCTAGTCAAGTTTTAAAATATATATTAGTACGGATCTCTTATAAAAAATATAACGTATATGAATACCTTAGAATTAATGTTTACACTGACAATATATGTACATACTAGTTGTGGCCGCGGCATCGCTCGCGTGTAATTCAGACAATTTGCAGCATATATTCTCCCTCTGGATAGAATTTCTCTCATTAGCAAATTTTATCATTTATCTATGCGTTCATATCATATCAGTGATTTAGGTGTCAAAATGTGACAGATAGACAGAGCTTACTTAATGTGTCGAGTACCTATAAAAATAAGACAATAGGAAAACAATGGAAAGCTGGCGTAAACGCCAGGTAAGTGCTCGACGAGTTAAGTACCCTATTCTTTACTCGGAGCTTTCATTATTTTCCATGTCAATAAAATAAAATAAAAAAAAAAACATCTTTTCGTCTTAAAAGTTTTCAAATAAACCTTGGATTCCGATGTAACGGTAATACAAAAGATAATCGATTCCTATCATCTGATAGTCGTGCCTGATTTATAGTTTAAAGGGTAAAATTCATGGTTCCGTCTTAAATAGAATAAATCCTAACATTTCAAGTTTATAGTCCCAGTGGCTTAGGCTCTGCTTTGATGAATTATTTTTTGTATATAATATAATTATATATGTACTTTCCATATAAACTTGCACCCTTAATTCACCCTCTTAGGTGTAAAATTTTGAAAAACGCCGATTCTACTATACGTACGCCGTACTATAAGTACGTATTTATTTATTTCTAACCAGAAGTAGGTATACGAAACTGTAAGCTTTTTAGTTTGAAAATGACGGAAGTTTATACAACGGTTTATACCTTATTTTACCCCCTTCGGGGTGAAATTTTCAACAATCCTTTCTTAGTGGATGCTTATGTCATAAGAGGTACCTATTTCAACATTATAGGCTCAGCGGTTTAGTTATATATATATATATATATATCTATATCTATGAATTGTACACAACATTTACGCATTACTAACTAAGCCCGCAACTGCATACATATTAATTTCTAAATTAATTTATATATATATTTTTAAATGCTAATGCATACGTAATTATAATCGGGTGAACATTGCTTGCTGTTGTTGATAAGGAGAAAGGATCAAAAATGTCCAAGATGTTGTTGACTCAACACTTGAATGGTTTATAAAATTATTAATTTTTTTCATACATTTAGAGTCAATATTCTTGAAAGATGTTTACCAAAATTCGACATCTCCATACAACGGTATATGGCTGTTCTAGGTTCCGGCGCTGGTCATTAATTCTACAGAAATAGTCCGCCGGGTTCTCGCGAAGGATTCAGATAATTTCAGGAATAGATTTCTAAGTTCTGGGAAGAACGATCCACTGGGCAGTCAATGTGAGTTTTAAACATTTCTTCGTATTCTATCAAGCACAATAATGTTTCCAGGTAGTCAAAATTCGATAACAATCATTATAGAAAATCAAAAAAATTCTTTAAATTTTTGCATGATTTTTTTATTGACAGCAGCAATTATACTCATAGCCCCTACTAAAGAAAATAAAAACGAATCAGTTAATAATCAGATGAGAAAACATCTTGCATTGTTTTATATTACTGACGTCCGATAGTAAATATTTATTATTGTCTTATTAAATTATTATTAAAATAAAATAGTTTATTATTAATATTTCTCTCGTCTGAGAATGTTCTCGAGTCAAGAACGTTGCTATCAAAGCTATTAAACCACAATAACAAAACATGGTAAAACAATATAATAATGATGATAATATGTCAAACTAAGCCATTACGATTACACTGTTGTCGACCTTGCCACAAACGAGTACACAGGCGGACGCCATGATGGTAAATACCAAATTTGGCATTTTAACATCGAAGCGTCACCTAAAAACGATCAACGAGAAGATATCACTGATATAAATTTATAATCTATACATATAATAATAATGTAACGGATCGCTGTCTGTACATGGAAGATTTATGAGAAAAAATATTATTAGGTCCTTTATAAACGCAAACAGGACCCAAAACTATTATTCTTAAAATTTTTGTCTGTTTGTCTGTGCGTTTGTGCACGCTAATCTCAGAAACGGCTTATCCGATTTATTTGCAGTTTTCACTAATATATTGTAGTAAGCTTCACTTAACATTTAGTGTTTGTTTCATGTCAATCGGTACATAAATAAAAAAGTTATGTCAATTTAAAGAATCACGTTGAACATTTATTCTATCTAAATTCTTTCTCTGTTCATATGCATTGTATGAAAATTTACTAAACTCCATAATGGTCTATATAAAAGTATGATTATATAATAATAATAATATGATAATAAATAGAAGTTAAAAATGATCAGTTTCGGAAATTTTATAATTCCAATTTAAGTTGACCTCAGATATATATCATCATTCATATGAAATAGGGTTCAGGTTAGGCTGGCAACTGGGTTGTTTATACATATGTGAATAGATAAAGCACGTCGAGAGCCGGGTCGCTTTCGGAGGCGCATGGCGTAACAGTTGCATTCAATAACAATGACTGTTTGCTTATTTTATTTATTTATATTTTAGGGTTTGTAATATTGTATGTATATAGTATAGGTAAATTCATTTTCAAATTAGGTAAACACGTCTTATTAGTTAAACTGTAAATAAAAGTTTATACAAGTTCTTAATTTTTATGTTTAAAAAAACAATTTAGTAATTTGCGATTAATTAATACATAAATGTATCTATTAGACATTTCTTTTATTTTCGATAATTAATAGGTTAGGTTAATACGTCTTAATAGTTATTAAACTGTAATAAAGTTAAACTGTGTAATAATCTGTAAGTATTTAATTTTTTTTTAACAACGTATGAAGAAAACAAATTCATTTAATTTAATCTTCAGAGCCCCTTCTGGTCATCAATCAGACGCCGTATTACCACTGTGTTAAACTGTGATCGTTGTAAAAACTTAATTTGAATAAATATGATACGATGTTCTGATACGTATAAATCGAGAAACGGACAATGGTAAAATAAGCATTTTAAATGTACGAAATCTCACATTTGTTTGTTAACATTATTAACTATTGCTATACCAGTATTATCTTTTAGGTTAACCCATGACACATAACACTCTAATAAGAACCTCTGAGATACATGACATAAATAACAAATATACATACATGTAATCACATCTCTCTTCCATAAGGATGGACAAAGACTACGTCCTTCCACTTTTTTTTTTTTTTTTTTTTTTTTTTTTTCGAGGGGAATGCATTTACGCACTAGCCGTCCAGCCAGATCTGATAGGGACCCCCTCTTCCAGGTCTGGCTGAAACGCGTCTGAAGATGTGTGACAGTCTCTCGCACGTAAGTACGAGGGGCTGTCACACAGGATTAGTGTGGGACTCGCGGCGAGAAGCGCCGTTGACCACTACCCACTAAACCCCCCGGTACCTCCCGCCACCTAGTTGGAGCAAGCACGGGATCGAACTGGTGAATGCACCGCGAATGCTCCAGTGGCCGCCAAAAGATACAATCCTAGTCTCAACCGGAAGAGGGTAGAGAGAGTGCCTCCCCCCCCCCCCCCCCTCCCCGAGCACCCTCATCCCCCGGCATCTGTGGCGCGGACCCCCCACTCAACTCATCCACCTGCCACGATCCTGACACACGTCTTTCATATACACTGTACGGTTAAAGGTACTTTTAACCGCAGCATTTCTTTCAGACGTCTTCGATCTGATCGAGATACGTTCGACTAGGACGATCTTCTATCATCCATAGTATCTTAGTGTCCAAACCAGCATCTCTTTCTCTACCTTTATTACTACTTCCTCTACCACACCACAACATTATCTGACTATTCCTAACTTTATCTATAATTCTCATGCCAGCTATAATTCTTAGACTTCTCATTTCTACTGCATTAATATTCCTTTCATGCTTCTTCTGCTAAGCCCATCACTTAATACCATACATAAGTATCTCACCGCACAGCCAAACATGCCTTTTCGGACACTTTATGGCTCCTCATGAAGTTTCTAGAGTCCTGTTCACTCGATTTCCTAACAACTCTTCGATCAATACCACAGTCACGCATTTCATATCTAGTAACCTTTAACCCCAAGTATGCAAACATTTTACTTGTTCCACTCGTTTTTCTTGATTCAAAACCTCTGAGATATTTGACACAATAATGTTCATACCCATCGACGCCATTTGTTGTGGTTTATACATTCCTTTGCTGTTTTTAAATCTTGCCTTTATACTGTTATATGAATTGTTAAAGCATGCTAATACGCCGCATAAGTCTTTATAAGTCGCTTAAGAACATTAAAATACTACCACCAGCTTGGAATAATATCCCAGTCATTGAGAAAAGCTGCCAAGAGATTCGATCTGTTTTTTTATATGTTTTTATAGTTGCAAAGCATTTAGTAGATTCACAAAGGAAGACGTCATTTCCATTGATATATTTCGAAATATCTTAATAGGTCAATGATCAACTTTCCGATTATCTTACAGTAATTGTTGACTGACTTCACGACAGTGAACTTATCTTGACGACTTCACGTCACGACACTAAGTGGAGCCAGTACCATGGGGAAAATAACTAAAGAACTCATGAAATTCAATTTTACCAGGTGCTTGTCCTGTTCCGATTAATGGCTAAACGAACAAACAGATAGAAGTTGCTTTTATGTGTTGAAAGGAATTCTAATTAATGAATATGTAATTCATTAATCTAAGTGATAATTCGATGACTTTGTAAATAGAGAGTGATAAGGACGCATTCAAGAGTAATATAAAATCGATACGGATTTAGAATGCAAGTTATTTGTCAACAACGTAAGAAATGATTTCTATACTTGTTTATTTAACTGCTCTGAGCATTTTTCTATGGTTGTGGTATCGTTGGAAGCATGTCGAGCGCTACTGGGCTATAAGGGGGGTGCCGTTTCCATCACCGCATCCTATCATGGGCAGTCTTACGTTTCTGCAGAGGGAAAATCCTGTGAGTAATCTATAAATATATGTTTTAAGGTGATAGTGGTCTCCTGTCCCATGTCATCAAAAATAATGTAATGTTTGCATTACTAGCTGTTACGTAGTCAAATTTTTTGCCAAGTACTTTGCATTTTATACTAAATAAAACTCCATTAAATCCATTTAAAAAAACGTTCGTCAACGATTTGCCGCCAAGACTCGTACGTGAAATAGTGTTGCCTTTGATTTAAAGTTTTTTAAAAGTTATAGAAATAAACAAAAAAAAAAATCTCTATTTAACATATAAAATATATAAAAAACTTTCGTTTCTATCACAACGCAATATGATATTAATTTCTCAGCAAATAAGTTGTACGTTCTGTATCTCAAAACAAAGTACCCATAAAAAATTTGAATAAAATCTAATTTGATGCACAGGTTTACGGCAAGTGCTTGAATTATGAGAAATATTTTTATTATTATTATTATGTTTCTTTACTCCACACTAACGTTGCTGGTAAGGTGGCAGAGTAATTTTGTGATATTAAGTTTCATTTACTCATTCATTCATTCGCTCACTAATTAAATCTTTTTTAAACTCTTTTATACATTCAATCAACATAATTGAAGTATCTAAAAACACAATATATAGAGTTAGTAATTTTAAATACTTTTCTTAGAAAATGGCTACAAATTTAATCTTCAAAGTAATTACCATTGCAAGCTACATATTTTTCCCATCTCTCAGGTAATTTATGGATACCGCGCAAAAAAAAATTGGTCGTCGTTGGTCTCAAACCAGTCATCGAGCCATTTTTTGGCTTCTGCGTGAGAATTGAATCTCCGTTCCGTTAATGCGTGACCCATCGATGTAAATAAGTGATAATCGGAAGGCGCAAGGTCTGGAGAGTAAGCAGCATGAGCAAGAGCTACCCAGTGTACGACTCAACCAAATCTTTGGTGGCTCTAGTGCGATGTGGTGGTGCGTTGTCATCAAGGACAATCACCTTGTGTTGCCTGGCTTCATATTATGGTCGCTTTTGGCGTATAGCACGGTTCAAATCGGCCAATTGTTGTTGGTAGCGATCAATGTTAACGGTTTGACCTGGTTGCAGAAAATCATTCCCATGGTTTGAAACGATTTCCTACGGCCCGACGATCAACATTCAATTGTTCTGCGAGCTGTTCTTGCGTTTGACTATCATCTTCGTTCGATAATGCTTCCAATTCGGCGTCTTCAAACTTTTTCAGTGGTCTTCCACGTTCTTCGTTTCTCACATCACAATCAACACTTTTAAATTTCTTGAACCACTCATTGCACTGTGTGCGACCAAGAGCATGCTCGGCGTAAGCTTTCACAAGCATTCGATGCGATTCAGAAGCGTCTTCAAATGATATCAGAAAATCAATGATGTCCGCAAATCGTAGTTTGTAGGCACGAAATTTGACATTCTTACGAGCGAAAAGGAATACGTTGTCGTATGAAACTTGACAAATTGTGAACTGAATATTGTTGACAGATGATAGAAGAAGTAAACATTCAGTACAGTTTTCAAGTTCATACGTACTCGACCTTTAACCGCTAATGTTGTTACTGGTTTCATAGGTTACTTCGAAATTTCAAAACTCGAAAAACATATTTTTAAAAGGCTGCCTAGGATAATAAAATAATTATTATATTAATTTATTTTATTTTATTAGTTTTGGAAAGCTTACAGACTAATATTACAATGCATAAAAATATATAATTGTTGACTTTTGCTAATAAAAAGCTTCCACAGATAAAAAAATAATGTTGATATTTTAAATTAGGAAGTAAGAGACTTCATAATTTCTAGATATTTGTGTAGATACTTATTTGCACCTAATCAGTACAATGCCACTTCAGTCTGCCCACATTGGCGTAGAACCGATGCCCGATGGGGCCATCGGGTTCTCGAATGGCTGCCACGTAGCGTGGGTAGGCCCTCCACAAGGTGGACCGACAACCTGGTGAAGGTCGCGGGAGTCCGCTGGATGCGGATGGTGCAAGACCGGTCGTCGTGGAGATCTTTGGGGGAGACCTATGTCCAGCAGTGGGGACGTCTTTCGGTTAAATGAATCGATGGACGGAATCATTACAATGTAATATAAGTATGTTGACCTATGTAGTTTTCTTATCTATACTGATGCAAACATTATGGATCGTTTGTATTTTTGCGATCTATCGTTTATTTATGATATTATGTTATCAGAGTTAAGAAACATAATTAATTTAGTTGATTACCATACTAAGTTTCTCTTGTTGTACCGCATGTCTATAGATTTCATTTCGTAACATTAACCAGGGATTTAAGCATACAAAAAAATATAATTTTCATTATGTTTGTAACATTTAACTATTGTTTTGTTAAATATAAATTCGTAGTTGTATTTATACTAAAAAACGTAAACTACTTTTATTGCCTGCAATGTTATTTTCGGTGCTGTGATTTAGAGTCTAGAAACTCTTATCTCTTTCATTTGGACTCATGTATTTGATGTAATTTAAAAGTCAAAGTTCAAAGTATATTGATTTAAAGTATAAAATTCCGCCCTTTTTTTTTTTTTTGACGGGTGGAAATGCATTTACGCACTACCCTTATCTATTGTATCTGGAGGATCAGAGTCCCTCAGATACAATAGATAAGGGGGCACGGAGTGACGAGCTCCGTGCCAGTGTGGGACTCACCCGGGCGTGAAGCGCCCGGAAATACCCACTAAAACCCCCCGGAGCCGTCCGCCGCATTTGTGTTGGGGGCGATACGGGGTTGCTTTCGCATGTCGCCGCGTCGCCGCCTGCAGCGAACCCACCAGGCCCGTCAGTGCAATGGCCCGATGGGGATGGAGGAGAAAAGTTCCCCTCCACCACTTAGCCCGCCTCTTGAGGAGAGGCACGACCAGTAGGTCGACAATCCAGGGGCAGGATAAAGTTCCCGATAAAATTCCGCCCTAACCATTTTTATTTTCTGACTTTTACCAAATTGAAAATCCTTTGCGATTGAGTAAGGAAGGCGTAGAAGGGATTGAGATGACAGTGCTAATATGAGACAAAACGGGAGAAATATATTGAATACAACTATTAGTTTTCGTAATCGTCGAAATTAAAAGTCGTGTAAAACCTATATTTATATTATGGTTTTTGAACATAGTTTGATTAGTGCTAAGTTTTTCTTGACTTAATATTATCCTCGTAATTTGTCCTATATGTTATCAAATGTAACAAATTATCAAACTTATTATAATGTATCAAACTAGACCAGAAAATACATATTTGACTTATGAAATAAATAGAGTTTTGAAGTTACATAAGCATTAATGGCAGACAGAAATGTTTTCTGTTAAATAAATATATATATATATGTATATATATGTAAACAATAAAAATTTTGTGAAGTTAGATTTAACAAATGTTTACACTAGCGTATAGTAGAAATAATTCTTTTAGCTTTAGATTAGCATTATGTTTATTTTTGAAGAGACTAAGATAGGCAATACACGTGGCTTAGAGGAAGATTACTATTGGTCTTCTGGCTAGTTTGAGGGTTATTTAGGTTTTTCCTTAGAATTTAAAATTACTCAATGGGTACGAGTAAATGTTGTAGTCGATCGTCAGCTAAAAAGCTTGTCAAAATTTACTGGTTCAAGCAAAGCACTTTTAAAATATCTCCCATATTCCTGATTAGAGATTACTTTTAAAATAACCTGATACTGTAACTCCTTTAATATTATAGGAAATGCCCACTTTATGAAAAGTTACGTAATATATATGTTTTAAAATTCCAGGCATTATTCATGAAGAAAATTTATCAAGACATCAAATCACCTTATATTGGCTTATGGCTATTCTGGCGTCCAGCTCTGATTATCAATTCGCCGGAGATAACTCGCAGAGTTCTCGTGAAAGACTCCGAAGTGTTTCGCAATAGGTTTCTTAGCTCGGGGAAGACAGATCCTGTGGGGGCTCAAACTTTGTTTCTAGTTAATGTGAGTTAAAATGTGGACACTTCTTGTACGTATGGTCTTCAGTGAGTTTGTCGTGCTGAACTGGCACTGAAGAACTAATCTAACGTTTAAATAGTTGAATATATCGTGAAAGGTTCTCAAATGGAGCATTGGTTTCCCACCACTGTGATAATCTATAAGCATAACAAAATGACTTCATATTGCAGTGAAAATCATTTCCCAAAATGATTACCATATTTTAGCATCAGGTCCCGAAGGAAACCAATAGCAATAGTCAATCGTCTCATTATTTCTTCAGGAACCCGTGTGGTCTACTATAAGACGACGTTTGTCGATAATTTTCACGGCTTCTAAGCTACGAGCTCTACAGGATCTGACGGTTAGAAAAAACGAGCGATCTGGTGAATCGAATCAAGGAGGACATGCATCATCAGGGTTTTATAGAAGATTTGAGGGTAACTTTTCTGTGACAATAAGGACTCAACACTTATTTTACTTTCTTACTTTATTGAATAAATTCGGGTAATTGAATTAGTTCAGTACTAGTCAATTATTTTAACAGATACCTCAGAATTTAAGAATTAACTTGTAAGACTACTGTCATGTATAATAATACTCTATATTCTTGTCTTTAACAAAGTTTTTGAAAAGGAATAGTTCAAAACTTCAAGTTGCCACTTACAAATGGTCTTCGAAGAGTCGTAGTATAGACAGTACTGAAGAGAGAGTTCCCAGAGGTAACATATTCAGATGTAGATCTATGCGTTGATGGTAATATATATGCATACCGAGTACATTGCATACTATGCGTCTTAGAAAACATTCTTTTAAATGTTCGATTTAAGACGCTCTGCGCTGACTTCACAACCGATGTTATCGGTGAAGCTGCATTTGGCGTCATTAGCGAAGCGACACGCACAGGAGACAGCACCATGAGGAGGGTCACCAGAGAACTGATGACTTTCAATGTACAGAGAGGATTATCTTGGTCCAGTATCTTCTTCTTACCGGAGCTGGTTGATTTGTTACGGTAAAATGTTTTTATAAATGAATGTGATCTGTAGTAACCATTTATCATAAAAATATTATCAAAGTTACTAAATTAATATTACTAAAGCTACATTGAGCTGTTGGAAAATTGTTTCAGAAATTTTCCCCGATAGTAAAGATAGAGATCCTTCAAAAAAATAATTCAACTACGAATAATAATATAATTCTTTGCACCGCAAAGCACTGGACACAAACAGTTACCATGGACTATATACTTAAAACAAAAATATTTTCAAAGACACTCATTAATGTATATTTCTCAATAAATTTTACTATTTTTAAATTGGAAATAGTGAAGTGAATTGAATGGTGAAGTACAATAATGTTGTGAAAATGCTACAAAGAAAAATATATGAAAAGATGATTCCAATTTCACTTGACGTTGGTGTAATTATAGAACCGCACTGAATCATGCTTAGTGTTAATATAAGATAATCTATAATTTGTTTACATTTTCAGTCTTTCACTATTTCCAAAAAAAACGATAGAGTTCCTGAGGCAAATTATACGCGTCATAACGGAACAACGAGGCGGAGTCCGCAGAGAAATAAAAGAACCCAGAGATCTCCTCGATGCTCTACTTAAGATAAGGAATGAAGCCTTGCAAAACGGTGAAGGTACAGCTGTGAAAAATATTAATTTATATATTATATCGAATATAAGTAATGCTTAACATTGCATCTTGGACCAGGAAAATATTATCAACTAAAAACTTTACATTTTCTTTCCATTCTTAGTTTGTCATATTACGGTGATAGCTTAGACAAATTATCTACTACTATCAATTCATATTTATTATAATTTCATACTTCAACCTGATTCTTTTATGTGAATGGAAACAAGGCGATCCCATTTATCCATCGAAATATTTTTAAGGGCTCATTTAGTGACGTTTGTTTCTATAGTGTATCATATCTATTACCCCATACAAATCATTTCTTGTTTGGCTGATTAATATGGGATTTTAGATATATCCGAGGACCTTGTACTGGCTCAGGCCACAATCTTCTTGGTCGGTGGTTTTGATACCACGGGATCAGCGATCACCCTTGCTTGGGCGATATTGGAGCTAGCTCAAAATCTAACAATACAAACAACAACGTACCTAATTACCGTATCTTTTATAAGTTTCTTCAAAATCACATCAATTTTAATATTTTCTTCATAACGTTGTTTATTTATATACCACCATCAATCTTAATTCGATTGTATTGTTTAATAAATGGTTAAAATATCCATAAAATTGGTAAGTGCTTCAAATTTAAATCCAAAATGCTAAAGATCATTGGTTATTCGCATAGAAGAGCTCAAAGGTAGACAAAGATGAATGTAACTGTTCGAGATGTGATCCGATAATGCATCTTATTATTTTCTTTTAATTTAGGTCTGCAATTTCTTCTTAAAAGACAGCATTAAACTAAATTTCTTAAAAATCGTCTGTTATTTTATTTAAGGCTTACAGTATATTAAGTGAATGGAATACTTTAAGATTTGAAGCACAATATCAAGGAAGACATACACTGAGATTTAGAAACAACAATGATACAGATAAATATTCTATTAGATTAAAAAAACCCCCACAACACTGTAATGAAATTGCTCGGAAAGTTTTATAATGTATCGAAAAGGAATTGGATAAAAACATTAAATATCATTTCCAGGAGAAGTTGTATACTGAGTTAAAAGATACTAAACAGAAGTTGGGAGATAAAAATTTCGATGCGACAACATTGGCCGAACTACCTTACTTAAACGCTGTCATCAAAGGTGTGCAAAGTTAAACACTTTATGTTAAATTAGTAATTAAACTCATTAATATTCTTTAACTATTAGCTACTATTAAAACTGTTATTTAATGTACGTAGTTTTCTCAAATAATTATACATTTAGAATCATACTTCGCTCCATGACGAGTCGCTAAGAAATATGTTCGGTTCATTCTTATAATTTATTTAAATTTCTGGTTTTCGTTTCAATGCACAATATTTATTTCTTGCGACTGTTTAGCGGCATTTGATAGTTCTATATTTTCCTAATCATTATAATTAGGTGAATCAATAACTAAGTATATCTTTAGGCTTATCACTATATTTATTAGTGGTACTGAATTATACTTGCTTACAAGTTTTGTACATATCGCTTTCAGAAACTTTAAGAAAGTTTCCATCGATGGGCTGGCTCGACAGGATTGCAGATGTTGATTACGCGATCAGTAATACTCTTACTATTCAAGCCGGTACTCCGATTTATATTAACGCAATGGGCATGCACTGGGATCCTCACTATTTCCCAGAACCGGAGAAATTCGATCCTGAAAGGTTCCTACCTCAAAACGAAACCAATATTAAGCCCTACACTTATTTACCTTTTGGGGAAGGTCCTAGAATGTGTATAGGTATGTAGTTTATATGTTATTCCACTGACTGATTATTAAATTGAGGTGTATTTTCAAGATTTAACAATAACAGCTTGTACAAAAGTGAAGAACTACTGGTGGTGAAGATACCTACCGACGAATTGATGACTTTAAGCTTTATTTTCCTTTACATGATAATGTGACAGTAAAAATTAAAGCATTTGTTGTTTAAATATAATCAAATAGATTTGCCTTAATTCCAGTCAATATTTTTTTCCTCTTAAGGTTGGCAAAATGAATGCATTAATCATCTGTTGTTAAATAAAGTACAGTTTGAGGATGACGCTGACACCTGATAGTTTTATACGGACTCGAGAGTCTGCATCATCATTCCGGGCTACATATACCACGGGGAAAACCTCCACGTAGGTCTGGATATACATACATTTGCTGATACGCGACGCGTCTTATCGTGTCACTATGACAAGTTTTTAGTTTATGGCGATCACATCCCAGTTGATTACGAAGAGTCTAATTCTAGACATTATCTTTATATGCTACATAAGCTTATCGCTTTCACCACAATTTCACCTAAAAACGCTGTAATTTAACATGGTAAGCACACTAAGCCTAGAGGTACGGGATCCCAAGTGACGATGCCGGCATCATCAACAAACCTACTAATTTTCGACGAGATGTTTTCAAACTTGAAGGTTGGGGAATTATTAGAAAATACTTTACTGTCATGATATGGTTCTCTTACAATGATTTCTTCAACGAATTCGCAAAATAAAAAAAAAAGAGATGCACCATTTCATGGTGATGGAGCATCACAGAATATCGACATAAAAACAAATAAATTTATGTTTAATAATTTTCCGACAGGCATGCGTTTCGGATATCAGACGATACGTTATGCTCTGTCCGGAATCTTCCTCCATTACAGAGTGGTTCCGCTGCCATCGACTCCTAAATCTGATGACGTAGAGGTCGAGAGGAAGGGAATGTTCCTGAATCCTGAACAGAAGATATCACTTACATTTATTTGTAGAAATGAAGCATAAAGAACAGGCGTAATTTTCCAAAAATCCTGAAATTACATAAAACTACTATTTATGATAAAATATTCGTTTTATAAGTGTCACATAAATAGAATTATATAAACATTTAAATTATATGGAAACCTCTATTTTATATGAAAAATAAAAAAAGGTAAGGTTATTTTATCGAAAAAGTACAAATGAATGTAACTTAATTTTTAATTAATTGTTAAAATCCATATGCCAGTCTGTACGTTAGAAGATTAATAATTCGAGAGCAACTGAACCGTATTAGATGTTTATTTTTCTTAAATAATAGCGAATATTACCTTTCACTTTTTAGTACTCTGTTTTTTACGTTACGTAAGTAATATCTAGAAAAAGGTTACGTGATAATAATAATATTTTGGTAAAAAAAGACGAAACCACTATAAATTAAATATGTATTTATGAAATTAAGGAGTTGTATATTTTTTAAATATACTTGTTGATACAATATATTAAGATAATATGTACGAAGTGGCGATGATGATACACTGTTCGAAGATACTCGCTGCTGTTCAACACACGACAACCAATTTTTAATTTTACTGGTTGTACATTTTTTGTATTTTTTTTAATTCAATAGGTATTCTTCTAATGTATACTGTATGATATCATATATTGTAATGCGAATGGCATCCCTAAATTTTAAGTAAGTGAATTATATAAATGAGACAAACAGAAAATTAATCAAGGGCCACGTTGTCCGCCCTGAGTTAATTATTAATTATCCGCGTAAGACGAGGGTAGAATCATTAATACCAGGTTTTTGTAAAATTAAAAATTACGCTTTCATATGTTATTTTATTACGTCTCTAGAGGTACATAATTTTTGTTTAGAATAATATATCATCGTTAGCTTGTGACTTTGTTCATTTCATAGTTGGTTATGTAATATAAATGAAAAGAAACACTAAAGCAGATAAAGGTTGAGTCTAGATAAATTGACTGGACGATAGCATTTCCCTTCGAGGATGAATATTATATTATTAAGTTCCTATGTATAATACATGTATTTATTTTATACATTTGTATGGTTTCCTACTCATGAATAAAATTTCGATTTCACGTCATTCGATGCTATGTCGTTTTTACAACTGACATTTTATCGCAATAAAAAGTATATTTTTTTTATACTGCATAGGCACCGCGCTTTGAACACAATTTCACCTGATGTTGTGATGTGGTCTAAAACGGTAAACATGCTAAACGTGGAGGTACGGACTCTCAAGTGGTTTTCCCGAAAGACATGTAGATGTGAAGCTACAGATTGCCAAAGTTACGGCTGATTGAAAATGCTTTGGTTTGGTTCTTTGGTTTCTTTACTATGTTTTCTTTCACCGAAAGCTTAGACCCATATAAAATGGGATCGAAATCCAAACGATGGACTTAAAAGTTTATCTTATAATTTCATAACTACGTCTGTGTTTATTGAAGATTTTTTTGTACGAAAGATGAAACTACTAAAGATTATCTTTAGAATACATTTAACAATGCTTGGAATAACATTTTTAAAATTTTTGTGCATTTTAACTTCTTAGTTAGTTAACTATTCGGTTTCTAGGATGAGTGTGTTAAGAATCCCTGTTATTATTTCCGAGGAATTTTTTTAATAATTTATCAACCTCCACCACCGCTCGACACTTTTAAGTTTGACATTTTACAAAAAAACGTTACGCAATGGTTAACGCGAAAGGTTGTTTCTATAGGTTTTGTTACTACAGGTAATATGTACAATAAGTTACAGATATAATATCGGTACTTTATCTAAACTGTTCGATATTTAATAAATGATACCCATTGAAAAATGATATAGTGCAGTTAATTGTAATATTGGGCAAAGCTTATTATGGAAATGCGATTGATTCATATTCCATGAGATAAATATAATATCAGGTAGAATTCGTAATTAATTTACTGCTATCACTTACAAGGAGTCCGCGTTTTGATACGAAGGAAAATGCCCTCGAGAGAGTGCCCTCAGAGTTAGCGATAGTGAAAATTGTTTTTTTTTTTTTTTCTCGTTTTTCCGTGCAGTATTTATTATTGACCATACAACCTTATTTTTTATGGTTTTGAGGAAGTTTTTTTGTCTTACTATAAAGCTAGCCGATAGTTATAGAACCAAGACGCAAGATGTTAGAGATGTTATTTGTCCGATGTCTGGTAGCAGAGTGCCCCTTAAGTTTTTATTTTTCGAATTAGCTAATGCTATTATTCTGAAGGGGCTTTACATCATCGCCAAACTTCGAGGGGTGAGTATTTAAGGCACTTAACCGCAAAAGGTAACCAGCAAAAGAGCATCAAAATGGTACGAATATTGGCTTGCCAGTTATTCTTCACGTGTTCTTGAGTCTTGTTATCAAACGAATACCAATATTATTGACTTTCTCGATTGTACTATTGACAAATGTATATAGAAAGATGTAAAAATTAATAAAATCGTGTTTAAGACATATCGCAGTTTCTATAGCCTCGCGTTAATAAATAGTTCACGTAAAACATTCCATCTCTTAATTCCGCTTGGATGGGATCCCGTCGGGAACTCCACGTGAGCCGCGTGCGATATCAGACTATGTGTACTGTGGACCACCTGATTTACTGTTTCATTATCATCCGACAGCCAGAGGTAATGGAATCCGAACGGATCAGTTAACAAACTATCCGCATCACTTCCTTACTCTGTTGCTATGTAACTATTAATCGCATTACTTTTATTTTTTATAAAATCTGTGATTCTTACAAACATTATACTAAGTTTGCTATCGTTAGGTCCTAACACCTATCACGCTATCTCTGTAATAAAATAATTTAAAATGAACATTGTAACATTTATAACACTATTACCACTAAAGAATTCGACATAAAAATAACTTGAAACGTAGTTTTTTTTGTTTCAATACATACTTTATTAATTTCGTCTTATTTAATTAGACTAAATATTTAACAGTTTATGTGATTCTTGCAGAGTATAAACATTTCGTGCAATTCATTACATTTGCGCCAACCATCTTCACATTTTACTTATAACAGTTATTAAGTAGTTGAAATTTCTCATCGACGCGTTTAGAAATCGTTAGAGTTTTTTTTTTTTATAGTTATAAAAATTTAATAATTTTTATCAAGAATTATATAATTGTTATAACTTAATTTATTAAACTTAACCCTTTACTCTCGGAATGAACTTTAACGGTATTATTTCTCCCGGCATCAGGAACATTCCCTTCTTCTCAATTTCGATGTCATCTGCTCTAGGGGTGTTCGGCAGTGGAAGGACTTCGAAGTTTGAGATTATCGTTGCCAAAGCGAAGCGCAATGTTTGTTGTCCGAAACGAAGGCCTGTGAGTATTTGAAATTATAATTGAAAAGAATATCTCGCATATCTGACTATACTTATAACTAGAGGCTAGAGGGACGGAATCTGTAAATTTTTCAGAAAAAAATACTATGGGGAGGAGGGTTCAGAACCGCAAAAAGAAAACATTGCGCTGGTTTTTAAAATTTTTGCCTGTCTGTTTATTAACTTTTTCGCCAATCACGCTAAAACTACTCGACCGAATTGGATGAAATTTCGTATGATTGTAGTAACATTTAGAATATTTTTAAACATTTTTATAAATATATAATTTATGTAATGTGTAAATAGCGTTTATCCATATTCATATTAAAACATCATACAAATATGTGTTTGCTTAATAATATTGTAAATGAATATTGAAGTGAGCAGAAATAAAAATGTATTTCTGACGATTTTTCATAGATGGTGTTATGCATATGTTTTAATAATTTGGCCTGTTTTGAAACATACAAGGTAATAGATAAACTAAATAATATTATTATAATAAAAGGTAAAAAAGTATTATCCGTCTGTCTGTTTATTAATTTATTCTAAAACTTCGATGAAATTTGGTATATTAGTACTCTATAGTCTATGTACATCTATGTATTTATATAATGTTCGAATAGCGTTTTGCGTGAGCTCCTGAACGGTTTGATCTAGCATTGCTTCCGATGTTTGTGCCTAGGTCACACTCGCCCAGTTTGTCCTTCGGGGATGGAACGGTGAGGCCAATGTTTTAGGTGTGAGGGCAGGGATATAAGGTCGTTGATTTTTTTTTTTTTTTTTATAGTATTTACCCGTCATCCTTTGACGCAAGTCAAAGACTTTTTATATCTATTTACAAGTAACTTCTAAATTCTTTTGTTCTATATATTGTTATTTATTTATTTTGTTCTACTTATTTAGTTTTTTTACAGCGGCCAATCAAATATTCACAAAAAATTTTGAATTTTTCCCCACTAAATTTCCCCGTTATTATTTCATTTAATGTATTCCTCTTTAATTCCATTTCAATTTCCCACTGAAGCTCCATCCTTTTTCCCTCAAACATAGGGCAGTCCAGAACTAAATGAAGGGCTGTTTGGTCACTTTCATTATCGCAGGGACATCGTGGACACTCTTTCTTTTTAAATCGGTACAAGTAATGCGCAAAGGCACCATGCCCTGTCAGTACTTGTACAAAGGTCGTTGATTGTAGGGGCAGGGAGGGAAGTAACTTTGATCAATCACCACATGGGTAGCACGCTGTGCAGGCCGCCATTTAAGGATATTAAGGCAAGAAAGGCTGGGTGCATAGTTTTGGCGGGGTCTGGACTCTGCCGTATTGCCAAACCAAGGGAAGACGGATATAGTACATATATGAATATATTGGTAAGTAATGAGGTAGATTGTCTCTACAGGGGAATATAGGCTATCTATGAGAATATAATAATCTGAATTCCACGCGAGCGAAGTCGCGGGCACAGCTAATATAGAAATAAATGTCTTTCTATCTGTCTCTCAATTATAACTCAAGTATTTCATAAATCTATATATTTCTATCGCGTGATTCCAATAAAATCAGAAAGAAACAACTGCAGCTTGGGCTGATATGTATTTCTTCATTTCGCTTTTTTGTTTTTATTTGTCAAATTTGTTTACAATTATGTTGTTTACATAAACAACGCTAATTATAAAAAGAGGATAAACTAGAGTCTTTATGACGAAATAGTTTATTTCTGATTTTTTACATGAGTTATATTACATTAGATGTTATCTCGGGTTCCAGTAGTTATTTTTCGTTTTCACCCCTAAAGGTATTTCCATTTAAATATTTCTGTTACATTGCGAAAGCATAAAGTTTAATTATTCCTAACTTTTGTGATAGTAAAACAAAAAGCTCACCAATACAATTTCTAGGCCCTTCACCAAACGGTAAATAAGTGTAGGGCTTGATATTAGCTTCGTTTTCGGGCAGAAATCTTTCAGGATCGAATTTCTCAGGTTCTGGAAAGAATTCGGGATCCCAGTGCATGCCTATGGCGTTCACATAGACAGGTGTACCTCCGGAAATGGTAAGTTTATCGTCTATCGCGTAGTCGTTAGCGGCAACTCGGTCAATCCAGCCCATCGGTGGAAATTTTCTTAAAGTCTCTGTTAAAAAAGAAAAAACATTATAATTCAAACGTTCAAATTTTTGTCGTTGAAATTTATTTTTACGCTTTTATAGAAATTTATTACGAGATTAACTTACTTACTTGTGAAATTTCGTGCTTGACTTTATTTTGCAAATTGTTTCTAATGTATGTATGTTCAAACATTAATTATTAAAATGTATAACTATCGTAGTTAAGTCTATTTAATTGCTTTATAATTTATATTGAAGTAATTTTTAACATCAAGTACTTGTTACGTTGTTACTGCGTATTTGGTATAATAATTATATCAAATTACTGTTCGGAAAAATAAAACTCAATGACCTTTAATAATGTTCTCGAAAGTAATACATTTTGTAATTGGCATTGCTTTTAGTAGCCGATAAATATTATCTTAGTAATAACAATGGCAGTATGATATTGAAATAAATTATTTTTTAACCTTTAATAACCGCGTTTAGATAAGGCAACCCGGCGAGCGTTGTAGAGTCGAAGTCTCTTCCTGCCAGTTTCTGTTTTGCGTCGAACAGTTCATTGTAAAGATTTTCCTGAAAATGTAGAACAAAATGGTCTGATTAACAATTGTCTGAAAAACAACTGCTTAAAATTTTCCAGTTTTAATAAGTGTAACACTTTTATAAAATAAACTATTACGTATAACTATTTAATATATAATATGGGACCTCGCGAATCTCTAAAGAACAAGTTTCAAGAATATGATATCTTAACTTTACCCTCCCAATACATCTTCGATAACTTAATGCATATTCGTAAAAATTTAGACAAGCTAGATCTAGTGAATGATCGTCATAATTTTAATACTAGAAGTAAATACAAGTTGTCCGGAACCACGCTTTAGGTTAAGTAAGTGTAATAAAAGCTTTATAGGTAATAGTATTCGGTTTTACAATAAGATCCCAAGTAAAATTACCGATTTACCTGACAATAAGTTCAAGTATTATGTCAAGCAAGTTTTAATCTCAAAAGGTTATTACAGGGTGGATCATTACGTGAACGATAGTGATGTCTGGAAATACCCCCACATCTCTGTGCTTCCACTAAAAACTACGATTTGTATAGTTTTTTATATGACATAAAAAAATTATATATATTATATTTATGAAAAAAAAAGATGGAACCAGATCGAGTTTCTTGCCGGCTCTTCTCGACTGGGATGTTTTCCGAACCGGTGGTAGTGTTTTTTAGACGTTCATAAGCGCCTTCTTAGGGCCTAAATTGAATAAATGAATTTTGATTTTGATTTTGATTTTGAATTAGAAAATTAAGAAACTTTATATATATATTTATTATACACGGTATAGGACAGGACAGGTAAGAATGGACAGGATTAGGAATGAATATATTAGAGGAAGTTTGAAAGTGGCGCCAATAACAGATAAGTTAAGAGGCGGTCGTTTATACTGGTATGGAAATGTGATGCGCGGGGAGAAAGAGAATGTTGTAAGAAAGGTATTGGATATGAATGTGGACGGTTACATGGGAAGGGGAAGACCAAAGAAAAGATGGATGGACTGTGTGAGAGATGATATGTTTAGAAAAGGAGTGAATGCGGAGATGACAACAAATAGAGAGGAATGGAAGAGGAAGACATGTTGCGCCGACCCCTAATAAAAATGGGAAAAGGGTAGGGAGATGATGATACACGGTATAGGCTTAGCACTTTGACCATAATATCATCTGATGTTAAGTGACGATGTAGTCCAGGATGGTAAACGCACTAAGCTTAGTGGTACTGGTTCTCAAGTGAAGCTGCCGGAACACACCTGTTGGTATTTGGCTACAGGTTTTCTTACCTAATGGTGGTAGCTACCCAGGCGGGCATTATTTTAAAATGCCCTACACCCAGCCTATGGTTTTCTCACGATGTCTTTCTTGACCGAAAGCGCAGGTTGAGTTTACGAGTTGGAAAGGTTCAAACACTTGAACCCGCGTCGATTGACGCGAAATCTGACTGCATTACCAACTAAGCCATTATCACTTCCAATGTATTATCAATCTATACTATATTTGTTAGTAATAATTTGTTAATAAATCTGTACGATCTGTCTGTATATTTTTTTCCCAATGTTGTGACGCATGTCCTACTTAAAGCGTAATGCTCATCCGACCCACCAGCGTAACATTACCGATTTACCTGACAATAAGTTCAAGTATTATGTCAAGCAAGTTTTAATCTCAAAAGGTTATTACAGGGTGGATCATTACGTGAACGATAGTGATGTCTGGAATTAACCCAGATCTCTGTGCTTCCGCTAACATTATTAAAACTACGATTTGTATAGTTTTTTATATGACAAAAAAAATGTTATATATTATATTTATGAAAAAAAAAAAGAACCAGATCGAGTTTCTCGCCTGCGCTCTTCTCGACTGGGTTGTTTTCCGAACCGGCGGTAGTGTTTTAGACGTTCATAAACGCCTTCTTAGGGTCTAAATTGAATAAATAAATTTTGATTTTTTGATTTTGATAACAAAGTGGCCAGTACCTACGAAGTGTCTTTATGGTGTGATAGCTCAAGCTTCCAAATGTATATTCAATTAAATGAAGGCGAATAATACATATCGCACATGGTAACATAATATTCAGAACGATAACTACACCAAAAATACAGTTTTTGTCTGAATATTTGTACCGAGCAATCTCCGAAACGGCTGAACCGATTTTGGCGGGAATGTTTTTTGTTAGATAGCTGAAGTAACTTAGGGTAGTAATGTTTTTCGATAATAATTAGAATTCCGCGTTAAAAAAAAAAATCGAATAAAGTTCAATGAATCCGATACAATGTACATTTTCACTGGTAAGTATTTGAGTTTGCAAGAAATAGTTTATCATAAGTATTGAAATAAAATAAGAGAAATATCGAATATCCCGTACGAATTCCATATCCACTATGGAACTGAATTAAATACGTTCATTTAGCGATTTAACCGTATTCAGTTAAAAAGAAATAACGTGACGCATAAAACGCAACTCACAAAATTACACTCGTTCGGCTTCACCCAACACACAAAACTGCTTGACATGTCAAATTTTTAATTAATCTCTATAATACGTACCTAATGTTAAGTTGATACGGACGGTGATGTTGTATGTTCTGAACTTAGAGGGTTTACGTAAAGAATTTCAACTTCACGACTATATCTAAATCGAGGGGGGATATTAGCGGACATATCCTGAGATCATGCGTGAAAAGCTACGGTTCGTTATATGATATGAACAAACTGTACGTATTTTAAAGAGTAAAAAGACACGTAATATCCGTGAAACATCAAAATATCACTTGGGATATCCAACATCTTATAGTTTCATAAACACAGGAAAAAAAAAAAACAAACACACCTGTACTTTTTTTTGACATGCTAACTCTAGAATGGCAAAGGTCATTGCTGAACCGGATGTATCAAACCCACCGAGAAGAAAAATTAAAGCTTGCGCCAATATAATTTCATCTGTTATTTCTGAAAATTGTAATAACATAGTGAACTTAAAATTGTTTATATTAAAAAAATGAATGAAGGATTTGTAACAAATGACTTATTTGTGATAAAGACATTAGATCTATTACGAATTATTTTTTAGAGCTATAAATTTTATTTGAACTGAATTAAAAGTTGCATTAAAATTGCTAAACAAGAGAACGAAACTCACCTTCACCTTCTAAAGAAGCTTCTTTCTTTATATTTAACAAGGCGTCCAGGAGATCTTTTGGTTCTTTTAAATCCATCCCACAGGCTTTTCGCTGTTCAATTACTTTATTCATGACAATTCTAAGATAATCGGTGGTCTTTTTTGGATAAAATTTGAGGCTGAAATATGAAGTTATTTCTAAGCTAAAGGACTTTGCATTTATGAGAGAATTATTTAAAAGTAATATCTCAAACATACCCGAACCAATCAACTAGTTCGGGGAGAAAGAATATGCTGGACCACGACAAGCCCCTGATAAAATTGAATTCCATAAGGTCTCTAGTTATTTTCCTCATGGTACTGTCTCCAGTTAGTGTGGCTTCGCTGAGAATACCGAATGCGGCCTCGCCGATTACGTCTGTCGTGAAGTCAGTCAACAATAACTGAATGATAAAACGAATCTGATCATTGAATTATCATATCCATATATAATAACGGTGGAATGTCTGGAAATGATGCCTTTTTCTGTGCATCTACAAAAATTTTTGCAACTATGGAAAATAATATACGGATTATATTGTAACACATGGTTCCATTAATAAAAACATATGACAAAAAAAAAAACAAGTTAACAAGTTATGTAGTGTTTTGACGTTCATAAGCGCGCCTTACAAAATTTTATGCAGTGCATCAGCATGATTTAACGATTTATATCACAGTAATAGAAAGAATAAACCTCTAAAAATGTTGACAGTTAGTATAGTCATTAGTGTTTAGATAATAGCGAAAGGTTTTCAAAATTGAGGGCGGTAGCTACCCAGACGGGCATCATTAGAAAATACCCTACCACCATGCTATGGTTTCCTCACAATGTTTTCCTTCAGCTCAGGCCGGTTTTACGGATAAGTGGAGATCAAACCCGCGTCGATTGACGCGGAATTCGGCTGCACTAATCGCTGCATTATCATTGTTTCTAAATGATAAAGGATGTAATGATAAAGATAGAGAAAGAGATAATTAATTGGTTTTGGTACATAGAGAAGAAGGAAGAAAAAAGATTGTCAAATCAAATTTATAAGACGAGGGTTAAATTGGCCATGCCGGTAAGTGTTTTCCTAGGCGAACATATCTCGGCCAGATTGAACACGTTTTAAAGAAAGGCCGGGCAAATGTAACCTTGCTGCATTGATTATTATCTTCCGAGTGGCGATGGCTGAGGTCGTGGTGATCTCGAGGCCGATAAAGCGATGGACGTCTATATTATCGGTCTGGAAGACTCCGTGTTAGAGGCCGATGTAGTGAGGTTGATGACGCAGATACCGGGCTGTAGGCGGATTTGACTATGACGGGGCCGATACGGCCATCGAGGGTAGGCACGAGAGTCGTGCTCCTGTCGTTGGCTGTATTGGTTCTAAAACAAGTGAAGCAAATGTGCATAGGCCTTAGACACACCCACCCACTCTGTCTGGTGGAATCGGATCCTGAGGGGCTCTGTTTCCGGTGTGGCCTACCCAGACATATCTACTCTTATGGGGATGGGAGAGAGGCGTAACATCACGATGTTACGTAGATATTTATTTTATGTATGCTATGCATGTATCTCAGAGGTTTCTATATGAATTCGCGTTATCTGTGAGGGGTTCACCTAAAAGATAATACTGGTATAGCAAAAGTTAATAATGTTTACAAACAAATGTGAGATTTCATACCCTTAAATTGCTTATTTTACCATTTTCCATTTCTCTATTTATACGAATCACAAGATGTTCAAATTTATTCAAATTAAGGTTTTGTAACGATCGCAGTTTAGCAGCTGTGAACACAGCGGTAAGGCGGCGCCTGATTGATGACCAGAACGGGTCCTGAAAATGTAAGTATATTCATTTGTTTTCTTCATACGTTGATATAATTAAGAAGATAGCACAACTGATAGCTCTAGCAATAATCAGCGATATAGACTCGAAGAAGCTAACTATACCGCTAAATGATTTTTTTTATGCGTCGTACTTTCAACAAAGCACTATGAATCAAGGCATTGAACTTTTTCAATGTTTTAAAAACTCACATTTGACTATTACATCTATAAATATTTTATCTCTTAACTGACTTTTCCATTTTTTTTTTTTAATTCCAACACTTTTTCGGTCATTTATAAATTAGTTTTAACTTTTATAAATTCTGTATATTAAGGTATAAATACATTTAGTGCAGATGTTTTGTATTTTTACAAATTTAAAATAAAAATAAGCGATGATAGCTGGTGATATGGTCGGATACTTCTCCGATGGACATAGTTAGAAATTCACCTTTCCTATTCTACAATGCGCCTGAGCGTTCGTTAAAATTAAATACAAAATATATAGTCAAGAAGTTCCGTAGGATGTTCGAAGTCCATCATCAAGTTGATTCTGTGGTTAACTCTCATTACTATACATACCAAGGATCTTTAAAACGAAATATATATCTCTACCCGTCAAGAAGTTTCATAGAAGCTTCCAAGCCCGTCATAAGGTTCGATCTATTCAATTTTATTATAATATAACATATTTATTTCTAATTTTTCTTTCGAAATAACATTAATGAAAACAATTTAAGTAGGTTTAATTTGAATCTATTTTTGTTAATTTCGCTATTTACTGATATTTCTATTATGCATACATATCATTATTGTAGTTTTTAATGTGAATCTAGATAAACGCTCTTTATATATTATGTACATATATTACTACTAAGTATAGACTATAACCTAAGAAATTTTCATCTAATTCAGTACAGTATTTTTACGTGATTGGCGAATATCAAGTAGTTTTAGCGTGATTGGCAAACAAATTAATAAACAAACAGACAGGCAGACAAAAATTTTAAAAACCATAGAAATGTATTCTGTTGTCGATTCTAAACATTCTCAAGGTATTTTTTCTGAAATTACTCCAATATACAAATTTCGCCTTTTATTGTAAGTATAGATTTCAATAATTTTTTATATTTCTCTAACTAATGCTATTCTAGCCACCTCTTCATTAAAGGAAATCAGATGATATTATTCACTAAATTTACGATTTATGTCAGTGATATCTTCTCGTTAATGTTAAAATGCGGAAGCTGGTCAATACGCGGTTGGCAAAAAAGGGCTTCGTAAGTTCGAGAACAGTTTAATAGTTTTGTTTATCATATAATTGTTATTATTTTGTTCACCCCGTTTTGTTATTGTCAAGAAAGAACATTCTCAGACAAGATATAAGAAATATAAATAACTTTAACACGCCCGGAACCGATACGGTACCTTTTGATATGTTATTAATGATACAAAAATAAATATTAATGATTTGTTATCAGAAGTCAGTAACATAAAACAATACCAGACGTTTTCTCCTCTGTCTATTAACTGAATCTTTTTTTTGTTTAGTAGGTTTACTATGAGTATAAGTGTTGCTATGAAAAAAAAGATTTTCATTTCAATGAAACATTTCTTTACATTCGAATTTTCTATAATTATTGTCATCGAATTTAGACCACCGGGCAACACTATTGTGCTTGATAGAATACGAAGAAATGTTCCATAAATGTATTTACTGACATTGACTCACTCACTCATTCACTCACTCACATTGACTGTAAATATATTCAAAGAGCCCAGAGGATCAGTCTTCCCGGAACTTAGAAATCTGTTCCTGAAATTATCTGAATCCTTTACGAGGACCCTGCGGGCTATTTCAGTCGAATTGATAATCAGCGCCGGACGCCAGAACAGCCATATCCCGTTGTACGCAGATGCAGAATTTTGGTAAACATCTTTCATGAATATTGACTGAAAATGTATGAAAAGAATTAATAATTTTATAAACCATTCAAATGTTTGAGTATACAACATGTTGGACATTTTTACCCCTTCCCCTCCTTGTCAACAACAGTAAGGAATGTTCTTACCCGACCATGATTACGTAGCCATTACTATATTAAAAAAAAAACACAGAACTTCGGTCAAGGAAAACATCGTTAGGATGTTTCATTCAATTCATAGCATGGTTGTAGGGCATTTTGCTCTGAAATAATGCTCGACTGGGTAACTACCTCAAGTTAAACAACCTGTCGCCAAATATTAATACATGTGTTTCGGCAGCATCATTTAAGAACCAGTAACACTATGGTTAGAGTGTTTACCACCCTGGACCACATCGTCACTTAACATCAGGTGAGATTGTGGTCAAAGCACCGAGCCTATACCGCGTAAAAAAGTATCATTTCCACGAGGTGGGTTCACTCATGGAAAAACAAGCAATTAAATATAATTTATGCAAGTAAAAACAAGCTCACATTGAACGACACGCGCCCATCTAGTCATTATAGCCATATGTTTGGTATTAGCAATTAATTCAACCGCAAGTCTAAATATATTTACTAAAACAGCTTTTTTACTGGTTCGTTTTATTTCATATATATAATTTACAATAAAAAAATTTCAAATTTAATTTAATTAAATTACGTAACCTAAATCTTTTTTTTAAATTTATGTATCTAAATAATCATTTTTATCTTGTTTACTATTTTAAGCAAAAAAAATTAGTAAGAACTCGTCGGTAAATTCGAATTAATCGTTATACGCATTTTATACAATTAATTGGAAATTTTACGAGAATGTCATTTATAAATTACTTATTTAATTGAATACATGGATGTCTTTTATTTATACTATTATATAAATAGGTAAAATTGAGTTTTTGTTTGTTATGAATAACACTCAAAAAAGGTCAAATCGATTTTAAGAAGATCCCACGAAAATTACAACAAGTTATTAAGTGTTTGCTAATACAAGTCATTAGTTAGTCATTGGTTAGGTTAGCGTGCGCTGGGAAAACTATTGACAGTTCATAAAATAATGTGCTACATGTTTACGAATTATCTACAAGTATCTTAAAGTTGTCGAGTCCTGTAGTTGCATCAAAATAACGGTTTCGTTTCATATTGTGATTAAAACACGTAAAGAATTATCTACAGGACGGATCGCTAGTCTTTACATATTATAAAAGGCAACGTCTCTTTGTCTATTTTTCGAGTTAGTTGAGATCAGTTAGTTAAACAGATGAACTCATTTTGTTTTTTAATTACAACTGGTTATAGTTTGGGATCAATTAGAAGACAATAAAATTGTAGGACTAAAACCAGGGGATAAATATTTAGAAAGATCTAATATTTAGCTCTGTTAACTCTTTCTCGACTAGGGATAATATGTTTCCCATTTTTAAATTGGCAACCTTCTATTTAATAAAGAATCCGCAAAAAAAATTTGAATGCACTTTCTAATGCATTTCTTTTCGGATTTTCATATACCTTACGTTTAAAATAAAAAGTTGAATGCCAATATTTAGTGTGTGCCACCTCATGGTTTTGAAAGGGTTAAAAATGGAAGCTATTCCTTATTAATGTTGTTTACTTACTGGATTTTTCCTTTGCAGGAAAGTGAGACTGCCCATAATGAAGTGTGGTTTCGAGTGTGGTACATTTTTATTGGACCAGTAACTCTTCACGCTTCTCCAACGAATCCACAACCAGAGCGAAATATACAATCCGATAAGAAACAGCAGTGTAAGAAGCATGCTTCTAGATGAACGAGTGACCGATATCGCGAGACTGCCGAGCTCCAATCAACCGCTAGCTTATATACATGGGTCATTCCACCTCAAATGGACAAATAGTTGGAATTTTGACAATTTGGAATCGACACCTTTCGATTTGGAACAATTTTGGCCAGAAGTTTCCTTTTTTCCTTATCATATAACGAAGTTCTACCAAAGGATTTTTTTTTAAATTATGCTATTTCAATATTTTTCAAGTTTTCCATTATTACATCTTAAATATCTCAAAATCTGTTATAGATAAAGAAATGAACTACACTTCATTTTAAAGAGAATACTTGGGGCTATGAAAAAAGAATGAAGAATGAAAGTTTTGCTTGCCTGCAATAAAAATTGAAACAAACAATAATCAATATTTGTAATAAAATTACAAAATTTGAAAAAACTTTTAAGAATAGTCCAAGATATTTAACAAAATTTTTTATCATTTTTTTTCATAGCTCCAAGTGGAGGATACTTGGAGCTATGAAAAAAAAAAGATAAAAATTTTGAAAAACCTCCAAATTGTAAAAAAAAAATATTTTTTGAAACACGTCTGACGTTGAACACCTTTTTTTTTTTGTTAAATATCTTGGACTATTCTTAAAAGTGTTTTCAAATTTTGTAATTTTATTACAAAAATGGATTATTGCTTTTTTTAATTTTTATTGCAGGCAAGCAAAACTTTCATTCTACTACTTTTTCATAGCCGCAAGTATTCTCTTTAAAGTGAAATGTAGTTAATTTCTGTGTCATAATAGTTTTTGAGAAATTTAAAATATAAGATTAAAAAACTTGAACAATATCATAATTTTAAATTTTACATATCTTTTGAAAAAAATTACTTAATTTTTTTTTTACAGAATTTCTTTACATTATAAAAGGAAATTTTTGACCAAAATTTGTCCAAATCAAAAGGGATCGATTCCAACTATTGGTCGATTTGGGTGGAATGACCTACATGGTAAATTATAAACTCGCACCGTTCGACTATTTGAGACTGATGATATATCGTATCCGGTATTCCTTCTTTTACGTTTAGGACACGGTACAGAAGAATTTCCCCGAATTCTCGTACCAAATAATCTTTTTTTTAATTCAAAGCAATCACGAACATCAAAGGCAATACCTGTTCGGAGAAAAGCTTTCTCATTAAACAAATCAGCAAGAAACTTGAGTCATTAAATTTAGAACTTGAGAAACTTATTAAATTTTTACGCCAAAATATATACATAAATAAATAAATACAATTGCAGTGTCAGTTTATCATTACTACTTCATAATTTTTAATTAAGAGTAGGATCAGTTTTCACCATGTTGCGTAACATTGAGAGGACATGCGGCGGAAAAATAAGTATTTCCGAAATCTATTACCATCGCGTTGCGCCTCGATAAAAAACAATAGAGGGGACAATTACAGCTCTGGCTGATTTTAGCTTTGCAAAATAGACGAAAACATAACTTCATAGTAAGTACCCCGTTTCTTCCTCCAAAACTAAACGGATATTTAGTTTTCGTTCAGTTATATTATAGAATAATAAAGACTTTGGCTATGTCTGTAAGTTTTGCTATTTTTAATTTTGTACATCATTTTTGTTTGACGAACGTCTGAAAATGACAGTAAAAATCGAGTATTTTTTCATTTTCAAAGGCTTCTAGTTTCTACAATCACTAATTTATGGAAAAAAAAATCGGAAAAGGCGGCAGTGGATATATATTATTTTATGCAAAAATATTTATCATAATGCTATTATCCAAGGAGGTAATAGGGGACTACGTTTGTATGGTATAAATGGCGCTAGGATATCCTCTTAATCAACCTCGACAATGCAATGGAATGAGACTGGCAGTGAAAAAGCTAATAAATAACGTCATCGAAGCAATGATCATCAAGGAAAAATACCAAGAAGAGGATGTCGTGATCTCGCGTATTCCGATGATTCCAACACATTGATCATTCCATTCAATTTTAAACCTCTTTAATTTTCCATGCGTATGGCGCAAGACCACTCTTTAGAAGTTTGCAGAATCGACTTGAAGTTGGACAAGTTTCATCAAATACATTTGATTTTTAAGGTCTAGTATTATAGGTAAACTTGATTTTGTAAGTACCTTTTTGTTATTTCATGACATGTTTTGAGCATTATCGTGTTTTTATTATGTTAAGACGTAGAAGGGTTAATTTTAAAAATGTACGAATTTCATGACGAGTTTTTTTTATTGATTACAAATAAAGAATATGATTAACAATCTCTCAATAGCACATCATAAGAAACTTTTACTACAGTTTGAATAGGAACTTTATTTGTTCCTACCTTTCTGTCCATTTCCTGCAGAACGGACAAAGCATATTTGAAAATTTCATCCTTTTTGAAGTTGTTTCAAAATGCTTCACAATTATTCAAACGATATAAATGATATTATACTGTTATGTTTTCTGTTTTGTACATCTCATAAATAGTGTTGGGCTACAATAAGCATCGACTGAAAAAATGTATACATAGGTACTTATTTCTGACATAAGTATCAAAATCAAAATCAAAATTTATTTATTCAATTTAGGCCCTAAGAAGGCGCTTATGAACGTCTAAACACTACCACCGGTTCGGAAAACAACCCAGTCGAGAAGAGCGCAAGCAAGAAACTCGATCTGGTTCTTTTTTTTTTATAAATATAACATTTTTTTTGTCATAAAAAAAACTATACAATCGTTGTCTTAATAATGTTAGTGAAATCACAGAGATGTGGGTTAATTCCAGACATCACTATCGTTCACGTAATGATCCACCCTGTAATAACCTTTTGAGATTAAAACTTGCTTGAACTTATTGTCAGGTAAATCGGTAATGTTACTTGGGATCTTATTGTAAAACCGAATACTATTACCTATAAAGCTTTTATTACACTTACTTAACCTAAAGCGTGGTTCCGGCCAACTTGTCTTTACTTCTAATATTAAAATTATGACGATCATTCACTAGATCTAGCTTGTCTAAATTTTTACGAATATGCATTAAGTTATCGAAGATGTATTGGGAGGGCAAAGTTAAGATATTTATTTATTTATTTATTTATTTGAACACTAACAAGATTTACATTTTGATTTAGATATGTACAATGAACAATTTGAGGACACGTGATAAATGCAACCTTAATTATAAGTGATTACGTTGAATTATATATTGAGAACAAGCTTGTGCAAACCAAAAAGATACAAAAGAACAAATAAATCTGTTGAATATTGGAATTGATAAAGTTTAAATTACTCAAAAAAAAAAACGACTCCAAATTAAAAGTGGAATAAACTTACATTAATTTTAGGCTTTAAATAATATATATATAATAATATATAACATTAGTGTCACTTTTGTAAGTAGTTAGATTTATACATTTTAAGGCTGTTTTGAAAAATGTCTATATTTTTAGTTTTAGATTTTTTGTTATATAGTGAGATTATTCTATTTAGAGGAGAGTAAAGACCTAAATTTGTCCGATAATAATTTGTGCTAAATAGATTAAATCGTGTTGCTCGAGGTAGTTTCCTTGGGACGTTAAATTTGACCCTGGTTAACAGTTCAGGTGTGTTCGAAATGCCGTTTACTAACTTATATAAGAATGTAAGATCCAGTAATTCTCTACGGTCTTCCAAAGAGTGCATATTAAAGTGATCAAGTCTTTCATGGTATGTACGAAGTGTTTTCCCTAGGTGAAATCTATATGTCAGATGCAACAGAAAGCGCTTTTGCACTCTCTCTAATTTGTTCTTAAAAATATCATAGTGAGGGTTCCATACGATACTACAATATTCTAAACAACTGCGTACTAGTGCGTTAAATAATATAATTGTTGTGTCTGCATTTTTAAAATCTTTACTATTGCGTAAAATGAAACCTAGAATTCTGAACCCCTTATGAACAATATTATCAATGTGAATATTAAAATCGTAGCTTAGTATCCAGAATAACACCCAAATCGCGAATACTGTTCGATTTTGTTAATATATTAGATTTTATGAAATAATGGCGATTGAAACAAGTTTTTTTTCGGCAATAATGAGTAACATAGCACTTCTCATTGTTAAGGACCATACCATTCACATCACACCATTCTGTTAAGGCATTTAAGTCATTTTGTAAAAGCAATACATCGTTAAAGCATTTTGTCTGTCGTAACAATTTCAGATCATCTGCGAACAGATAAGACTTCGAGTTTTTGAAATTTGAAGGAATATCATTAATAAATATATTAAAAAGTATGGGACCCAGGTTGGAGCCTTGAGGAACTCCAGATTGTATGTCGAAGGGTTCGGAGGAATAGCCATTAACAACTACTACAGACTTGCGATCATAGAGATAAGATTCACACCACTTTAACAAATTACTAGCTATACCTATCGCAGACAATTTTTGGATCAAAATATTATGATTGACTTTGTCGAAAGCCTTTCTGAAGTCAGTGTAAATCACATCAGCACATTCATTTTTGTCTAGAAGAGTTGTCAAATCGTCAATAAGTGTTACAAGGTTTGTTGTGGTAGATCTTGCTTTAACGAAACCATGTTGCTCAGTGGATACGGTGTGTTTGAAGTGCCATGAAAACAAAGGACATAATAATAGTTCAAACACCTTAGAAAATATTGGTATAACTGAGATAGGTCTGTAATTACTGATCATATTCTTATGACCACTTTTGTGTAAAGGTACAACTAATGCTTTTTTCCAACATGGTGGAAATACTCCTGTGCTTAAGGATTTATTAAAGATAAGTGATAAAGGATAAGCCAGTACCTTAGCACACTTTACTGCAAAAATTGATGGAATTCCATCCGAACCAGATCCTTTATATAAGTCAAGTCTTTTTAAAACATTATAGACTTGAATCTCTGTGAATGATATATTAGTTAAATGGCTAATAGAGGAATAACTTGTTTTATTATGAATTGAAACCGATGTGTTATTCGTATAAATTGATGAAAAATGAGATGCAAAAAAATTACAAATTACAGTACCGTCAGTAGTTTTTTTTTTTTGTTTCCAAGAATCATTTCTTCTGGATATGCAGAGATATTTTTCTTTTTTTGTTTTACAAAGGACCATATTAATTTGGGGTTAGATTTCATCATTGACTCTAATTTATGTATGTATCTGTTGTAAACCAAAGTTTTTAGTTTATGGAAACGTTGTTTTAGTATATTAAATGTCAATTTATCACGTGGATTGTCAAAATTTCGTATTCTGGTTTTTATTTTGTATTTTTCTTTGTTTATTTTAATAAGGGTGGAGGAGTACCATGGAGGATTCCTATTATTACGTGATTTTACTTTAGGTACATATTTTAAAATCAATCCGCGAAGAATCTTATAAAAAGCATCAGTCAATCAGCAGAAGCATAGCTTCTGCAGATTGACAATTATAAAATACATTCTCCCAGGAAACTACGTCTAATTCACTGATCACGTTCACATAGTCTGCTTTAAAGAAGCAAAATCTTTCATTGTCATTTGGAGTTAAACAGGTTTCACTTAAAATAGGAATCTCAAATTGGAGTGGAGGATGAAAATTATCAACTATCGAAAGTGGGTCTAAACTAACGTCTAGATTGTTAATACCTGTAGAGCTAAGAACTAGGTCCAATATTTTACCCTTATTATTGAGCACATGATTATATTGATGGAATCCGTTCAAAGCCACAAATTCTAATAATATGTCACTAAACTGGCCTCCAGCAGATGTACCTTGTAGCCTTTTTGAATCAGCATCATGCGCCCAAGAAATACTGCTTAAATTAAAATCACCAACAACAAGGAATTTGCTTTGGTGACATTCTAGTACATGGCTACTATGGTCTATAAAATGTTCCAACATATGTTTTTTAATAGGAGGTGGTAGATAAACAGCACATATATATATAACTTCTGACCCTATAGTTTTTGTTTCAAGTGAGATCAAAGATCCTCGCAATTTGACTCGAAATGGCTTACTCTGACTGATTTATAACAGTTTAATACTGCAATTAAAACACCTCCACCATCTTTTTTAGAATGAAAGCCTGAAGACTCACGGTCTCTTCTGTAAACAGTATACCGCGAATCAAACAACTCAGAATCGAACACACCACTATTCAACCAGGTTTCTGTTAGTATGATTATATCAAAGTTATTGCACACGACATTATTAAAAAAATCAGTTGTTTTAGATCTTAACCCTCTAACATTTTGATAATATATCTTTAAACTAGAGAATTTTAACAATTTAAGTTCCAGGTAAGTTTCAATATTGCCCCCGAAAGAAGATTATACAATTACTTAAGCTTATTAAGAGTGTCAGAGTTACGTATATAAATATAATTTGATTCTTCGTTTTTGCGAATAAATATTTTTCCGTTACGTATCCAAACAAATTTATAATTCAACTCTTTAGACTTGCGACGCACGGCTGCGTGAAGAGTTTTGTTCTCAGGACTTAAGTGTTCAGATACGTATACTGCTACCTTTTTATCACCGCCAATTCCCCAGTGGCTGGAATTTAATTTATCGTCACGGTTCTTCTTATTAAACGCAGATGTTGCCGCTATAAAAGTATCTCTTAAACGAGGACTAGAAAATTTTACTAAGATAGATCTAGGACGAGCATTATTCGTATTTTGCTTTGCTATTCTGGAGCAGTAATGAACTTCGTTTTCGTTAATGGGACAATTAATGATTTTGCCCACTTGCTTAACCATATTAATCAGATTTTCCTGTTTGTATTCTGGAACGCCCTGAATCTCGACGTTATTTGCACGGGACAGTTGATCCAACTGCCTTAATTTAGTAGTTAAGTCCTGTGTTGTTTCGCGAAGAGATTCGTTTTCTTTTTTAAGCGATTCTATTGTGGACATTTGACCTGTAGACATCTTTTTTATTCCCTCAAATTCTTCGTTAAACAAAGAGATACTCGATTCAAAAGACGATAACATATTTTTCATATCTCGTAATTCATTGTTAATCTGTGTTTTAAATATGTCTTTTAATTCCTCTCTGACGATATCGCGTATACTATCTGCAGAGATGCACGAACAACTTTTGCTTTGTTGCTTAGGACGTGTAGTAACATAATCATATTCTTGAGTTGATATTGCTGATGCTCGTATGGGCGTATTATTATTTCCCGTCTTAGGTTCTTGGCAGCGACAAAGTTCGCAAACCCACGAAGACTTAAATTCGGCAGTGAAACTACGATAGTCGTCGGCTGTGTAATTAATACATGTATAATGATATTTATCTTTACAGCGAGAGCAATGCAAAAATTTTACGTTTTTTAATATATTAGGGCAAGCGCCACATTTATTATCTGACATATTTAATGTAGGTAATTGTAAAAATACTCAACAATATTATAACACTCGGCGAAATAAATATTTGTTATAAAAACTTAATCAGAAAAAAACGTCTTAAGCGCCGTGCATGAGCTGTCGCTTACGCGTTTTCGTTAGAAGATTTATTCTTACAATTAAGCGGCCAATAATTTTGTAATGTATGTTAAAGATTCTTCTTTAATTAAAAAAACACTGTTGTTTTTGAGTATTTAAGTCCAAAACCGTATAGTTTATTTGTTTATATGAGTTATATATCACTTTGAGAACGGATAACTTAATAAAACTTACAGAAAAGTATTTAAAACTGAGAGAGAATTCAATAACAATGTCACTTGTTCACTTCACCTTCACACCTTCATATCATATCATATTATCTATAACAGAATGATTTGATTATCCGCGACGAGCCAAAAACAGACGGATACGAGGTTCACCGGGTCATCTATGATAAATAATAAATATCTAAGACGTTCTAATTGAGAAAACAATATTTCGATATTCAGTTATCACACAATCGTCTAGGCGTCGTATTACAGTCATTTTATGGAATTAGTGAACTGAATTTGAATTATAATATTAATAAGTATAAAATATGGCGCAGAACATAATGATGTTCTCTTCAAGTATCACGTAAGCATCATTGGCCAGTTTTGATGATTTGATTATTTTTGATGACATGGGGGACTAAGAGTAATGAATGGTGATTATGTAATATATTTAAGTGTTTATTATCGGGTTGAGGTAAGAACTTGCAGTATTGCTGACAAGAGGAAGAGGCGGGTCGAAATGTTGGTTATATAATACTTGGACGGCCTCTAATTATAAACACAAAAATAATTGAGTGTGTATGCCTGTTTAAGAAACTGAGTGGGACCTTATGGAAGGTCCATGGACTACTTTGGATACGAAAGGAAACTCGAAGGGGGTGAAATATATTACAAGATATTTATACAGATTATAAACATACAAAATATATCAATTTATAGTGGCTGTTGAATCTGTCAATGTTAGTTATGTGGGTAATCTTATAACACAATAAACAGTTGTGTCTATGTTTGTTGTTGTTTGCACAAATTATCCCTAATATCTTACTGACGACGACGAAAAAAAAAAATACTGTTTCAAAACGTTAAATTATTAAATTATTAACAGTTCGACTTATCGAGTAAAAAGTGGTCTGCATACATTAGGCGTGTTGAAAAATTTATGGCGTTAAAAGAAATCAAATCGGATTTACATGTTGCAACGTTAGTAACTTTAGTGGGTGAGGCCACATACGACTTAATGTGTGATTTGTGTGCACCGGATCACCCCGAGAGCAAACAATTTAGCGAACTAGTCAAGATAATCGATGAAAACCTTGAACCTTCGTGATCCGAAATCGCAGAACGTCACACGTTCCGGCAGAGAAGGAAAGTATCAAGCGAAACACTCAGCGAGTATCTTCAAGCGCTTAAACATTTGGCAAGTACATGCAACTACAACAAAACTCTTGAAGAGAATCAATTTGTATCTCGGTTAGCCAGTGACGACATGAGATTTCGACTGAGATGACATCATGGGATTGAGACATGAGAAAGACAATTTTACCTGATGTTAAGCGCCGATATCGTTTAGGACGAATAATATGGTAGATTTTTTAGTTTGCCAACTCCAGTGGTTAACACGCCAAGTCTAGAGGTACCTTCTGGTTCTCAAGTGATGCTTACGCGACACTTATTGGTATTTGGCGATAGCTTTTCAAACTTGAAAGTAGTAGCTACCTAGGCGGGCATTAAATACAAAATGAATTACAGCTATGATATGTTTTCCTTCTCTTCATATGTGTATGGGTTTTAATGTAATTTGTTTTGTAATATTTTTTCATATTATTATTATTTATATATATTCATTATGTTTATTCATTATATTAGTTTATCAGTTTTATATTATATTATTATTAGTATAGATCTTACGCGTGCGATCTGCTAATCTAACATGAGTTTTTAATGAACTCATTGAGGAGGCTGTCGAAAAGAGAATATTTTAAAATTTGAAATTTGGAACGTTGAGAAGCAATAGAATTTGGATGTCAATTAAAAAAAGGGGTTTGAGTGTGAAAGGACGTAAAAAAAAAAAGTCAGTCTGAATTACAAGACAAGTTATTATAACATAACATAACATAAGCTCACGCCTGTTATCCCTGGAGGGTTAGGCAGAGGTGAAATAGCGAACTACACCACCCACATTTCGCCGAGCTTAGTTCCGTCCCAGATGTGACAGGGGGCGAGCCTGTCGCCATATCGGGAACAAATTCCAAACTCCGGGATGATACTGAGTAGAAAAAACCCAATACCACTTGACCCGACCCGGGGATCGAACCCGAGACCTCAGAACGGCAGTCGCACCGTAATAAAACTGCGCCACCGAGGCAGTTATTATTACTAGATATATATATTACTTTGATAATTACGATAACGATATATAATTAATAAAGGTAACCCGAGGAATATTAGCTAAAGGAAAGCTTCCCAGAACTGTGACGAGCAATGTGTGGGAAGTTCCCACTCTCAGACGAGCACCTGGCCAGGAAGGATCTTAAGGATTTG
Source organism: Samia ricini (assembly GCA_014132275.2). NCBI lineage: Eukaryota > Metazoa > Arthropoda > Insecta > Lepidoptera > Saturniidae > Samia > Samia ricini. Next base: position 30,363,732 of record AP028166.1, read on the forward strand.
ACCGAGATTGATATAGCAGGATTTTTCTATTCGTGATATTTTTATATAAAGTGATATGTAAAGAGAACCTTCGGTCTTATATGTAATTGAAAGATTTTCATTTCATTTTTTTAATTTTTTGATACCTAGGTCTTAATTGAATTCAATTATTCTCGTGAACATAGATGGCCGGTATATCGTCGCGGTATCCGATCACACTATCGCTGAGCCATATTGGTTCAGTGGTATGTAACATAAGTACATGTAACAAGGTAGTTTTACTTGAAATTTGAAAATATTCGTATGTAATGATTTAAATTTTGCCCATCCATTCAACCGAAAGATGTCCACTGCTTGACATAGGTCTTCCCCAAAAAGACGGGGATTGCCATAATCACCACGCTTGGCAAGCGGCTCGGCGATCGCAGTAAGTATTTGTGATGCTCAGAGAATGCTGCTGGCCATCCCATGGTTTATCCCTTAGTTGCCATTTACGACACCCACTGGGAAGATTTAGGCCAGTACTATTATTAGCTCACAACCCACGAGAATTTAAGTTTTTTAATTGGCTTAAAATAATGATAGATATGATAGAGATGATCACTTTTCCTGGCTTGCGTTTAGACATGAGGGGAGGGGTCTGACCTATTATCAGGCCGGGTCTGCCGCCGGGGCGACGCGGAGCATTCAGGAATAATACCGTGTCGCCCCAGAAAGCGGCAGACGGCACTGTGGCGTTTTAGTAAGTACCTATTGTTGGCACTTCACGTCGGATGAGTAACACATATCACCTACCAACTTAAGCGGGAAGTAAACTCTTCTGGTTAAGTTGGATGCGGAAATGCATTTCCCCACGTAAAAAACTGTGATAGAGAAATATCTGTCTTGATTAGAGATAAAATAGAGAAATAAATGTGAACTCTTGTCTCGCAGAACTCGACTACCTTTGAGAAGTATAAGATGTCTAACTGATATATTTTAATATTCAAAATTTTATTCTAGGAATGAATTTTATCGGTATTATTTCTCCCGGCATCAGGAACATTCCCTTCTTCTCGATTTCGACGTCATCAGCTCTTGGGGGGGTGTTCGGCAGTGGAAGGACTTGGAAGTTTGAGAATATCGTTGCTAAGGCGTAGCGCACTGTTTGTTGTCCGAAACGGAGACCTGTGACAATAGACATATTAATCCAACAAAACTAGTACACTAATTATGAAATGAATGTAAACTATAGTATTTTTATTAATTCTTATAAGTAATTCGTTTATTTATGAAGTCTGTCATCAGGTATCTCAAAAGCGTGCTCTTATTCCAGCGTGTCCAAGGAGATCAATATTTTTACTGGAAGATACAATTTAATTGCCCTTTTAATATCAAACAATAATGTAATCATAAACATTTAATTTTGAACCAATAGTATATGGGAGAGTACTTTCAGAGGTAAAAAGTATACAATTGATATGACCAATGAAACTGTTACAATCTTGACAAGACCAAGGAGGACAGTTACTTTTGGCGGCTAAACATACGGAGGGGGGCTCTTGGCGCGATTTTGGTTTGCCATGTAGTCGTCTTTATTTTTAATTCATTGTCTTGCAGTATTTGGTGATATACTACGTGGTATAGTGTAATTATGATGCATAAATGTAGTGAAGTGAAAATAATGACACGTAGCGTGAATTCTGAAATGTCCCAATCATTCACATTGCGCAACCACGCGCAGCAACTACTTCTGTTACAACTTTACAGGCGCCATTTCTTCCCGCCATTTATTGATGTGTTTCTAACGTCTGACTTGGCTGCATGGTCTACTACCTTTGCCTTTTTCTTAAGAAGGAATAAATGGAACAAAACAAATAGCTGTTGTGCCCGCGTTTCATGTATTCTTTACTGCGTAATATAGTTTTTAAATAACTATTGGAAAATGACGTTTTGATAGTGCTGTCCATTGAATCGTATTTTGTTCACGATTTCTTGTTTTTTTTTTTTTTACGGAACCCTTTTTTTGGTTCTTAACAGAAAGCAAAGATATGAACAGAGACGTAACGACATTGTTTTGATTATCGTTATGAGTGATATTTCAACTTTTGTTTATATTTATTTGTTTCTTATATTTATAAATTGTGTTGTGCAATAAATATTTGATTTAGAATACATCTTACACTTGGTAAAGAATTCACTTTGTAGTAAAATTACATTAAAATGGTTGATCTTACCAATACAATTTCTCGGCCCTTCACCAAACGGTAAATAAGTGTAGGGCTTGATATTAGCTTCGTTTTCGGGCAGAAATCTTTCAGGATCGAATTTCTCAGGTTCTGGAAAGAATTTGGGATCCCAGTGCATGCCTATGGCGTTCACATAGACAGGTGTACCTCCGGAAATGGTAAGTTTATCGTCTATCGCGTAGTCGTTAGCGGCAACTCGGTCTAACCAGCCCATAGGTGGAAACTTTCTTAAAGCCTCTGTTAAAAAAAAACAAAAAATACCTTGATCAATGATATTTGTACTTAAAATTTGAACTAATGTTATCTAAAGTGCTTGAAAACCGCGTTAAAGAAATGATTTATCTCTACCGAGTTTGGCATACGCTGACCGAAAAAGTAGTTTTGTGAACATAGCGTGGTAGCAGGAACTTTTTCTGTTAATTTATCTAGATTCCGTTTGAGAGTTTTGCTTAGTTTTCGAAATCATTGTTTAGAATTTAACAAAGACATGTCCTATGTGACATATTTGTGCTGATCACGTGTGGCTCCAACCAACCAACCAACCAACTGTTGTTTATATTTGTTCATTATTCCGAAATCTGGGGTGCGATGTCAGGAAATTCTTTCTGGTGCATCGTACCCAACGGCGTCAACTTTTGCCAGAGGCTGACATCAATTAAAACATGGTGCCGTCCATCTTCAAAGGTTGACGATGGTTGAAAGCATGGTTACGCTTTTTCCAGTTTCTTTCTGGTCATCGTTAGGAAACGGAACAGGCAAGAGCGGTCTGGAAGTGCACTAACCATGCAGTTTGGCACGTGGAATGAAACTTATCCTTTCTGCCACCGTCGATTATCTAGAAATCCCAGGGGCGTAAAACAAACCGCCATGTTTGTAAACAATACAACCCTTATGAAAAATTACGTGAAAAGGACTCACTTGTGGGTCGTATAAATAAAACCTTATTATAATTTATATATAATGTAATGTAATATATGTATAATGTGAATAAAACGTTGTCAACTTTGAGAGGAACAAATTTTTTTTTAATTACCGAAGAATAAAATATCACTAAAAAGCACGACACCGGAGGAAGGAAACCTCGAAAAAATACCGCTGACGTAAAGTACCTCGTCAAAAAATTACAGAGGAGGCTAAAGTTACGTTCAGAGATAGAAGGGTGTCTTTTGGGGGGCAGCGCTCATCAGGGGTTACGGACGAATGCGAAAGTATTATGTATAACCCACAATATACTGTCTCCAGTGACAGGCCATAATGAGTAGTGCCGTATATACTTGTGGCAGGTATTCTCCAACAAAGAAAAGACAGACATAATTTAGCCATCAACGAGTGATTCCGAATTTAATAAACTTTATGGAAATCGTAATAAATTGCCAATATTATAAAAGTAATTAACTTTAAATACCCTTGAATCTCGTATCGTTTCGTTTTAGTTGTTTTTCTTATTACTATTTATTTTTATTTCAATAATAAAAAAATAACATTTGACATTCAAATAAAATATTTCAATGAACCTTTTATCGCTGCATTAAGATAAGGCAATGCAGCGAGCGTCGTAGAATCAAAGTTCCTCCCTGCTAGTTTCTGTTTTGCGTCTAATAGTTCATTGTAAAGCCTTTCCTGGGGATGTAAAATAATAACCAATTATAAAAAAGATTTCTTTCCTATAATTTAATTTATTGATTTACAAAAGAATTCTTTGCGATTTTTCAAAATTACAGTTCATAACTCTTTGTTCAATTTGGACCAGGAAAAGGCCCTTATGAATGTAAAAAATTTTCCACCGATTCGGAAAATAACTCACTCGAGAATAGAAGTCTCTTTTCAAGAAGTCAGTTTTGTAAATTTTTTTTTTTTTTTTACTTTTGTTTCTATATCCTTATTTTCTAAATTTGATCAGTGAATTCAATTTTTTCTACGAAACTGCTAAAATAACCATATAAACCGTTCGCATACGCTCTAAGGATCGTATCATTCGCGATTTAGAAAATAATAATTTATTAAAAAGACAGAGTTTAAATTATATGTACTTGAAACTGTTGTTGGTATGCTAACTCCAGCGTAGTCCAAGTTATTGCTGAACCAGATGTGTCAAAACCACCAATAAGGAAAATCAATGCTTGAGCTAATATAATATCATCAGTTATTTCTGAAAATTTCAACGGAATTTTTATTTTATTCGAATTCATTTCTATCAAATTTGCAAAGAATTTCATGATAAAAAAACTAATTTGTGGAATGTTTACAGCAGTGCCCGTGTTTCTAGTTTGCGTAATATGGTTTTTATTTAATTTTTATACGGAACCCTAATTATTTTCCCAAATTATTCTTGCTACTAATATTAAGCAAAGATATTTTCCACAAATTCAAAATACCTGCCAGTAAAACTGCATTGAATATGATTTTATTCACAATTTCATGAGTTTTAATTCTTTTACGCGGAACCCTAATTATTTCCGAAAAACAAAAGTACCCTAAGTTACGCAGAGTAACTTCACGCTATCTACCAAAAAAAAAATCCCGTCAAAATCGGGCCATCCGTTCCGGAGATTACCCGGAACAAACAGACAAAATTAAAAATAAATGTAATTTTGGTATAGATATCGTATATACACTCATATCTATTTATAAAAAAAAAACATATTTTGAGATTACAAACAGACACTACAATTTTATTTATTGGTAGAGATTAGTATAGAAAACAAAAATTTGATTATCGTTCTTTTACTAAATATAATGGTTGCTATACGCACGTTCATTATCAAAGGAAGCTTCTTTCTTCATTTTTAGCAAAGCGTCAAGAAGATCCTTTGGTTCTTTTACACCTACAAAAAAGTCTTTTCTCTGTTCAATTATTTTATTTAGAATTATTTTGAGATATACTGTTGTTTTTTTTGGGAAGAATTTCAGCCTGGAAGTTGGAAATTAAATTAGGAATGGGTAATTTACTATTGAAGCAACAATAGCATTATACTTTGAATTGATATTTAAACATCGCAAACTTACCCGAACCAATCAACCAGTTCGGGTAAAAAGAATATGCTGGACCACGACAAACCCCTGATAAAATTGAATTCCATAAGCTCTTTGGTTATTTTCCTCATGGTACTGTCCCCAGTCAATGTGGCTTCACTGACAATACCGAATGCAGCTTCGCCAATTATATCTGTCGTGAAGTCAGTAAATAATAGCTGAAAGTAAAAAACCTTAGTTCATTAGAGATTACCGTATTAGATCACTAGAATATGCCTCTCTTTTGCAGCTAACTCATAATCGTAAATTTCTGATAAATTTTCAATTATAGGGCAGTAGTTAAATGGGCTTTTATAATAAAAAAATTACCGCCAACAGTTTTAATCACTATGTCTTCTGTTACGGAGCGTCCAGTATTTAATAAATTCAATCCGGATTCGAAAATAATTTGAAGGTTTACAATAACCATTGATCTAGAAAACGGTATGTATCGGTTCATATTATTTATCCCAGTATAAGAGAAAGTTTAATACTCATAGGATAGCTTAGAAAATAAATAAAGCTTTTGTAGCGATTGCTAAGGTCTAGTAAATTAATTATTATTTTCATGAGCCTAAACATTATTTAGCAGAAGAATCAAAGTAATCGACTTTGAACTGAAGAACTGCCAAACTAAAGTGGCTATAGGCTGGACTCGATTTGGCCAACAGGTTCTCAGATGGCTTCCACGTAGGCTTCCAGTAGAAAGGTGCATCGTGGGTAAACCCCTATTATTATTATTATTCGAAAAGGGCCTATGCAGGCTTAAACAGTCCTGTATCACTGCGACCTAGTCAGATCTATTGTGATCGCTCCTATATTGCTAAACCTCACTGCCTAGACCTACAACCTGAATATACTGTAGTATCTTTTTGGCAGAGAGCGTGTGTACCTCCTCCGGGAGCAACACATGCTTACCCAGAATTCGGTTACGTATGGGTATTAATGGATCACATTCACACAAGATGTGCTTTGGTGTTTCGTCTGCTATTTCACAGAACCTGCACTCTCTTGTGTTCTGGACACCGATGTTGTGCATATGCTTGCCCAAACAACAGTGCCCAGTTAGTGCTCTCACTAATACTCGTAGCTGATTCCTACTGAGCATCAGGGCTTCTTCAGCTTTGCGCTGAGTGAATGCTCTGATGAGCTCTTTGGAATGAATTTGTCCTGGCAATTTATTCCAGAATTCTATAGCCTTATAGGTATATTGGTCCCTTATGGTCAGCCGAACTAGGCTTTTTGGAATACCACAAAATGGTTCAGGCCCAATTTGTGTTTCCATAGCCCCTGCTCTTGCAAGCGCATCCGCAGCTTCATTGCCGGGAACTCCTGCATGGCCTGGGACCCATCTTAAAATCAGCCTGTTATTCTTACCCAGGCTGTTTAGCATTGCCACACAATTTGCAACTAGCTTCGACTCAACTACGTCCGAAGCCAGCGCCAAGAGAGCGGCTTGACTATCCGAATAGATATATATTGTATGGTTCACGTAGGCTTTCTGCACATTTATACAGGTGGGTAAACCCCTAACAAAATGGACCAACGAACTGGTAAAAATCGCGGAAGTACGCTAGACGCGGGTGCAGGAAGACCGATCGTTGTAGAGATCTTTGTCCAGCAGTGGACGTCTTTTGTTTGTTGGTGCTGATGATGATAAAACATAATTGTTTCTATTGTCATAGAGATGCCGATATAAGTGTTATTTCATGTGTATTGTAATGGTGTCATACATTGATGTAAAGGAGAGTAAGTAGTGTATTGTAGTAAATTTAAGCGCTTATAAAACAGTTCTAATTTGTTAGATAGATGTTGTGCATACCCGTAGATTGCTTATTTTACCATTTACCATCTCTCGATTGACACGTGTGACAAGATCTTCACATTTCTTCAAAGTAAGATCTTCCAATGCACGTAATTTTGCAACTGTAAATACAGTGGTAAGACGACGTCTGATTGACGACCAGAGAGGGTCCTAGAAATTAACCAAATGTTCGTTTAAGTGTAAAATATCTTTAGTCATTTTGTTCAAATTCGTTTAGTCATTTAGTCAAATTATAACAACAACTAAATCTTGATAACTTAATTTTTATAAAAAAAACTATCCTACATTTAAAATGTCGATTACCCATAAAAATTAAACAATGGAAAGGCAATAGGAAAACAATGGAAAACTGGCGTAAACGCCAGGTTAGTGCTCAAGGGGTTAATCATACTTTCTATAAGTTGTATTAGAGATCATACATCGTTTGTAGTATGCTTGCGAGTAAGAAAATAAGTTATTTATTTCCACAACAGAATTTTTTTCACATTTGAACAAATTACACGCTGTACACAGACGTACACGCTTCGCACAATTCCACTATTCACGATTATCCGTGTATCGTTTTCGGCCTTCTTTACGATAATAAAAGTATAACTAAGTCAGGGTAATCTTGAATTCGTCTTGAATATCGTGAAAAGTTCAATGTTTTTGTTTCTTATATTTCCTAGATAGTGTTATTGTTTCGTTTGCAATGTTTTGACGTTCTAGTTTCATGATTGTACTACTCCACTTGGTATAACTTCGATTCAAGGACATTATCGGAGTTGCAAAACATCAACAGATATGTGTTTACCGCGTTAAAGACCGTAATTTGCACTTTTAAAATTTATAATATTATTAAATTACTAATGAATGTTTTTTTGCCAATATTTCAACTCACTTTAAGCGTGACTAAATTCAAAGAGCCGAGAGGATCAGTCTTCCCGGAGCTCAAAAATCTGTTTCTGAAATTATCTGAATCCTTCACGAGAACCCGGCGGACTATTTCTGGAGAATTAATGACCAGCGCCGGACGCCAGAACAGCCATATACCGTTGTATGGAGATGTAGAATTTTGGTAGACATGTTTCATGAATATTGCCTGAAAAGTATGAAAAATATGAACATCTTTATGCAGTTGATACGTTTTCAGGAAGAAATACAACTGAAGTTACTAAACCTAGACTGGAGTGAACTATTAATTCCTTTTATGAGGTGAGCCTCAAGAGAGGATTTGTATGATAGTTTTGAGGGAAGAGACGGGCAAACCTGTATGAATAAAATAAATAAATAAGTAATTGGATATTACAATCAGACTAAATTAAAGCTTTTAAATGTTAAGGAAATAAAGGCACGATGTTTACTTTTAACAAAAAAAATAGGAAAGTGCGAAAAGAATACTGGTTAGAACTCATTTCAAAGGGCACTCTAATAGACAGTCAAGATATAACTCTGAAACTGATCACTTCAAATAAATGACTATTGTTTAAAATCATAACAATTATTAGTATAAGCTCCATAAAAAATGATGAATGTTGTATACAAAAAAAAAACTTTAATTAATACACATTTCCTAAAATGTTTAATGTTCGGTTGTTTGTTAAAAAAAAAAACAATATTACATGCAAGTAAAGAAATGGGGGAAAATTTAGGTCTACAATTAACTGTTAAATTTACCGGATTCTCTCTTTGCAGAAATGTGAGGCTGCCCATAATGAAGTGTGGTTTCGAGTTCTGTACATTTTTATTCGACCAGTATCTCTTCACGCTTCTCCAGCGAATCCACAACCAGAACGAAATATACACTCCGATAAGACACAGCAGTGTTAGAAGCATGCTTCTAGATTAGCGAATGGCGATTTGTGAAATACTGGCATTAGGCGTTCAGGCATCCACATTTATATGTAATATATATGTATCTTAAGATAATATGTAAAATTTATGTGTCGCGATTATTGAATGTACGAGACGTATGTAATATCGTATCGTGTGTATCGTATGCGGTCGAAATGTCAGGGAAAGAAATGATTTTGTTTTTACTCCACTCTACCTACCTTACTAGATAGTTTTTTAACGGTTTTATTTAGCGTTTACCCTGTTTGCGTCTTGTGTTTAAATCTATAATAGTAATTAACATCTTACCCACTTCATGTTCATTTAAAATTTTGTTCACACTTAATAATGTAATAATGAAATGTATTATAGTCAAAATTTAGTATCATATCAAAGAACTCAAAGTTAAAAAGACGCCTGTTATTTTATTAATAGCAATGTAAAACGTTCCCGTTTTTTTGCTATAATGTATGCTTATTATTATGGTAGCATTTAGCAAATGTTGCGAATAGAAATATTAATGCGGCTCTTTGTATATAACATTCATTTAATTGTAATATTTTATATACAAATTGTTACCTATTTGAAAAAATTATTTATTTTAAATCTATATTGTTATATAAAGAGGTAGACATCGTTTTTTACTTAGTTAATTGCTTTTTGTTATAGATTTTTATATTGTATCGTAGAAACAGAGAGTCGTGTTGATTATTATATGGTGATGGAAAGAAGTTGTGTTGACTAAAAAAAAGACCTCATGCACAGATTACACGAGTCAGAAGTCAATTCGAAAAAACAACAACATCAAATCACGTGTTTTTATGTGTAATTTAATAATTACTAATTTAGAACTGAAATATCCGTAGTAATATACGATAAAAAAACAAGTCAGACATATAAATATATACAGAGGAAGGAATAACGTTCGAAAATAGGAAAACAAACATCGTTAAGGAAGCGGAATGCGTTCAATTTGTTGGTTTTTTTTTTCTCTTCATATACATGTGGCCGTTTGCCAGAATTAAATAATATTAACTGAATCCGTATTGTGTTGGGTCGTGGTTTACTTTTTATTTAGATTTTTCAATACGAGTGACATCTTGCCAAATGACTATTTGAATCATGTGTTATTTCCTATAAAACTTTTCAAAATGAACGGGGTAAAATTAAACTTCGTATAAAACTCTGTTTACACATATTAAGTGACGAAGTCATTAACTACATATATTAACTAACATGATACGTGTAAATTACTACTTAAAAGCTTATATATTGATTGGATACTGTCTAGAGGCTGGGGTGTTTTGCTTGCAAGTGACTTATGTACCCAATTTTGAATGTGCGAGCGCAGTAAGGAGACTATTTACAAAATTGAATGTTTTATTTATTTTATTTACATTGGTGACTTCCCTTAACACCTTCTCGAACCGCAGCAAACTCTTTGGGAGGCTTTGGTAAAATGCACTAAATGTGACAAAATCTACCGAATGTCGTATAAATCTAACAATCAGAAATTAATCTTTTCCATCGTTCTTTGGCCTCAATATAATTACAATTAAAAAGATTAAAATCTCATTTTCTAATTATTTTTAAACCTGCAACAATTAAATTATTATTTTAAAAGCATTTAATCCTAAAATACTCTCCTTGAATGTGCACGTTTCTTTCACATTGAGAAGATCACAATTTTTAATAATAAATTTTATAATGTTGGACGCAATTTGTGAATTAACATTTAAAATTTGAATCAGTTTTGTGAAATAAAATAAATAAAAGTCTAAACTCGACCGAATCCCTGCATTCCGTTGTTTTAAAAAAAATAATCAAAGATCAATCCAGTCAGCTTAGTTATTGCAGCTCACGAAAATAGAAATAAAGGTCAATATAGTTTGATCAAAGACAAACTTACAACTTTCTTCCAAGGAACCGTTATTGGGTGATATTTGAAAATTAGTTATTATTTTGACTACTTTTATAAATATTCAATGGTTAGACAACCGTTTATTATAAATTAGCACTCTGCCTAATTCCTAAAGATGTGCTTTATAGTTTATTTATTTCATTCCTATCATAATATGTAACACAATATATGCTATATTAAGATAGCAACATGATAGAATTTATAAGTCAACACACCATAGAGATAATAAATATGTTACACTGTTGGTACTTGTTATATTCTTGTTTGAAAAAATCGAATTAATCTAACTAGGATAGACCTTACTTTTTGTAAGGAAAGGAGTCTAGAAAATCTATCTATTATTATATTAATGTAGTACGTATATTACTACACATTATCTGTGTAACCTGCCTCGGTGGCGCAATTGTATTAGGATGCGACTGTAATTCTGAGGTTTCGGGTTCAATCCCCGGGGTCGGGTCAAGTGTTACTGGGTATTTCTGATCAGTATCATCCCGGAGTCTGGAATTTGTGCCCGATATGGCGACAGGCTCCGCTCTCTGTCACATCTGGGAGGGAACTCAGCTCGACGAAATGTGGGTGATGCAGTTCGCTATCTCAGCTCTGCCTAACCCTTCGGAGATAACAAGCACGAACTTATGTTTGTGTTATCTGTGTATTGTTAATACTATGCTTAAATATCTTAGTTTCTTAATATTAGCGTTCATATTTTAAATAATAGTTCCGAATCTAACTATATCTGAAGAAATATACATAGGAAAAAATAAAAAAAAAAGTAGTGAAAAGAGTTTATGTATTTATTCCTTTCTCCGTATAAACTGAACTGACATTTTCTCGCCAGGGGACAGGAATAAACCTCTTTTTCTCGATGGTGAGTTCGTTTGGTTTCTGTGAGCCGGGGATTGGGCGAACTTCGAAGTTCAGTATCATGGTTGATAAAGCAATCCTCATCGTCTGGTTGGCAAAACGTTCACCTGAAACATATTTGTCTTCTTTATGTAAGGAGATTCCATGTTCTTGACTATGTATAACATCGGTGCCGTGGATGTAGTTTACAATGATCCCAGTTTTTTTTTTCTTTTTTACACGAAATAGGCTCAATGCTTTGACCACAATTTGATGTTAAGTGGTGATGTGGTCCAGGATGGTAAGCGCACTAAGCCTAGAGGTACTAGGTTCTCAAATGATGCTGCCGAAACACACATATTGGTGTTTGACGACAGGTTTCCTAACTTTAGGGTGGTATCCAGGAGGGCATGATTAGAAAATGCCCTATCACCATGCTTTGATTTCCTCACAATGTTTTCCTTCACCGAAAACTCAGGCCGATTTTAGAGTCGGATAGGTGGGAATCGAACCCGCGTCGATCGACGCGGAGTCCGGCCGCACTACCCACTTAGCTATCATCACCTCAATAATCAGTTCTTTAATATAGTCTGATTCATAGGATAATCTGGTACTTATATGGTAGGAAATAATTATAGTTTGAGATCAAAGTTGTTTATGTTAATATTTATGATGGAGGAGAAACGTCACAAATGTTGGTTTCATGATGATGACTCATGTTTGGGTCTTCGAAAGAAAACTTCACGAGCAACCGGTAAGCTTCGTATATTTAACAGGCAGCGTAACAATGTCTCAGAGAATTCCGTACTGTACAGCGGCTTGTGCACGAATGTCCGATTTTTTTTTTTGGCGAGAGCTGAGCACAAGGGCACTAAAGCGAAACGAACCTCGGCTTGGCCGTTACCTGTGTAAAGCCCGAACGCCGACGGTGCGGCCGTATTCATAGGAATCAGCACACGTGCACGCGTTTGTTATCTTTGCACCGATATATAATTAGAAAGTAAAAAGCTACCTATACAATGCCTAGGACCTGACCCAAAAGGCATATACGTATACGGTTCGATGAGATCTTCCTTTCCTGGTAAAAACCTATCAGGGTCATATTTCTCTGGCTCCGGATAGTATTTGTGGTATGACTGCATGCCTACAGCATTGATGTAAACCACAGTACCGGCAGGAATGGTGAGGTTCTCATCAATTTCATAGTCTTTTAGAGCAACGCGGTCAAGCCATCCCATGGGTGGATATTTTCTCAAAGTTTCTGTAACACAAAGCTTTACAATAATATACTGGAGAGCTAGACAGTAAACTGTGAACAAACTGAACGTCCCTTTATTCGTTTAAGGTGTCTCCGATTTTGGGTCACTTCGTTACTCGATATCAAATATGAGGTTGTGGAGAAGGTCTGATATTAAAAGCTTAATAAAAAGGAAAACATGTGGTGGAAACACCGAAATAAATAATTATTTCGGACAAATATTAGTGGATCCTACTAATTCTATTACAACAGACATAGAATTATTGAATTATGATTTTTATTTACATGCACTGTATTGGAATATGGGAAACATGATACCTTTCAAAACGGCGTTTAAGTAGGGTAACTCGCTTAATTTCTGAGCGTCCAATTTTTCATCCTTAGAGTTTTGTTTCGCTTCAACCAGCTCGCGGTGCAGTCTTTCCTAGAAATATAAATGGCGTATATATAAGCCGCAATTCATATATAAAGATTATAAATGATATATTATAACGAAATACCTGCAAAAGTGGTTGAAATGCCAGTTCGTAAGTAGCGTAAGCAATTGTGGAAGCAGTACTATCGAACCCTCCTTGCAGAAAAATTGCAGCTTGTGCAATTAATAACTCTTCATGTATATCTAAAAGGAAGGGCCATGCGTGTTTGATCAGATTTGAATCCATGATGTTTCAGTTGATAGGTGTCGCGCATTCTGTAATCAACCTCAGCTTTTGGTCAAAATCAAAATTTATTTATTCAATTTAGGCCCTAAGAAGGCGCTTATGAACGTCTAAAACACTACCACCGGTTTGGAAAACAACTCAGTCGAGAAGAGCCGGCAAGAAACTCGATCTGGTTCTTTTTTTTTTATAAATATAATATATATCATTTTTTTTGTCATATAAAAAAACTATACAAATCGTAGTTTTAATAATGTTAGTGGAAGCAAAGAGATGTGGGTTAATTCCAGACATCACTATCGTTCACGTAATGATCCACCCTGTAATAATCTTTTGAGATTAAAACTTGCTTGACATAATACTTGAACTTATTGTCAGGTAAATCGGTAATATTACTTAGGATCTTATTGTAAAACCGAATACTATAAAGCTTTTATTACACTTACTTAACCTAAAGCGTGGGACGGCCAACTTGTCTTTACTTCTAATATTAAAATTATGACGATCATTCACTAGATCGAGCTTGTCTAAATTTTTACGAATATGCATTAAGTTATCGAAGATGTATTGGGAGGGCAAGTTGGTGAAGGAATACATTTCAACTTTCGACTTGAGAGCGACTTGTGAATGCACTCCCATTCCGGTATCATCGCTTCGCGTTCTTGCTTATTATTGTTCACGATGACATTGCTTTCGCACTATTACTATTCGCTTTTACTGAGTTTACCATAAATATCTCAAAGTTCGGAAATCTGATTCTAAATGTCCAGTTCAGTCCAGTTATATTGTCAGTTAAAGTCAGTAAATTAATAGGTTTTTATATCTTTAAATAGGATTAGAGAAAACATTACCTTCACCATTCTTGACAGCCTCTTGCCTGATCTTAAGAAGGGCGTCAAATAGATCCCTCGTATGTGTTACTTCTTTCTCATAACCACCACGTACTTCTACCATAGTGCGGAAGATCCGAGTCAAATATGTCACCGTGTTTTTTTGGAAATAAAGAGAATCTGAAGATAATTCATGCAGATTCTTATTAGATCGTTATATTTTTTCGATATCAACTCATTGAAGGAATGTTAAAGCTACTAAACGCATTGCTACAGTTGTTTATAAAGTGTAAGACAACGTTTATTAAACTTAAATACCGTTGTATTTGTTAATTCAGAGATATAAACGGTAAACTAAGGTAACAAAAGAACCACTTTCTTACCGGCTCTTCTACGGCTACTACGACTACTGTTCAATTTCCCCCCATATGTTTATTGATTTAAATCGATTTGAGAAAGATGTATGTAATGTAATGTGTGTGGTATAAATTGATGTAAGGTTAAAAATAATAACTTTGTTAGATTATTGATTAGAAAACACTTTTACGTCGCGGAAGGACGGTCCGGTATGAAATATTGTTGTCACTTTTGGGGCGAAACAGCCTAGTATTAGTTTGTCGCTGTGGCGAGACCGAATGCTTATTGGGCATAAAATACTAACGACGCGTTGACGCAGTGGACAGTATGGACTCCTATGTTATAAGTTGATGAAAACTACATACGTATAGATATATATTCTATTCTCGATTTGTTCAATGCAAAAAAAGCAATATTTGTGTTAATTTATGTTGACCTTTCTCATTCATTAATCAAATATTTTTATTGTTCATAGTAAAACTGAAAGGTCAATTGCGATTCTCATCGTAGTAAAGTGCACTTATCTGAGCACTGTGTTAATTATTATCGAACTATAGTATGAATGTACGATTTTCTCACTGTCTGTTTTTATATTAAATATTTATGGACATATTGAACTGTAGATTTGTTTTGTATCTGTAATCGCATGAGCCAAGTTACATAATGATACGTAATTCAACCTTGTATATTAATAATATAATAATAAAGATAATAAAATCTGATTTATTATTACAGTAAGATTTAAGAGTTTCTGTTTGAGACGCGTTTCGCCAGGAAGGAAATAATTTTATTCTCATACAGTTTGAAACGTCATTGCTTATTAAATGGCATGCCATTTTTGAAGTGAAAAAAGATTTAGCCGCGTTGAACAATTTTCGATAGAGGAAAAACTTTTGGAGTCGCGTCACCGACATGCTAATGTGACTGAGTACCAGTGTGGCCAAATGAAATTTTATGGAAATACCGAAGCCATGTAGAGAAAATACTGAAATATTAGGTATAATAGGACTTAAGCCACCCCGTGTCGCCCCCATCCCAAATGCAGCGGACGGCCCCGGGGGGTTTTAGTGGGTATTTCCGGGCGCGGGGTGAGTCCCACACTGGCACGGAGCTCGTCACTCCGTGCCCCCTTACCTATTGTATTGGGGGACTTCGGTCTCACTAATACAATAGGTAAGGGTAGTGCGTAAATGCATTTCCCCCGTCAAAAAAAAGAAAAAAAAAAAAAGGTATAATAGGACTTAAGAAGGACTTAAGGAAGAGGCCCACTAGACCGTATTATACCATGACCGTAACCGTAAGGGTACATACAAAAAAAAATAGTTTGTATGAGTTACTATGAGACTATTGCCCTCTAGACCGTTCCGTTACCAAACAGGACCGTAGCGTGTCATGACCGTGCCGTCACCGATTTCCCGACGAGAACATTTTGCATGTACGGTACGGCCCGTGCTGCGTGCGTTTTACACTTCGTTGCCGTTCAGGTGCGCGCCGGTGGCCCACCGCGAAGTTGCCGCGTATACTGTGTATTTCTACCTGACGCAAGACAATAGAAATATACATATCCGTGCAGTTTTTTTTTTTTTAAACTTTTAATGCACATGTGTTTTTTAGTATGGACGTCGTAAAATGAATGTGTATTCGTAAATACAAATTACTATATAATTTTCAATATCCGAAACATATGGATACCCAAAAAAAAAATGCCTTGTAAGGAAATTTCAGAAATAATTAAACAACCTGGAGGTTTATTACATTATCGTTTATTTTAATCAAAGTGTTCCCGCGTTTCATATATTCTTCACTGGACTTTAATTTTTTATATACGGAACCCTAATTATTTTCCTATATTGTTTTTAGTACTAAGGTAAAAGTAAAAATATTTCTCTTAAACTCATGCACTTTCGCTTAAAACTAAAAACACAGTGAATAATATATGAAACGCGGGCGTAGCAGCGGGCACACAGCTAGTTAGTACAGATATTCCGAACAGGCATAATAGTTACGCGTAGCAAACGGACATAAAACCCGTTAAATACGGGTACGATACAGGCATAAAACGCGGTCTATACGTTGCAGAGGGCATGGTATTGCGTGTCGTACTCTTTTACGTACCTGATACGTTCATAGCACGGTCATGGTATGATACGGTCTAGTAGGCAGAGTCCTTTATACGAACAGTTGTACCACCAAAATACCGAATTTATAAAAATCGAAAAAAATGACGAAATAATAGAATGTTTCCAAAGTTCTGAGTTTTCACTCCTGTCGGCAGTCCCATGACTATGACATGACATTCGCAAAAAAATTATACTAAAGTTTACAATTGAATTTTTCGATGTCTTTAGGAGTAAAAGATTTAGATGGAATAAACGAAACAATATATTTTAAATACTGTTTACCCTTACCCGAATAAATCAACTATTTTCGGGAAGAAAAAAATACTGGACCATGCAAGACCTCGGAAAATATCGAATTTCATAAACTCTCTAGTGATATCCCGCAAAGGACTTTCTTTTGACAGAGTAGAGTTACTGAGCATGCCGAATGCAGTCTCACCAATTACATCAGTCGTGTAGTCAGAGAGAACGTCCTGCGAAATAAAAATAAATATAAACGAGAAGTCGCAGATCTAAAAACATTTCTTTAGAAACAGATAAAATTAAGATAAAACGAGAAACTCATATAAATGCATCTGATAAGTCAATATATACTATCTATAATATAATTAAAAATCTCGAGTAAAAATTAATCATATAATCCAAATAGTACCCTCAGATCTATCTGGAGACCCTTTTCTGTGTCAGATATTATTCTTTCTACTAAATGTTTCGACTTGCTTGCCGGGATATGTTGAAATAATTTCAATTTGGCACTCGTAAACGTAGATGTTAAATGTCGTCTCATAAAAGTCCAAAGAGGATCCTGTAAAAATATATATACATTCACATACGTACGTAATATACATAATACGTATGTACGTATGTACAGCATATATACGAGAGTATGTTTAAGTAATCTCAGAAGAATATTGTAAGAAATGTTGGTAAAAATATCACAACCTACACGAATATATTTTAATGCTTTACGCCGAAATATTGTCATAGGACATAGAAGCGAAGCGAAGCTAATGACACTGGAAACTGTCGAGAGTTTTGACTTTCATCTCACAAATGTGAGTTCGTTTCCGGTAAAAATCACATAATAGGCGACTGGAATTGCAAGTTAAAATACAGCATGAGACATTATTTTCTAGTATGGCTACAGAGGACGCACGATGTTCCGGCTGACCGGTTATGGGATCCGATGACAATAAATTGACATAAACTTCTCACTTCTGGCTGTATTCAAAAGATGTTTGAAAATATAAGATTCTAATGAGATAAAATTAACATATCTCCATTCTGCACTAATTATAAAAAATATACTAACATTTACTGTAAATAAATTAAGACCACCAATGGGGTCAGTTTTCCCCGAACTAAGGTATCTGTTCCTGAAGACATCAGCATCCTTGATGAGCACATTCTTGGCGATTTCTGGACAGTTGATAATAAGACCTGGTTGCCAGAACAGCCAGATACCCACGTAAGGCGATTCGAATTTTTTAATTAATTTTCTCATCCATATTGCCTAAAAAAATTACTCTTACAATTAAGCTATAAAGTAAAAAAAATGACCACTAATAGAACTTGTTTATTAGTGTTGTAACCGTTAAAGCCTAGCGTTTACGCCAGCTTCCAATTCTTATCCTATTGTTAAATTTTTCTTAGTATTTGAGCGATTATTTCTTGTGGTAAAATGAAGTTTATATATAGTAAAATTATTTCAATTTTTAACTTTTCTCCGATATTTATTTCAGGTGTTAACAAAAGTTCAGGACACAAAACATAAAAAAAAAACTTACGACTTGTGAATTTGGAAAGATTTGAATAGTAGTCACGACTCTCATCGTGTTACAGTTTGTAGGTACTTACTATCTGATTAACTGTGTAAAGAAGCTGAGATTAATTCGTAAAAAAGGGTAAATCGTAGACGTTTATACGTATACATAGAAACGGATAAAGTTAAAGCAAAATATAATAACAAAAATTAAGTTCATTTATAAAAAAACTGAAGACATATTATAGAATAAAAATGTCTTACCGGATTCTCTTTTTGCAAGAAATTCAAACTACCCATTATCAGATCCGGTGTATCATGTGGAACCTTCCTTACACTCCAGTAGTTCTTCACACGTCGCCATCGTATTTGAAACCAAAATAATATTGACACAATTATCGTTATTACGAAATGTAACCACATATTTATTCGCCTAATGTGCACGATTCAGTTCAAAGAAAGAACTAATTATTTCGTTTTGAAGATAATAACATATGACGTCTGGTCATATCGACAATAAAATTATTATAAAATTATTTTATTTTTAATTGAGGTTATTAATTATAGACTGAATACGTGAACGATAGTGATGTCTGGAAATGACATCCCTCTCTGATCTTCCGCTAAAACAAAGTATATTTTATTATGGTAATTATACCAATATAATAATTTCAATATATATTTCTTATAGATAAAAAATATTTACTCAAATCAAAAGGTGCATTAATTTATGCAATAGATTATAATTAAATAACAAAAAACTAAATACAATTACCTAATTATTACTATTACCTCTATAAGTAATGAATGCCGTTCAGCTCGCCGCCAGACGGGAAGATTCTCAGAAGGCTGGCCACATTGTCATGTTGGATGGCAATGCTTATTCGCTGTGCCAAATTGACTCACGAGCTCCTTAAAAAGGCTATGAGCAGTTGGACCCCCACGACCCCAGAATCTCGACCCCAAACGGGACAAATATGTAACCCTTACCGAGGATAGCATATTTGCGCCGCTTGAGATCCTCCGCTGATGTAGCTACTGCGCCGGCCTTCAAAGAAGTATACCTCCTATACCAAAGACCGGCTCCATCTTTCAAGGCATATGCGTAATCCCATCAGGTATTTTGCCATCATCACGCACTAAACCAATAGGTTCTAAGGTTGGTACATTAACACTGGCAAAATACCCGACGTAAAACGTCATTGAGGGGTGGCGTGACGCGAAATACGACCTGCTCTTTTACTACAAGCCAGACCGTGATGTCCGAGCGAATCGACTATAATACCACAATGGTAGCGATGTGGAGACACCCATGATACCCCTAAACGTAAGTAGACAGATAACCTGAAAGTGGTGTTCTTTAATTTAGTGCCAATATTCGGGGATGGTAATATCTTTAGCCTGCTTGACCTTTAGAGGCTTGGCTCCCACTCCTAAGCGGCTAGTAGACGAGCACGCTCTGCAACACTAGTTGACGTATTATAAAGATTATTCCGTACTAGTTTACAGAGCGTGATACATAAACATAACATACATACATTTTATATTAAAACTCTTTATAATGTATTGTATATAACAATTTTTTTTTTTGTTTTGTCATTGTCATACATTGTACAATACAAGCATTGTGCTCCACAAAATAAAATTATAATTCATTATTTTTATGTATTTAATAATTTAATACACAACAATCAACAAATTTGGTGCCGAAAATCGTGCAAAAAAAATACTTCATCAACTACGTGTGCGTCGATTAATAACGCCACTCACGATCCTGAAGGTATTTGTGGAAACAAGCTCGTGTGTAATGAAAACGAGCATTGTTAAGGTACATCACTTACTCAATCTCATCGGTTTCCTTATACAAATATCTAAAAGTGAGTTGCAATAAGCAAACAGCCATTTTGGACGCGGTACGTACCGGCTATTCAATACGCTACTGCTGCGCTATCTATAGTGAAAGTTATGCGGCATTTTAATATATTTATATTAGTGGATATTAGTGGTTTTCAGCCTTTTATATACTTATTCATGGCTATCATTGATAAAGATACTAAATTAAGCGCAATAGAAACATTATACTATCTTCGAACATTAGTTAAGGGCATCAAATTAAGCATTACAAATTATTGAGGGTCCACCAGTACGAAATGAGTCATATGATTCTGCTTTGCATTTATTATCCAAAAGGTATACTAATTTGTCATTATTAATATCAACTCATATTGGTATTTTACTAGACATGCCATGTATTCAATGTGGAACAGCACAACAATTAAGAGAAATAACATAACGAGTAAGACAGCAGCTAGAAGCTCTTAAAAATTTAAAACAACCCATTGATGCATGGAATGCTATTTTAACATGTATTATTACACGTAAACTCAATCCTTTAACAATTCGACTTTTTCATTCTGAAAAAGATTATGCTGTTGTTATGCCGTCTTTAAACAGAATTATTAGATTTTTTAGATAAGCGTGCAATTTCTCTAGAAGCTAGTCCTATGTCTATGCCTAATAGAAAACCCAAGCCTAAGAGTTAGATATCATTGGAAGACTTTATAGATCTCAAGCAGTCATCTGTTTTGAAAAAATGCCATGTTTGTAAATGAACCTCATAAATTATTTAAATGTCATAAATTTATCCTATTAAGTGCCGCTATCTGTTCAGGTGCAATATTTGCAAATCCAAATCTCATTATCCTTTACTTCATTTAGAAGACAAGGTGAATGATAATAATGAAAACTCAGTGGTTGAAAAAGTCTTAACTCTTAAAAAATAAGTGTTTTAAGCTCAATTAGTAGATTTTATGACTCTTTGGGATTTGCTGGGCATATCACAATTAGTGTAAAGATTATGCTTCAACAAATTTTCCAATAAAACCTAGGATGGAGTACACCTTTACCTGCTTCGTTAAATAAGGTATGGTCAAATTTTCAAAATGAAATTTCACAATTGCAAGATCTCATGATTCCTCGAAACTTGCGTCTTTCGGAAGCAGATGATTCTGCTTTGTATGGTTATTGTGATGCTTCAATAGAGGCTTACGCTTGTTGTATTTCTGTAAAAGTTAAAATAGCTGGTAAATATAACGCATATCTGCTGTGCTCTAAATCTAGGGTTGCTCCTTTAAATTCTAAATTAATTATTCTAAAACTTGAATTAAATAGTGCTTTACATTTATCCAAGCTTATATTTAAAATTTCTAAAGTATAGCCTAATATAAGATTAATTAACTTATTTACAGATCCTAACATAGTTTTGGGATAGTTAAACTCTAAATTAAATAAATTACCACCCTATGTGGGCAATAGGGTGAAAGAGATTAATAACAAAACGGTTGTTATATCATGGTTTCACACACCTGTCATATTAAACCCAGCTGATATATTAACAAGCGGTGCTAAATATATTGATTTACACATAATAAGTTATGGTGGCATGGTCCTGATTATTTACTATGTAAAAATAACGGTATCTTTTATACTTCAACTATTAAACTTCCAATTCAATGTAGTCACATTCAAAATATCGGTCGGATTATGAATAATGAGGATAAACATTTACTTCCAACCTTTACAAAATGTTCAAGTATCTATAAGATGCAAAGGATTATATGTTATGTTTTAAGATTTATTGGTAAATGAAGGCATACTGTAACGGAATCTGGGAATTTTACTGCAAAGGAATTTAAAACCGCGTTACATATTGCAATAAAGGCTATTCAAAATTTTCATTTTCAGAAAGATGAAAAACTTTTAAAGATTCCAAGATAATTAATACAAATTTAAAATTGTTGCATCCTTTTGTTGATAGAGAATATCTCCTCCGTGTAGGGAGTAGATTACAGAATTCTGGTCTTAGCTGTGCTGAAAAGTTTCCAGTGACCCTGCCTAGCAAATGTCATCTTACTAGAATAATAATAAGTAATGAACACCTATCATTATTACACGGTGGACAAAAATTTTTGTATTTTAGCTTGTCGCAAAAATACCACATTATAAATATACGTGAAATAAATGAAATGTATCCGTTAGATACAACGCTGAGGGGTCTATGCAGCTTATGGGCTCTCTGCCTCATGATAGAGGTACTCTTCTAAAAGCCTTTGAAAAAGTGAGTGTAGATTACTGTGATCCTTTTGATGTAAAACAGTCATCATTAAGACGAAGTGTTATGTCATTATCAAAATATACATATATTATATGATACAAGCGTTGTGCTCCACAAAATAAAATTATAATTCATTAATTTCTATGTATTTAACAAAATATGCATTAAGTTATCGAAGATGTATTGGGAGGGCAAAGTTAAGATATCATATTCTTGAAACTTGTTCCTTAGAGATTCGCGAGGTCTCATATTGTAAATTGCTCGAAGAGCTCTCTTTTGTAATGTAAAAATGGTGTCTATTTTCTGCTGCTGTATCCCACAGCAAAATACCGTAAGACATTAAGCCGTGTAAGTAAGCAAAGTAGACTAACCTAGCAGTAGCAATATTCGTCAACAGGTGAATTTTTAGAACCGCAAAAGCAGCGGAACTAAGCTTTCCTGCAAAAGTCTTAATATGCGGACCCCATTGTAACTTATTGTCAAGTGTGATACCTAAAAACAGAGTTTTGTCAACTAAGCCTACTAAATTCCCTTCTATCTCTAACTTACAATCAATATGTTGCACATTGGGCAACATAAATTTTATACATTTCGTTTTCTTTGTATTAAGTAGTAAATTATTTAAGGTAAACCATTTAAAAATGTTTGCTAGTGTAATATTTAAGAGCCTAACATCTGTTTTTTTTTTTTTCTTTTTACTTTAAATATAAGTGATGTATCGTCTGCAAAAAGAACCATAACATCTGAGTTATTAACCATTAGCGGTAAGTCATTAATATAAACCAGCAATAAAAACGGTCCCAAAATCGATCCTTGCGAAACACCGATTCTAACTAATGATTCAGTGGAGGTAACCCCATTTACATTTATTTTCTCGCAGCGGTTTGTTAAATAAGAAGCCAGGAAGGAGACAGAGGTTTCAGAAACACCATAATGTTTTTGTTTCAGTTTCAGTTTTAAACTATAATTATTCATTTCTGGTTACAACCATTGTTAACGGAAGCATAGAGAGTGGTGTAAATTACAGACATTACTATCGTTTATGTATTAATCCACCCTTTAATAATCTTTTGAAATTAAGACATGCTTGACATGGTGCTTGAATTTATTGTCGGGTAAATCGGTAATGTTCTTTGAGAACTTATTATAAAACCGAATACTATTACCTATAAAACTTTCAATAAATTTATTAACATCAAGCGTGGGACGGCAAACGTATCTTTATTTCTAATAATAAAATGATGACGATCATTTATAAGATCAAGCTTGTCCAAATTTTTACGAACGTACATTAGGTTATCGAAGTTGTATTGGGAGGGCAAAGTTAAGATATCATCATATTCTCGAAACTTGTTCTTTAGAGATTCGCGAGGTCCCATATTGTATATTGCTCAAACAGCTCTCTTTTGTAATTTAAAAATTGTCTACCTCAGCTGCTGTACCTCGCAGTAAAATACCGTAAGACATTAAGCTATGAAAGTAAACAAAGTAGACTAACTTAGCAGTAGCAATATCTGTTAACTGGCGAATTTTGCTAACCGCCTTCCTGCCAATGTTTTAATATGTGGACCCCATTGTAACTTATTACCAAGTGTGATACCCAGAAACAGAGTTTTGCCAACTAAGCCTACTAAATTCCTTTCTATCTCAATCCTACAATTAATATGTAGCTCATTGGGCAACGTAAATTCTATACATTTCTTTTTCTTAGTATTTAGAAGTAAATTATTTAAGGCAAATCATTTACAAAAGTTTGCTAGTGTATTATTTAAGATAATTATCTAAATTATTTCTTTTTACTTTTAATATAATTAAAGTATTGTCTGCAAAAATAACCATATCAGCCTAGTTTTTAACCATTAGCGGTAAGACGTTAATTTAAACCAGGAATACAAACGGTACCAAAATCGACCTCTGCGGAACATCGATTCAAACTAACGATTCCTTGGAGGTAACCCCATTAACATTTGCTTTCTGACAGCGGTTTACTATAAGAGACTAATAAGGAGACGGACGTTTCAGAAACACCATAATGTTTTAGTTTTAGTAGAAGTGTACTGTGATCAACGTAGTTAAAGGACTTTGAGAGATCACAGAACACACATATTGCATCTTGCGAATCCTCCCAAGCTCCTAATATATCACTTATTAACGTTAAACCAGCTTCAGTGGCAGATTTTGATTTCGTGAAACTAAACTGCCGAGCATCTAAAAAAATTTCTGCTTTAAAATATTCAACTAAAATCTTACTAATCAATGGTAGGTACAAAAATTGGTCTATAATTTTCAAGACTATTTCTAACCTAATTTAAATAATTTACTTATTTTCATGAAATTTGGGAAAGTGCCTATTGCTATGCCTGGAGGTCTGTGAACACACAATATGATTAAATCTCTCATCTTTGCGCAAGCTACTTCACAAACACGGGTCTATTGAGAGACTACATATATCTGTTCGGACTTTAAATTATTTTTCGATAAAATAATACAACCACCGCCGGTGGCGATTTTTCTATTACATACACTAGCAATGGAAAAGTGTGGTACATCAATTAACATCTTATCTGGTTTAAGCCAGGTTTCTATAAAACATAATATATCTAGTCCCTCTTTATCTAACTATAATTCAATGTCTAATAAATTTGCAGGAGAAGCGATTTATTTTTTGATGATAAACTGTAATGTAACGCTGCTTCGTTCTCTCATTTATTCATTTAAAAAAGTAATTGCAGTATCATTAGTTGAACTAGATGAAACTGCCGTGTCATTTAATCTATTTATATTATGTTATCAATGTAGCTATGTCTCGCTTAAACTTATTGGTTTTTCTATAAGTTCTATAATAAGTTTATTATCTGTTTAAGATGTACCTTTGTACATTCTTTTTTGGGCCAATATAAAGTTATTAATAAATTTATTAATATCGAAAAACATAGAGTTGTCACTATGACGGCATGTTAAATTATACAAAAAATTAATTAACTTGTGCATATTATTTGTTTTTTCTTCAATGTTTATTTCGTATGGGAAAGCACATAGCATTATTTTCCCAGCAGTTATACTTCTATATCGATAAAGCCCACCCCGATTATAATTTTCCAAAAATATTTTATGTACATATTTGTCCTAGTTACAGTTTTTATTGTATGTGTAGGTATTTGATTCGTATCTCTTACTTCTGTAAGAAATATGGTATTTCTCAGAAGTAATTCTTAATTTTTTTATAATTCTCAGTTGAATATATGTTAATAATCAGTCAATCTTAATTTATAATCTGTAAAACACTATAAATTTTCTCTATCTGTAGTGGGGCATTGAGAGTTTTTTTCTATTTATCTATTCAACCGGAAGTCGTCCACTGCTGGGCATAGGTCCCTCCAAAGAGCGAGGGGGTATTATTATTTATTATATTAGAGGCTACATAACAACTACTAGTTTTTGTCTAAATTTCATCAATTATGTTAAGCTATTTGCGATTATCAATATTTGCGAAGTATGAACAAATTTTCAATGTTAAAACGAACATAAAAAATAAAAAGAAAGAAGTAATAATATTACAAATCAATGTTTATTTCTTTATATTAAATATTTATACATACTAATTATTTCACCCTTTTTATAAAGTTCACCGACATTTTCTCATCAGGCGAAAGGAACAGGCCTTTCTTTTCGATGCTGCATTCGTCTGGTTTCAGTGATCCCTCGTATGGTCGAATCTCAAAATTGAGAATAATCTCTGAAATAGCGAACCTCATGGACTGGTTTGCGAAACGCTCACCTGAAACACAATTTAGCTTTCGTTTCTAAATTGTTTGATGGGAATCAAAATAAAAAATCTGAATCGAGTTATACGTATTAATATTTTTCTCTGGTATACATATAGTTACTATTGTAAAATAAATACCTATGCAATGTCTAGGACCAATTCCAAATGGCATATACGTGAACGGCTTAATTAGTGCCTCATTTTCAGGTAGAAATCTGTCAGGGTCGTACTTTTCTGGCTCGGTGAAGTATTCCGCACTTGATTGCATACCCACAGTGTTGACGTAGACCACAGTACCGGCAGAGATCGTAAGATTCTCATCAACTTTGTAATCTTCGTGAGCAACGCGATCAATCCACCCCATTATTGGGTATTTTCTAAGACTTTCTAAAACATAGTTTAGAGTTGTATGATTATATCAAAATAGCAAAGAGTTAAAAAAGATAAAACGCATAATTAAGCTTATTGCATAGTTAAAGCTTCTACTATTTGCACCAGTACAGTTACATAAGTATGGCTATCATTGAAAAAACCTTACAACTTATAATATTGCTGATTCGTTAAGAATTTTTTTATAAGCAAGTCTTTCTTTTTCTTGTATTATTTTATTTATGAAATAATATAAGTGTAAAATACCTTTCATTACAGCGTTTAAGTAAGGAAGCTCGCTTAATCTTTGTGCGTCTAATTTTTCAACCCTGGCGTTTTGCTTCGCTTCAATCAGCTCTTGGTACAGTTTTTCCTGAAAAAAAATAATAATATTATTTGAAAAAATTCTATTAATTACTATCCAACTTCTATATAACCTCAATTTATCGTTTACTTATAATAATATTAGTGAAATCAATTTGCCAATGTTTTATTTCCAACGTCGTCTAAATGGAAATATTTCTAAGAAGAATTAAGAGTTCTTATACCCACTTGACATTATTTATTTAATTTTTTGCACCATTTCAGTTGCTATTGTATGTGATTTAGAACACATGTATAGAATCCAGAACATATCCAGAATACTAGACCGCTTCAAAGCTGCTATGCTGTTTTTTCGTATTAAAATTCATATGTAGAGACCTCATCAACATCTAACGGCACACTAGTGCGAGCCGCGGGCGCACGGGTTACATATATTTAATACCTCGTATGAGAGAAGTCCGTGTGTCCCGTCTCGCTCGCACTCTGCATGTTTCTGATTGACCACCGTAATCTTTGTAAGCCCTACGACTAACGAGGGATCTTTTAGAATTTAAGTTTCACTATATGTCCTCAGAATCCGAATCAGAAAGCATCAAATAATCAGCATAAAATATAAAATAAAAGCATAAAATATCATAATCAATTAATTAATCATATAAGAATCAACTAAGAATCAGTTAATAAATAACTTTCAACGTGTACCACGACTTTCCCTCCAGTCATCCTTCAACTAGCGAGAAGCAAGTAAATTGGTGACCCCGAAAAAAAACAAGAAGATGGCACTAAACGAGGGAACTACTGAAGAAGCACGTGCACTGGATCTGAACCCTACAACCCAGCAGTCAAGTTCAAGTTCAAGTTTGAATGCGATACAACTCGCAGTATTGAGCAAGCAGCAACTTGAAAAATTAACACTCGAAGTAGCGGAGCTGCGGGGACGTGCGACAAGGAGGCATCATTATCACCGTCCTGCTCGCTCACGGTCTAGTTCGCGCAACAGGAGCGCCGCCAAAGTAAAGCCTGGCGATGACAAGTGGGAATGCAGATACCACTATCGTTTTGGAGATAAGGCAAGACGATGTGAATCACCGTGCAACAGAAAAAAAAAAAAAACTCAACAATACGTCTTTAACCTAGAAAAGACACCGACTGTGGCGAGCGTCGGTGTCCCCAGCAAAAGCAATCGCCTATGTGTTCACGATCGCAACACTCACGAACGTTTCCTCGTGGACACAGGAGCAGACATATCAGTTCTTGCTGTACCGAAGCACACAAGACGTACAAGCCTTAATACTTTTAAGCTATTCGCCGCAAATAACTCTCCAATTGATACCTATGGAGAAAAAACAATAACACTCGACTTGGGACTGCGACGCAATTTCACATGGAAATTATTATCGCCGACGTGAAAACTTCGATTTTAGGTGCCGATTTTCTACGCCACTACAGACTATTGGTTGATCTTCACAAGAAAAAATTGTTCGATGAAGTAACCAAATTATCGATCGACACGATTCAAATATCTTCGGCTACCGAGTCTGTCTACTTGATTAGCTCCGAACAAGATTACTACGATATTTTGAAAAATTACCCAGACGTATTACGCCCAATGTCGTTGAAGCAACCACCCAAACATCCTACCCCTCGCAATGTCACCGTTGCCAGGGGTACGGACACAGTTCTCGGAACTGTTTCATGGCTCCGAGATGCGTTAAGTGTCTCGGGGACCATCTCACCCCCGACTGTCCCCGCCCTAGGGATACCGTAGACCCTCCCAGCTGCGTCTTGTGCAGACAGGAGGGTCACCCAGCGAATTACCGTGGGTGCCCATGCGCACCCAAGGTAAGACGCAACCACCCAAATAATGGTAGGCGCTTTCCTCAGAGAAACGCAGCCCCCCTCCTCCTCCAGCCTCAAGTGCCAGAAATGACACTGAAGGCTTTCCCGTGCCTTCCAGGCAAATCGGTAGCGCCTTCAGCGGTGCCGACCCGTCCCTCCGCCCCCCGGCCCGCAGCCCCTCTGGCTCCGTGGGCCCCTAGGCTCCAAGCCAAAGCGCAGCCGCGCCTGGCTACCCTTCCTCAGGCCCCTCAGGCCAACCCAACCGGCCTCGACCGGGTTCTCTTCCTCCTGCGCGTTCATGACGTGCAGGACGTAGTCGCATTCAACGCGTTGTTGAATAGCGGCTCCGGAAACGCCGAGCTCGATGCTATCACGCGTTTCCCCGCCATCGCCATGACCCTTCAAGGTCTGGCACGCGTTTCTATTAACCCGTAATAAATGGCTAAGATAAAGCCACGCGGTCTGTCCCTTTCGTTCTTTAACGGGCGGAAACTAGTTCCGCAGCGTGAACTCGTCGCGAACTTCCTCCGCGATCGTCAAATAGATGTGTTCTTTTTGTCCAGGAAACCCTCCTGAAGCCCAAAGATCGCGATCCTAGGATTGCGAATTATAATATCGTTCGGAACGATAGATTTACCCAACTAGGGGCGGTGGTACCTTAATTTATTACAAGCGGTCTCTGTATTGCACGCCGCTAGACCCTCCTGAGCTAGAAAACTTAGAGGTTTCTATATGCAGAATCGGAATGACCGGCCATCAGTCGATCGTTCTGGTGTCTGTATATCTCTCGCCCAATAAGCGCATCTTAGCTTCAGACCTAGGGAAACTTTTCTCTCTCGGAGACTCCGTCATTATCGCGGGTGATCTCAATTGCGGGCACACCCTTTGGAACAGTTCGAGTGATACCAGAAATGGGATTGCTCTTACTGAACTGATGGATGAGCTCGATTTTGAGGTCATCGCTCCTTTAGAGCCTACCCACTTCACGCCGCACTGCCGCCCGACAGTGCTAGACGTAGCTATTTTCAAAGGAGTCCGGCTTCCTGTGCGTCTCATACAAGTCGTACACGAACTCTACTCCGACCACCGCCCAGTCATCTTACAGTTAGGTCATTCGGATGACTCTAGCCCGCCAGTTGTAAAGGTCGCGGACTATTTCAAACTCGGCCGATATCTCAAGGACCATCAGTCCTCCCCCCCACTCGACATGATCCCCGACGTACTGGATACGCCTGCGGACACGGATCTCGCGATCGCTTCTCTGGTTGAGCATCTCAACACCGGAATCAGGGAGACCTCGAAAGAGGTACAAGCGGCGAACGATCGCCGCTTTATACTCCCTGATGACGTGAGAGCTCTGTTCACCCAGAAGAACGCCGCGACCCGGGCCCACGACGCGTACCCGACTGAGGAAAATCGTGCACGCTTACGTTCCTTGCGTAGAGCGGTGAAAGACCGCATAGATCAGCTCCGTGATAACAGGTGGAACAGTTTCCTCGAGGAGCTGGTACCCTCACACCTCGCGTACTGGAAGCTTGCACGATCGATGAAGACGGACCGCTCCGTCGCTAGTATGCCTCCCCTGGACAGAAACACTCAGGGTCTTCCACCCGCATTTGACGATGACGAAAAAGCCGAGTGCTTAGCCGATAGCCTCGAGCAGCAATGTTCCCCCGTCACTGACAACGTTGACGTCCTCCACGTCACCGATGTAGAGTCCTCGGTACAGGACCTAGGCGCTCTTTCCCCGGTTGTTCCCCTCACACCTGTCACCTGTGATGAGGTCGTTACAACTATTAAGGGCCTTAAGCCTAGAAAATCTCCCGGTCCGGACGGGATCAAGAACGAAGTGCTCAAGCTTCTTCCGCCCCGTCTCATCGCGTTACTGGTTTGCATCTTCAATGCGGCCATCAAAAACCACCACTTTCCAGCCGCCTGGAAAGAAGCGATAGTGATAGGTATACACAAGCCTGGCAAAGACGCCAAGTCACCCGATAGTTACCGTCCAATCAGCTTGCTAAGCTCAATCGGTAAACTCTACGAGCGGATCCTTCTGAACCGACCCTCGTAGTGATAGAGGACAAAAATCTCTTGCCTCCCGAACAGTTTGGTTTCAGAGCCAGACACTCTTGCGCGCATCAAGTGCAACGCCTCACGGAGCACATCTTGTCACAGTTTCATCGTAGCCCTGACTCACCCTGGCGTACGCTCGCTGTCTTCTTCGACGTCGCTAAGGCATTCGACAAGGTCTGGCATGCCGGCCTTGTATTTAAACTAGTTAGGTTAGGCGTCCCTGACACGTTAGTACATATCCTACGCGATTATCTTGCGAATCGTAGTTTCCGTTTTAGAGTAGAGTCCGCTCTCTCTTCAGCCCGCCCGATCCGCGCAGGAGTCCCCCAGGGCTCCATTCTGGCGCCTGTCCTCTTCAACCTTTACACAGCGGACTTACCAGACCTAAATCCGAACCCGAAAGACGACCCGCTCGAAGGAGTGGCGGCTAGTAAGGTTCATTTAGGCCTCTATGCCGATGACACGGTCATCTATTTTTCGTACAGACGTAGAGACGTTCTCAGATCCCGCGTCCAAAAGGCTGTTAACATCTTAAGCCTTTGGTACAAGAAGTGGCGCATAACGATTAACCCGGGAAAGAGCACCGCGATTATGTTCTCCGTAGAGAAATCTCACCCTCCTCGCCCAGTTACTTACCTAGGAGTAGAAATCCCATGGGCGACCGAAGTCAAGTACCTCGGTGTCACACTAGACGCCCACATGACTTTCAAACCTCATGTTTTGAAAGTCAGAAACCGTGCCAACATGGTTATGGGACGTCTTTTCCCTCTTTACAACGCTCGTAGTAAGATGGCCGTCCGCCATAAAATTACATTATATAAAACGGTAGTTAGGCCCATTCTCACCTATTGCGCCCCTGCCTTCGCTTACACAGATCTGGCCTCCTTCCAAGTGGTTCAGAACCGCTTCACCAGGAGAGCCGTAGGTGCCCGGTGGTACGAGAGGAATGTGGACATCCACAGAGACCTCAACCTACCATCCATTCACTCTGTTATCAAGTCCCAGTGTCGCGCATTTTTCGATCGCGCAGAGACACACCCGAATCCGCTCATAGCGAAAGCCGTCGCGTACTCCTCTGACCCGCTAGCTCCGAAACCGCTTCGGAGACCGCGTAACGTTCTCACCGATCCCGATGATGATATCACGTGTGAAAATAGGATCTTTCCTTTTCAACCGATTCAGTATGCGTGCCAGCGCCCACGCCCGCGTAACCGCCGTTCCCGCCGCCGGGGACAGGCGGCTAATTTTGCTCCCGCACACTCTCCGGGTCCCCCTCAGGCGGCGACACAAGACGTGCTTCGTTCCCCAACTGGGGAGGCTCTTGAAGTCGCCGCCAGCGCGATACAGTGACACTGCCCATTCATTGAGCAATACATGCACAACACTGCAAACACACACTCTTGCACATAACATGCAGGTACATAGGTCCTGTAAGGAACCTTTTTTTTTTTCTTTTTATTAATAAATAAAAAAAAAAAAATGTAGGGAATAGCTAGGTTCAAACTCGCGAGAGAGTTTTACACTCAGGTGACGGCCAAGCCGAGGTTCGTACCATTTTGGTAGCCCTTGTGCTAGTCACCTTTTGCGGCTGAGTGCCTTCAGCACTCGCCCCCAAAGTCACGGTGAAGCTGTAAAGGCCCTTCCGGTCAACAGCGTTAGCTAGGTAGGAAAAAAAAAAAAAAAAAAAAAAAAAAAAAAAAAAAAAAAAAAAAAAAAAAAAAAAAAAAAAAAAAAAAAAAAACCACCCAAACATGAAACAGTTCATCACATTGAAACCACGGGCCCGCCATTGTACGCGCGTGCGCGCCCTCTGCCGCCGGAAAAGTACAAACTTGCCAAAGAAGAGTTCGACCGCATGACAGAGATGGGTATATGCACACCCTCTAACAGTCCTTGGGCAAGCCCCTTACATGTGGTTAAGAAAAAGGATGGCGGAATGCGTGTATGCGGTGACTACAGACGGTTAAACTCTGTAACACAGCCGGATCGTTACCCCATACCACGCATACAAGACTTCACCTATCAGCTGCAGAACAAAACAATATTTTCGAAGCTTGATCTTAAAATGGCATATTATTGGATACCTATCAATGAGGAAGATAAAAAGAAGACAGCTATCATAACTCCGTTCGGATTATATGAGTTCAACTGCATGACCTTTGGCTTACGCAACGCTAGTCAAAGTTTTCAAAGATTCATGCACGAAGTCTTGCATGTAATAGAAGGATGTTTTTGTTATATCGATGACATACTTTTATTTTCTACGGACGAAGACTCGCACAGAAAACTCTTACATACAGTTCTAAAGCGACTCGAGAAGTATTGTGTCATACTCAACGTAAACAAATGCGAATTCGGACGCTCAAACATCGACTTTCTCGGCTACGAAATATCTTCGAACGGCATTAAACCTACTGA
Source organism: Samia ricini (assembly GCA_014132275.2). Lineage (NCBI taxonomy): Eukaryota > Metazoa > Arthropoda > Insecta > Lepidoptera > Saturniidae > Samia > Samia ricini. The sequence continues at coordinate 30,397,244 of AP028166.1, forward strand.
AGAACGCACAACAGCCATATCCACGTATCCCAAACCAACAACAATAATTGAATTACGACGTTTCCTGGGCATGGTAAACTTTTATCGTGACTGCCTGCCTCATCAAGCTAACTTGCAACATGAACTCAATAAATACCTGCACAATGGAAAGAAAAATGACAAAACTGTAATCGACTGGACGCCCGAAGCAGACGAAGCTTTTGTTAAATGCAGACAAAGCATTACAGAAGCAACGACGCTAACGCACCCAATCCGCGGTTGCGCCCTAGCGGTTATGACCGACGCATCCGATCACAGTCTAGGAGCCGTACTACAACAAAAAATCGACAATGTTTGGAAACCGATTGCATTCTTTTCTAAAGCGATGAGCGAGACGCAAAGACGCTACAGTGTGTACGATCGCGAACTTTTAGCGATGTACATGGCTGTAAAACATTTTCGACGTTGGATAGAAGGATCGGAGTGTACTATTTACACTGATCATAGACCACTCTCTCATGCACTTTCAAGATCCGCAAGCAGCAGCGACACACCGCGACGTGAACGTCAATTGCAATTTATAAGCCAATTCTGCACAAACATTGACTACCTGAAGGGAACAGAAAATACAGTCGTAGACGCATTATCTCGCATTGAAGAAATTAATTGTCCATCCATCATCGACTTCGACCAACTAGCGGTCGATCAAGAAAATGATGTCGAATTAAAAAAATCTGAAACAACAAACAAACTTGAAGTTCAGCGAATTATCGTTACCGGGACTTAGACACGCAATCACGTGCGAAGTATCTACAGCGACGCCTCGTCCTTATCTACCCGTTACATATCGCCGAGTAGTTTTCAAGACTCAACATGAAATATGTCACAGCGGCATAAGAACGACTCGAAAGCAAATAGCATCGAAATTCTTTTGGCCCGCTATGAACCAAGACATATCAACCTGGGCAAGAGCCTGCCTTGGTTGCCAGCGTGCAAAAATTCAGCGTCACGTCATCACGCCTCTATCAGAGTTTCCACCGTCACAGCGCTTTGAACACATCCACATCGACATAGTCGGACCAATGCGACTATCGAATGGCTGCCAATATTGTGTTACCATCATAGACCGATGTACCAAATGGCCAGAGGCAATACCAGTGCAAGTGATCACAGCGGAAGTTGTCGCTAAAGCACTGTACGAACACTGGATTGCCAGATTTGGATCTCCACTGCGCATCTCGACTGATCAAGGACGCCAGTTCGAATCATCTTTATTCAACGCTTTGATGAAAAAGTTCCGCATAACGAGAATACGAACTACGGCGTATCACCCGCAAGCTAATGGTCAAGTGGAACGATGGCACCGTTCATTGAAGGCTGCGCTCATGGCGCGCGGCACTACCACAAATTGGGTTGAAGATTTACCCAGTGTTTTATTTGGGCTAAGGAACGCACTAAGAAGTGATAATAATCTCAGCCCTGCCTTAATGACGTACGGAACAACACTACGTATGCCATCTGATTTTTTCGTACCGACTCAGGCGAAAATCGACGATGCAGACTACGTGCGTCAGCTCTCGGAGACCTTAGTGTCACTCACACCATCGCAACGACCATCAGCCAGTCATCACACATTCATCCACAAAGATTTGGCAACATGTACCCATGTCTTTGTTCGGAATGACGCCGTAAAGAAGCCTCTCACACCACCTTACGATGGACCTTTTAAAGTACTTGAACGACATACAAAGTATTTCAAAATTCAACTACCATTACGCACAGCTGTTATCTCGCTAGACAGATTAAAACCGGCTTACACACTCAGTGAAGACTACATGGGAACGAGCGCAACGGAAACTTCGACGGCCTCTACAAACTCTCGTCAAAATCAAGCCACAGTGGACTCGAAAACAAACCAGCCTTACGTCACTCGAAGCGGTCGCGTCGTAAAGAAGATCGTACGCTTCGCTTGAGGGGGAGTGATGTAGAGACCTCATCAACATCTAACGGCACACTAGCGCGAGCCGCGGGCGCACGGGTTACATATATTTAATACCTCGTATGAGAGAAGTCCGTGTGTCCCGTCTCGCTCGCACTCTGCATGTTTCTGATTGACCACCGTAATCTTTGTAAGCCCTACGACTAACGAGGGATCTTTTAGAATTTAAGTTTCACTATATGTCCTCAGAATCCGAATCAGAAAGCATCAAATAATCAGAATCATAATCAATTAATTAATCATATAAGAATCAACTAAGCATCAGTTAATAAATAACTTTCAACGTGTACCACGACTTTCCCTCCAGTCATCCTTCAATTAGCGAGAAGCAACTAAACATATTTCAGCAGAACTCAAACTGTTTAACATGCGGAATGCAAGCCGCTTGATGGTTACTCTTTCTTAACGATAACGGAAAACACTAATTACTAACCCTAAAGATAAAGTAAAAATATATAGTCTATTGATAACATTGTACAAAACTATAGTATGAGAAATACCTGCAAATGTGGTTGGAAAGCCAGTTCGTAAATAGTGTAAGTTAGTGCTGAAGCTGTCGTATCAAATCCTGCCTGAAGGAAAATACCCGTTGTGCAATCAATATGTCTTCATGTATATCTGAATAAATAAATTGGGTTTATTCATTTACGATACTTTAAATTTACTATTATATTGTTAATGATTCGATTAAATAGTTAACGTCTACGCCTATTCCAGTACAAGCTTTTGTTACAAAACATCATTTAGTAATATCGTACAATTTATAAGTGCGATGTTTTTCGAGAAAATAAAGGAACGATCGACATACCTTCTCCTTCCTTGATGGCCTCTTGCCTCATCTTTAGTAGAGCATCAAAGAGATCCTTCATATCCGTTACTTGTTTATCATATCCACCTCGTTGCTTTATCATGGCGTGGTAAATTCCTCTCAAGTCTCTTACCGTTTTTTCTTCGGAAAAAAAGAGAACCTGTTGCAAAATCGTTCATTATTATTCTTTTAGCGATTTTTTTTTTTTTTACATCGTTAAATTCGAATTGATGCAGTTTTAAAACTTAGTAAAGTAATAAATTTAATATTATGTTTTGATATTAGACACATTTACAAACACACGTCTTAATTATAACAGTACTTTTAGAGATATATTATTATCCATTTTTCACTTATAATAATTTATAATTAAATAATTTACAACTCACCCAAATACATCAGCTAATCTTGGTAAGAAAAAAATGCTAGACCATGCTATGCCTCTAAGAAAATCGAATTTCATAAACTCCTTAGTAATATCTCGCAAAGGACTTTTTTCCGAAAGTAGGGAATTACTGATCATACCAAACGCGGTCTCACCAATCACATCTGTAGTATAATCAGCGAAAGTAGCCTAAAACAGAAATATATTATAAAGAGAAAGGAGAATCTTTAATAATTAAAAAGTTTTCCAATTTGCACCATAAAACTATTAAGTGCAAAAAAACAAACAAGTAATTTGCTCTTATATACAGAACGTTTCAACAAAATCATCCACAGTAGTATTTTGTCCTTCAAAAGAGGCGTGAAGAGGTATTTAAGCAGGCCAGCATGACAGCGGTGACTGGCAGTGAATTCTGTTCAGTGCCAGTCGCCGTTGTTTTTGGATTATACTGTACTTACCATCAGGTCCAGTCCCTGGACTTCTGAACCCCCTGGACTTCTGACCTTAGGTCATGCCTCTCTTAAAGAGGCGGGCTAAGAGGTGCAGGGGAACTTTTTCTCCTCCATCCCCACCGGGCCATTGCACTGACGGGCCGTGTGGGTTCGCTGCAGGGGGCGACGCGGTGCTTGCGAAAGCCACCCCGTGTCGCCCCCCATCCCAAATGCAGCGGACGGCCCCGGGGGGTTTTAGTGGGTATTTCCGGGCGACTCTCGCCCGGGTGAGTCCCACACTGGCGCGGAGCTTGTCACTCCGCGCCCCCTTATCTATTGTATTTGGGGGACTCTGATCCCACAAATACAATAGATAAGGGTAGTGCGTAAATACATTTCCCCCGTCAAAAAAAAAAAGGTCCAGTGCAGTCACTGTGCTGTGCATTATAAAAAAAAATAAAAAAAAATAGTAGTAGTGGTGGTCTTACTAATTTTTGGACTGCGGTCCTTTCTGAGATTGTTAACCACTAAATTTAAAACAATAAGGTCAATAATTGTAAGCTTTTTATATTTTACCAATAAAAAAGGTCCTTTAGTTTATCAATCGAATAGAACAATAATGCTGCTCTGGTTGAAATAGAACTAAATGAGTATCAATTTACCTTAAGGGATTTTACAATAAGACGAACCATCGAAATAAAAAAGTTGAAGAGACGTGATCGTGACCATGAAATGTGTTAAATAGGAACGTGTAGGCACATTACGAGCCGGAAGTAATTAAAATGAGAACAACAACAACATCTGAACTTAACAATATTTCTGATAATTTTGAATACTTCTTTTTTTTAATAAGTTATATAATTGATTATGAGTAAACGATAATATAAAAGTCTTCGACCAGTGTGTGTTGCCAGTAATGACATACGGCACAGAGACGTAGTCACTCACAATGGGCCTAATAAAGATGTTCAAAGGGCAACGGAGAGGGCTATGCTTGGAGTTTCACTGCATGATCGAATCAGGTATGAGGAGATCCGCTAATAAACCAAAGTAACAGACATTGCCCGAAGAATTGCTAAACATAAGTGGCACTGAGCTGGGCACATTGCTAGCAGAACTAATGCCCGATGGGGCCAACGTGTTCTTTAATGGCTAATACCACGCATCGAAAGATGTAGCGTGGGTAGGCCCTCCACAAGGTAAACCGACGACCTGGTAAAGGTCGCGGGAATCCGCTGGACGCGGATGGCACAAGACCGATCGTCGTGGAGATCTTTGGGGGAGATCTATGTCCAGCAGTAGACGTCTTTCGGTTGAATGGATAGATGTAAACGATAATATCAAATAAATAAATACCCTCAGATCAATTTCAATTCCCTTTCCTGTATCATCTTTTATTTTTTGAATTAAATTTTTCGATTTGTTAGCCGATATCTGCTGGAACATCTTCAATTTAGCACTCGTAAAAAGTGACGTTAAACGTCTTCTCAATGGCCCCCAGATAGGATCCTGCAAATAATTACTAAAATTAGGACATATAATGAAATTCATTCATAAGAATATAGTTACAGTCATTAGACACACTGCATATATAAATGACCAACGGAGAGTTATTTGGCGTAAATCAGTTACAAAAAAAAAAAAAAAATATACAAATTATATAGGCACCTAAATATTATTCTGATTAAGTTATTATTATCTCAGAGATGAAATTATTACTAAAATAGTTAACATCTTTAGCTTGAATATAATGTATTAATACAAACATACTAACGTTTACTGTAAACAAATTTAGACCACCAATAGGATCAGTTTTTCCGGGGTTGAGAAATCTGTTCCGGAAGACGTCAAAGTCCTTAACCAGTATATTTTTGGCAAGTTCAGGAGAGTTGACAATCAGGCCCGGTTGCCAAAATAACCAGATACCCACGTAAGGAGACTTATATTTTTCCATAATTCTCCTCATCCATAATGCCTTAAACAAATTTTACATAATCATTCTTGACCTTAAGTATAGGATTTAGTTGGTTAGTTTTTTTTTGCTATTCTTCCTAACATTCCATTATTTAGTCTAATGACTGCTCATTAAATGTGACTTGTGACTATGTATTTTTAAATGACGTGTTTCGTGTAATTATTTATAAATATAGAACCATACGGAACGACATGTTATTTGCTTTTCTAAAGTTATTATTTTATGAGGTTACGATGGAATGTAAAAAGTTTCTGTTAGTTTAAGTCGATTAAATACACGAGTACAACCGGTGTATATCACGCAGGAGACGGAACGTGGCATACTCTGCGTGCGTCCTTGACCTTGTTTACAGAGCCGAAGCTCTGATCACGGCGAGGCCCCAACAAGAGGCCGGTACACCTTATCCCTACCCCATGCGACGACTGCGTTGACGCGCTCCACACCACCCCGGACTAATGGTACAGAATATTGTGGGTTTTGTCGGTAGAAGTCCAACATAACGGGGGTGGGTATGCTGGAAGGATTTCCAAAAAAAAAAAAACAGGAATACAAGATAGGGTAACCTTCTCGTGGTGTAGCTTTGTTTGTATGGCGACCAATCATTTGACATGAGACGTACCTCCCCCCACCCCCAGTATATCTCTGGTTTCAGAGCGACAGGCGGAATAGAACTTGTTTGTTCTACCACCGTCAATCATCTCGTAATACTAGGCCCATTTTCGTCTATTCTAACTGTAACCGAGCGGTTTGGGTTTTAATATTGTCGTAAAGAAATCCACCTCAATAGGAAATAACCTGATAGGACATACTTGTGGACCTCTTGGAGGAGAAGAAAGTCTCAATGAAAATAGAGAGCAAGAAAACCTCTTTGAAAAGGATAAGCAAGTATAGGTAAATTCTCTTCCAAGGATAATACTGTGAAAAAACTCCTAGTTATAAATTACAACGAAGGCTGGGATTGCTGGTGGCGAAACGATTCTCTATGGAAGACTTCATTTTGGGACTGTGTTGTCAACAATAATTGGGTTCTTCCAACAAAAAAAAAAAGACAAAACCAATTTCAAGTCAATTACTAAATATTGGTAGATGGCACATAAAAAAGAACCGTTTTAGCTTATGTTACTAAATACATATTTCAAGTGTGTTTATTATATTAATATTAAGGTAAAAAGTTAATTAAGATCACTTACAGGATTTTCTTTCTGCAAAAAGTTCAAACTACCCTTTATCATATTTGGCTGATCATGTGGAACGTTTCTTACTTTCCAATAGTTCTTCACGCGCCGCCATTTTATCTGTAACCCTATAAATAGTATAAAAATGATCGTTATACAAAACAATAGTAACATGATTACTCGTTGAATACTTAAGATCGAGTGAAGCGAATTTATTCAGTTTCCCTTTATATGTTAAGTTTAGGATTCCATTTTTATTGTTGAAAAACGCATAATTACATATTTTCTCAGATCGCCTTACTTATTATTTATTATTATTACAATTACCTACATTTACACAGGAGAGTTATAAGTATGTAGCCTTAGTGCGCTTACCATACTGGACCACATCGTCACTTACATCAGGTGAGATTGTGGTCAAAGCACTGATCCTATACGTGTAAAAAAAGGATGTTAAATATTAAATACAATAATTAGAAAATTAAATTAAAAAAACGTCAATAACAATTTATTTATGGGGGCTTTTAAGGGTATTAAGGGTCCAAGGTTCGTCTTAATATTTACCAGTGCTTTTCCAATTAAAAAATGTTACGGAACCCAACCAATATTTCTTATCAATACGATTTATAGAATCAAATATCAAAATTTGAGCACTCATGCGAAATGTTTTCAACGCACGAATTTCATAATCCTTGATAAAATTGTGGTTATTCTTAATTTATGAAAAATTATTAATAATAAATAATATAATGATTTTGCTATATTTTAAAATGTTAGTTCATCATTCGCAGTTTAATAAAATAAGTTTAGTAAAATATTATATGTTACAATAGATCGATAAATATTAGGCGTTATTATGGAAGATGATTTTAACATGATAACTACATTTTTTTTATAGAGAGTAAAATTATCAGGCATCATTCCATGGTTGTGTTTGATCTGAAATTTCTAACAGTAGAAATATTCCGGATATCTAAAAGTTCCGAACCAACTTCATTCATTAGCTCACAAATATAATTTTCTTTCTAGCACCACATTTACATGGTAAAAATTATTAATATTAAGAGACGAACAACTTAGTATTCCATGGGTTCACCATGCAGATGCCGATTCCATCGCATGGCATGGAGGTAAACTTCGAGTAGATCTTGTGACCCGTGTGTAGGTTTCTAGGGACCTTTTCTGTATAAGGCAAGTCTATATGAAGGCTACTGCTCGTGTTTCTCTCCCTGCACCGCCAAATTTGGTAGAAGCCTGCTCGTGCAGGTTTAGATACCCATTCTAATACAAGTACTAGGTACATGAGAATATATTCTAGACACATTTAAATATATGTTACTCTGTAAAGTTATGAAGAACGGCACTGGTTCCAGGACATAAAATATTTTTATCTGAATCCAATACTCCCTCTATTCTTCTATATTATTAACAATGATTGTTATTACCTATTTAATTAGTTTTTTTTCTATAAAATCTATTGCCAGTTTCGCTTTTTTCATTTATTATGACCTAACAAGTTGATTGAAGCGAAGCAAAACACTAAGGATCATACTCTGGAGGCACAGACGCTACACGAGCCTCCTTATTTGAACGCTGTATTGAAAGGTTATTCACGAATTAGACAAGTTAAAAGACAGTTCTTTACAATTAGCAGGTAGAATGTAACGAGCGTTATAACATATAACGATTGACATATTAAAATGCAGTTTACAGACACTGTAGACACCAATAACAACCAATGTTTGCGCTGATGCAAATAATATGAATTATTGTTCTTTACTGTACTCGATTGCCGTCCTCGTTTATTGCCTTATTAATATAGAAAGATAATCTTTTTTACTTACTTTTTCTAACATCTAATCTTCTAATGTATTCAGTTTTACTTAGTTTTGTACATGTATTGTTTTAGAAACTCTTAGGAAATACCCAATAATTGTGCAAGAGATTACAAAGTCGATAAGAATCTCACAATCTTTCGTGTTTATAATTAAGGAACGTTCTACACAATTCTAGCGTTATGTTAGCCAATATTTTTTACTAAAGCGCCTTTTTTTTTTTTACTTACCAATTGTTCTTTCGCACAAAACTCACGGCGTCGTTGCAATGTTTAATAAAGTGAAACAAATTTAATGAAATAGAAATGTGGTTAACCAGATTATGCTTTATAATGATAGAATTATAAAAGATACATACAAGAAGAAAACTTGTGCCTGTAAATTAAGGAGGAGCATCACAACACATTAATAGTGACAACTCACAGCACATGTTCAGGTAAAAAACTAGAAAACGGGGTATTATTTAAATATCGACAGAAACGGTAAATTGTAATAACGTTGTTGTATTTAACGTTAATTTAGGTTTATTATGGAAGTTGCAGAGACTATTGTGTATTTTTTTCTTTGACCCACTTTAAGCGATAACAACTTACTTCGTTTATTCGGACTAGTCAGCTCTAGTATTCACGTCAAGACTCTAACTAAATTCCCCATCATACTCGATGGAAGACCCCCAGCTGTACCAGTACCAGATCTACTAATAATGCGTTTCCACCAAAGAACTCTACATGCCAATACTTAAACAGTAGTAAACAAACTTCGCCAACGACACTGGATTATCACTTTGAGAAGCACAGTTCATTCAGTTGTTTGATACTGTTTTTTTGTAAACACTAAAGAGCCAAACCGTCCGGTCCTCCTAAGTAAAAAATTCTAGAAGAGAAACTTGGACACCGCCTACGATATTTCTCTTTCATTGGTCTAGACTACTTCGAACCTTGTCAAGTCATTGTAGGTGAAGACATGAAAAACGGTACGCGTTGCTTCTTTTATGGGTAGAGTATTGGTGCGCTTAGTATGAAGTATAAATACTTTAAGTGCATTTAAAGTTACGAGGTTCATACCATTGAATGGTAGTGGCCTTGCCTTTAACTGCACACTATTTGAACCAGGTGCGACAGACTATAAAGGCTTTTCAGACCAAGATCAAGAGAGAAAAAGACTCCATTTTGCAAGCCAGAACAGTTCCGTTTGGCAATGATTTGTCAATCTCTCGGTGATCAATGCTGTTTTTATGTTCCATTTATCTTAGAACACAGTGCTAAAGTAGCAGTTTTATTATGTTATTAGTAAAACTTAAAACTCTGTCTGTTATGTGAAATTTCGAGTTTGATCTTATGACTCGGTGACAAAGCTAACTACCATATTGAGATTGCTTCAAATAATAAAATTATAGAAATATCACAGCATTAACTGAGTATCATCTGTTCTCTGTAAGAAAATAACTTAACTGCAGTTTTAGTGTGTGCTTGCATTAGGAAAGAGTACAGTTTTCTTCGGAATATTTTCTCATCCCTCAACACCTACAGTTATTAATTAATTACGCATTCCGCACAGGTTATCTTGTAATAAAAATACAAGTGGCTATAAAATCTAAACTCATTACAACAAAATAAATGCTACAATCGGGGTTGATAATCACAATATTATGATACCGATATTATAATTGATAAGTGATAATTAATATTCGATGATAATTAAAACAACAAACTGATTAATGACATGCATAATTAACAGAATTATAAAAATATTATTAGCCTAATATATTACGATAGATTATAAATGCTCATACAGCTATTGTTTAATGCGAAAGGTTTTATGATAAGATTCCGAAGATACCATCGGCGATAATGTAAAGTAATATTATACTACAATAACTAGACGATAATATTCCTGCAAATTTAAAAAAAAGTACCATATCTTTCTATAAAATTTCATCTTCATCAGGATTTAAAATCTTAAGCTATTTTTTGTATTTTCAGTCAGTTTAGCAATTTTGGTAGTAAATCATAGTACCATACGTCATATTATGTTGCACGGTATAGTTGTCGCACGCATTTTAATTATAAGAATCAGCTAAACGTTATTTATCGATGCTCAAAGACATTGCCGGTTCACCTGTTTACCAGCTTTCTCCTCTTGACTTTGTGCAAAGGCGTGCTATTAGGTTTATTGACGATCGCGAATTAACAAGCGGTCTAGCTTCTTTGGAGCTTCGCAGTGTCTTCTAGTCTCTGTGTCTTGTACCGCAAGTACAATGGGGAGTGCTCAGAGGAACTTTTCGATATAGTACCCGCGTCGCCATTAAAACCCGTACACTCGGCCGTTGGCTGTACGCTCATCTTCACATTCTTAAACCCAGCTGTAACGCTACTACCCTAAGGTACTTCAGAACCTTTTTACCACGCACGCTTGCACTGTGGAGTGGGTTACCAAGCACAGTCTTCTCTCAGGGCTACAATATCTCTCAAGCTCTCGTCTCAAGGCGACTCTTGAAAAAGGGACTTAAAAAACGCTTTTAAATGTGAGCCACGCATTGCTAATACTCCTGGTGTTGCAGTTGTCCTTAGGCGCCGGTAACCGTTTGCCATCAGATGGGCCGTCTACATGTTTGCCGTCTATTGAAATAAAAAAAATTAAACAATATTTATTTTGATATATAAATTCATAGCAACTTGTCATTATGTGGTGCATCTTATATAACCACCTTTTATTAATTGTTAACAAGTAAAAAATTGTGATATGAAGTTTAAATTAAATCTTAACTAAGTTTTCGTTTTATTTTTACATTTGTGCCTGTTTAGATGCAAAAATCCAAAGCATTAATTAATTTTGTTGACCACTTTGAATCCGCTCAGAATCCAGAATTGTTTCTATGGTTTCTCTTTATATTTTGGAATGTACGATGTTTTCTAGCGAAAATTTTAAGCACAAAGAGTTGTCTCGCTGATAAGACTTTTGCCTCGGAATAGAATTGTTCAGTAGGACACATCTCCTTGGTTTTGAGAACATTACCTTTACCTTTAGGATAGCTCTTTGTGCTCTTTCTAGGTTGATAAAAATATATTTAGATATTCCATCCAACACTTGAAAAAAATATGCTAAAATTGAAAATAATGAGAAGTACACAATCCGGGCACTGAATATCTACAGATCATCTCATTTTTTCAAAGTAGTTTTGGCATTCTATTGAATAAAGCAACAATATTCGAAATCCATTTAAACCTAAAGGAAAGGAACATACTTATGATTAATAATAACACGGGACCATAAACTAGCAATGCCGTATCGTTTGCGAACATAAATAAATATGTATTAGGACAATTTAGGTATAGTATCGTTTACTTACAATGAACGGGTTTTTCACATGACGCGTGGTTAGACTAACTTATCTCTTATCTAAATGATTACTTAATATTGTTAGACAACTTCGAAAAAAAAACCATACCAATAAATATTTACAAATAAATAATGCTAATTATAAAAATATTAATAAATATTTACATACTGAATTAGGTAAATGATTTTATCTTTGTGCCTCTTGGAAACGGTTAAAAATGCAGTTTTGACCTTCATTACAAATTAAATATTGGAATAAAAAAAACATTGGAAATAATTACCGACCATCAAATATCACTACCGTTTTTTTTTCCAGTAAGTTGTTTTCAAAACTGGTACATGATTACATTTAAATATTATTTGCATAGTCTATCATCGGAGCAACATGAATCCATCCAATATAAATCTAGCTGTCTTATGTTGCAACAGCCATGGATGAGAGCTATCAGTTTGACGTCATGCACACAGACTACGCCACATTCTTTGATCGTATAAATCACGATACGAGTATCAAGCTAATCTAGATAAGCATTCATTCTGATCCCGTGAGAATTATAAGTCCTTTATAATAAATATAGAAATAAAGAAATTTTTGTTTAACCTGTATGATTCGACATTTCGTCTTGATTCTCCTCTGCAAAACACCTGATGTATGTCGATAGCCTTCAAGTTTGCTGCATTATTTAGACTATCAATGACTGTCACATGCTTTTACATCTTTGTAATGATTGTCATCAAAAATATTATACTATAATATATTTGAATATTGTAAAATTAAAATAAAATATATTATAATTATATATTGGATGGGTTCAGGGTTCATGTTCCAACTTGCGATACACATATCACTCATAATTAGATAAATATGCCAGAAAGCAGTAAAAATATTTGGTCTCATTTACGTAGTTGCAAAACCTTGTGTTAACTTGGAGTCATTAAAACTTATCTACTTTTCGTATATATTAGAATTAGTGTCGTTAACGTTTCACCATACTACATTACATTTCTAAGATAACTAAATTTGAATCATACTTAAATTAATTTTACTTCATTAAAGGAACGACGACCTCCTTTCGATTAGAGATTTTCATATTTCATTATGAACTATATTATATTAAAAAAATAGAAAATAACACCCGACAGCTACACTTATTTAGACGAAAAATAGGGGAAGAGTAGTAGACTAAACAAAAGATGGATGGACTGTGTGAAAGATGACATGCTTAGAAAGAGAGTGAATGTAAGTATGAATGATCTCAAATAGAGACGAATGGAAAAGGAAGACATGTTGCTTCGATCCCAAATTAAATTGGGATAAGGGCAGGGAGATGATGACCCACAAAGTATCTGGGTTAAAGAAAATTTTGCAAAAAGGAGTCGGTTTTGCAGAAATGTTTTAACAGGTATAATACGAAATTGTATTACGTGAACCTGTTTTTGACAAACCGGATGACTTTTAACAAATATTAAAATCTAAAACATTACATTTAATTAAATATTCCATCAATGAGTACGTTAAGGAAGCAAGGACTAAGGATAAGCGATCCTTACTTTTATTAGTTACACATTACAAGAGCATTTAGAATGTTAATTTTTCAGCTGTCGCGTAACAAGATTAAATAAGAATTACTTTTAAAATTGTACCAACGAATTTATTAATATACTATGAATTACAAATAAATTCGGGTTTTAATGATATTACAAATTTAAACAATAAACTTATACTAAGATTTAAAAAAATGCCATTACAGTTTAAATTACGGTGGCGTCCACAGAACTTAAAAAAGAAAGTTACATTACGTAAATATTACAGCTTAGGAACAATTAAGTAGTTATTTAAAGTGAATACAATAAAACGAATTATATAAAAAAAAAAAAAATTATTATTAACATTTACAATTGATAATAATACAAAATGATCAGAAGAACGGTTTTATAAAATCTTTAGTTCACGGAAAGAAGACTGATATTAGAATATTTTTTAAGTTTTATTCTTAAATGCAACTTATAATACTAAACATGTATTTTAAACTGTATATTAATAACGAATAAAATAAGAAACATAATAAATTTCTTCTGATCTAAGTACATATTAAAAGTACAATAAATAATTTTGTAATCTGTTTTTAATTTCGGGACAAAAATCATAATTATCGTTCTATGATTATTTAGATATATACGTATATCATATGATCCATTTTATATTATCAACTTCCTTCACGTTTAGTTGAATATTATTTATGACTAGCTGGCGCCCTCGTTTTATATATTCTTGACATACGGAACCCTAATTATTTTCGAAAATCAAAAGTACCTTATGTTACGCGGAATTACTTCAGCTGTCTATCAAAAAAAGTCCCGTCAAAATCGGTCCAGCCGTTCCGGAGATTACTTGCATCATTTTTGGTATAGGTATCGTCTATACATTCATATCTGTTTAGTAAAAAAAAAATATATTACAAACAGACACTTAAATTTTATTTACTGGTATAGATTATTATATAATAGACGGTAATTAGACTTTTAGTTATTAGAATTACGGTGATGTTTGAAAATCATTCCTGTCTGTTCACGCCCATTAACAAAATGATAAACAAAATGTTATCAATATTGTTTACGATAAACATTTGTATAATAACATTAATATCATACAAATATTTAGCCGATTCATTTCCATGACATACTCGTATTAGTCTCGAATAATGTGCGTAATTTAATAAAGGTTATTTAATTCAGACTTGTCATGTAAATGTTTTTTAACGAAGTAAAAAAATATGAAATCCTTTATTTAATTAAACATAAAAACTAAGGGGTAAAGTTAGTTCTATTCTAATTCAATTGATGACTGGTAAAATAGGATTTACTTAGTATAATAGTTGCTGCATGTTTTTAGGGGGGTAATTACCTCGTACGAAAGTCATAAAATAACTTGTTTAAACTAATTTTGTGATCTTATAATAAATATTGATGATTTATGTGAACGCAGTATTAATAGACCAAACTAGACTGTATAGCTGTAATATATAAAAATAAAATTACTTGGTTTAAAACATAACCACACTGGATCATGAAATACTGAGTCAAAGTGAGTCACTAGAAATGTGGCATGACCGTTCGTCGAACCAGGTTCACCTGTTTGATGTAAACCCTGCTAACAATAAACAAAGCAAACATGACGGATGTATACGAGAAGTACGGACCTTGCAGGATAGTGACCACCAGTCACTTCCTACCTAATAGGTTTATAGACCACAAATTTTAAATCACATTTAACAAACTGATGAAAAAATTTAATATATGAAAACAGCTTTTCTACACATATTATACCACGCCAAGACACCGATGTGTCAAATTCATGAAGGCTTCTAGGGTACACAACCTTAGACTTGTTTAATCATATCTTGATGGAGTCGTTGAAATGAAACATGATTTACAATACTATCTTGACTTAAAAGCTTGAAAATCATATAAACGTAGTGAGACTGTTGGTTTTTGGTTTACCAAATCTGAAAACCATCATCGGGATATCCCTTTCCCTCTCCTACTTACTTTGTTTTGAAACACATTCTTTCTTTTCTATATAAAACCAATATGTAAACAAAACTAAATTTCATATTATTGTTACTTTTTAAAAACACTTACGGGATACGAATGAAAAACCATTCAGTCAGTACATAGACCCACGCTTGCATATATTTCGCGCCGCGACTTTGAATTTTTAACTACACCGTTTTACAATATTGGTCACTGTTTCTCAAACCTTTTCTACTATTATGTTTCGCTATAATCGCTGCGATTCTGAGTTTAGAGACGGAGTGCAGTGTATCGTTTGGCTTGGTCGTTTTGATTTTCCATATGCTGGAATTACCGAAGCTGCATACCGGAAACTCGGGGACAGAAAGAACTCATGGAAGTGTGTAACCTGTAATAAAATCGAAGCAACAAACTCACTCAATGTTCCAGTTGGAATAGCAGGTTTATCTAAACCAACAACTGAATTAGAAAGCATCACGAAAGATATTAAACGGCTAACTACACAAGTAAACTCCCTTCCAGACGTTATGATGAGCGTGAAGGCAATTAGTCATTGCAGATCTCAAAACGCTGAAGGATGACATCGCTGACCTCAAATTAGTAAAATTTGATATGTCGGGCATAAAGGCTTCAGTAGATTTTTTGTACAGTGTAATATAAGCTCTCACGGAGAAGGTTTCTGTAATGGACATTCAATCTCTTCAAAAGTCCAAGGAAGAATTAAACCATCTCCAAGCCCAAGTTGATCAACTGAGAGCAGTCACACTATCACAGGATCAGTGGTCGCATTTAAACAACGTTTAGATCAAGGAAATTTCCATATCTAAAACAGAGAATTTGATTTCACTCGTCTTGAAGGTCGGCGATATTCTCAAGTGTCGAATTTCATCAGAGCAGATCAATTACGTCGCACTGGTACCTATGAGGAATAACAAGGTTAATAAATTTCTAATAACGTATCTTTAAAGATTTTTATGAGAAAAACTTCTACTCCTCCAGTAATTGTCATCGAATCAGAAGTAGATTTAAAGGGACTTCAACAAAAAAAAACACAATAAAAGATTTTTTAAAACTGCACACATTACAGTGCAAACCATATGTAAAGTAACTTTATCATTTTGGTGACTATGAAGCGATCTGGTCAGAAATTAATAAAATCGACTGGCTACAAGAGATATATGACATACCACTTGCCCTTTCTTTTACTTATGAATTAAGTAATAAATTTGTTCCATCTAAAAGCTCAAAACATAAATACCCTCCTTGGTACAAATCTCCGCTAATCAAACTATTAAGAGAGAAAAGTAAATACAAAATATACGGCAACAGTCATAATCTAAAGTCCTTAAATATTGGGTTAGGGTTATGGAAAGCGAGATGTTTCAAGACTATATAAAAATACTGAGACAACTATAACAAAAAATCCAAGAGCTTTTTGGTCTTATATAAAAACTAAAAAAACAATCTAACACCTACCCGTCAGTAATGAAATTTGGCCAGCGTGTCTCAGATCAGGGTTAACAAATATATAATATGTTTAGCGACTACTTCCACTCAACGTTTTTCGAACCCTCATCTTCTCTCATTCTATAATCAGATGATTACATTTCTCATGAAACTCCCACAGATATAGGTGATATCGAGGTATTAGAGTCGGACGTTGTAATATTTTTTCAAGTATTTCAACTAAAATAGTCTGCCGGTTCAGATAAACTGCCACCGGTATTCATTACAAACTGCGCAGAAATGACACTTTAATGCGCTTCGTACTCTAGGATCAGCAAGTGGCCAATCCAGACCTACTAAGAGGACTTATGCCAAATTAAAAAAACACAAATTGATGTGTCTTTTTAGTAAGAAAAAAAAACTAACTTTAAAAATAGAAAATTTAATGGTTTTTGCTTTGAAGTATACTACTACTCCATACCCTCATTCAAATACGGTAGTCGTCTAATGCCATTGATCCGAGGTAAGAAGATCTCAGCTTAGAACTTCGATAGATACCTACTTTATGGTGAATCTTTATTCCGATCACTTTTAATAGATACCATCGATACGATCTAAGTTTTCGTTTTAGGTTTAATTTAATTCTTTGCAATTACAAGCGCTCATAATAAATGAAAAAAGTGAAACTGGCAATAGATTTTATAGAAAAAAAAAAAAAAAAAACTATTTAAATAGGTAATAACAATCATTGTTAATAATATAGAATAATAGAGGGAGTATTGGATTCAGATAAAAATATTTTATGTCCTGGAACCAGTGCCGTTCTTCATAACTTTACAAAGTAACATATATTTAAATGTACATACATACATATCATCACGCCTTTCTCCCGTGGGGGTAGGCAGAGATTACGTCCTTCCACTTGCTACGATCTTGGCATACCTCTTTCGCTTCCTCTACTTTCATGAGCGCTTTCATACATGCTCGTCGGTTATGGGTACTTTTTACCTGGCCTTTATTTAAGACTTGATTGAATATAATATTTAAATGTGTCTAGAATATATTCTCATGTACCTAGTGCTTGTATTAGAATGGGTATCTAAACCTGCACGAGCAGGCTTCTACCAAATTTGGCGGTGCAGGGAGAGAAATACGAGCAGTAGCCTTCATATAGACTTGCCTTATACAGAAAAGGTCCCTAGAAACCTACACACGGGTCACTACTCGAAGTTAACCTCCATGCCATGCGATGGACTCGGTATCTGCATGGTGAACCCATGGAATGCTAAGTTGTTCGTCTCTTAATATTAATAATTTTTACCATGTAAATGTGGTGCTAGAAAGAAAATGATATCTGTGAGCTAATGAATGAAGTTGGTTCGGAACTTTTAGATATCCGGAATATTTCTACTGTTAGAAATTTCGGATCAAACACAACCATGGAATGATGCCTGATAATTTTACTCTCTATAAAAAAAAATGTAGTTATCATGTTAAAATCATCTTCCATAATAACGCCTAATATTTATCGATCTATTGTAACATATAATATTTTACTAAACTTATTTTATTAAACTGCGAATGATGAACTAACATTTTAAAATATAGCAAAATCATTATATTATTTATTATTAATAATTTTTCATAAATTAAGAATAACCACAAGTTTATCAAGGATTATGAAATTCGTGCGTTGAAAACATTTCGCATGAGTGCTCAAATTTTGATATTTGATTCTATAAATCGTATTGATAAGAAATATTGGGTGGGTTCCGTAACATTTTTTTAATTAGAAAAGCACTGGTTAATATTAAGACGAACCTTGGACCCTTAAAACCCTTTAAAATCCCCCATAAATAAATTGTTATTGACGTTTTTTTTAATTTAATTTTCTAATTATTGTATTTCATATGTAACATCCTTTTTTTACACGTATAGGATCAGTGCTTTGACCACAATCTCACCTGATGTTATGTGACGATGTGGTCCAGTATGGTAAGCGCACTAAGGCTACATACTTATAACTCTCCTGTGTAAATGTAGGTAATTGTAATAATAATAAATAATAAATAAGGCGATCTGAGAAAATATGTAATTATGCGTTTTTCAACAATAAAAATGGAACCCTAAACTTGACATATAAAGGGAAACTGAATAAATTCGCTTCACTCGATCTTAAACATTCAACAAGTAATCATGTTACTATTGTTATGTATAACGATCATTTTTATACTATTTATAGGGTTTCAGATAAAATGGCGGCGCGTGAAGAACTATTGGAAAGTAAGGAATGTTCCACATGATCAGCCAAATATGATAAAGGGTAGTTTGAACTTTTTGCAGAAAGAAAATCCTGTAAGTGATCTTAATTATCTTTTTACCTTAATATTAATATAATAAACACACTTGAAATATGTATTTAGTAACATAAGCTAAAACGGTTCTTTTTTGTGTATCATCTACCAATATTTAGTAATTGACTTGAAATTGGTTTTGTCTTTTTTTTTTTTTGTTGGAAAAACCCCATCATTGGTGACAATACAGTTCCGCAAATGAAGTCCTCCATAGAGACTCGTTTCGCCACCCGTAATCCCAGCCTTCGTTGTAATTTATAACTAGGAGTTTTTTCACAGTATTATCCTTGGAAGAGAATTTACCTATACTTGCTTATCCTTTTCAAAGAGGTTTTCTTGCTCTCTATTTTCATTGAGACTTTCTTCCTCCAAGAGGTCCACAAGTGTGTCCTATCAGGTTATTTCCTATTGAGGTGGATTTCTTTACGACAATATTAAAACCCAAACCGCTCGGTTACAGTTAGAATTGACGAAAATGGGCCTAGTATTACGAGATGATTGACGGTGGTAGAAGAAACAAGTTCTATTCCGCCTGTCGCTCTGAAACCAGAGAGATACTGGGGGTGGGGGGAGGTACGTCTTATGTCAAATGATTGGTCGCCATACAAACAAAGCTACACCACGAGAAGGTTACCCTATCTTGTACTCCTGTTTTTTTTTTTTTTTGGGAAATCCTTCCAGCATACCCACCCCCGTTATGTTGGACTTCTACCGACAAAACCCACAATATTCTGTACCATTAGTCCGGGGGGTGGTGTGGGGCGCTTCAACGAAATCGTCGCATGGAGTAAAGTGTACCAGCCTCTTGTTGGGGCCTCGCCGCGGTCAGAGCTTCGGCTCTGTAAACAAGGTCAAGAACGCACGCAGAGTATGCCACGTTCCGTCCCGGGCCTGCGTGCAATACGCCGGTTGTACCCCTGTATTTAGTCTACTTACACTAACGAAAACATTCTACGTTCCATCGTAACCTCGTAAAATAACAACTTTAGAGAAACAATCTTAATTTCAGGGAGAGAAGTAAGCACAGCTTTTGTATTGTTTATTTTGCAATGTAAGCTCAAAATATTTCATATAACCTGTCGATCCGTATGATTCTATATTTACAAATCATTACACAAAACACGTCATTTAAAAGTACTTACTCGCAAGTTATATCTAATGAGCAGTTATTAGACTAAATAATGGAATGTTAGGAAGAATAGCAAAAAAAAAAACTAACCAACTAAATTATATACTTAAAGTTAGAATGATTATGTAAAATTTGTTTAAGGCATTATGGATGAGGAGAATTATGAAAGAATATAAGTCTCCTTACGTGGGTATCTGGTTATTTTGGCAACCGGGCCTGATTGTCAACTCTCCTGAACTGCCAAAAATATACTGGTTAAGGACTTTGACGTCTTCCGGAACAGATTTCTCAACCCCGGAAAAACTGATCCTATTGGTGGTCTAAATTTGTTTACAGTAAACGTTAGTATGTTTGTATTAATACATTATATTCAACCTAAAGATGTTAACTATTTTTGTAATAATTTCATCTCTGAGATAATAATAATTTAATCAGAATAATATTTAGGTGCCTATATAATTTGTATATTTGTTTTTTTGTAACTGATTTACGCCAAATAACTCTCCGTTGGTAATTTATATATGCAGTGTTTCTAATGACTGTAACTATATTTTTATGAATGAATTTAACTATATCTCCTGATTTTAGTAATTATTTGCAGGATCCTATCTGGGGGCCATTGAGAAGACGTTTAACGTCACTTTTTACGAGTGCTAAATTGAAGATGTTCCAGCAGATATCGGCTAACAAATCGAAAAATTTAATTCAAAAAATAAAAGAAGATACAGGAAAGGGAATGAAATTGATCTGAGGGTATTTATTTATTTAATATTATCGTTTACATCTATCCATTCAACCGAAAGACGTCTACTGCTGGACATAGATCTCCCCCAAAGATCTCCACGACGATCGGTCTTGCACCATCCGCATCTAGCGGATTCCCGCGACCTTTACCAGGTCGTCGGTTTACCTTGTGGAGGGCCTACCCACGCTACGTCTTTCGGTGCGTGGTATTAGCCATTAGAGAACACGTTGGCCCCATCGGGCGCATTGGTTCTGCTAGCAATGTGCCCAGCTCAGTACCACTTAAGTTTAGCAATTCTTCGGGCAATGTCTGTTACTTTGGTTTATTAGCGGATCTCCTCATTCCTGATTCGATCACGCAGTGAAACTCCAAGCATAGCCCTCTCCGTTGCCCTTTGAGCATCTTTATTAGGCCCATTGTGAGTGACTACGTCTCTGTGCCGTATGTCATTACTGGCAACACGACCAGCGAAGACTTTTATATTATCGTTTACTCATAATCAATTATATAACTTATTTAAAAAAAAAGTATTAAAAAGTATCAGAAATATTGTTAAGTTCAGATGTTGTTGTTGTTCTCATTTTAATTACTTCCGGCTCGTAATGTGCCTACACGTTCCTATTTAACACATTTCATGGTCACGATCACGTCTCTTCAACTTTTTTTATTTCGATGGTTCGTCTTATTGTAAAATCTGTGAAGGTAAATTGATACTCATTTAGTTCTATTTCAACCAGAGCAGCATTATTGTTCGATTCGATTGATAAACTAAAGGACCTTTGTTGGTAAAATATAAAAAGCTTACAATTATTGACCTTATTGTTTTAAATTTAGTGGTTAACAATCTCAGAAAGGACCGCAGTCCAAAAATTAGTAAGACCACCACTACTACTATTTTTTTTTATAATGCACAGCACAGTGACTGCACTGGACCTGATGGTAAGTACAGTATAATCCAAAACAACGGCGACTGGCACTGAACAGAATTCACTGCCCAGTCACCGCTGTCATGCTGGCCTGCTTAAATGAGGTATTTACGCCTCTTTTGAAGGACAAAATACTACTGTGGATGATTTTGTTGAAACGTTCTGTATATAAGAGCAAATTACTTGTTTGTTTTTTTTTTGCACTTAATAGTTTTATGGTGCAAATTGGAAAAAATTTTAATTATTAAAGATTCTCCTTTCTCTTTATAATATATTTCTGTTTTAGGCTACCTTTGCTGATTATACTACAGATGTGATTGGTGAGACCGCGTTTGGTATGATCAGTAATTCCCTACTTTCGGAAAAAAGTCCTTTGCGAGATATTACTAAGGAGTTTATGAAATTCGATTTTCTTAGAGGCATAGCATGGTCTAGCATTTTTTTCTTACCAAGATTAGCTGATGTATTTGGGTGAGTTGTAAATTATTTAATTATAAATTATTAATTAAGTGAAAAATTGGATAATAATATATCTCTAAAAGTACTGTTATAATTGAGACGTGTCTTTGTAAATGTGTCTAATATCAAAACATAATATTACATTTATTACTTTACTAAGTTTTAAAACTGCATCAATTCGAATTTAATGATGTAAAAAAAAAATCGCTAAAAGAATAATAATGAACGATTTTGCAACAGGTTCTTTTTTTTTTTTCCGAAGAAAACGGTAAGAGACTTGAGGGGAATTTACCACGCCATGATAAAGCAAAGAGGTGGATATGATAAACAAGTAACGGATATGAAGGATCTCTTTGATGCTCTACTAAAGATGAGGCAAGAGGCCATCAAGGAAGGAGAAGGTATGTCGATCGTTCCTTTATTTTCTCGAAAAACATCGCACTAATAAATTGTACGATATTATAACTAATGATGTTTTGTAACAAAAGCTTGTACTGGAATAGGCAGTAGACGTCGACTGTTTAATCAAATTATTAAAAATCTAATAGTAAATTTAAAGTATCGTAAATGAATAAACCCAATTTATTTATTCAGATATACATGAAGACATATTGATTGCACAAGCAGGTATTTTCCTTCAGGCAGGATTTGATACGACAGCTTCAGCACTAACTTACACTATTTACGAACTGGCTTTCCAACCACATTTGCAGGTATTTCTTATACTATAGTTTTGTACAATGCTATCAATAGACTATATATTTTTACTTTATCTTTAGGGTTAGTAATTAGTGTTTTACGTTATCGTTGACAAAGAGTAACCATCTTGCGGCTTGCATTCCGCATGTTAAACAGATTGAGTTCTGCTGAAATATGAATTTTAATACGAAAAAACAGCATAGCAGCTTTGAAGCGATCTAGTATTCTGGATATGTTCTGGATTCTATACATGTGTTCTGAATCACATACAGTATCAACTGAAATGGTGCAAAAAAGTAAATAAATAATGTCAAGTGAGCATAAGAACTCTTAATTCTTTTTAGAATTTTTTCCATTTAGACGACGTTGGAAATAAAACATTGGTAAATTGATTTCACTAATATTGTTACAAGTAAACGATAAATTGAGGTTATATAGAAATTGGATAATAATTAATAGAATTTTTTCAAATAATATTATTATTTTTCAGGAAAAACTGTACCAAGAGCTGATTGAAGCGAAGGAAAACGCCAGGGTTGAAAAATTAGACGCACAAAGATTAAGCGAGCTTCCTTACTTAAACGCTGTAATGAAAGGTATTTTACACTTACATTATTTCATAAACAAAATAATACAATAAAAATAAAGAGTTGCTTAAAAAAATTGATAAGAACTGCGATTGCGAGAATGTTTAAAGAATCAGCAATATTATAAGTTGTAAGGTTTTTTCGATGATAGCCATACTTATGTAACTGTACTGGTGCAAATAGTAGAAGCTTTAATTGTGCAATAAACATAATTATACGCTTTATCTTTTTCAACTCTTTGCTATTTTGATATAATCATACAACTCTAAACTATGTTTTAGAAAGTCTTAGAAAATACCCAATAATGGGGTGGATTGATCGCGTTGCTCACGAAGATTACAAAGTTGATGAGAATCTTACGATCTCTGCCGGTACTGTGGTCTACGTCAACGCTGTGGGTATGCAATCAAGTGCGGAATACTTTACCGAGCCAGAAAAGTACGACCCTGACAGATTTCTACCTGAAAATGAGGCGCTAATTAAGCCGTTCACGTATATGCCATTTGGAATTGGTCCTAGACATTGCATAGGTATTTATTTTACAATATTAACTATATGTATACCAGAGAAAAATATTAATACGGATTTAGATTTTTTATTTTGATTCCCATCAAACAATTTAGAAAAGAAAGCTAAATTGTGTTTCAGGTGAGCGTTTCGCAAACCAGTCCATGAGGTTCGCTATTTCAGAGATTATTCTCAATTTTGAGATTCGACCATACGAGGGATCACTGAAACCAAACGAATGCAGCATCGAAAAGAAAGGCCTGTTCCTTTCGCCTGATGAGAAAATGTCAGTGAACTTTATAAAAAGGGTGAAATAATTAGTATATATAAATATTAAATATAAAGAAATAAACATTGATGTGTAAATATTATTACTTCTTTCTTTTTATTTTTTATGTTCGTTTTAACATTGAAAATTCGTTCATACTTCGCAAATATTGATAATCGCAAATAGCTTAACATAATTGATGAAATTTAGATAAAAACTAGTAGTTGTTACGTAGCCTCTAATATAATAAATAATAATCCCCCCTCGCTCTTTGGAGGGACCTATGCCCAGCAGTGGACGACTTCCGGTTGAATAGATAAATAGAAAAAAAAACTCTCAATGCCCCACTACAGATAGAGAAAATTATAGTGTTTTACAGATTATAAATTAAGATTGACTGATTATTAACATATATTTATTGAACAAAGAATTTTTTTAATGTTGATTTTGATTTAACTTTTATTAAAGAAAAAATTCAATATTTCAGCGATATGTCTGATCGCCTTTTAGGACTTGACTCAAAGATAACTTACACTCTGTTGATTGTTGTGTATTAAATTGTTAAATACATAGAAATTAATGAATTATAATTTTATTTTGTGGAGCAAAATACTTGTATCATACAATATATATTTTGACAATGACAAAAAAAAAAAAAAAAATTCATATACAATAAATTATGAAGAGTTTTACTATAAAATAGTTTATGTATGTTAACATAAGTTGGGTCGGCCAAATGACCGCAATAGGTAATTATAGTCTTATTTAATCAAACTAATCAGTAGGCAGAACCACAACTTGAGATATGTAGCTCTAGTATGGAACTTGCCATCAGCTGTTTTTACCTCTCTTATTCTAATCTTTTGATGTAAACCTTGAAAAATCTTGGATAACAAGCTAGCGTACAACCAATGAGAAAATGGCCTGGAGTTAAATAGCAATAGTAAGAAGTATTTTGAGATAAAGACATCAGTGACCGTGAATTTAGAATAGCCTCAATCTGACATAAAACTGTTTGATATTGTTTATAAATAAATTTTTTAGCATCAATAAGCCTTTTAAAAATTAAATTTGGTTGATCTTACAGCAGACTTCCAGAGTCCACCATGATTTGGGCTGTATGCAGATATAAACTTAAATTGTATGCCTTTGACAGCAGCAAAGTTTTTAACGTTATTTGAAAATTGTGAAATATTATGTAAGCGGTAAAGCTCACATAATTTGTTTTTAGCTCTCTTGAATGTTGAAGCATTATTACAATATATAATAGAAGGCAATCCCCTATGAGGTACAAATCTTTTTAATGCTGACAGGAAAGCCTCTGTAGTTAGGTCTGAGACCATTTCTACGTGAAGAGCCTTTGTTACAAAGCAAACAAATACGGAAACATATCCTTTTGATTTAACACTTCGTCTTAATGATGACTGTTTTACTTGAAAAGGACCACAGTAATCTACGTCCACTTTTTCAAAGGCTCTTAGAGGCAGAGGCACCTCTATCATGAGGCAGAGAGCCCATAAGCTGCATAGACCCCTCAGCCTTGTATCTAACGCATAAATTGCATTTATGTAGGACATTTCTTATTTCACGTATGCCATTTATAATGTGATATTTTTGCGACAAGCTAAAATACAAATATATTGTCCACCGTGTAACAATGATAGGTGTTCATTACTTATTATTATTCTAGTAAGATGACATTTGTTAGGCAGGATCACTGGAAACTTTTGAGCACAGTTAAGTTCAGAGTTCTGTAATCTACCCCCTACACGGAGGAGGTAATATCCATCAACAAAAGGATGCAACAATTTTAAATTTGTATTAATTATCTTGTCAAGCTTTAAAAGTTTTTTCCCTTAAATGAAAATTTTGAACAGCCTTTATTGCAATATTTAACGCGGTTTTAAATTCCTTTGCTAAAAAATTCCCAGATTTCGTTACAGTAAGCCTGTATTTACCAATCAATCTTAAAATATAACATATAATCCTTTGTATCTTATAGATACTTAAACATTTTGTAAAGATTGGAAGTAAATGTTTATCCTCATTATTCATAATGCGACCGACATTTTGAATGTGATTGCATTGAATTGGAAGTTCAATAGTTGAAGTAAAAAAAGCTACCGTTATTCACATAGTAAATAATCAGGATCGTTCCACCGTAACTTATTTTTATGTAAATCAATGGGTTTAGCACCGCTTGTTAATATATCAGCTGGGTTTAATATGCCAGGTGTGTGACACCATGACATACCAACCGTTTTGTTATTCATCTCTTTCACCCTGTTGCCCACATAGGGTGGTAATTTATTTAAATTAGAGTTTAACCATCCCAAAACTATGTTAGAATCTGTAAATAGGTTAATTAATCTGATATTAGGCTATACTTTAGATATTTTAAATATAAGCTTGGATAAAAGTAATGCACTATTTAATTCAAGTTTTGGAATAGTTAATTTAGAATTTAAAGGAGCAACCCTAGATTTAGAGCACAGCAGATATGCGTGATATTTACCAGCTATTTTAACTTGTACATAAATGCAACAGGCGTAAGCCTCTATTGAAGCATCACACTAACTATACAAAGCAGAATCATCTGCTTCCGAAAGACGCAAGTTACGAGGAATCATAAAATCTTGCATTTGTAAAATTTCATTTTGAAAATTTGACCATACCTTATTTAACGAAGCAGGTAAAGGTGTACCCCATCCTAGGTTGCATTACCTAATTTGTTGAAGCATAATCTTTGCTCTAATTGTGATAGGCCCAGCAAATTCCAAAGAGTCATAAAATCTACTTATTGAGCTTAAAACACTTATTTTGTTGGTATCTCAGGCGAAATTACAACACTCCCATTCATTTTGAAAACATCATCTCTAGTGTTATATACTAACCCTAAAGTTTTGATTACATATATATCTATTTTCAGATCACATTGAGGAAAACCTGATTTATCCTTGGTTATGTCTGCTAGCAATTCAGTATTATTGGAACACCATTTATGTAGCTGGAAACTCCCTAGCCTCATTAACTGAGCCAGTTCAACTCATACTGCAAATTACATTTACATATTACAAATTACATGAAGTACTGCAAATTCATAACTGAACGTTCCGCAAAATATGTCATCAATATAGCTTGATGACAAGATAGCTTGACATGCTGAAAGAAATGCATGCTCATACCTGCTAGCTAATTCACGAAGTTGAATCAAAATATCCTACAGCTGTCCTTGTACTACTGGTCCATTACACTGTATGTCATTTAAACTCACTACACGTAGCTTATTTGTAATCTTATAATGGCGTATAACTGCATGATGTTGCAAAAAATATAATGGTTGAACATCAGGTGATTTGTCTTTGATATTAATTAATTGTGCATGATGTAAATTCAAATATTCTTGAATAAATTGCTTATAAAGCTTACAGTACAAAGGATCTTTATTAAAACGTCTTTCTAAATTATAAAAACTTTGCAAAGCTATAGCAAACGAATTTGATGTATTCATGTCACTTGGACTTATTTTAAGTGGCAACATTACGTCAAAACGATTATTTGAAGAGTTACTGAATCTTGAATCACCCTCTCACTGTGATCATGTTCAGGTAAAGACTCTAAGAGGACTTCTGGAACCTTTTCAGCTTCCCAAAAATTTTTAACAATGTGATCCAAATCAGTACTCTCTACTGCATGTAAACTAATTACTACGTTACAACAAGGAAAGGAACCACCCGAGGTGATGTATCCAAACTTTGTGTTGAGCATTTTTTTTTTAAAATGCACAGCACAGTGACTGTACTGGACCTGATAGACACTGAACAGAATTCAGTGCCAGTCACCGCTGTCACAGCATGATCGGATCAGATGGACCTTCTGCGATTTTCCCATCTTGCATCACTTTAAAGAATATATCTGCACCAAACAGAAGATTGATCTCTGCGGGAGTGTTAAAATCATTATCAGCTAAATTAAATCTTTAGGTATATTAAAAGTAGAAATATCAAATCTCTTTTGAGGTAAAGGAGTTGTAATTTCATTATCTTTTGAACAAGTTGTATTAATCTTGAAATGTTGAGTTAAAGAATATTTTGTAATATTTAAAGACTTATTTATGTTATTAACCGTATCACCTAATGTGACTATTTCCTTTTCTTGATAAAATTGCTGAAGACCCAATTTGTCAGCTATTTTTTAGATGCAAAAAGATTTTTGACTATCCGATTCTACCAATCTTCGGACAACTATCCTGTTGCCGTCTACATCTGACACTAATACCTTTGCTGTAAGCAATAAAATCTTGGTCTGAGGAACCTTATAAGAGTGAAGACTTACCACTGAGTTTTCATTATTATAATTCACCTAAATGAAGTAAAGTATTATGAGATTTTAATTTATAAATATTGCATCTAAACAGATAGCAGCACTTCTGTGAATGTAAACCTAAGCATATGACACTTACTTTTATTGATATGATCAATCCTTTTTTCAATAGACATCGGGATAAATTTAGGACATTTAATCAAGTTATGAGGTTCATTACAAACATCGCACTTTTTCGAAACAGATGACTGCTTGGGTCTATAACGCCTGCCAAGGATATCTAACTCTTAGGCTTGGGTTTACTATTAGGCATAGACATAGGACTAGCTTCTAAAGAAATTGCAAGCTTATATAAAAAATCTAATACTTCTGTTTAAAGATAACATAACATCAGCATAATATTTTTCAGAATGAAACAGTCGAATTGTTAAAGGATCTAGTTTACGTGTAGTAATACATATTAAAATAGCATTCCATGCATCAATGGGTTGTTTTAAAATTTTAAGAGCTGCTAGCTGCTGTCTTAATCGTGTTGTTATTTTTCTTAAAATGTCAGTTCAGTTTATACGGAGAAAGGAATAAATAGATGAACTCTTTTCACTACTTTTTTTTATTTTTCCTATATTTCGACAGATATAGTCTGATTCGGAACTATTATTTAAAATATGAACGCTAATATTAAAAAACTAAGATATTTAAGCACAGTATTAACAATACACAGATAACATAAATATAACATAAGCTCGCGCCTGTTATCTCCGAGGTAAAATAGCGAACTACGTCACCCGCGTTTCGCCGAGCTTAGTTCCGTCCCAGAAGCGACAGAGGGTGGAGCCTGTCGCCATATCGGACACAAACTCCAGACTCCGGGATGATACTGAGTAGAAATACCCAGTATCACTTGACCCGACGCCCGGAATCGAACCCGATACCTCAGAACGACAGTCGCATCCTAATACAACTGCGTCACCGAGGCAGGTTATACAGATAATGTGTAGTAATTTATGTACTACATGAATATAATAATAGTTAGATTTTCTAGATTCCTTTCCTTACAAAAAGTCGATTTTTGGAAACAAGAATATAAAAGGTACCAACAGTGCAACATATTCATTAGAGTTGGATTCGTGGTTGGTAAGCCGAGGTGTGTAGACGCATGCCTGGGTCGCTCGCTCCAAGTCGTACTTGTGTTTCCGCATATGTTACGTACCGTAGTAGTGTGTCTCCGTGACGTCGGTTGCTGAATTCCAGAAGTCGGGGTCACGAAGACTTGCTTCGCGTGTCAAATTGTAGCGAGTTTTCGAACACTCGTTTTTATAAATTATTTATAACTACCAGTATTCTCGTCCAACGTACTTTTCAGTACGCGCGCTTTTAAGCGTATACTCACCCATAAGGTGAGGATACGTGTCGCTTATCGACATTGTTAAAACCCACTTTCTATTGATTGTGGTCATCACTGGAAATCTAACAGTGCCAACTAACTTGCCAGGACGTAAGCCGCCTCGTATACGTCGGCCGCGTAGGATCTTATCGTGTCGCGACGATACCATAACTCGTAATAATAGGATCTTCCCTCCTTTACCTCGTACAAATGCGTGCCAGCGCCCACGCCCGCGAAACCGCCGTTCCCGCCGCCGGGGACAGGCGGCTAACTTTGCTCCCGCACACAATCCCGGTCCCCCTCAGGCGGCGACCCAAGACGTATCTCGTTCCCCAACTGGGGAGACTCTTGACGTCGCCGCCAGCGCGATACAGTGGCACTGCCCATACATTGAGCAATACACGCACAATACTCCATATACACTCTTGCACATAACACGCAGGTACATAGGTCCTGTAAGGAACCTTTTTTTTATATTAATATAAAAAATTAGGGATAGCTAGGACACAACTCGCGAGTGAGTTTTGAATACTCAGGTGACGGCCAAGCCGAGGTTCGTACCACTTTGGTAGCCCTTGAGCTAGTCATCTTATTGCGGCTGAGTGCCTTCAGCACTCGCCCCCAAAGTTCGGTGAAGCTGTAAAGGCCCTTCCGGTCAACAGCATTAGCTAGGTTCACTATCTCGATGGTGTGTGTTGCCTCAATATAGAATATTCTGTGTTACCAATTATGATAGGAATGAAATAAACAAACTATAAAGCACATCTTTAGGAAATAGGCAGAGTGCTAATTTATAATAAACGATTGTCTAACCATTGAATATTTATAAAAACAGTTAAAATAATTACTAATTCTCAAATATCACCCACTAACGGTTCCTTGGAAGAAAGTCGTAAGTTTGTCTTTGATCAATCTATATTGACCTTTATTTCTATTTTCGTGAGCTGCAATAACTAAGCTGACTGGATTGATCTTTGATTATTTTTTTTAAAACAACGGAATGCAGGGATTCGGTCGAGTTTAGACTTTTATTTATTTTATTTCACAAAACTGATTGCAATTTTAAATGTTAATTTACAAATTGCGTCCAACATTATAAAATTTATTATTAAACATTGTGATCTTCTCAATGTGAAACAAACGTGCACATTAAAGGAGAGTATTTTAGGATTAGATGCTTTTAAAATTATAATTTAATTGTTGCAGGTTTAAAAATAATTAGAAAATGAGATTTTAATCTTTTTAAATGTAATTATATTGAGGCCAAAGAACGATGGAAAAGATTAATTTCTGATTGTTAGATTTATACGACATTCGGTAGATTTTGTCACATTTAGTGCATTTTACCAAAGCCTCCCAAAGAGTTTGCTGCGGTTCGACAAGGTGTTAAGGGAAGTCACCAATGTAAATAAAATAAATAAAACATTCAATTTTGTAAATGGTCTTCTTACTGCGCTCGCACATTCAAAATTGGGTACATAAGTCACTTGCAAGCAAAAACACCCCAGCCTCTAGACAGTATCCAATCAATATATAAGCTTTTAATTAGTAATTTACACGTATCATGTTAGTTAATATATGTAGTTAATGACTTCGTCACTTAGTATGTGTAAACAGAGTTTTATACGAAGTTTAATTTTACCCCGTTCATTTTGAAAAGTTTTATAGGAAATAACACATGATTCAAATAGTCATTTGGCAAGATGTCACTCGTATTGAAAAATCTAAATAAAAAGTAAACCACGACTCAACACAATACGGATTCAGTTAATGTTATTTAATTCTGGCCAACGGCCACATGTATATGAAGAGAAAAAAAAACCAACAAATTGAACGCATTCCGCTTCCTTAACGATGTTTGTTTTCCTATTTTCGAACGTTATTCCTTCCTCTGTATATATTTATATGTCTGACTTGTTTTTTTATCGTATATTACTACGGATATTTCAGTTGTAAATTAGTAATTATTAAATTACACATAAAAACACGTGATTTGATGTTGTTGTTTTTTCGAATTGACTTCTGACTCGTGTGTTCTGTGCATGCGGTCTTTTTTTTAGTCAACACAACTTCTTTCCATCTCCATATAATAATAAACACGACTTCCTGTTTCTACGATACAATATTAAAATCATATCATTACTATTTAATTAATGTACAACCCTATATAATACTAGCGACTCATCCCAGCTTTGCATATCGGATATATAGAAATAGCTAATTAAAAAATATACATAGTCTACGTTACTTGGTGACGGCAGTTTTCAGTTTATCTATAACAAAAAGCAATTAACTAAGTAAAAAACGATGGTACCTCTTTATATATCAATATAGATTTAAAATAATAATTTTCAAATAGGTAACAATTTGTATATAAAATATTACAATTAAATGAATGTTATATACAAAGCGCCGCATTTATATCTCTATTCGCAACATTTGCTAAATTCAACCATAATAATAAACATAAATTATAGCAAAAACGGGAACGTTTCACATTGCTATTAATGAAATAACAGGCGTCATTTTGACTTTGAGTTCTTTGATATGATAAAAGAGATTTGATATTTCTACTTTTAATATACCTAAAGATTTAATTTAGCTGATAATGATTTAACACTCCCGCAGAGATCAATCTTCTGCTTGGTGCAGATATATTCTTTAAAGTGATGCAAGATGGGAAAATCGCAGAAGGTCCATCTGATCCGATCATGCTGTGACTGCGGTGACTGGCATTGTGACAGCGGTGACTGGCATTGAATTCTGTTCAGTGTCTATCAGGTCCAGTACAGTCACTGTGCTGTGCATTATAAAAAAAAAAATGCTCAACACAAAGTTTGGATACATCACCTCGGGTGGTTCCTTTCCTTGTTGTAACTTAGTAATTAGTTTACATGCAGTAGAGAGTACTGATTTGGATCACATTGTTAAAAATTTTTGGGAAGCTGAAAAGGTTCCAGAAGTCCTCTTAGAGTCTTTACCTGAACATGCTCACAGTGAGAGGGTGTTTCATGATTCAGTAACTCTTCAAAATAATCGTTTTGACGTAATGTTGCCACTTAAAATGAGTCCAAGTGACATAAATACATCAAATTCGTTTGCTATAGCTTTGCAAAGTTTTTATAATTTAGAAAGAAGTTTTAATAAAGATCCTTTGTACTATAAGCTTTATAAGCAATTTATTCAAGAATATTTGAATTTACATCATGTAAAATTAATTAACATCGAAGACAAATCACCTGATGTTCAACCATTATATGTTTTGCCACATCATGCAGTTATACGCCATTATAAGATTACAAATAAGCTACGTGGTTACGCCATCTATAGGCGGTTTGTGGGGAATTGCTAGTGATTTACAGTACCGTTGAGTGGTGGCGCTGTAGTACCTGAGCTGCACTACTGCGCCGACCCGACGGTCGAGTCATTAGTGAGCCGTGACAGTTAAATTGTGTACTTGAATTCGAACACCTCTGCTACAAATATTGTTTTTTACCGCAAACCCGCGCTATTGCAGCTGCACGCTTTTTTAATATTATATACGCTTTACGTGAAAGTGAGTTCGAGAAACCGTCCTGGACACTATACGCTGGCAGAGGGAACGGTTGCCGCCACCATCGGTGAGTAGATTACTGCAACTCCTTTCACAACCGCATCGCTTAGGCTAGATTGCCCCCCAAAACCGCTCCTAGGGCTATTTACACGCCTTAGGATCTCCTATACATAAAATTTTGGTCCTTACGAGCTTGGATTTCCAGCAATTTTACTATTTATTATACGCTTTTTTGTTGCCGAGCTGTGCAACATATTTCCTACACATACCCGCCATTCGTTTACAATCCTAATTATTACCACCTTTTTCCTAATTTAATTACAATTGTTATTTCTATCATGGAAAATACTCTTAAAAAGTTAATAGCGAAGAAAGAGAGTTTATTTGCTAAAATAAATGTGTTGTTTGAGAAATCAAAAAATATATCCAACTTTGATTCTAGAGTCAATGAAAACTTCATGACAGATTCGGAAACGGTTGACAGTGATCGTCAAAATTTCGAATCAATACTAGACAGTATTAATGATAGAGCTTTAGCACGGAACGCTGATAGTCAGCCAGATTACAGAAGCCTAGATGCTTATGAGGAATTGTTCTCTCAGGTTATTCGGATTAGAAACAAAATTAATAATCCTAAAAGTTTACCAGCGCGACAAGCGATTAACGCTAATGCTTGTCAAATTTCAATACCGCCTATCCAATTAAAGGAATTTGATGGTTCCATGGAAAACTGGACTGCGTTTTATGAATCGTTTAAAACAAATATACACGATAATGAGTCACTTTCTGACTCCCAAAAGGTACAGTACCTCATGGGTAAACTAACGCATAACGCCTTAAGGTCAACCGCGGGAATATTACCAAACGGCAATACCTATAAAATAATATGGGAAAATCTTGTCAATAAATATCAAGATACACGCGCCTTAGGTACCCATTACTTAAATAATATTCTCGATATAAAGACCTGTACACATACCGCCGCTAGCCTTGATTCTTTCGTGGAGAAATATTCTTCATCGGTCGCTGCATTAAAATCATTAAAAATTACGGATTTAACAGATTTCATACTTTTACATTGCGCTTTACGTAAATTGGACATTCAAACGGCACAGGCCTTCGAAATGTCAGTAAGAGGTGAAAATATTACTTCTACAAAAAAATTGGTAACTTTTATTCAAGAACAAGTGAAAGTCTTGAACCGGGCGAATTCTAATATTAATAAAATGCCCTTAACATCAGGAACGCGCAATACGCCGCGATCACAAACTAATTATAAGTCATTTATTACAAACAGTAATTCATCATACGAATCGACCCATCCCGCATTTAATAATAATAAAATAAATAATGTACCATCCGCTAAGTACCGTATTTCATCTCCACATACTAAATGCCTTCTATGCAAACAAACAAACCATTCGCAATTGTACAATTGTGTACAACTTAAAAATATTATTTCACCGCAAGAGAAGTTTGAATTTATTAAGTCACATAATGGTTGTGTAAACTGTTTAAGCCTAACACATTCTGTGACGGCATGTAAATCGCGCTTTAAATGCAAACATTGTAATAAAACTCATCATAGTTTGCTATGTTTTAGAAATTTACCTCACATCAGTGAACAATTTGAAAATAAAAATATCCCTAATACCGACGATACGCAAGCGCGAGCGCAGGTTACGTCGCCTGCGTCCCCTACCACGCGTCTTGATATTTCCCGTACCACGTTATCGCATAACGCCGAAGTAAAGGCTAGTAATAATATATTATTGGCCACCGCTCAAGTCTATGCGCATTGCGATATAATGGTGAACGAAAGGTAGTTCGATGTTTAATTGATAACGGTTCACAAAATAATTTAATAACCACAGATTGTTGTAAATTACTTAACATTCCGATTATCCCATTGAGTAACTCTTTTATTAAAGGAGTTGGATTGACGTCGCGACCAGTCCATGGATATGTTTATTTAGACATTGAGTCTCGAGTTTCGCCAAATAAGTATCATATTCACGCTCTGGTGGTCGATCGCATTACTGATCAATTGCCCGCTAATTTTATAAATTCGAGTGATTTGCAACATATACGTAATCTACCGCTTGCAGATTCCAACTGGAACGTACCAGGTGGAATTGACCTAGTAATAGGTGTTCAACTTTTTCCGTACATTTATTTAGGTAACCGATTAGATATTGGTACCCACGGTTCTATTGCAGTCGAGAGTACGTTAGGAGTTATTTTACTAGGAGATGTGCGTTATGACGGCACATCGGATGATGTGCGTTATAGTGGCACATCGGATGATGTTCGTTATAGTGGCACATCAGATAGTGTGCGTTATAGTGGCACATTAGATAGTGTGCGTTATAGTGGCAGATCGGAGAATGTGCGTTATAATGGCACTTCTTTTATTATAAATAATAATAACTCTAGTTTGTGACTATCGAGCACAACCTATATTCACCCGCATACTTTAAATACCAAAAATGTTCACCCGCTTACTTCAAATACAAAAAATATTCTCCCGCTTGCTTCAAACATAGAAAATATTCTCCCGCTTGCTTCAAATACAGAAAATATTATCACGCTTATTTTAAATACAGAAAATATTAATTCTTGTTCTTCTGATATAAATTACCACCTTAGCTCGTCTTGAGCTTTGTGCCGCTTTAGTTTTGTCTAAATTAGTAAAAATTGTTTACAACGCTTATAATTCTCTTCATCCTATTAATGCTGTATACGCCTTTTCTGATTCGACAGTTGCTCTGTCATGGATTCATTCTTCACCACACAGATGGTCAATATTTGTAGGTAACCGCGTTGCTCAAATTCAGGAAAATATATTGCCTGACCGCTTTTTTCATATCAACGGTATGGACAACCCTAGCGATTGTGTTTCGCGGGGTCTTTTACCGTCCCAAATAATTAATCACCCGCTCGGGTGGCAAGGTCCTTCTTGGGCTTGTTCCCCTATTTCGCAGTGGCCTATTACTCCTTTTATTCCCTCACAATATGATGAGTTACCGGAAATTAAAAAATCAGTTACACTTACCGCTCTAACAGTCGTTGAAG
Organism: Samia ricini; assembly: GCA_014132275.2. Lineage (NCBI taxonomy): Eukaryota > Metazoa > Arthropoda > Insecta > Lepidoptera > Saturniidae > Samia > Samia ricini. Next base: position 30,434,159 of record AP028166.1, read on the forward strand.
ATTTTCCTTTATACGAACTTGCGTTAAAAGTTTCATCATGGTCGAAATTACTTCGATGTATTGTTTATGTTCTTCGCTTCATGAAGAAACTCCCGCGATCTCCATTTATTGCAACATATGATTTAAATCAAGCTGAAAAGGTTATTATTTGTGCTCTTCAAGCAAAATATTTTCCGCAAGACATTGCAATAATTAAAAAAGGCGACTTACCTTGTAAAAACCTTCGTAAACTTAGTCCATTTTTAGACGAAAATGGAATTTTACGTATACAAGGTAGGCTGTCAAATTCAGATTTACCTTTTGAAGCGCAACATCCCGCTTTACTCCCAAAGAGTGATCACATAATAAATCTAATTGTAGATTATTATCACATTACAAACTTGCATGCGGGTTCAGACCTGTTAATGTCGATTATTCGGCAACGCTTTTGGATTTTATCCGCTAGAAATGTTATCAGGAGAAGAGTACATATGTGTAAGGCATGTTTTCGCGTATCACCCTCTCATCCAACGCCAAAAATGGCTGATCTCCCTTCTAGCCGTGTCATGGAAGCCAAAGCCTTCGTACATACCGGCGTAGACTATGCTGGTCCGCTGAAAATAACACTTTCACGCAGACGTGGTCAGCATTCTCAAAAGGCATATATTTGTCTTTTCGTGTGTTTAACAACAAAGGCTGTCCATATTGAGTTGGTTTCGGATTTGACTTCAGATTCCTTTCTCGCCGCTTTTTCAACGTTTTATTTCTCGCCGCGGCCCAGTTTCATATATATACTCAGACAACGGTACTAATTTTGTTGGCGCAAAGGCCAAATTAGATGAACTTTACAAATTTTTAACATCAAAAGATTTTCGATCCTCTTGGAATAATGAATTAACTAAGCATCGAATTATTTGGAAAATGATTCCACCCCGTGCTCCACATTTTGGAGGATTGTGGGAATCAAATATTAAGAGCATTAAAACGCATTTGTATAGAGTGATAGGCACACAAATTCTTACGTATGAGGAGATGTTAACGGTATTAAACCAAATTGAATGCCTCATGAATTCAAGACCTTTGTGCGTCTTATCATCTGATCCAAATTCTGAAATACTTACACCCGCGCATTTTCTGATGTCAACTCCTTTACGATTCTTACCCGCTTCGGAGTTGCCTGACGACCGCATAACCCTAAACAACCGCAAAAAACTTTTAGATAACTTAGTTAACTCATATTGGATAAAATGGAGGCTAGAGTACTTGCATACTCTGCAAGTTAGACAGAAGTGGTGTACGCCCGAAAATCCTGTTACGGTTGGAACGATAGTATTAGTTCACCAGGATGATATTCCCCCGCTTCGCTGGCCCACAGGCGTTATAACCGAAGTTTATCCTGGGGCCGATGGTGTTGTACGAGTTGCGCTTATTAAGACAAAATCAGGCATTTTAAAACGACCCGTGCTAAAACTATATCCTTTACCGCTTAAATAAAATACCGCTAATTAAAGAGATTACTTTCAACCGCTTCATTTCAATTTACGCTACCGCTTTAGTTAAAGTTATTAGGAGTATCTAATAACTCATCTTTCATTCGTTTTCCACAATAAGTTCCCGCTTTAAGATTAGTCCTCTGTTCCTACTCTCCCTTATTCCTTTGTTGAAAGCCCTGGGTTCTTTCAAGGGGGGGAGGATGGTTACGCCATCTATAGGCGGTTTGTGGGGAATTGCTAGTGATTTACAGTACCGTTGAGTGGTGGCGCTGTAGTACCTGAGCTGGACTACTGCGCCGACCCGACGGTCGAGTCATTAGTGAGCCGTGACAGTTAAATTGTGTACTTGAATTCGAAGACCTCTGCTACAAATATTGTTTTACCGCAAACCCGCGCTATTGCAGCTGCACGCTTTTTTAATATTATATACGCTTTACGTGAAAGTGAGTTCGAGAAACCGTCCTGGACACTATACGCTGGCAGAGGGAACGGTTGCCGCCACCATCGGTGAGTAGATTACTGCAACTCCTTTCACAACCGCATCGCTTAGGCTAGATTGCCCCCCAAAACCGCTCCTAGGGCTATTTACACGCCTTAGGATCTCCTATACACTACGTGTAGTGAGTTTAAATGACATACAGTGTAATGGACCAGTAGTACAAGGACAGCTGTTTGATATTTTGATTCAACTTCGTACCTTTAATTATGTTTTAATATGTGATGTTAGACATATGTATCGTCAAATAAATATACACCCACAGCATAGGGTATTACAAAATATATTGTGGAGGGATACTCTAAAACAACCACTACAATGCTTACAGCTTCAAACAGTAACTTATGGGCTTAAGAGTTCAGCTTTTCTAGTAAAAAGATGTTTAATTGAATTAGCTAGCAGGCATGAGCATGCATTTCCTTCAGCATGTCAAGCTATCTTGTCATCAAGCTATATTGATTACATATTGTGCGGAACGTTCAGTTATGAATTTGCAGTACTTCATGTAATTTGTAATATGTAAATGTAATTTGCAGTATGAGTTGAACTGGCTCAGTTAATGAGGCTAGGGAGTTTCCAGCTACATAAATGGTGTTCCAATAATACTGAATTGCTAGTAGACATAACCAAGGATAAATTAGGTTTTCCTCAATGTGATCTGAAAATAGATAAATATGTAATCAAAACTTTAGGGTTAGTATATGACACTAGAGATGATGTTTTCAAAATGAATGGGAGTGTTGTAATTTCACCTGAGATACCAAACAAAATAAGTGTTTTAAGCTCAATAAGTAGATTTTATGACTCTTTGGGATTTGCTGGGCCTATCACAATTAGAGCAAAGATTATGCTTCAACAAATTTGGCAATACAACCTAGGATGGGATACACCTTTACCTGCTGCGTTAAATAAGGTATGGTCAAATTTCCAAAATGAAATTTCACAAATGCAAGATATTATAATTCCTCGAAACTTGCATCTTTCGGAAGCAGATGATTCTGCTTTGTATGGTTATTGCGATGCTTCAATAGAGGCTTATGCCTGTTGTATTTATGTAAAAGTTAAAATAGCTGGTAAATATCACGCATATCTGCTGTGCTCTAAATCTGGGGCTGCTCCTTTAAATTCTATATTAACTATTCTAAAACTTGAATTAAATAGTGCTTTACTTTTATCCAAGCCTATATTTCAAATTTCTAAAGTATAGCCTAATACCAGATTAATTAACTTATTTACAGATTCTAACATAGTTTTGGGATGGTTAAACTCTAATTTAAATAAATTACCACCCTATGTGGGCAATAGGGTGAAAGAGATCAATAACAAAACGGTTGGTATGTCATGGTTTCATACACCTGGCATATTAAACCCAGCTGATATATTAACAAGCGGTGCTAAACCCATTGATTTACACAAAAATAAGTTACGGTAGAAAGATCCTGATTATTTACTATGTGAATAACGGTAGCTTTTTTTCTTCAACTATTGAACTTCCAATTTTATGTAATCACATTCAAAATGTCGGTCGCATTATGAATAATGAGGATAAACATTTACTTCCAATCTTTACAAAATGTTTAAGTATCTATAAGACACAAAGGATTATATGTTATAATTTAAGTGTTATTGGTAAATACAGGCTTACTGTAACTGAATCTGGGAATTTTACTGCAAAGGAATTTAAACCCACTTTACATATTGCAATAAAGGCTGTTCAAAATTTTCATTTTCAAAAAGAGAAAAAACTTTTAAAGCTTGACAAGATAATTAATACAAATTTAAAATTGTTACATCCTTTTGTTGATGGAGATTGTCTCCTGCGTATAGGGGGTAGATTACAGAACTCTGATCTTAACTGTGCTCAAAAGTTTCCAGTGATCCTGCCTAACAAATGTCATCTTACTAGAATAATAATAAGTAATGAACACCTATCATTGTTACACGGTGGACAATATATTTGTATTTTAGCTTGTCGCAAAAATACCACATTACAAATGGCATACGTGAAATAAGAAATGTCCTACATAAATGCAATTTATGCGTTAGATACAAGGCTGAGGGGTCTATGCAGCTTATGGGCTCTCTGCCTCATGATAGAGGTGCCTCTGCCTCTAAGAGCCTTTGAAAAAGTGGACGTAGATTACTGTGGTCCTTTTGAAGTAAAACAGTCATCATTAAGACGAAGTGTTAAATCAAAAGGATATGTTTCCGTATTTGTTTGCTTTGTAACAAAGCACTTCACTTAGAAATGGTCTCAGACCTAACTACAGAGGCTTTCCTGTCAGCATTAAAAAGGTTTATACCTCGTAGGGGATTGCCTTCTATTATATATTGTAATAATGCTTCAACATTCAAGAGAGCTAAAACAAGTCGAGCAAGTCGTCCACTGCTGGACATATGTCCCCCCAAATAAGGAGAGGGGATTATTATTTATTATATTAGAGGCTATATAACAACTACTAGTTTTTATCTATATTTCATGAATTATGTTAAGCTATTTGCGATTATCAATATTTGCGAATTACGAACGAATTTCAATGTTAAAATGAGCATACAAAATAAAAAGAAAGAAGTAATTATGTTACAAATCAATGTTTATTTATTTTATATTTAATATTTATATACACTAATTATTTCACCCTTTTTATAAAGTTCACTGACATTTTCTCATCAGGGTGAAAAGAACAGGCCTTTCTTTTTTCGATGCTGCATTCGTTTGGTTTCAGTGATCCCTCGTATGGTCGAATTTCAAAATTGAGAATAATCTCTGAAATAGCGAACCTCATTGACTGGTTTGCAAAACGCTCACCTGAAACACAATCGTCGCATTTAGCTTTCGTTTCTAAATTGTTAGATGGAAATAAAAAAAATCAGAATTGATTTATATGTATCAACATATTTTTCTGGTATAGATATACTTATTATTGTAAAAAAAAAAAAAATACCTATGCAATGCCGGGGACCAATTCCAAATGGCATATACGTGAACGGCTTAATTAGTGCCTCATTTTCAGGTAGAAATCTGTCAGGGTCGTACTTTTCTGGCTCGGTAAAGTACTCCGCACTTGATTGCATACCCACAGCGTTGACGTAGACCACAGTACCGGCAGAGATCGTAAGATTCTCATCAACTTTATAATCTTTGTGAGCAACGCGATCAATCCACCCCATTATTGGGTATTTTCTAAGACTTTCTAAAACATAGTTTAGAGTTGTATGATTATATCGGAATAGTAAAGAGTTAAAAAAGATAAAACGTACAATTATGCTTATTGCATAGTAAAGCTTCTACTATTTGCACCAGTACAGTTACATAAGTATGGTTATCATTGAAAAAACCTTACAACTTATAATATTGCTGATTATTTAAATATTCTCGCAGTCGCGGTTCTTATCAAATTTTTGTAAGCAACTCTTTCTTTTTCTTGTATTATTTTATTTATGAAATAATATAAGTGTAAAATACCTTTCATTACAGCGTTTAAGTAAGGAAGCTCGCTTAATCTTTGTGCGTCTAATTTTTCACCCCTGGCGTTTAGCTTTGCTTCAAACAGCTCTTGGTACAGTTTTTTCCTGAAAAGTAATAATATTATTTGAAAAAATTCTATTAATTACTATCCAACTTCTATATAACTTCAATTTATCGTTTACTTAATATTAATGAAATCAATTTGCCAATGTTTTATTTCCAACGTCGTCTAAATGGAAATATTTCTAAAAAGAATTAAGAGTTCTTATACCCACTTGACATTATTTATTTACTTTTTTGCAGCATTTCAGTTACTATTGTATGTGATTTAGAAGACATGTATATAATCCAGAACATATCCAGATTACTAGACCGCTTCAAAGCTGCTATGCTTTTTTTTTTTTTTCGTATTAAAATTCATATTACGACATAACTAAAAATGTTTAACATGCGGAATGCAAGCCGCAAGATGGTTACTCTTTGTTAACGATAACGTAAAACACTAATTACTAACCCTAAAGATAAAGTAAAAATATATAGTCTATTAGATAGCATTGTACAAAACTATAGTATGAGAAATACCTGCAAATGTGGTTGGAAAGCCAGTTCGTAAATAGTGTAAGTTAGTGCTGAAGCTGTCGTATCAAATCCTGCCTGAAGGAAAATACCCGCTTGTGCAATCAATAGGTCTTCATGTATATCTGAATAAATAAATTAGGTTTATTCATTTACGATACTTTAAATTTACTATTAGATTGTTAATAATTCGATTAAACAGTCGACGTCTACTGCCTATTCCAGTACAAGCTTTTGTTACAAAACATCATTAGTTATAATATCGTACAATTTATTAGCTCGATGTTTTTCGAGAAAATAAACGAACGATCCACATACCTTCTCCCTCCTTGATGGCCTCTTGCCTCATCTTTAGTAGAGCATCGAAGAGATCCTTCATATCCGTTACTTGTTTATCATATCCACCTCGTTGGTTTATCATGGCATGGTAAATTCCCGTCAAGTCTTTTACTGTATTCTTCGGGAAAAAGGAGAACCTGTTGCAAAATCGTCGATTCTTTTAAGGATTTTTTAAATCATTAAATTGGTAAGTATGATGTTTTGATATTAGATACATTTACAAAGACACGTCTCAATTATAACAATACTTTTAGAGATATATTATTATCCAATTTTCATTTATAATAATTTATAACTCACCCAAATACATCAGCTAATCTCGGTAAGAAAAAAATGCTAGACCATGCTATGCCTCTAAGAAAATCGAATTTCATAAACTCCTTAGTAATATCTCGCAAAGGACTCTTTTCTGAAAGTATGGAGTTACTAATCATACCAAACGCGGTCTCACCAATCACATCTGTAGTATAATCAGCGAAGGTAGCCTAAAACATAAATATATTATAAAGATAAATGAGAATCTTTAATAATTAAAAAGTTTTCCCATTTGCACCATAAAATTATTAAGTGCAAAAAATAACAAGCAATTTGCTCTTACATACGGAACGTTTCAACAAAATCATCCACAGTAGTACTAATGGTGGTCTTACTTTTTGGACTGCGGTCGTTTCTGAGATTGCGAACCACTAAATTTAAAATGATAAGGTCAATAATTGTAAGCTTTTTATATTTTACCAATAAAAAGATCCTTTAGTTTATCAATCGAATCGAACAAAAACGCTGCTCTGCCCTTAAGGGATTTTATAATAAGACGAATTATCGAAATAAAAAAGTTGAAGAGAGGTGATCTTGACCATGAAATGTGTTACGTGTGAACGTCTAGGCACTTTACGAGCCGGAAGTAATTAATATGAGAACAACAAGAACAACATCTGAACTTAGCAATATTTCTGATACTTTTTAATACTTTTTATTAATAAAAATAAGTTATATAATTGATTATGAGTAAACGATAATATAAAAGTCTTCCACCAGTGTGTGTTGTCGGTAATGACATACGACACAAAGACGTAGTTGCTCACAATGGGCTTAATAAAAATGCTCAAAGTTGCTCAAAGGGCAATGGAAAGAGCTATGCTTGGAGTTACACTGCGTGAATGAATCAGGAATGAGGAGATCCGCTAATAAACCAAAGTAACCGACATTGCCCGAAGAACTGCTAAACTTAGCCAGTGGTCTGGGCACATTACTCGCAGAACCGATGCCCGATGGGGCCATCGAGTTCTCCAATGGCTGCCACGTAGTAAAAGACGTAGCGTGGGTAAGCCCTCTATAAGGTGGACAAACGGCCTGGTGAAGGTCGCGGAAGTCCGCTGGATGCGGATGGTGCAAGACCGGTCGTCGTGGAGATCTGGATGAATGGTTGAATGGTTGAATGGATACGATAATATCAAATAAATAAATACCCTCAGATCAATTTCAATTCCCTTTCCTGTATCATCTTTTATTTTTTTAATTAAATTTTTCGATTTGTTAGCCGGTATCTGTTGGAACATCTTCAATTTAGCACTCGTGAAAAGTGACGTTAAACGTCTTCTCATTGGCCCCCAGATAGGATCCTGCAAATAATTACTAAAATTAGGAGATATAGTAAATTCATTCATTAGAATATAGTTAGTCATTAGAAATACTGTGTATATAAATTACCAACACAGAAATTTTTGGTATAAATCAATTACAAAAAAAAAAACAAATATACAAATTATATAGGGACCTAAAAATTTATTCTGATTAAATTATTATTATTTCAGAGGTGAAATTTTTAGAAAATTTGTTAACGTCTTTAGGTAGGATATAAAGTATTAATACAAAGATACTAACGTTTACTGTAAACAAATTTAGACCACCAATAGGATCAGTTTTTCCGGGGTTGAGAAATCTGTTCCGGAAGACGTCAAAGTCCTTAACCAGTATATTTTTGGCAAGTTCAGGAGAGTTGATAACCAGGCCCGGTTGCCAAAATAACCAGATACCCACGTAAGGAGACTTATATTTTTCCATAATTCTCCTCATCCATAATGCCTTAAACAAATTTTACATAATCATTCTTGACCTTAAGTATAGGATTTAGTTGGTTAGTTTTTTTTTTGCTATTCTTCCTAACATTCCATTATTTAGTAAAATGACTGCTCATTAGATGTGACTTGTGACTATGTATTTTTTTTAAATGACGTGTTTCGTGTAATTATTTATAAATATAGAACCATACGGAACGACACGTTATATGAGATTTGCTTTTCTAAAGTTATTATTTTATGAGGTTACGATGGAATGTAGAAAGTTTCTGTTAGTTTAAGTCGATTAAATACACGAGTACAATCGGTGTATGGCACGCAGGAGACGGAACGTGGCATACTCTGCGTGCGTCCTTGACCTTGTTTACAGAGCCGAAGCTCTGATCGCGGCGAGGCCCCAACAAGAGGCCGGTACATCTTACCCCTACCCCATGCGACGACTGCGTTGACGCACTCCACACCACCCCGGACTAATCGTACAGAGTATTGTGGGTTTTTGTCGGTAGAAGTCCGACATAACGGGGGTGGGTATGCTGGAAGGATTTCCCCAAAAAGAAAACAGAGGTACAAGATAGGATAACCTTCTCGTGGTGTAGCTTTGTTTGTATGGCGACTAATCATTTGACATAGGACATGCACCTCCTAGTGTCCCTCTGGTTTCAGAGCGACAGGCGGAAAGGAACTTGTTTCATCTACCCCCGTCAATCATCTGGTAATACTAGGCACATATTCGTCCATTCTAACTGTAACCGAGCGGTTTGAGTTTTAATATCTGTGTCATAAAGAAATCCACCTCAATAGGAAATGACCTGGTAGGGCGCACTTGTGGACCTCTTGGAGAAAGAAAGTCTCAATGAAAATTGAGAGTAAGGAAACCTCTTTGAAAAGTATACGAAAGTATAGGAAAATTCTCTTCCAAGAATAATACTGTGAAAAACTTCTAGTTATAAATTATAACGAAGGCTGGGATTGCGGGTGGCGAAACGCGTCTCTATGGAGGACTTCATTTGCGGGATTGTGTTAGCACCAATGATGGGCTTTCTCCAACAGAAAAAAATAGACACAATCAATTTCAAGTCAATTACTAAATATTGGTAGATGATACATAAAAGAGAACAGTTTTAGCTTATGATACGAAATACATATTTCAAGCGTGTTTATTATATTAATATTAAGATAAAAAGTTAATTAAGATCACTTACAGGATTTTCTTTCTGCAAAAAGTTCAAAACTACCCTTTATCATATTTGGCTGATCATGTGGAACGTTCCTTACTTTCCAATAGTTCTTCACGCGCCGCCATTTTATCTGAAACCCTATAAATAGTATAAAAATGATCGTTATACATAACAATAGTAACATGATTAATTGTTGAATGTTTAAGATCGAGTGAAGCGAATTTATTCAGTTTCCCTTTATATGTCAAGTTTAGGGTTCCGTCTTTATTGTTGAAAAACGCATAATTACATATTTTCTCAGATCGCCTTATTTTTTTTTTACGCCTGATTTTACGTTTTCTCTAATTGTATGCTGTTACTGTTTGAATCATATAATATAACATAAGCTCACGCCTGTTATCCCCGAAGGGTTAAGCAGAGGTGAAATAGCGAACTACACCACCCACATTTCGCCGAGCTTAGTTCCGTCCCAGATGTGACAGGGGGCGAGCCTGTCGCCATATCGGGCACAAATTCCAATCTCCGGGATGATACTGAGTAGAAAAACCCAATACCACTTGACCCGACCCGGGGATCGAACCCGAGACCTCAGAACGGCAGTCGCACCGCGATACAACTGCGCCACCGAGGCAGATCGAATCGATCGAGGTATCAGATCGGCAACAATTACCTCCATTTACACAGGAGGGCTATAAGTATCTAGCCTTAGTGCGCTTACCATCCTGGACCAGATCGTAACTTAACATCAGGTGAGATTGTGGTCAAAGCACTGAGCCTATACGTGTAAAAAAGGATTTTAAACATTAAATACAATAATAAGAAAATTAAATTAAAAAAACGACAATAACAATTTATTTATGGGGGTCACAAGGTTCGTCTTAATATTAACCAGTGCTTTTCCAATTAAAACATGTTACGGAACCCAACCAATATTTCTTATCAATACAATTTATAGAATAAAACACCAAAATTTGAGCACTCATGCGGAATGTTCTCAACGCGTGAATTTCATAATCCTTGATAAACTTGTGGTTATTCTTAATTTATGAAAAATTATTAATAATAAATATAATGATTTTGCTATATTTTAAAATGTTAGTTCATCATTCGCAGTTCCCTTTTTTTAAATATGATATGTTACTATGAATCGATAAATGTTGGCCGGTTAATATGGAAGATGATTTTAACATGATAACTACATTTTTTTTTATAGCGAGTAAAATTATCAGTCGTCATGTCATGGTTGTATTTGATACAAAATTTCTAACAGTAGAAATATCCCGGATATCTAAAAGTTCCGAAACAACATTCTTTAACTCATAAATATCATTTTCTTTCTAACACCACATTTACATAGTAAAAGTTATTAATATTGAGAGATGAACATCTTAGCATTCCATGGATTTACCATGCAGGTGCTAAGTCCATCGCATGGCATGGAGGTAAACTTCGAGTAGATCTTGTGACCCGGCTGTAGGTTTCTAGGGTCCTTTTCTGTATAAGGCAAGTCTATATTCATATGCCTTCAGGCCACTGCTCGTGTTTCTCCCCCTTTACCGCCAAATTTGGTAGAAGCCTGCTCGTGCAGGTTTAGATACCCATTCTAATACAAGCACTAGGTACATGAGAATATATTCTAGACACATTTAAATATATGTTACTTTGTAAAGTTATAAAGAACGGCACTGGTTCCAGGACATAAAATATTTTTATCTGAATCCAATACTCCCTCTATTGTTCTATATTATTAACAATGATTGTTATTACCTATTTAAATAGTTTTTTTTTTTTTCTATGAAATCTATTGCCAGTTTCGCTTTTTTCATTTATTATGAGCGCTTGTAATTGCAAAGAATGAAATTAAACCTAAAACGAAAAGTTAGATCGTATCGTAGGTATCTATTAAAAGTGATCGGAATAAAGATTCACCATAAAGTAGGTATCGACCGATGTTCTAAGCTGAGATCTTCTCACCTCGAATCAATGGCATTATACTACTATTGTATTTGATTGAGGTTATGGAGTAGTAGTATACTTCAAAGCAAAAAACATTAAATTTTCTATCTTTAAAGTTAGTTTTTTTTTCTTACTAAAAAGACACATCAATTTGTGTTTTTTTAATTTGGGATAAGTCCTCTTAGTAGGTCTGGATTGGCCACTTGCTGATCCTAGAGTACGAAGCGCTTTAAAGTGTCATTTCTGCGCAGTTTGTAATGAATGCCAGTGGCAGGTTATCTGAACCGGCAGACTATTTTAGTTGAAAGACTTGAAAAATATTACAACGTCCGACTCTAATACCTCGATATCACCCATACCTGTGGGAGTTTCAAGAGGAATGTACCACTAGGACTAGGACCACTGATCCTGTGATAGTGTGACTGCTCTCAGTTGATCCACTTGGGTTTGGAGATGGTTCAATTCTTCCTTGGCCTTTAGAACTTAGAACAGATACCTTCTCCATGAGAAATGAGATGAGAGCTTCGATTACACTGTACAAAAAATCTACTGAAGTCTTTATGCCCGACATATCTAGTTTTACTAATTTGAGGTCGGCGATGTCATCCTTCAGCGTTTTGAGATCTGCAATGTCTGTCTGAATTGCCTTCATGCTCATCATAACGTCTGGAAGGGAGAATACTTATGTAGTTAGCCGTTTAATATCTTTCGTGATGCTTTCTAATTCAGTTGTTGGTTTAGATAAACCTGCTATTCCAACTGGAACATTAAGTGAGTTTGTTGCTTCGATATTATTACAGGTTACACACTTCCATGAGTTCTTTCTGTCCCCGAGTTTCCGGTATGCAGCTTCGTTAATTCCAGCATATGGAAAATCAAAACGACCAAGCCAAACGATACACTGCACTCCGTCTCTAAACTCAGAATCGCAGCGATTATAGCGAAACATAATAGTAGAAAAGGTTTAAGAAACAGTAACCAATATTGTAAAACGGTGTAGTTACATTCAAAGTCGCAGAGCGAAATATATGCAAGCGTGGGTGTTGTTGCAAGTCTATGTACTGACTGAATGGTATTTCATTCATATCCCGTAAGTGTTTTTAAAAAGTAACAATAATATGAAATTTAGTTTTGTTTACATATTGGTTTTATATAGAAAAGAAAGAATGTGTTTCAAAACAAAGTAAGTAGGAGAGGGAAAGGGAGGGATATCCCGATGATGGTTTTTAGATTTGGTAAACCAAAAACCAACAGTCTCACTACGTTTTTATGATTTTCAAGCTTTTAAGTCAAGATAGTATTGTAAATCATGTTTCATTTCAACGACTCCATCAAGATATGATTAAACAAGTCTAAGGTTATGTACCCTAGAAGCCTTCATGAATTTGACACATCGGTGTCTTGGCGTAGATATGTGTAGAAAAGCAGTTTTCATATATTAAATTTTTTCATCAGTTTGTTAAATGTGATTTAAAATTTGTGGTCCATAAACCTATTAATAATAATAATAATTGATTAGACCAAAAAATTACACAATCTTATACATTATCAAAATAAACACAGAAGTTTTGGGAGCATAACTTAATGATTTTACACATCTGCCTGCCAAACTAGGATTCCCTGTATCTTGGCAGTAGGTTTATTATGTCCTATTAGGTAGGAAGTGACTGGTGGTCACTATCCTGCAAGGTCCGTACTTCTCGTATACATCAGTCATGTTTGGTTTGTTTATTGATAGCAGGATTTACATCAAACAGGTGAACCTGGTTCGACGAACGGTTATGCCACATTTCTAGTGACTCACTTTGACTCAGTATTTCATGTCCAGTGTGGTTATGTTTTAAACCAAGTAATATTATTTTGATATATTACAGAGGAGCTATACAGTCTTATTTGGTCTATTATTACTGCGTTCACATCATTCATCAATATTTATTATAAGATCACACAATTAGTTTAAACAAATTATTTTATGACTTTCGTACGAGGTAATTACCCCCCTAAAAACATGCAGCAACTATTATTACTAAGTAAATCCTATTTTATCAGTCATCAATTGAATTAGAATAGAACTAACTTTACCCCTTAGTTTTTGGTATAATTAAATGAAGGATTTCATATCTACTACTACTACGTTAAAAAACATTTACATGACAAGTCAGAATTAAATAACCTTTATTAAATTACGCACATTATTCGAGACTAATACGAGTATGTCATTGAAATGAATCAGCTAAATATTTGTATGATATTAATGTTATTATACAAATGTTTATCGTAAACAATATTGATAACATTTTGTTTATCATTTTGTTAATGGGCGTGAACAGACAGGAATGATTTTCAAACATCACCGTAATTCTAATAACTAAAAGTCTAATTACCGTCTATTATATAATAATCTATATCAATAAATAAAATTGAAGTGTCTGTTTGTAATGTCAAAATATTTTTTTTTATTAAACAGATATGAATGTATACACGATACCTATACCAAAAATGATGCAAGTAATCTCCGGAACGGCTGGACCGATTTTTTTTTGATAGACAGCTGAAGTAATTCCGCGTAACATAAGGTACTTTTGATTTTCGAAAATAATTAGGGTTCCGTATAAAAAAATTAAAACATATGTCAAGAATATATAAAACGAGGGCGCCAGCTAGTCATAACTAATATTCAACTAAACGTGAAGGATGTTGATAATATAAAATGGATCATATGATATACGTATATATCTAAATAATCATAGAACGATAATTATGATTTTTGTCCCGAAATTAAAAACAGATTACAAAATTATTTATTGTACTTTTAATATGTACTTAGATCAGAAGAAATTTATTATGTTTCTTATTTTATTCGTTATTAATATACAGTTTAAAATACATGTTTAGTATTATAAGTTGCATTTAAGAATAAAATTTAAAAAATATTCTAACATCAGTCTTCTTTCCGTGATTTAATAAAACCGTTCTTCTGTTCATTTTGTATTGTTATCAATTGTACATGTTAATAATAATTATTTTTTTATATAATTCGTTTTATTGTATTCACTTTAAATAACTACTTAATTGTTCCTAAGCTGTAATATTTACGTAATGTAACTTTCTTTTTTAAGTTCTGTGGACGCCACCGTAATTTAAACTGTAATGGCATTTTTTTTAATCATAGTATAAGTTTATTGTTTAAATTTGTAATATCATTAAAACCCGAATTCATTTGTAATTCATAGTATATTAATAAATTCGTTGGTACAATTTTAAAAGTAATTCTTATTTAATCTTGTTACGCGACAGCTGAATAATTAACATTCTAAATGCTCTTGTAATGTGTAACTAATAACAGTAAGGATCGCGTATCCTTAGTCCTTGCTTCCTTAACGTACTCATTGATGGAATATTTAATTAAATGTAATGTTTTAGATTTTAATATTTGTATAAATGTAATCCGGTTTGTCAAAAACAGGTTCACTTAATACAATTTCGTATTATACCTGTTAAAACATTACTGCAAAACCGACTCCTTTTTGCAAAATTTTCTTTAACCCAGATACTTTGTGGGTCATCATCTCCCTGCCCTTATCCCAATTTAATTTGGGGTCGAAGCAACATGTCTTCCTTTTCCATTCGTCTCGATTTGAGATCATTCATACTTACATTCACTCTTTTTCTAAGCATATCATCTTTCACACAGTCCATCCATCTTTTGTTTAGTCTACCTCTTCCCCTATTTTTCGTCTAAACAAGTGTGGGTGTCGGGTGTTATTTTCTATTTTTTAAATATAATATAGTTCATAATGAAATATGAAAATCTCTAATCGAAAGGAGGTCGTCGTTCCTTTAATGAATTAAAATTAATTTAAGTATGATTGAAATTTAGTTATCTTAGAAATGTAATGTAGTATGGTGAAACGTTAACGACACTAATTCTAATATATATGAAAAGTAGATAAGTTTTAATGACTCCAAGTTAACACAAGGTTTTGCAACTACGTAAATGAGACCAAATATTTTTACTGCTTTCTGGCACATTTATCTAATTATGAGTGATATGTGTATCGTAAGTTGGAACATGAACCCTGAACCCATACAATGTATAATTATAATATAAAGACATAGGATTTTATTTTAATTTTACAATATTCAAATATAGTATACTATTTTTGATGACAATCATTACAAAGATGTAAAAGCATGTGACAGTCATTGATAGTCTAAATAATGCAGGAAACTTGAAGGCTATTGGTATACATCATGTATTTTGCAGAGGAGAATCAAGACGAAATGTCGAATCATACAGGTTAAACAAAAATTTCTTTATTTCTATATTTATTATAAAGGACTTATAATTCTCACAGGATCAGAATGAATGCTTATCTAGATTAGCTTGATACTCGTATCGTGATTTATACACGATCAAAGAATGTGGCGTAGTCTGTGTGCATGACGTCAAACTGATAGCTTTCATCCATGGCTGTTGCAACATAAGACAGCTAGATTTATATTGGACGGATCCATGTTGCTCCGATGATAGACTATGCAAATAATATTTAAATTTAATCATGTACCAGTTTTGAAAACAACTTACTGAAAAAAAAAACGGTAGTGATATTTGATGGTCGGTAATTATTTCCAATGTTTCTTTATTTCAATATTTAATTTGTAATGAAGGTCAAAACTGCATTTTTAACCGTTTCCAAGAGGTGCAAAGATAAAATCATTTACCTAATTCAGAATGTAAATATTTATTAATATTTTTATAATTAGCATTATTTATTTGTAAATATTTATTGGTATCGTTTTTCGAAGTTGCCTAACAATATTAAGTAATCATTTGGATAAGAGATAAGTTAGTCTAACCACGCGTCATGTGAAAAAACCGTTCATTGTAAGTAAACTATACCTAAAAAGTCTTAATACATATTTATTTATGTTCGCAAACGATACGGCATTGCTAGTTTATGGTCCCGTGTTATTATTAATTATAAATATGTTCCTTTCCTTTAGGTTTACATGGATTTCGAACATAGTTGCTTTATTTAATAGAATGCGAAAACTACTTTGAAAAAATGAGATGATCTGTAGATATTCAGTGCCCAGGATTGTGTACTTTTCATTATTTTAATCAATTTTAGCATATTATTATATTTTCAAGTGTTGGATGGAATATCTAAATATATTTTTATCAACCTAGAAAGAGCACAAAGAGCTATCCTAAAGGTAATGTTTTCAAACCCAAGGAGATGTGTCCTACTGAACAATTCTATTCCGAAGCAAAAGTCTTATCAGCGAGACAACTCTTTGTACTTAAAATTTTCGCTAGAAAACATCGTACATTCCAAAATATAAAGAGAAACCATAGAAACAATTCTGGATTCTGAGCGGATTCAGAGTGATCAACAAAATTAATTAATGCTTTGGATTTTTGCATCTAAACAGGCACAAATGTAAAAATAAAACGAAAACTTAGTTAAGATTTAATTTAAACTTCATATCACAATTCTTTACTTGTTAACAATTAATAATAGGTGGTTATGTTATGAAGATGTACCACATAATCACAAGTTGTTATGAATTTATATATCTATAATTAATTTTTTTTTTTATTTTTTTATATATCAATAGACGGCGAACATACAGACGGATGGTTACCGGCGCCTAAGGACAACTGCAACACCAGGAGTATTAGCAATGCGTTGCCCACATTTGAAAGCGTTTTTAAGTCCCTTTTTGAAGAGTAGCCTTGAGGCGAGAGCTTGAGAGATGTTGTAGCCTTGAGAGAAGACTGTGCCTGGTAACCCACTCCACAGTGCAAGCGTACATGATAAAAAGGTTCTGGAGTACCTTAGGGTAGTAGCGTTACAGCTGGGTTTAAGGATGTGAAGATGAGCGTACAGCCAACAGCCGAGTGTTCGGGTTTTAATGGCGACGCGGGTACTATATCGAAAAGTTCCTCTGAGCACTCCCCATTGCACATGCGGTACAAGACACAGAGACTAGAAGCCTCTGCGAAGCTCCAAAGAAGCTAGACCGCTTGTTAGTTCGCGATCGTCAATAAACCTAATAGCACGCCTTTGCACAAAGTCAAGAGGAGAAAGCTGGTAAACAGGTGAACCGGCAAAGTCTTTGAGCATCGATAAATAACATTTAGCTGATTCTTATAATTAAAATGCGTGCGACAACTATACCGTGCAACATAATATGACGTATGGTTCTATGATTTACTACCAAAATTGCTAAACTGACTGAAAATACAAAAAATAGTTTAAGATTTTAAATCCTGATGAAGATGGAATTTTATAGAAAGATATGGTACTTTTTTTTTAATTTGCAGGAATATTATCGTCTAGTTATTGTAGTATAATATTACTTTACATTATCGCCGATGGTATCTTCGGAATCTTATCATAAAACCTTTCGCATTAAACAATAGCTGTATGAGCATTTATAATCTATCGTAATATATTAGGCTAATATTATTTTTATAATTCTGTTAATTATGCATGTCATTAATCAGTTTGTTGTTTTAATTATCATCGAATAATAATTATCGCTTATAAATTATAATATCGGTATCATAATATTGTGATTATCACTCCCGATTGTAGCATTTATTTTGTTGTAATGACTTTACATTTTATAGCCACTTGTATTTTTATTACAAGATAACCTGTGCGGAATGCGTAATTAATTAATAACTGTAGGTGTTGAGGGGATGAAAAAATATTCCGAAGAAAACTGTACTCTTTCCTAATGAAAGCACACACTAAAACTGCAGTTAAGTTATTTTCTTACAGAGAACAGATGATACTCAGTTAATGCTGTGATATTTCTATAATTTTATTATTTGAAGCAATCTCAATATGGTAGTTAGCTTTGTCACCGAGTCATAAGATCAAACTCGAAATTTCACATAACAGACACAGTTTTAAGTTTTAATAATAACATAATAAAAAAATGGGTGCGTGTACTTATGTACGCGCGTGAGAAGTTATACTTCTTTGGCATCATTAAAAAATAGTTTTTAATTGCATGCAAATAATTAATTACAATAAAATAATAGAAGGATTGGAATAGGATAATCAACAAAGTTCATTTTAAATTTGAAAAATTAAATAAATAAATATTTATTTTCTTACATTAAGTTTAACATAAATTGTCTTATTATTCGAATTGTATTTTTAATTAAATGATGTCCACTTCCATAGTATCTTCCGGTAATGTCTGAATCGGAACTTCAGTTATCAGTGGCTTATGATAAATAAAATATGATACGAAAAGTTTTGTATTAACAGCGTTGAGATATCGTACAAATTATATATATATAATTATTAAAAACCAAATTTAGAGAATAATAAATATATAAGACATAATTTGTACTAAATATTATAAAATTCTTAATTTTAAATGTTTATTTAATATTTTAAAAATAAATTTAATAATAAATTCAAAAATTGAATTTAAGGTTGGTCATTTTTTTAGAATTTTTATTGATTTCTTAATTTAATATTCACTTTTCATTTTTATCAAAAAAATTTCATTAAATTTATTTAGTTATTTTTATAAATATTTATTATTTATTCAATTTAATAGCAAATATTAAAAATTAATAATATAATTGGATGATAAAAAAAAAAAAAATGAAAACAGTGATCAGAGGTGACGAGCGTACCAACATGCGCGACTAATATCGAGGTTCAATTTCTATTTTGTTGGTAGCTTTTTTTTCGAGACTTAATGAGCGGTTAAGCAGACAACTTCATACTGTTCATTTCGTGTCACAGATGCGCGCGCATCTTCAACATTGCACTCTCATCATTTTTTCATAACGCGCCTAAAGAAGTATAACTTCAAAAACTGCTACTTTAGCACTGTGTTGTAAGATAAGTGGAACATGAAAACAGCTTTGATCACCGAGAGGTTGACAAATCATTGCCAAACGGAACTGTTCTGGCTTGCAAAATAGGGTCTTTTTCTCTGTTGATCTTGGTCTGAAAAGCCTTTATAGTCAGTCGCACCTGGTTCATATAGTGTGCAGTTAAGGGCAAGGCCACTACCATTCAATGGTACGAACCTCGTAACTTTAAATGCACTTAAAGTATTTATACTGCATACTAAGCGCACCAATACTCTACCCATAAAAGAAGCAACGCGTACCGTTTTTCATGTCTTCACCTACAATGACTTGACAAGGTTCGAAGTAGTCTAGACCAATGAAAGAGAAAGATCTTAGGCGGTGTCCAAGTTTCTCTTCTAGAATTTTTTACTTAGGAGGACCGGACGGTTTGGCTCTTTAGTGTTTACAAAAAAACAGTATCAAGCAACTGAATGAATTGTGCTTCTCAAAGTGATAATCCAGTGTCGTTGGCGAAGTTTGTTTACTACTGTTTAAGTATTGGCATGTAGAGTTCTTTGGTGGTAACGTATTACTAGTAGATCTGGTACTGGTACAGCTGGGGGTCTTCCATCGAGTATGATGGGGAATTTAGTTAGAGTCTTGACGTGAACAGAAGAGCTGACTAGTCCGAATAAACGAAGTGAGTTGTTATCGCTTAAAGTGGGTCAAAGAAAAATGGTGCCCGTAATTTAACGAGCAATGTCACAACACACTGAAGTTTTTGCTATGATTTTTTTTTTTTGTATTTTTACTGTTTCTAAATTATGATTTAGCAGTTTTTGCGGACATAAGTATATAATATATGTAATATAATATAATCACTTTTAATAATCATAATTTAACTTTACTAATACTTAATAGTAAAATATATTTTTTTCGTAATAGACGCATAACAAAAATATATACAATAGTCTCTGCAACTTCCATAATAAACCTAAATTAACGTTAAAATACAACAACGTTATTACATTTTACCGTTTCTGTCGATATTTAAATAATACCCCGTTTTCTAGTATTTTACCTGAACATGTGCTGTGAGTTATAACTATTAATGTGTTGTGATGCTCCTCCTTAATTTACAGGCATAAGTTTTCTTCTTGTATGTATCTTTTATAATTCTATCATTATAAAGCATATTCTGGTGAACCAAATTTGTGTTTCATTAAATTGTTTCACTTTATTAAAAATTATTACAATGACGCCGTGAGTTTTGTGCGAAAGAACAATTGGTAAGTAAAAAAAAAAAAACGCTTTAGTAAAAAATATTGGCTAACATAACGCTAGAACTGTTTTAGAATGTTCCTTAATTCACGAAAGATCGTGAGATTCTCATTGACTTTGTAATCTCTTTCACAATTATAGGGTATTTCCTAAGAGTTTCTAAAACAATACATGTACAAAACTAAGTAAAACTGAATACATTAGAAGATTAGATGTTAGAAAAAGTAAAAAAGATTATCTTTCTATATTAATAAGGCAATAAACGAGGACGGCATACGAGTGCAGAAAAGAAAAAAAAAACAGTAAGTTCATATTATTTGCATCAGCGCAAACATTGGTTGTTATTGGTGTTTACAGTTTCTGTAAACTGCAATTTAATATGTCAATCGTTATATGTTATCACATTCGTTACATTCTACCTGTTAATTATAAAGAACTGTCTTTTAACTTGTCTAATTCGTGAATAACCTTTCAATACAGCGTTCAAATAAGGAGGCTCGTGTAGTGTCTGTGCGTCCAGAGTATGATCCTTAGTGTTTTGCTTCGCTTCTATCAACTTTTGGTATAGTTTTTCCTAGAAAATAATTATAACCCAGATAAATGATCGAATAACTTTGTTTGCCACTATTTTAAACTTTTATATTGGATGAATTACTTTCGAACTAAAGGTAAATGATTAAAAATTCGTTTAAAACATTCGAATCAAATAAAGTCTCCTTTATTATTTGCTATTGTTGTTTCATGTTACAATGAAATATCACAAATTATGACAGCTCATAGCTGATGTTCACCAAGAGTACTTATTAATTTGTTTTTACTGCCTTGTGGTAAATTATACTATATTAAAATGTAGGTATACAATTTTCAACGTCTTGCAAAGAAATAAATGTTATAAAAACTGATTAGATAGCGTTCGTATATCGTGACATATACATTCTTATCAAAATTGTTAAATTAATGAAATGAAAACCGGATTTCTTTTGCTCGGTTACACTTTATTGACTAAGATAGTTCCACAGACAAACATAACATTTAATAGAGGTACACAGATAACTTATTATAATTGTGCTAACATTAACTTCAATCTCATGAATATAACAAAAAACTAAGGTATGCTGATCGCCGCTTTATACTAGTAGTTAAAATAATGAATCTTGAGGTAATAAAACATTTTCAATGCGGGTTTTTTTATGTTCAATTCTTTGGCATCATCGAAAAAAATGTAAATCGGGCTGCAGTTATCTATAACACTATAATTCTGATAACACATAAAATATTTTTATTGCTATAATGTCAGTTTTTTTTCTTTCTAACCTAGCTAATGCTGTTGACCGGAGGGGCCTTTACAGCTTCACCGAACTTTGGGGGCGAGTACTGAAGGCACTCAGCCGCAAAAGGTAACTAGCACAAGGGTTCAAACCTCGGCTTGGCCGTTACTTGAGTATGCAAAGTCACTCGCGAGTTGGATCCTTTCTAATCCCTACATTTTTTATTTAACATTAAAAAAAAGGTTCCTTACAGGAACTATGTACCTGCGTGTTATGTGCAGGAGTGTGTGTGCAGTGTTGTGCGTGTAATGCTTAATGCATGGTCAGTGTCACTGTATCGCGCTGGCGGCGACGTCAAGAGCCTCCCCAGTTGGGGAACGAGACGTCTTGGGTCTTTGTATATATATGTACATTCGTGTAATTCGTGTTTTCATTTAACATTTATCACCTATATCTAAATGTATGTACTATTGTGTGATCTGTAATAATAATCCATATATGGCGTATCACACTCCGTGACATAATGGTGATGGATCATTTACAAGCCCAGGCTGAAAACCAGCGCTTTTGCAACCTTCGTTGCGGGAGCAATTAGCTGAGTCTGGGATCTTTTTTCCAGCGTAGTACAGCACTTGCAGTAAAATTATGGTTTGAAATGTATATATACTAATAAAATATTATAATATGTACATATGTTAAGTATTGATCATAAAAAAAAGGGGCACTTGAATTCTTTCGTGCCCGCGAGAATTGTCGCAGGGTTCAGTGTTTGGAAATAACTTGACGCGAGAATACACGTTGTTATAGATGAAAGTTATTTGTGATTAGAGTTAAATGTTAAATTGATTGTTTGTTGATTGTTAAGCCTTCCTAGCTATTACTCAATTCACACATTCACACTATACACTGTTTACTACACACGGGCTACGGAAGGTGAAGCAGGACACCGGCGTGACTCGAGAGGTAAGTGTCGATCTATAAGACATTATTTTGGTCTACTGCGAATCGCAGGTCGGCCAGGGTTAATCACGACCCCGAATCGTTTAGACTAGGGCCCAGCGCGATTCGTTTGATTACAGTCGTGACTAACTCGAACATTTTGGTAGCAGAGCGTGGTTATTTCGCGTTTTATTTTAATTGTAATTGGGAATTTTGTTGCTCAATAACCACTTTAGGCTTGTCGTCCACTTCATAATTATAAATGTAAACATTTTTTTTTGTTTGGTTTTGTGTTAGTGTGATTGTTTCTAATAATTTTGTTTATGTTTCATTGTTTGTTACTTTGTAAACATTGATCAATAATTCACTCCTACCGGTCCGTAATATACAATATTTTAGAATAAGCTCACGCGGTTTGCTTCCGGTACGGGGTGCGTTTTTGTATACCTACATTTATTTCGTATGGCTGTTTGTTCATACTGAGTCGTCGAATATAATATATTCTTGCACTAGAGCTTGCAGTTGGGTTGGCTTTCCTAGATATTTTGTTTAATTTAATTGATTTTGTAGTTTAGTTAATTTAATTAATCTTGTTACTTGTTTATTCATTTTTTTTTTGTTGTTTTTCTTTATTCTTTGTTTAACTATGGCATCAATGCATACTAAGCGGATTCGAACAGAACTAGTTTGGGCGACCTCCGCTGCCGCCTTAGTGGGCAGGGTTAGGGCTCTCTTAGAGAGATTTAAAGGTATTGAAAAACGACAAGCGGCTGTAGACTCTGCCTATGAGTCATTTTTAAACTCGACGCCGGAACAAATATTGACCGACACGGTGGAGGCTGACGTGGCCCAGTTTTACGAGTTGATCGATACAATCACACAGGGTGCACGAACTATTCTCAATGAGAGAATGGGAGCTGGTGGAAATGTATCGGGGGCAACACGACCCCCCACACATCCGGAATTGTTGGGGCAACTTCCAACTTTAGACCTCCCCAAATTTAATAGTACTATAGAGAAGTACCCAGGGTTCCTCGCGATGTTTTCAAGCTTAGTAGATGCTCGGAAGGATTTGTCGGACAGCCAAAAATTGGCGTATCTTCGAGCCTCTCTCAGTGGCGAGGCCTGGGATTTGGTAGCGCATTTGGATATGACTGACGGCAGCTACCATACCGCTATGGATTTGCTCGCCAGGCGATACCAAAACGTTCGATGCTTGGCGGATGCACATGTTACGCGATTGTTAACCTTACCTCGGGTTACTAGAGTTGACCGCTTACGAGTTGATATTCTGAATCCAGTACTCACCGCGTGCAACGCTTTGAAAGGATTAGGTTTGCCGGTGGACCAGTGGTCGTTCTTACTCCTACATATTATTTTGGGTTTGTTACCTTGCGAGCTCAAGGTTAGATTCGAACAGTTATACAGTGGTGATGGTGCCACATACTTGCCATCTTTCGAAAACCTAATAAAATTTTTAGAGGGTGAGTGCCGGTTGATTGACAATTCCGGTATTGCCTATTCATCTCAAACTCCTGAGCAACGACCAGAACAGCGCCGAAAGGATAAACGATTTACTGGTGATCCCCGTCGCCCGGCTAATCGCTATGCCATATGTGAGGAAGATTCACGTTGCAGTTTTTTTGTCGCGAAACTGGACACCGAGTCCATATTTGCCCTAGGTTCCTAGATCGAAGTGTTAAGGATAGGCGGGGGATCGCGAATGCACGGAAGTGGTGCTATTCCTGCTTGGGGCAGCACTTTCAGAGGGACTGTAGGGGATTTCGTCCCTGCCCTCATTGTCAAGGTAGCCACCACCCAATCCTATGCATGAATATGCATGGCTCTCGACGATTGGAGAATGACTCACCTACTCCCCGCATGGGCGGGGGAGTTTACTCCGGCCAACATCCCATGGATGGTCAGCTATCATCCCCTGTGGATCGTTGTCGGTTCTCAGATGAACCTACTCAACCACATAGGGATTATTCTAAGAAAGTCCTTCCCAGGGGCGGGGGTGACTCTTCCCCTACCAATCAGGAGAGAAGCGGATATCTTGCGGTTGAACATTCACAGAAATGTTCGCAATCCCTAAAGGACTGGCCACCCTTCGAGCGGCGCTCTCCTCGGCTTGGACGCCGTACAAATAATAAAGCGAGTTCCACCCGCAATTTTTCCCCACAGGCTGATCCTCAGCCTTACTACGATTGGCAGCATTAGGTAGCTGCTGCCCCTCTCTCCCACCACAGCCACCCCACCTGAAACTGTTCTCCTGCCAACAGTTTCAGTTAAGGTGTGGGGCCCGAAGGGTAAGTTTGCGATAGTTCGCGCCCTTTTGGATTCGGGTTCACAAGGCTGTCTTGTTTCTTCCTATTTGGTGGGAAAGTTGGGCCTCTCATGGAAAGCTCATCATGGGCCGATATATGGTATCGGTGGAATTCAAGCCACGGATTCGGGATATTTGTGTGTGTTTGTATGTCTCTCCACCAAGGCGGTTCATTTGGATGTTGTAAGTGCCCTCAGCACTGAAGCGTTTGTTGCAGCGCTAGGTAGATTTGTTTCTCGCCGTGGACTACCTTCGCTGATTCGATCTGACTGCGGTACGAATTATAAGGGGGCAGATCGTTATCTTAAGGAAATTGTTGAGTTTTTGTCAAATAATAGGAATAATATAGATCACGCAATGTCAAAAATGGGGATAACTTGGATGTTTGATCCACCGGTTTGTCCTCATTGGGGTGGAATTTTTGAAGCAGTCGTAAAGGTTGCAAAAACGCATCTCCGCCGGGTTATTGGTGAAATTATTTTAACCTACGAAGAGCTTGCTAGCGTATTTTGCAAAATTGAGGCCGTTCTCAATTCACGTCCGCTCTGCCCACTCTCGTCCGATCCAAATGATTTAGAGGTTTTGACCCCCGGCCACTTCTTAATTGGCCAACCACTTAACGCCCTGCCCGAGTACCCCTTCAGGGACGTGAAGCTATCACGATTGACTCGTTTCCAATTGTTACAGCAGATGTCTCAGAATTTTTGGCATCGTTGGTCTCTTGAATATCTGCACACTTTACAACAGCGCTTTAAGTGGACGGACAAGACGGATCCAGCCAAGGAGGGAGATCTTGTACTGGTCAAGGAACCAAATTCATTGCCGTTACATTGGCGTCGAGGACGTATTGTAAAATTAATTTACGGGTCGGATGGGGTCCCCAGAGTGGCCGAAGTTATGGTAGGAGATTCGGTTGTGAAGCGAGCAATTGCCACCTTAGCTCGTTTACCAATTTACTAGCGGACATAATCCTTCTGTCCGGGACGGGGGGTTGTTAAGTATTGATCATAAAAAAAAAGGGGCACTTGAATTCTTTCGTGCCCGCGAGAATTGTCGCAGGGTTCAGTGTTTGGAAATAACTTGACGCGACGCGAGAATACACGTTGTTATAGATGAAAGTTATTTGTGATTAGAGTTAAATGTTAAATTGATTGTTTGTTGATTGTTAAGCCTTCCTAGCTATTACTCAATTCACACATTCACACTATACACTGTTTACTACACAAGGGCTACGGAAGGTGAAGCAGGACACCGGCGTGACTCGAGAGGTAAGTGTCGATCTATAAGACATTATTTTGGTCTACTGCGAATCGCAGGTCGGCCAGGGTTAATCACGACCCCGAATCGTTTAGACTAGGGCCCAGCGCGATTCGTTTGATTACAGTCGTGACTAACTCGAACAACATATATAATTAAAATATTCTTTCTTTCTTTTTTTCTTAGGTGGAACCGGAGAGTGTGCGGGAGCAAAGTTAGCCGCCAGTCCCCGGCGGCGGGAACGGCGGTTTCGCGGGCGTGGGCGCTGGTACGCATATTTCCTCGGGTGATGGGGAAAGATCTTATTTGCGGCGGTAATTTTATCATCGGGGTCGGTAAGGACGTTTCGCGGTCTCCGAAGCGAATTCGGAGCTAACGGATCGGCTGGGTAAGCTACGGCTCTCGATATGAGCGGGTTTGGGTGTGTCTCTGCGCGATCAAAGAAGGCGCGACACTGGTACTTGATTACGGAATGGATGGAGGGTAGGTTCAGATCTCTGTGTACGTCCACATTTCTCTGATACCCTCGGCCACCTACAGCTTTCCTTACGAAGCGATTCTGAATCATTTGAAAGGAAGCCATGTCTTTATGGGCGAAGGCGGAGGCACAATACGTCATGATCGGTCTGAAGACGGTTTTATACAGAGTAACTTTATGGCGGAGGGCCATCTTACTTTGGGAGTTATATAGAGGGAAAAGCCGCCCTAGCATCATGGTGGTCTGGTGCTTTACTTTATTAAAATGAGGATTGAAAGTCATTTGGACGTCTAATCGGACACCGAGGTACTTGACTTCGGTAGCCCAGGGGATCTCTACACCTAGGTATTTAATGGGAGGTGGAGGGGTGTCGTTTTTAGCGGAAAACATGATCGCGGTGCTCTTTCCCGGGTTTATCGCTATGCGCCACTTTTTGTACCAAAGACTTAAGGTGTTGACAGCCTTTTGGACGCGAGCTCTAAGAATAACTCTTTGTCTATAAGAAAAATAAACGACCGTGTCATCGGCGTACAGACCTAAATGAACCTTACTGCACTCTCGGCCTGGGACCGGGTTAATGTCAGTTTTGCTACGATAATAGATTTATAGGTGGTATGGCATAGAGCAAGGTGGACCGACAATCTGACGAAGGCCGCGGGAATCCGATAGATGCGGGTGGCACAAGACCGGTCGTCATGGAGATCTTTGGGAAGGACCTATGCCCAGCAGTAGACGTCTTGCGGTTGAATGGAGGGAGGGCATTTTAAGTAATACCCACCTGGGTAGCTATCACCTTCAAGTGATTCAAGATGATTAATATGTGGTATTATAAAATAAAGTCTGATATCAAAAATTACTGCGTTAATTTTTCTAGAAAAATGTTTACGGAGCCCGCGTTTTGATGCATTTCTTCTAACATTCGAAATGGCTCATATTCTAGATTAACGCCAATTAAAAACGATAGATACTTATTTATTACTTATTTATTTAGGAGTAAATACTGGATGTAAGCAAAATTAAATTTCTGTGGCCTACTCTATATAGCAGTTGAATGACATATGTTAAAGATACAGGAGATGATATTAATAGTCTATTGTTTATGGTTTTTGTTCAGTTTTCTTAACACGATATAGGTATTTTTATTACATTTCCCATACCCGTAGTGATACGTTATGTTGCTCACATTACAGTTTAAGAACCAGGGATGTAATCTTGTGAACATTCGGTTTTGTAAACGGATTTAATACCGAAAATGTCCTTCATAGTTATCATATAATATGTCATTTTTAATGCTATTTATATTAATCTAATCAAATCAACATTTGTAAATGCTAAATGTGATTATATTATTATGTCTATGTGAAAGTAGGTATTTTACGTTTTCAGTGTTGTCTTTGAGTCCAAGAAAAGGAGAAAATCTTCAAAAACCAACTCTGATATACAAACATGATCCAATTTCACATTGTTGAATAAAAAAGCGAGAAATGCAAAAGACAATGTAATGAAGTGCCTCATAACCATTCACGATATAATGCTAACCTTATCACAGTTAAAGTTTAGGGAATTGCAAGCCGTGCGTAAGCAGAGCCGGTAAGCTTTTCTGGTCTGACAGAATCGCAACCACTATACATATAGTGAAAAACTTGTCACAGTGACACATTTCGACGCGTTGTTCCGAAATTATCCAATGTAGATTCAGTAGTCAGATATGTCACGAGCCGGGATCAGTTAGTATATTACGATGTACCTACCGATTTTCTAGACCGGTATAGTCATGCCGAATAGATACATATAGATTCACACATAGCGGTAATCGTCGTTGTTTTAGACCGTATTTAACATCAGATGAAGGCGAGCTCGAATAATAAAAAAAACACAATGGTCGTCGAAAAACTTACATTTATCAAAGTTAAGCATTATTCGTAAAATGTAAACCAGTAACTAAGCTCTAGTTGTTTTATTGAATATCAATATATTATAAATAAAATAAAACCGACAAAAAAATCATTTGACCGGATTCAAGTCATCGGCACATCACTAACCCAGTCGATATTCCGCTCGGGGCGTGACGACGGCCATTATTCATAGCAGCCATCGACGTACGGTTCAAATGAAATATTTGAATCCCGCTTATAACGTATTTCAATATAATCCTGAGAGAAAAAATATAGATACGAGATATTTTCGAGTAGAATGTTCTTTTATTACACATGAGAACCTTTTGGTGACCACTTTCATCATGTAGGCATCTAAACTTAACTGCGGTAAATACAAAATTTGTTGTATATAGAATTGGTAACTTTTTTACTTTTAGTTAGTAGATACAATCCAAGAACAATTACGAGACCATTAGATGAGAACCCTTCGAAAGCCACCATCATTATTTTTTTTTTTTTTTTTTTTCGAGGGGAATGCATTTACGCACTAGTTGTCCAGCCAGCTCTGATAGGGACCCCCCCTTCCAGATCTGGTTGAAACACGTCTGAAGAGAGACTGTCACACAGGATTAGTGTGGGACTCGCGGCGAGAAGCGCCGTTGACCACTACCCAATAAACACCCCGGTACCTCCCGCCACCTAGTTGGAAAGTTCGGTGAAGCTGTAAAGGCCCTTCCGGTCAACAGCATTAGCTAGGTCAAAAAAAAAAAAAAAAAAAAGCCACCTAGTTGGAGCAAACACGGGATCGGACTATGCATATGCCGCCCTACATCTATCACGGCTATAACCTCTAGCTTGGTATACATAACTTAATAACCCTGGAATACGACTCCCTTTATCATCTTAATTGTGACAAATGGTTTTTTTTACAACTATACGGTGATTACGACTTAGTCCTACATACAAACCTGCTGTCGATATTACCTCGTTCCTTTTTTCAATTGTGAGCAATATGAGTTCAGAGGCTTCAGTTTCTCGACGTACCTATATTCCACGCCACTAATATTCCCATTTTCCTGAATAAAATGACTATATTTAAAATTAGCTGTGTGCCTGCGACTGCGCCCGCGTTTCATATATTCTCACTGCATTTTAATTTTTATACGGTACCCTACAATTTTTTTTGTACTAAGATTAAGTAAAAATATTATCTAAGTACTTGACCGTAAAATTGCGCATTTAATCGGATTTTATTCAACCTTTTATGGGTTTTAATTTTTTTTATGCGGAACTTAAAAGAGGAAAATTAAAAGTACAATTATTATTATGTTCAAATACAAATATAGCGGAACAATTTTTTTTTTCGTTAAATGTCTTTGATCAATTTTAAGAAGAGAGGATTTATGGTATTACGCACATACTGAACAATTTCTAAAAACATTTGATATATACGGAACATTTATAAAGGCCCCTCACAAAAAAACCGGCCCGTACTTCTGATGTACAGGGACGAATTATGTTATAATAACATAAGTACGTTTATTTAGATTTATTGGTAGGCGTATGAAAATAATCATTCTACCCAGCTGTTGGTATTGTCGTATCGCGTAATCTCAATTTATTAGGACCACAGATATAAACATCTCACTTTTGGCGAAGATGTTGTGGTTGATTAATCAAGTTCAGCAGATGAACCAAGGCTAAGTTACTAAATAAGTTGTTTGAAAAATGGAAGTGAATCATAAGTTAATTAATTAGTATAGTATAATAAAGTTTTACTTTCACAGCTTAATGTCTTACGGTATTTGGCTGTGGGGTACATCAGCAGAGGTAGACACCATTTTTACGTTACAAAAGAGAGCTGTTCGAGCAATATACAATATGGGACCTCGCCAATCTCTAAAGAACAAGTTTCAAGAATATGGTATCTTAACTTTGCCCTTCAAATACATCTTCGATAACTTAATGCATATTCGTAAAAAATTTAGACAAACTAGATCTAGTGAATGATCGTCATAATTTTAATATTAGAAGTAAAGACAAGTTGGCCGGAACCACGCTTTAGGGTAAGTAAGTGTAATAAAAGCTTTATAGGTAATAGTATTCGGTTTTACAATAAGATCCCAAGTAACATTACCGATTTACCTGACAATAAGTTCAAGTATTATGTCAAGCAAGTTTTAATCTCAAAAGGTTATTACAGGGTGGATCATTACGTGAACGATAGTGATGTCTGGAATTAACCCATATCTCTGTGCTTCCGCTAACATTATTAAGACTACGATTTGTATAGTTTTAAATATGAAAAAAAAAAAAGATATATATTATATTTATAAAAAAAAAAGAACCAGATCGAGTTTCTTGCCGGCTCTTCTCGACTGGGTTGTTTTCCGAACCGATGGTAGTGTTTTAGACGTTCATAAGCGCCTTCTTAGGGCCTAAATTGAATAAATAAAATTTTGATTTTGAGATATACATAGTATCACGACTCTCTCCCACAGGGGTAGGCAGAGACTGAGTCCTTCCATTTGCTATGATCTTTCGTTTCTTCTACTTTCATGAGTGTTTTCCTACATGCTCGTCGTTATGGGTATTTTTCACCTGCCCTTTCTTTCTTTCTTCGATCTGGTCGAGCTACGTTTGCCTAATTCGACTCTTAACTATGTTCCTAATCAAACTCTTCTTGTGACTTTTTTTTATCGATCTTTTATTTTCTATCCTCTCCATGTATCAGCACCAACTTATCATTCCTTTCCGTATCTAGGTCACGGCATCTTCTATTTATTACACCATACCGTTTTCTTATCATACTATTCCTGACTTTGTCAATCATCATATTCGTTCCAGCTTCTCAGACTTGTTATCTCGACAACGTTAATATTTCTTTCCTGCTTCTTCTGCCAAACCCGGCACTTACTACCATACCTAAATGTAGAGACCAGCATTCTTCGATGAACAGACAAACGCGCGCTTTTTCAGTTGATTTCTGGCTTCACCTGAAGAAAAATGATGAAGTTACGCAGGCCATAAGAAACGCAATAGTTTTTAATTGGTTAAATTATAAGTGGTAGAGAATATTAAGGTGTTGTCAAGCCTTCGTGTCCGCGTCCATTGTACACTTAAACTTATCATAGTGACTGGTCAAGGCACTCCGCGTTCTCGGATCAGCAAAGTGTATCGAGAAGCTATATAGAGACTTTAGCTGTGAGAGATATAGTATGACATGATGTAGCCGACTTTTAATAGATTTTCATCTTGCTCTCAGTCGTCATCGTTCTCGGGTATTACTTTTAACATCAGATGTGAAGAGCAATCACTTTACCGAGCTCGAATAAAAATAAAAATTGGCAAAACCCATAGATTACCTTGCTGTGGAATTTGTTAATTGTTACCTGGCTAGCAGTAAATTTGTCTTCTTAAGTTAATTTTTTAACAGGTTTCTATTATTATTTTTTTATCAGTTTTCAACTCTCCGGTAATGTTTATTTGCAATAATAAGAGAAAAATATTGAATATTTCCCGCTTCAAAAACTTCAGTTAAAAAAATTTGTAAGTAATAAAAAATATCTGAGTTCATGAATTTTACTTGTTAGAACCGATAATGTCTGTAAAATTCTAGTTTCCGATGAGTTACTGAAGTATTGAAGGTGTATAACTGTGAGACCCACACTGTATGGGGTCAGTGGGCCCCCTGTTTCTCCTCTAAACCCGACACTCGTGTTAGATTAATTACACTTGGACGTTTTGGGATAAAACACTCGCGAAAGTCTATTGGCTTTAAATTTTCGGTCTGATTAGGTTTCATTAAACTTTCTCAAGTAGAAATTTCTCCAGAGATCTTTCCATCCGAAACATTAAAGTTTTATTCAGTTGATTATGCAACGGAGGCTTGAATTGAATAATTATTAAGTGAAGTTCTATAGAGACTTATTTGATTCTTATTGTATATATTAGGTTTGTTTTTTATCATACTTCCTACTTAGATGGTTCTTAATTCTAACACATAGAGGCTATTTGGTGTTGTCATCATTTTGTACTTTATATAATATCAGATCACATAAAGTGCAGTCATAAAACCGGGTTTTTTTTAAAAAGATTATGAAATAAAACGAATATAGGTAAGGTGAGCTTTAAGTATCAAATACAAAAATATCAACGGCCTTGAAAAGCGTAAGAAGAATTTAAAACCGGTGCGCACCTGTGATAATGAAGCTTGACAGACAGGGAAATAGATCCTTTAATATTTTGCTAGGTAACTTTTCAAAAGTATTTAATCGTAATTTTATCGGATGATATGTGGTGGTATAGCAATCTAATCAAAACTATAAGTAATGAACACGACAAATCTAGTAATGGGGTAGGCTATAGCAGATATCACTGTTCAAGCGGTTCATGACCGATTTTATAGTGTGAATATAAAAATTAGATGAGCTCTGATATTATGGTACATATAGATTATTTCACAAAAATACAGTCTAGTCTAGAACTTAGTCTAACTCTAGGATCTAATGCGCACATATCGACATTTATTACTACACGTGTATACACATTGTATCAATCGATTTATTTGTATTTTTATTCAATAAACTCCGCAGTCTTAAACGAAATAAAAATAAATAAATAGCATAAAAAGTTGTATAAATAAAACTGAAAATATATTGTTCATAGTAATAGTATAGTATATTAGTTCGGTGTGTAAACGGGCGTTTTTTTTCACAACGTTTTTTCGTACAGAGGTTTTATAAGCTGTTAAGACATGTTTGGAAATCATTATGACTAAGAAGCTACATTCAAGCGTATAACTTCTACGACAGAAACCTTAAGACATAAAAAAAGATACAACAATATTCGATGGATCTGAATTCACTACGAGGGTAGGTGCTTTTCTCAGAACCAAGCGAAGGTGCCAGAAAGCCATAAAAAAAGGAAGAAAAGGGATTTCGTGCAAAGTGACACTATTTGTTATGATAAGTGACTTAGATATATACAATGAATATGTCATAACAAGTTGCTTGCTTGCCTTTTCACGCTCGTCTGCTTACAGTTCGAAATAGGGCGTAAAACGGACGGGTATAATTGGAATATTCAAACTTATCTCCTAATCTACGTTATCTGGAAACAATTTATACCAAACAATATTCATAGCGGGACGTTTGGTTCAAGATATAAATCTGGTTTCATGAATATAAATAAATTGAATTTAGGAGATTTGTGTTTTTATGTATTTCATCTATTGTATGCGTATGTCCAGTTAGAAGTGACCGTTTTTTTACTTCGATAATTAAAATTTCAACTTATTTACTATGTTTGATTTATTGTTTATCGGCTTGTGAATTTATGATAGCGACCACTTTTAAATTTAGATCTAGACTTTGTACTTTAACCGCAATCCATTCATGTTCGAAAATTACATTTTGGTTTTCACAACTTTTATAGGGTACTCAAAGTGATTTAGCTTTTGAAGGGCTGCGGTAGTTTTTTTTGCCAAAAATAATTTATGGTTCTAATGAATGGCTGCCTAGAATCCAGCTAATTAACTGCAACATGGACTAGGTATGTATAACTTTACAAGAATATCTAATATTTAGTCTAAAATTTTAGAGAATTTGCAATCTCATGTTCTGAAAACTCGTACAAATAACAAAACCTAGCGTGTACCATATTACAGCATATTTTATATAGAAAAAAAAACAACATCGTGTTGTCATTACTTCTAATAGAAAAAGTAACCGAAGTAACCGAAATTTATTATTTAAAAATATCATCTTATTTTTTACCTAACTCTATACTACATTGATATGTCGATTGCCCATAAAAATCAGACAATAGGTAAACAATGGAAAGCTGGCATAAACGCCAGATTAATGCTAGTTAGCAGTTAATGCTCTAGGGGTTAAGTAGGGTCAAATTAACATGTTTTTTTCTTTCACTCACCTCTGGTATTTGTTATCTCAATATTTATACCTTTTATACACGTATCATTTTTCTGCCTTCATACTTAACACTCGTTTACTTACATGTCTATATATTAATAATAAAATTGTTAATTTCACGTGTCTGTAGATTTTCGATTGACGTGAAAGGAATTATTGCAAGGGGCTAAAATAGGTAAATAAAGACAGTTCTATCATTTTTAGAAACGTCCGTCTGTCTGTTTGCCTATGTAGGTATCAAGTACTAGGTATATTTTATTTACAAAAAGGTATTAAAGGAGTTATTTCATTAACTCTATCAAAAGTTATAGTAATTTGAATGACACGCGGCGTCTTTAGTATGAAAGAAGAGTCTGTAGTTTGTAAATAAATGCGTTTTAAACTTATTCGAGAACAAAATTGACGGATTGATTATAATTGAACAAAATTATATAATATCATATATATAAATAATACATTACATAAATAATAAATATCTAAGACATATTAAATGAGAAAACAATGTTTTAGTCGTTGTATTGAGGAGTCATTTTAAGAAAGTAGTGAACTGAGTTTCAATTATAATATCAATAGGTAAATATGCCGGAGAATATAATATTATTTCATTCGAACTATAATTAGATGGTTCATGTTTTGTTTATTTTTGATGACATGGATGACGAAGTGTTATGAAAGGTGATTTCGTAAGCAAATTATCTATGTATTCATAGGTGGCGCTATACTATTTTTTTAATATTTTTGTAATTTTCTGAAATATTACTATGTAGGACTTCAGAATCTACTACACGACACATTTTAAGTTTTAAATTTTTTTTGGTCTGTTTATTAATTTATTCGCCAATGACGCAAAATCTACTAAAGCGATTTCGATGTAATTTGGTACGTTAGTAGTCTATACTTTATAGTAACGTCTTTATATATATATATAATATATAAATAGCGTTTATTTAGATTCATTAAAAACACCGAGGTAATCTCCGGTACCACTGATTCGATTTTGGATATTCTTTCACTGCTAGAAAGCTATATTATATATGGGGTACTTTTTATAGGACGGGACGCCTGAATTCCACATGCATGAAGTCGCGGGCGCAGCTAGTAATTAAATAAATATGATGATTTAAAAATATCTTCGGTTTATATAGTGACCTTTTTAATCTTCCAGAGAAGACACAATCCAATGTACACATTAATACGTGTTATCAGTCCTATTATTTTGATAAAGTCTTCAAAGTCTTGACCTTTGGTGCGTCTAAAAATATTACATACACAATATTATTATATTAAAGGATACATTGAAGTAAACGGTAGTAAATTAATAATGAAATTATTTTTTTAATTTTTCGTGCATTTTTATAGTATATTCTTTAAATACAGTTTTTTGTTTTTTGTTAAAATGAATATTTTGTACTTCTGTAAATTTAGGTATAGTTTTGAATTGTTTTCTTTCTCTAAAAAAATTTATTCCAGTATTAACTTCTGTTTCCTGTTTTTTTTTATTTCATTTCTGTTTCTGACCAACTATAAAGTTATATGTATTGATTATCGCGGATCATGTTAAGGCGTAATGTTTTCGTATCCAATAGCCTCATGAAAGAATGAATGATGTTAAAAAATGCCATTTAATTTTCGAATATAACATCGTTTTCGAACATCTTCATAGAGATCAATTGGAGGAAGGGGAATTGTCTGGATCTGTGCTTATTAAAATATGATGATACGACTTTTAGACTTAAAATAAAAGAGCACAAGCGCACAGAGGATATGGAGATGTCGAACGCAAAATGTTACCGCTTATTTTAAGCTAGATAGTAACTATCCTTGCTTCACCAAGGGGGAAGGAGTGGGGGCCCTTCCATTTCACTGGGGAAGCCTTTTGGGGATTGGTCTTGTTTTCACCGGGACTGGTCCCTAAGCGTGTAGGGTCTTAGGTTTCTTGACCTGGGTCATCCGTCCGGGGGTATGTCGCGGTGTGTGACTATCGACTCCGTGTTACCTCCTTATGTGGCGTAGAATTAGTAGAAACGGTCACTTATAGGGTTTTACTGGGTAGTTGCTAGGGTCCTCTTCCTTAGTATTAGTCCCATACACCTTCCCTGCCCCCGCATGGGAGGAGGGTGCCTAAATGCATTTCTCTATGTAACAAAAAAGGCAGATCCACAAACTTTAGTAATCTTTAAAATCGTAATTAGATTATCTTTGCAACAAGTTTGCAAAATGATACTTGAAAAACTTAAATAAATATATGAAACGCGGTGTATGTGCCAATAATATTCGAGAGTTGCTCTTGATTTTCCTTGAATCCACTCATCAGATCCCGACTTGGTGGTAACAGGACCACCTGAGAAGTCAATTTTCTTTGGAATAACAATTTTGAAAATTGGTCTACAATTGACGAAAACTATCGTAAATATGTACAAAAAAAAACAGTCAGATTGAGTACCTTCTTTTTGAAAATGATCCTGAATCTTCTTCAACCGGAGCTTTTATGATCATCGGTGTAGGTTTTTACCCAATGGTAGCATATGAAACAATTTTAACATGGACCTTATATACCACATGATCTGTGGCTTTAAGTCCGGGATCAGTTCGGGATACTGTTGAGTGAAATTGCTGTATTTTGCGACCAAAACATATTTATTTATTTCAATTTCATGGTCGCTCTTGATGTCGTGGTGCTACTGCCCATGGTTAATTTTTGTTATACTGGCGACCTACACAGTTAAGCGTAGAAATGATGTAATTATAGAAATGGCAGTTTTGAGTTTAATAAGTCACAGCATATTATCAAGAATATTCTGCACACCGCATTGTTACCGCTAAAAACTTCCGTTCGATTTAAAATAAAAAAATGTGTTTCCACAGCAGAAACTTGTACAGATTGTACTGCTTTGAAAACGTAAAACTAGAGATCACCTATTAAAGCTGATGGTAACGTAAAATATATATTTATTTATGATATTAAAATTTATCAATGTGGGAGTAAATTCTGTTTAAAGTTGCCAAATTACAACTATCTTTTTTCCGAAAGTTGTTATTGTATCCTCGAATAAAATAATGGAGTGAAAAGGGAGACATTTGCAGTCTTTCATTATCTTAATATTTAAAGGCATTAACGCGAACTAAAAATTCCTACCGGGGGAATGTCGTTTACGTTAATGATGCTGGGATGCAATTTGATTCTAATTCCGTGAACAAGAAGATATTGACCTTAATGGATTTTATTCTAATAAAGATGTAGTCAATCCTGATACAAATGCGTTTTACCGTTAAAAACGGTGTTCGTAATTTTGATGAATAAACAAATTATTATATAGATTTAACACTTATTAGATTTTTAGAAATTACCTTCTTAATTCTATATCACTATAGTAAGCGATGACAACCATGAGAGCGTTATAAGTTTTAGGTCATAGTCTTATGTTTAAAAAATTAACAAACCCTGCTTAGGAATCAACAGCTAACCCTAATAATACTTTCTTTATGTTACTGACAAATTGTATGATAGTTATAATCTCTTGTTTTTTGTTAAAGCATTTGAAACTATAAGACACGAATAAAGTGACCTTTTTTTTTTTTTGATGGGGGGAAATGCATTTACGCACTAACCTTACCTATTGTATTAGTGAGACCGAGGCCCCCCAATACAATAGGTAAGGGGACACGGAGTGACGAGCTTCGTGCCAGTGTGGGACTCGCCCGGAAATACCCACTAAAACCCCCCGGGGCCGTCCGCTGCATTTGGGATGGGGGCGATACGGCGTTGCCAGGCATGTCGCCGCGTCGCCCCCTGCAGCGAACCCACCGGGCCTCGTCGTGCAATGGCCCAATGGGGATGGGGGAGAATATTTCTCGACCCCACCTCTTAACCCACCCCCCCGAAGGGAGGCATGACCCATCGGTCAACATTCCGGGGGCAGGATATATTTCCTACCCCCATAAACGAATAAAGTGACCTAATAAAACGCTATGTATCTAATGAACACAATATATTTGTTGGACAGACTAGTATTCCTTGCAGTGAACTATTATAGAATGACCCTTATTGCTTCCGATAAGGTCTTCGAAATTCTGCTCAAATTATGTAGCAAATTTTGCAAACGCCTGCATATATGTGTAGCCCTTTTTTCTTTTTTTTTTTTTTTTTTGACGGGGGGAAATGCATTTACGCACTACCCTTATCTATTGTACTTAGGGGATCGAAGTCCCCCAGTACACTAGATAAGGGGCACGGAGTGACGAGCTCCGTGCAGTGTGGGACTCACCCGGGCGAGAGTCGCCCGGAAATACCCACTAAAACCCCCCGGGGCCGTCCGCTGCATTTGGGATGGGGGCGACACGGGGTGGCTTTCACAAGCACCGCGTCGCCCCCTGCAGCGAACCCGCCGGGCCTCGTCGTGCAATGGCCCAGTGGGGATGGGGGAGTGTACACACTACTCAACCCCACCTCTTCGCCCGCCTCCCGTAGGAAGCATGACCTAGATGGTCAGCCAGTCGGGGGGCAGGATAAGTTTCCTGCCCCCCATAAATATGGAAAGTTGGACAGTTCAGTGGCGGGCAAGAGAGAAAGGGGAAGAAAAAACCCGCCACTGAAGAAGAAAATTGGGATATATGTGTAACCCTACCTTTCTTATACAATTATGTAAATAAATCACATTGGTTACTTTGTTATGTTATCCGCTTTGTAATTATATCGAATTCATCATTAATATATGCCATTTCCGATAAGTATCTTACGTGACAAATAAGAGATTATTTCTATCTGCATCACCATTGTCCTCATTAAAATTTTGTATGTAAAAGACAAATTATTTTTTATCAATCAAAGTTTGCAATTAAATACAGACTATACCAATTTTTACCTAGCTCTGAAAGGTATGATTCAAGACTACAACACGTGTAAATATGTACATGAAAATTAAATGTGATAATATTTATGTTAGAACTCTGGAGGTTCACAAACTCAACGCAGTTTTCCCGCGACGAACTTCGATGTACAAAACTCAAACAGAGGGAATCTGTGAACGGAGCGAGCTTACTTACTGTTTTTGTTTATACTCGTTTCTGCCTTTGCCTTTAACGCGTTGTGTTTATTTTGTACATACCTATATTGTTATCTTTACGATAACCTATTATAGACATTTAGTTTTGCTTGTTATTTAATTATGATACACTGTACTAGATATATGTAGGTAATCGAATTTATGAAACTAGTTTGTAAGCATGCGTATTGAAGCACACTTTTAATTATTTGGCGAAAGATAATTTACTAATGTAATTTGGCTTTGTCGGAGAAAAGTAGAAAATGGTATAGGGTAAACGTTTTTATTAATTTTACAGTTGTAAAAACAAATCGATATTTATTATTAATATAATGTGAAGAACGAAGAAGCGACTGCATGTAGCTGAGATGCGAATGTTGAGATGGATGTGTGGTGTTACAAGAATGGATTTAATATGGAATGAATATACAGTAATACCCCGCTTAGCGCGACCCCGTTACACGCGGTTTCACTATAACGCGAATGTCAAATTTCGCGCTCAAATGCCTCGCGTTACGCGAAAGAGTGCGGTATAAACATAATGTAAAGACAATAGATGTATTTTTCCGTAAAAAATAAGAGTATATATTGCATAAAGTGTTCTTAGAATTAAAGTGTTTGATTAAAATGATTTGTATTTTTTTTGTATTAAATTTTGACGTATGTTTAATCATAAACCTCGATATACGCGAATTTCAGTTAACGCGATTTTTTTCGGAACGTATCCCTCGCGTAAAGCGGGGTATTACTGTATTAGAGGGAGTTTGAAAGTTGCGTCAATGGTAGAAAAGTTGAAAGGTTCTCGTTTGTCGTGGTATGGACATGTTATGAGAAGAGAGGAAGCGGATGTGGGTAAAATAGTAATAAATATGAATGTGGAAGGATGGAAAAGTAGAGGAAGGCCAAAGAAAGTGTGGATGGAATGTGTAAGAAATTATATGAAAGAAAAAGGAGTGAATGAAGAGATGACGGCTGATAGGGACGTATGGAAGAAGAAAACACACTGCGCCGTCCCCAAGTGAGTTGGAAAAAGGCAGGAGAATGATGATAATGTGAAGAACGTTATGACTAAAGGAGGTGGTCTCTATTTTTTCGGCTCATTCTTAAGAAATTATTTTTAAATATGTCTAATAGACAATAAAATGAATTATACTACAGAAATAATATTTCTATTCCACAATTTTGTCGTTTTGAGAAACTAAAATAGCATGTTTTATTCAATGCATCGTAATGCTGCATTCGGCCCATTGTGGTGTTGCGAAGGAGTTCCCCAACCGCAATCTAGTGTTCTTTCATAGTGATGTGACAATTATAGTGTCGCGTATCGAATAACTCAATATCTTTTTTTTTTCTTCTTTTTAACACAATCGATATGCTAATTTGTCAAAAAAGTACCGGGAAAAAATCAACAATCCACAAATGTTAGCTATTCATCCAAATTGAATCACCTTTAAAGTATACTCCTTGAGAATACTTACGCCAACAAATAATCCAATCATTAAAACATTATCTTAACGCTTTTTCCGGAAATGAGACACTAACAACAAAAAAAGGGTTATTCTTTACCCGACTTACATAAAATATATATTAAGATTAGGCTTGAAAACTTTTATCAAATAAATGAAAATATAAATGTTGGCGATGGTGTTTTGTCACATTATTATAGCAATAAATAAGGTTTATTGTTCAAAATGACAAAATTAAATATATATGGTTGCTTAACTTCACTTCTCATAAACATGGAAAAGAAACAAAAAACATTTTTTTAATGTATGTAAACTTTGAACTTTAGTTCAAAGCTTTACGTTCTTATATATTCTAAAAACGCAGTTCTAAAAATTTCCAAATTAGCCAAAAATCATCAATTTTGACTATTTTCAAAAATTCATTATCAATATTTTTTTCCTATTTAGGCTATGGCCTCAAGAGTCCTCTTTAAAGTGGCCCATATCTGTAACTACATTCGTTTTCGAGATATTAAAAAATTAAATTGAAAAACTGGAAATATAGCGAAATTATGGATTTAGCATAAAAAAAAAAAAAAATTTCTTTGACAGTATATCATTATATTATAAAAAAAATTGTCCAAATCGAAAGGGACCGACTCCAACTAATGGTCGATTTAACGTGACCCATATAGCATATTACTATTATGTATACTTTGGTATTTTTGCAAATTCAATAAATACTGTTTAAAATTAGTTTTTCAATAATTCATCAATATACGACACCTTTTTTTTTTTTTTTTGACGGGGGGAAATGCATTTAGGCACTACCCTTATCTATTGTATTTTAAGGATCAGAGTCCCCCAAATACAATAGATAAGGGGGCACGGAGTGACGAGCTCCGTGCCAGTGTGGGACTCACCCGGGCGAGAGTCGCCAGGAAATACCCACTAAAACCCCCCGGGGCCGTCCGCTGCATTTGGGATGGGGGGCGATACGGGGTTGCCAAGGCATGTCACCGCGTCGCCCCCCTGCAGCGAACCCACCATCAATATACGACACCTAGCCGTAATGCAACTACTTTAAGGTACTCCAGGAGTTTTTTTTATCGCGTACGCTAACGCTGTGGAATGGGTTACCTAGCACAGACTTCCCCAAGGCGACTCGTCAAAAAAGCACTTAAAACGCCCTCCAAGATCGGGAATTCATCGATAATACTTCTGGTGTCCTGTCCATAGGTGACAGTAACAATTTATAATCAAATGGTTCATCTGCCTGTTCGCCGTTCATTGATATATTAAAAAAATGTTATATCCTGTGATGCTATACACGTGTACTCAACGTGCTTACGATAAAATTTTTCCAAATACATATATTCGTAACATATATTCAAGTGTAACAATTAAAAAAGACTACGTAAAGTGTTTAACTAAAAATATCACAGTTCTATATTAAAGCATCGATTGTGCTAACTCAATCAACTTTCCCCTCACTAGAGGAAGATTACCATAGTAAATGTCCGGCGAGCGTTCGCGTCCCCCGCGAGTCGTATTTGCACTCAGACCGAGCGAGTGGCCGCCATGTTACAACACGCTGCGAATTTGAATTTTAAACTAACCGCTCCGTTTCACGGACCTTGTAAAATTTTGTGAGACATTTTTTTTCTGGCACTACGTTAATTTTGACGCTTGAATTATTATACGGAATAATAGATTTATTTATTTAAAAATCATAAGA
Source organism: Samia ricini (assembly GCA_014132275.2). Classification (NCBI taxonomy): domain Eukaryota; kingdom Metazoa; phylum Arthropoda; class Insecta; order Lepidoptera; family Saturniidae; genus Samia; species Samia ricini. The sequence continues at coordinate 30,477,141 of AP028166.1, forward strand.
GATGAATTAAAATGTTAGTCCCGCATAAAGAATTCCCCCCAATCATCTCTTCGTGAACTAAATACATGTTCGTTTACTTTCGTCTTAATGCATATTTCTTGTAATCAACAAATAAGGGTAAATATTGTACGCTACATAGGGAAATACACTCAGTATCACTAACTTAATGAACAGATACTAACATTTGGTCATCATTATTCTCATGTCTTGTTCGGCGCAGTATATTTTCTTCTTACATAAATCCGTATTAGCCGACATCTCTTCATATACTCCTTTTACTTCCATAATTTGGATGTGTACCTATTTCTATAAGTGGCATACAGATTTAGAACAATGCTTTATACAAATTCGAATCATAACACTCACGGAAAATACTCGCGGTGTTCTTCGACAAGGCCTAACACGCCTGCCTAGTATGCAAACTTGTTCAATTAGGTATTTCCGAGACTCTTATATGTAGGTACATAATTCACGACTATCTGACCGATCGTAGTTTCCGCTGTAGAGTAGAAAACACTCTTTCTACAGTCCATCCGGTTCGGTCGGGAGTCCTCCAAGGCTCTATACTAGCGCTTGTCTTATTCAATATCAAAATTGCTGACCTCCCACGTCACTAAAACGTCAAGATAGGTCTAGATGTTGACAATATAGTCATTTTCTCTTCAATCTGTCATAGAGGCCACGTTAGATCTCGCGTTCAAAAAGCTATTAATACCCTCGGCTCTTGGTACAATAAATGGTGAATAGAGATCAATCCGGAAAAGAGTACCGCCATACTGTTTGATTCGAATAACTACAAAAATAAACTTCGGCCCCTTAAGTAAATGACATTGCCTGAGCTTCTCGAGTCAAATACATAAGAATTACTCTGGACAAGCAAATGTCGTTCATCATCATATGACGAATGTTAGGAACTAGGCCGCCATGATTCTAGGTCTCTAACTAACAGTTGTTTCGATCGAGTGGAGACACATGCGAACCCTCTGGTGGTACCTGCCGCGATCAAGACTCGAACGCCTCGCGAAAGAAACGACCTACGCGTTTTACGCGTTTAAAATGTTTCCTTCTCAAAAGAGACATCGAGCATACTCGCACCCACGCCTGCGTTAACTTTGCTTCCGTCCGGGGAAGCTCTTGTAGCCGCCGTCAGCGCATCACGTGCACTAGCATCTCACGAATTATACTGCATAAACATACACTCAAGGTTGGATTCTGTAAGGGACCGATTTTACTTTCAGGTTTACTAACCGTTCGGTTTTTGTTAGGGCAAATTCCGCGGAATTTTTATCACGGGTAGCAGCTCAAGCGGAGTTTCGAACCTCGGACTGGCTACCAAATTTAGGCTGAGTGCCTTAAGCACTCGCCTCAAGGTCCGGTGAAGCTGCCAAGAGGTTAGCAGCGTTTTATCAGTAAAAAAAAAGTTTATATAAATTATATTACGTTACCGTACTAAAACTATAGCTTGTAAACCATTTCTTTTGTTTTTGAATATTTATGTGTAATGTTGTTGGAGTTCCTAATAAAATAAAACACCTTCCCTAAAACTATCCATCCTTTCTTTAACCCAATTTTTTTTTTCACCCAAACTATGAACGATTCACTTTCAGCTTTTTTTAGCAGCAGTGCCATTTTCAAATTTCCTCTAATATATTTAATTGGTACCTAGATAAATAATAGGGAGCAGTTAAAACCATTTATAGCAAATAAAAATTTTGGTACAAATAATATTAATTACTTCTTTAAAATATGATTTCCGTATTATCGCAGGTTAGTTAGGGTACAATTTGATTAGTAAAATAAAGAATTTTTTCATTCATAGATTAATTCATAAATACATTTAGGGATATTTAACTTAACAACAGACAGACAATCGAAGACTATGCGAGGAGTGAAACTGTGATCTCTCCGTTTTAGTAAGACTGTGCCTCTCCCACTTGATATATTAGTTCTGATATATTTTACCTTATGTAGATTCAAGGGTTCATAAGATCATCAACCAAACTTTTAAAATCTGAATTTTCTTATTAATTAGGTAAAATCTTAATGTTCCAACGTCCGTTGCTTAAATGAGGATATAACAATTTTCTCAAATTATTCCTTACAAATTACAAAGGGTATAGAAAGTCACCGATATCAATTGGTGCCTTTGTCTCTCCGTTAATTGTTTCCGGGAATCGAACCCGGACCGATAATTGAATTACAATGGCGCTTCCGTCGTACGATGATAACTCGGAAAGATGAAAGGGAACCTGAATTAATAGAATTCATTAATTTTTTGTTCCTTCAATGTAGAAGAAAAAAACAAACATTTACTTTTAAATTGCATGAAAAGTTTTTTCACAGTATAAGCTTTGACGAAAATAAACATCTTGTTGTTTCTTTATTTTTAATTTCAATCATTTAACTTTCAACAAAAAAAAAATATACCAGCTCTGTATCTAAATACAAAAATATACTTCAGAATATCCTTAGAACATGGATTTTTTAATAATACAAAAAAAGGAAAATGCGAAAATTAAACGCCTATGGATAACTTTAACGTCTTCTTAAACGGCACGATTAAGCTAAATATGGTGAAAGTTCGTGAGCGAGGCTGCTGGAAACACCTTAACTTTTTGCATGAGCTCGAGTTTTTAAGTAATTAACCCGTGGTGGGGAGAGGATTTTCAGTTTGGTCCAAATGTTATACAGACGATGTGACATACAGGATTAAAATTTGTTTACCTGATACATTTACATATAAGTCGCTTTTAGGTTAACAATACAACTTATAATTTTAATCTTCGCAAAACATACGCATCGATATAAATAGTTTTGTAACTAATTAAAATAAAATAACCAAACATTTCAATTGGTCAAACTAATTTACTAACAAAAAAAAAAATCATAGCTAAAGTGAAAATTTCTTTAAATACGATATGCGATTTTTGTATGGCTAGTCAAATACAACTCACAGCGTGTTCCCGTTGTTAGTAGTTGCCCGTCGCCCATAGCGGTTCACGTTCGAAATAATGATTGCGTTTACAACTATTGGGCTATATTATATCTGTAATTGTGAGTATAATTATATTCTATTGTTAAGGAACAGAGTGAATGGGGCTCTGCGTAACTTCATGTGCCGCCAGAGAGTAACTGAAAAGGCGCGTTTAGCTGAGCATAGGGGAGTCCTGGTCCCTACACTTAGATATGGTAGTGAATGCTGGGTTTGGCAGAAGAAGCATGAAAGTAAGTTTAACGCGGTGGAAATGAGAAGTCTGAGAAGCATAGCTGGTGTGAAGATGATTAATAAAGTCAGGAATAGTATTTTTTATTTTATTTCTTACAGGAAAACTTATAGCTAAACACTAGAATAAATAAAATGGATAATACTGAAGGCCATTTAAAAGTTTTCACGAGTACAATACAAACTATAGTAAGAAAATTAAAGTCGGTTGATTAATAAAGTGTGTAACGGATAGATTACAGGAAGAATGATGATTTAAATCTATGCTTAAGTAAAGAAGAAGTAATTTTAAATATATCATAACTTAGGTCGAGTGCATTGAATTGACTACATACTCTTAAAATATAGCTGTTGCGTCGGTAAGTAGCGTTTACAGATGGCACGTAGATGAGCTGTGGATTTCTGAGGTTAGCAGTAGGAGATCGCAGATAAATACTACTCAGTAATTCAGAACAGACCACGACTCTACTTGTTATATTTAAAAGAAAGGATAGATCTGCCATTCGCCTGCGTTCGTATACTGGGAAGAAATGAAAAAATCTACAGCGTTCAAGGTAAGAAGAAAAATAACGGTTACTTTTGTACTGTAGTACTGTAGTATGACAAGGAAACGCCGTGGTGTGGTAGAGGATGTGGTGACCAAAACAGAGAAAGGTATGCTTAGTTGTTTTGGGCATGTAGAGAGGTCGGATGACAGAAGATTAACGAAACAAATTTATAAGGCGAGGGTGAATGGGCAAGTCGGTAAGGGTTGACCTAGGCGAACGTACCATATCGATTATTTCTTAAATAAAGGCCAGGTGAAAACAAAAGAAGCGAAAGAGGTGTGTCAAGATCGTAGCAGGTGGAAGGACGTAGTCTTTGCCTACTTCCACGGGAGAAAGGCGTGATGATATCTATGTATTTAAGTATAATGTACTGACGAAACGAAATCCGTGTAGAAGAGGGCTCCAACTGCGATCTTCAATTCGACATTCAATCTCGGAGCAAAGAAAGCTAAAACCAAAGAAAGAAGCTCGAAAGAAAGAAACCAAGTATTTCATATATTTATATTTACCTCTATCGAGGTTTGTTTCTATCCTATAAACTGTGATTAGACTTCGCTCTCGTGGAATTCAGACAATTAAATTGTTATAGTTAGCATATGTTCCCCTTCCAGATGCAATATATCTCACTACCTACCTATATATAATCTTTTTTGTAAATATATTTGGCTTCTATTCAAAGTCGACCCCGGTTATACTTTTCAAAAAATATTTAACTAACACATTTGGCCTAGTTACAGTTTTATTATATGTATAGATTTGTTCCAGAGTTAATTCATGTACTATCTGATGACGTACATCGCTCTTGAATTAAACCTCGGTACATAAGGTAATTTAAGAAAACTGTTATTTCTTTTAACGTTAAATTTGAGGTTACTTTCTACTGATAACGGAGTACCAGACTTTATGTTTGAAATGGTTATTGTTATTTTTAATTTTATCACTAGTTGGTACCCGCGACTTTGCTCGCGTGGAATTACGTTCCAAAAGACCGCCTATATTGTCACGTCCCGTCAAATAGACAGACATTTTTTTAAACGTTTCCTGTCTTGACTCTAAAGTCAGACATTGTTTTTTTTTCTCAAATATCTTGAATTTATAGATGTCACTGCGTTAGGCTTTTATTATAAGTAGAAATGATCTATGTTATTTTTACACGATATAGGCTCAGTGGTTTGACCACAATATCACCTGATGTTAAGTGACGATGTGGTCCAGGATGGTAAACACACTTAGCCTAGGTACGTAAAATAAGTAAAATGCCATCTATGAATAATTGTCAGAAATATATGTATAATTTCCTTACGTAATCACCCTCATAAGACTTTTTCCTTTAAAATAAACAAGTCATGAACCGTCCAATTACAGTTGCAATGAAATAATATTATATTCCGCGCCATTTTGCTATTATATTCGATATTCAGTTCACTACTTCCATAAAATGACTCCTTAATACAACGGCTAAAATGCCGAGGTGATTGTGTGAAAATTGAATATCAAGATATTGTTTTTGTATTTACTACTAGCTGTCTGCCCGCGACTGCGCCCGCGTTTCATATATTACTCACTGCGTTTTAATTTTTTATACGGAACCGTAATTTTATTTAGTACTAAGATAAATTAAAAATATTTATTATAAATTCAAGCATTTGCCCGTAAAACTGTGCATTGAGTTGGATTTTATTTATTTTTTTTAAGTTTTTTCGCGGAATCCTAATTGTTTTTGAAAATTTGGAGTACCCCAAATTACCCGGAGTAATTTCAGCTATCTACCAAAAAAAGTCCCGTCAAAATTCGTGAAGCCGCTTCGGAGATTACCCGGAACAAACAGACAGAGAAATAGATAGAACGACACACGATTATACATTCATATATATTTAGTAAAAAAATAATTTTGACATTACAAACAGGCACTTCAATTTTATTTATAATTTATCAATGTCTTAGATGCAAGACGGCTTGACAGGAACGACTGACTCTCGTCAGTCGCCGCTGTTTCAGGATTGCATTGTGCCTACCATCAGGCACAATGCCGTCACTTTAACGAGCTACTAAAAAAAAAGGATTTTTATTATTTATATACTATATTATATATAAAAGATATATTTTATATTATGTTATTTTTTTCAATTTCAAACAACCCATCAATTTTTTGTTTTAAGAATAAGACTAAAACCAAAACGCATTTACTTACAAACTCTTCTCTCATACTAAAGTCGCCGTGTGTCATTCAAATTACTATAGCTTTTGATTGAATGAATCAATTTTATTGAAATGGTGTTTTGATGTTAACCCGAAATACGTTTTATAATTATCTTAAAAAAATACTCTTAATGCTTTCTAATTGATACCTGCACAAACAAACAAACAGACATTTCTAAAAATGATATAAATGGGTTTAATTACCTATTTTTAGTTCCTTGCAATAATTATTTTCACAAAAATCGTAAATGTACAGACACGTGAAATTTACGAGTTATTTATTAGTATAGAAAACGCTTGTTGACTGTTTAGGCTAAAAAAATGGTTTGCATAACGGCAACCACCCCATCCTCGTCCTGTCCTTTCCCAGCCCCTTTTTTTTGCTCTTAACGCTCTTGCTATCGTGTCGTGCGCGAGACCGACCGAAAAAGAAACGTGCGCGTAATCATACAATAAGAAACTCAATTAGTTTAATAAAGGTGAAAATAAGTGAAGTTGGTACATCCGAGGGAGAAGAGGAGGCCTCCTACACGCAGCGTATTCAGCATTACGGTGAGTCCTGTTTTTCCTTCCGTTCATTGTCGTTGTGCAGCCATAATTGAATTTGGGGTAAAAATAATAATTAGAATACTAAAGAGAATTAAGTCTAAACAAGGGTCAGCGCAATAACATTGACATTTGTCTTGAAATGCCTTGATAGGTTCACTCCGGTTTTCAGCCAAATATTTAGACTATTCAACTGGCACTAGCAGGAGAGTACTACAATGACCAGAACCCTGATTATTGGCGCGTATATCCCACAGGTGTATCCTAAAGCTATCCGCTTTACAAAAAAGAAATAAGCCGCTTGTAGAACCTATCTAGTGTCCAAGTTAGTTGTTAGATGTTGGCGGCTGCAAGAGTTTACCTAGTTAGGGATTGGGCAAGTCTTGGCCGTTGCCGGAGGGAAACTCGAGATTTATATAAAGATTTTCATGCAACTACCAAACTCTATAGCAAAAAAAATATCCATGCATTACTGCACAAATATGCACTTACATACAAGGATTTCTCGGTTCAGATGCCAGATGTAATTCCAATTTTTTTGATTTTAGTTTTGATTGTAGTGACTTCTGTAAATTTGGTGAAGTATATACTTACTACCTCATACTTTTTATTGTTTCTCCAAATTGAGTCAATGTTGATGATCGGAAGGACCGCTTCTGCGTACTTTTGATAGTTAGGCCATTTAAGTCATTTAAACTTCTGTTTGAGCTGCTACTCGAGACGAAATTCTGGCCCTTGCAGAACCAATGCACCTGTGTGTAGTATGAAGGAGTGAAGAGTTTGCAAGGGGTGTATGTTATGATAGTGTATGAAAGTGTTACTGTACTAAGCTGGTGTCGGGTACAGAAGCCTTCCCCGGTTGGAGATCAGAACACGTCTCACTCTCGGAGGGGTCCCGACGTGTGTATCGGAGCAAAGTTAGCAGTAAGTCCCCGGCCGCTGAAAAAATTGTTTCACAGGCGTTTGCCCAAGCACGCTTGAATCTTCGAATGCGGCTTTACACTTACTGATAAAGTAAGATGCTCTTTAAGAACTGTAACTATCACTAAGAGATGGGTATTCATGGAGACTCGTTATTACACCGATATCCTTGTCATAATCATAACAACTAAGTGCTAACAATGATGCCATTGAATATAGACACACAAGTTTCTGGACTAGTTCTATTATTTCTTTAGCCTATTTTTATGTTTTATAGTAGTTGTATGCGCCCATTGGACAATAGTTATTATTGGTAATTAATAGATAGAAAAATTAAGAGATTCAATTTAAAAAAAAAATACTACTATTTAAACGAATAGAGCAGCAGCATCAGCAGATGACAAATAAAAAATATAACTAAAGAAAATAGGTTGCTCTTCAACTGTTATCAGGAAAGACAGCGGTTCATTAGCCAACATAAATACAAATATAAAATTAATATGAATAAAGTTATATTCGCAACAGTTTATATTAGCCGACCGTGGATTTGGTGGCATCATATCAGTAATTGACTATTGGAAACTGTAACTCTGTTAGCCTGAATACATAAATACTTAAAGACTTCCTGACTGAATGTTTACGCATAAATTACTATCTATTTCATAATGTTTGAGAACAGAGCGTTTCCTTTCGGAAGTTTTAATTCGCAAATTTACAGAATACAAAACAAACATTTTTATCTACATATATATGGGTAAAGATAAAATATTTAACATAAGAGAATTTTCTTCTCTATTTATCAACTTATTCTCTTTATTTTCATTTGTTTAGTGTTGTCAATAAAATTAAATTTTAGAAAAATTTTCAATAATGGTTATGCACGAATTAAAATAATATTGCAAGGTGTAAAACATATATCATTCGACTGTTGTTAGATATTATAGCTAATTTATTTAAAATCAGTTAATTTTAACGGGTTTTTACGCGTTACCTTTGGTTTTTTTCTTCCTATCCCGACGTTTCGGCTGGGTTTCACCAACCGTGGTCACGGGCTGACTGGTGGTGTGCGGCGTCGCCAAACGCGTTGAGGGGTATTTTGATGAACTACCCCCGTTTGGTCTTTATATTTATTACAGTCACAACACACAACACTAACAGTATCCATCGACGATGCCTGTGACGATAAAGTCCGCCAGTCAGCCCGTGACCACGGTTGGTGAAACCCAGCCGAAACGTCGGGATAGGAAGAAAAAAACCAAAGGTAACGCGTAAAAACCCGTTAAAATTAACTGATTTTAAATATGGAACGCGAAAACTTAAAAAAATATAGCTAATTTATTGTTTTAAAATATATTGTCTGATATTTTGACCTTAAATTTTGAAATAATAAGCAATGTAGATAGATTTTTTAACTTATCAGTGGCAGCTTGATTATTATTATAACACGTTACAAACATATTTTCGAAGCGTGTGTTCTATTCAAACGCGCTTTTCAGTACTAACTTAGTTTAGTCCTCAACTTGAATAGAGATTATACGTAATAGTTTCTGGGTAGTTTGTTACGTATTCAGGCCTCGTTCGCTTTTAGTCGGGTTCGGTCGTTCACGTGGCCCCGCTCTCTATGTATTCGGTTGGAGAGAAATCGCGAGAAAAAATATTGAAAGCTTCCAAATGTACTCCGCCTTAGTTTATGTACTGTGTAGATCTATAGCAACTATTTTTATATTTACCACGAGCTTTTTCTTCTTAGCTTAAATCGAAATCACAGTTTTTTTATTTACATTCGACTCAAGCTAATTCGATGGCCATTAGTTTTTTTTATAGCAACTCTACCTGAGTGTGAGTGGGGTATGTGTAAGTATATTAAAATTTTAAATAAACCATATATTCCGAAAAGCTGCCTTACAACTCCGTTTGGCTTATTTGAGTTTCCGTACACGACGTTTGGCCTACGCAATGCGCCGTAAAATTTTCAATAGTTTATGGACGAGGTACACCTCTGGACTAGATGATTATGCTTCTGCTTTTTAGATGACGTTTTATACATTTCTCCCACTCTAGAACAACATAAAGAGCACCTGCGGTGCCTACTCACGGGGCTCACTAAGGTTTAGGTTATCCAAGATTTCCCGATGCCCAAGACTCCAACGATCTTTTCTGGGTGCAATAATTTATTATAGGCGCTTTATACATAACGCAACTCATATAGAGGCAGCACTAAACGCTGTACTGGTTGAAAATAAAACCACTCAAAATCGCTTCATCTTCGCATAAATGGTACAAAATTAAATGACCTGATCGAGGTTTACTGTGACACCTACAGTACGCCTGGCGACACAACAGTTAATCTGCCCAGGGATAATAACATAAAATAACTTAGCTTAGCCCGTTTCCTATCCCTACATCGATTTTCTACAAGGTTCTCTCATACGTATCTCTATGTTGTCAGATCTTTATCTTGCTCCTCTGATTACAGATATTTATCCACCGTACCCTGGGCTCTACAAGATCATCAAGCGACAACCCAAATATTTTAAGTTCGAAGTGTATGATACGGAAGTTACCTTAAGTACTCACCGACTAAAGCTAACATACGTCATTCGAGAACCAGATCAGTTACTGCTGGTTCTTAATGAAGTAATTTCGCCATCTGCGTTTAAGGCTGGAGGAAACGAGGAGAATAAGAAGACGAGATTTGGTCTTCGGGTGCGTTTTTCAGAATTTTATTAGCTGCATTGACACTCTCTGCGGGGGAACCAACAGCCCCGACCGATATAGCTGAGTCACGTACATATATATATAAGTAAGGAGTACTGCAGCCCCAAGTACATCTACTCTCATAGAAGGTATGGTGACACAGATTGATTTTACATTAGATAAAAAAAAATATTTTGATTTTACATTTTACATCAGATTTTACCGAGTTAACCATTAGTTAGATAAATTGTAATATGAATAGATTTATTAGGATATATATTGTATATATATATAGTTTTTTATATGATAAAGAATTATATATATTATATTTATAAAAAAAAGAACCAGATTGAGTTTCTTGCCGGCTCTTTTCGACTGAGTTGTTTTTCGAACCGGTGGTAGTGTTTTAGACGTTCATAGGCGCATTCTTAGGGCCTAAATTGAATAAATATTTTTTGATTTGGATTTTGATATATGTGCCGAGGGGCGACCGGTGCGATCTTGTGGAATTTGTCCGCCAATTCTGTCCACGGGCGAGTCAATTTGTGAAGCGCCGTTATATAGCAAACGACTCAAACACGGAACTCAAAATTCCTCATGGACCGCTGGTCCAGTTAAATATTGCAGGTGCCTGAAAAACTGGGCAGGTTTACTATTACCAAGCTCTTCGTACATTTATAATTGTTTGACTTTTCTCGTCTAATGTTGCGGGTAACCGTTTTTAATTTATCATACTTGTTTTTCGCTTGTTAGCTAGTATCTTTCTTTTCAGATGCATACTGGTAATCTAACATGTCTAAGATGTGATAAAATTTTGTGAGATCTACCGTTACGTTAAGGCAAATTGACTTTCCATATGAGCGAACCAACACACAGGGTTCCTCGGGCTAAAGTGCGCACCCTACACGCAGTATTTATGTTTGCACATTCATCCGTATGCCTGTCGAGGTCATCAATTGTAGTTACACCGTTAATTTGTAATTTAATTATTATTGATGATTTTTTAATATAACTAAATAAGCTTGTGCATAAATATGAGCTGCTTATTGTGAGATTTATGAAAAGCATATTCTTGTCTAAGACAATGTGTACTAAGCTGCCCTATAGCTAACTTCACAAAAGTGGCCCGTAGCTATATTCAAATACAAGGATCTATAGAGAGTACCGTTCAATAAAATGTCAAAATCATAAAACAATAAACTCAAGTAGGAGAAGTGAATAATGCGCTCCGTTTACATAAATCGAAATATTTTTAAATTCACTCATCAGGCGAGAGGATAATTTATGAAATGAGGCACTCCCAGTAATTGCTCGTTATTCGTTGAAAATAAATACAAAGTGTATACACTTGCCAGAAGAGAAAAATAAAACGAAAATAAATTATCGCTTTGTTTTATAAAATGTGTTTTTTTTATCATATACATAAATCAAGTCCTTCTTGAGAGGTTTTATGTTTTAAGATAATTAATCTTAATTTTGTTAATGATTCTAAATTGTTTCTTCTTTAATTTAAATATTTTTGCATTATTTTAAGTAAATATTAATAACTTAGTAAAGCAAACTTTTAATTATTTAAATAAAATTACTAATACAATATCGTTTAGCGCTCATTGGTCGTAATCTTAAATTACCGATACTGTTTATTAAATATTTAATTTAAATTATTTCCTTAAAGTAGTTTATAATTTTTTGTATATTTAATGAGTAAAAATGCTGCCTAGTGAAAGTTATATTCGTGTAAAGATTTAATAAAACATCAACAGAATGCGATAGCGCAATGGATAGTCCGGCCGTATTCCCTGTCAGTGGACGCGGGTCCATATCCTCCTATCTAACTCTAAAATCAGCCTGAACTTACGGGGAAGGAAAATATCGTGAGGAAACCATAGCATGGTGGTAGGGCATTTCCTAATAATGCCCGACTGGGTAGCTACCACCCTCAAGTTGGAAAACCTGTCGCCAAATAATAATAGGTATGTTCCGGAAGCATCACTTGAAAAACCAGTACCTCTAGACTATGTGTGTTTACCATCCTGAACCACATCTTCACTAAAATCAGGTGAGATTGTGGTCAAAGCACTAAATCCTATAAAAAAAAAAAGGATAGAGGGCATTTTAATAACTCTAACTTAATGATAAGTGGTTCTTCCCAACTACGGCATCAGACAAGCGAAGTAAATTGTATTCGAACTCCATTATAACCTAGTATCTTAGTTACGCTACCTATCACTAGAAAGCGCTGAAATAAAATAAATAATAATTACCGATCAATAATAATCTAGTTATATTAATCAAATAATAACTATATTGCAAAAACTTATTTATAAATATTCAAGTGTAAACTGTGCTATCAAAATAATTATTCAGGGGCTAAAAAACTGCAAAAACTTCAGATATTATCCATCAACTGAGTACAGATATACACTTCGACAACGTTAGCTCAGTGCTAGCAATAAAACAGCAACACCAAGCTGCGTTCACAATACTACATTTCACTCCACACAGAGACAGTAGCAAGAATCGATAACCTTCAATCTTTTTTTGACCAAATTCAATTAGAAATGTCAAAACAAACCGATGACATAATGCTACGAATTGGGGAAAAAATTAGCTCCTTTTAGTCTAGAAACACAGGAATTAAGGGCAGAATATGAGAAACTGTAAGAAAAGATATACAATCTTGAAAAACATAAAAGACTCAACAACTTAATTTTATATGGAGTAAAAGAAACTGAAAATTCAACTGCCAATCTCATCGAAATTATTAAAAAGAAATTTAAATATTACTTTTGAAAATAGGGTTGTAAACATGATCTACAGAATTGGCAAAAATATCACAGATAATGGAAAGGAAAGACCAATCTTCCTAACATTCGTTAACAGAGGTTAACTGGAAGAAAAATGAGATAGGTGCTAATAAAAAGAAATTGCAAAATATGTATGTGTCTGAAGGCTATCCGAGAGAAATCCTCGGCACGAGAAAGAAACTGCACAAAAAGTACAAGCAGAATTAAACTAGAAACTAGACGAAACGAAATTAACATAGAACGAGGAGTTAGACAGGGAGACCCTCTTTCCCCGAAGCCGTTTAAAGCAGTACTTGAAAATATTTTTCGAAAACTAGACTGGAAAAACAGAGGACTAAAATAAACGGACACTATTTAAACCATTTAAGGTTCGCTGATGATATTGTTGTAATCGCTGAAACTGCTAAAGACCTAGAGAAAATGATGAGATCACTAGACTGCGAAAGTTCCAAAATCGGCCTGGAAATGATAACTAAGATATTAACTAACAATCGCGAGCATCCGATAGTGATAAAAGGTAACAATATAGAATACGTCAGCGAATACATCTACTTGGGGAAGAAAATGTCATTCAAAACGTCAAGCAACGAAAAGGAAGTAACAAGAAGAATCAAATAAAGGGAACTATAGCTTGCACATGAAAAGGGCAATGTTTCACACATGCCTATTACCCTGCTTGCTTTATGCTTGCCAAACTTTGACGTTTACAAACAAAATAAAACAAAAAAATCAAATGGAAAGTAGCATGTTGAAAATTATAAGAATACACGAAATTAGGAGCGAAAACATTCGTCAAAAACTAAAATCACCGATGAGCAGGTACGCGCTTTTACTTAAGTGGAGATGGGCCAGACACATTTGACGACACTCAGACAGAAGATGGACCATTGCAGCCCCACGATGGAAAGGACCAATGGGGAAAACGAATGTTTTTCAACCATTAAGACGGTGGGCTGATGACTTAATACGCGTAGCAGAAAACGACTGGATAAAGTCAGGCAAGGACAGAAAGTCATGGAAAAGGATGGAGGAGACAGGGATTCAAATCTCATAAATAATACTAACATTAATTATAAGCAACATCTCTTAAATTTCATCAACAACTTACTAACAAACATTGAAATATAAATCGAAAGTGAGATCTGGAGTAAATGGCTTTATTATTATTATTCTACCAATTTTTTTAACACTTAGTCCCACAATCACAATTGATGTTAAAGTTACTATTAAAGCTATGCTTCAAGGGCTTGAAATGTACTAGATAGTACCTATTCCATTTTTACTGCAAGCCCTAGTTGGAACAATACTTGATGATAGCTAGTTGGGTTAAAATAACTACGATAATAAACTAAGAAATCCTTCAAACAGTAGACATTGTACTCGTAGCTGTGAAAATGGCAGGACTGTTTTACAGCGAATCGTTTGGCGATAAGCGAGCCCTTCCCCGGATACGTCGCACGGACGGTTCCGGCGGACTATCCGCGGAACGATCCAAGACGGACATCAGTCAAGATTAGAGCCTGCGGACCACGACTTCTATTCTACATTAAAACCGATATTCTTCATTTGGGAAATGTAACTTGAATTCTTGAATATTTTGGGTAAGTGTACGAAAGTTGTATATTGTGTAAAACGTTGTTGGGAAACTATTGATTTTTAATTTGTCCCAATTATTCCCAATTCAAATTTTCTCAACAAGTATGATAATTTTACATTTAAATTATTTCCTGTCTAGTGCAAAACAAAGAGTTCATCGGTTTGAACGACACGTCTGGTAGACGGATATAGCGGTCACTCTGACTTCCACTTGACTACATACTCGTACTACCATTATCACAGTCACTTTCATTTCACTACCTTGTTAAAAAGAGAAGGTTTTTTTTTTAGGATTCCGTCCTCGTAAAAAAATGATATCTTTATAAGATCAATTTAGCAGTTCTTTAAATCTAAACTGTAGTTGACTTTCAAATGGCGCAGCGGGTAGTGTCCGGGTAGAATCCGGCCGATTCCGCGTCAATCGACGTGGGTTCGATCTCCACCTATCTGACTCTAAAATCGGCCTGAACTTTCTGTGAAGGAAAAACCTAATAACAAATAAACCATAATTCTCATTTATTACATTAAAATTTGTTTAAATTGTTCTGCAAACGTGTACTTTAGAAATTTAAAAACATATTAATTCAAAAAGGGAGATACATTTTTTTTTTTAAATTTCAAATCAGAATTCATGTTTTGTCAGGACTCGATCTCCACTCGGCAGAAGGATTAAAGTCGAATGTAATATAATTGATTCATTCCTCTCGGATGTGTTTGTTTTAACCATTTCCGTCTTTGTTTTTTTAGGATTAGCCAGTCGAATAATAGAATTACGTTTCGGTTTTTAAAATAAAAGAAATGAACGCAAACATGCAAAAGCAAACGCTTATGGCTGTACTAACGGCCGCATTCATAGTTGTCATAAAGTATTCTAAATTACTAATAGTAATAGTTCATTATTGCAAAGGCCGTGAAATAGGCAACTGCAGGTCGAGTATGAGTTCGACAGGCAATTGCTATTTCCGCCGAGGCATATATAGTGCTTTTCTCAAAAGAATCCAGGGAAACAAAACATACTTTTCATATTATACGTTTAATTTAATTAATATCAAAAGTTACATTAGTCATATTGGATATAGCGGTAGATAGATAAATATGCTGTTTTGAGTTGGATGGCTGTGGATGTTGACAAGTGGTCAGCGGGTGAGATTCTGTTTCCGAATTAGGTTGCAGTGTGATGTTTTGATTATTTTATTATTTATATCAGTTTTGATTTCAATTGAGTCCTCAATGTAGACTTCAGCCATTTTATCAGACTTCCAGCCTCCGCGTCTTTTCAGAGTCACCAAATTCGCTCCACAATCTTCCAGAAGAGTGGCTGAAGACCTACGGAAACAATGTCCAGTGTATCATTCAAGATTTGTCAAGTTTAAATAAGTTGCTATTTCTTTAGGTATTTTAGCTATTTTGTATCCTTCAAAGACCTGCTTCGTGCACTTCTCTTTCTGAAAATTTAGAAAAAACCTACCTGATGTTGTGTTGGACGAAGATTATAATATTTTTTACATATATTAAGAACTCTCTTCGGATTACACATTTCCGGTCAATCTTTGTTTTAGTGTCGCGTGATGTTATTATTGCTTTAAAATCAAGAAATTCTATGTCTTTTGTGGTAAAATTATAAAGTTCGATATTCCGACATGCTCCGTTAACGCCTAATATCATAGCAACCTGTAACAAACAAAACTAAATATCAAGCTACAGTCACGGACAGTATATTTAATAATACTCATAAATCTTGTGTATTCAACCAAATGCAGCCGGCCATTTTGGCTTAATTGTATCTCAAATAAATAATGAATAATTATTTACTTTTGTCGCTAAATATATGTATATCATCTGGGCTTTATGCTTTTGCCAGTAAAATTTTTCGATTTTTTGCTTTTGAATCCGGACGATTGTCGTTTAAGAAAAATAGTTAAATTTCCATAATTTTTCCAGTTAATGCCGTTTTTAACACGGTCTTTAATCTGGCGGAATACAATCAATCTCTATTTCACTCTCTGAACCGTTGGAACTCACTTTAATTATTAAATTTGTTTTTTAAATATGTAAATAACAAATCAAGAAGAATTTTCAGCTTTGCCGCCAATTTTGTATTTATCATCTGTGGCGAAAGCCAAGCGCATTTATGACTATACAGCCACGTGAACGCAATTTGTACTAAGTAAAGAAACTTACTATGGTATACCACGAATGATAAAAGAGATCCAATCAAAGAGTATTTAATAACCCCAGCACTCTGTTTCATACAACATTGCTGGAGCGTTGTAATGTTCTAAATTCAAAAAACGCTCCTGAAAAGGATTTTATTTTCTTTGTCCGTAAATTCGATACTTCGCGTGTTCTCTTTTCGAAAATAATGACAATATTTTCAAGCATGTTTGAGAAAAAGTATTTTACTCTGTATAATTTTAATATTTAAATCTCATAAAGTTATTATTATTATTAATAACTATTTCCGTTACCTACATAGGTAATAACTTACTGTGTTGTATTTTTAACAGACTTCATTAAAATTTCTACAAATTCGTCCATGTACGTAAAAATATCAAATATAAACATATACACATAATAAAATAGTAGATTTTCTCATAACTATATCTTTACTAATAAATAAAATTAAAGTGTCTGTTTGTAATGTCAAAATTATTTATTTTTACTTTAGTATGATATGAATGGATACTCGAAACCTATGCCAAAAATGAAATTATTAGTTTTGTCTGTCTGTCTGTCTGTTTGTTACGGATAATCTCCGGAACGGCTGGACGGATTTTGACGGCACTTTTTTTGGTAGATAGCTGAAGTTACTCCGGGTAACTTAGAGTAACTTTTGATTTTCGAAAATAACTAGGGATCCGTATAAAAAAAATAAAAACTCATAAAAAATTTAATAAAATCCGATTCAAAGCACAGTAGTACGGGCAAGTGGTGCTTGAATTTATGAAAACTATTTTTACTTTATCTTAGTACTAAACAAAAATGAGGGTTCCGTATTAAAAATAATGCAGTGAAGAATACATGAAACGCGGGCGCAGCCACGAGCACGCAGCTCGTGCTAGTGCTAGTGCAGCACGCTAGTGGGTTATATAAGTAACAAAAACATTAGTCATTGGCTGTTTCTGAAAAAATATAGGCGTTTCCTTGTCGTTAAGATAACATTACTTAAGATAGACAAGTATAACAGATAATTCCTATCCTATTTCACTCATAAGCAACTCACACTTCGATAGAACGTATAAAAATACGATGAAACTATAGCAAAAACTCGTACAAACAGATCCTCTCGGTTTATAAAATTCAAATCATAACGAGCCACATCGAAACCGGTGAGAAAGGCGAGTCCTCGGGGAGACCGGGATCCCGTATCCATTAAAACTTGAATTAACACTCGACTTCTGTCATTCGATGCCGTATTTTATACTCTTGGGATGTTTATGTGACGAAGGTAATGTTTTATATATCCATTTCGAATTGTCACATTGTTCTATTTTATATAAATGTGTTTGAATGTTATGATATACGAAGTGACGTCACCCGAAGCGCTGATAGCTTTGTTATAGTGTCACCAGTGTGTTATTATGATTGTGGTTAAGGACTAGATCTCTAAAGATTAAAAAAGACGTGCCACAACGGGAACATTTATGGAGTATATGATATGTACCGTCTATTATTTATTTATATAACTAGCTGCCCGGACAGACTTCGTTCTGTCAAAAGCTAATAGTAAAAATGAAATAAATATAACGTTTTTCCGACTGCAATACTTTATAAACTTGATGATGCTTATTCTAATGCTTTCTGGTATACAATATTTTTGTTTGGTGACTTGGCGCGTAAACAAATAAAGCTGACGGTTTCCCAACGCAGGAACAGGCAACAACATGAGAGAAGCGTTGTTTAGAAAATATTGATCATTTTGCAATTTAACACGCATATTCTTTTATATCTTTAGTATCTCTTAATTAGTGATGTATTTCCACAAAATGGACGATTTCAAACATGCATAGAGTTCATCCGCTGACGTTTACCGATGTCAATTTATTATTTAAACATGTCTTCAATTATTATCAATGCCTCGTTGTGAATTTCTTCTGTGTATTTTAAATGTTTATTACCTGTTTTAGGGCTCATTTGATGCCAGATATCGTCACACATATCATCTTTTTATTTGATCCATAAATCAATTGGTTTTGACGGGAAGCATGTGGATATAATTATAGAAAAAAACATAACATAAGCTCACGCCTGTTATCCCCTAAGGGTTAGGCAGAGGTGAAATAGCGAACTACACCACACACATTTCGCCGAGCCTAGTTCCGTCCCAGATGTGACAGGGGGCGAGCCTGTCACCTTATCGGGCATAAATACCAAACTCCGGGATGATATTGAATAGAAAAACCCAATATCACTTGACCCGACCCGGGGATCGCACCCGAGACCTCAGAACAGCAGTCGCACGGTAATACAACTGCGCCAACGAGGTAGTATTATAGAAAACAATTTTTATATTTGCTGGGGTTATGAAGAAATTACAGTATCATTTAAGGTTTGATCCCAATGGGTATCATTTTTTAACAGTTGCACAGGCTTCTATGTAAGAGCCACCTTTTTCATCATTTCGTAATCGTTCGTAATTGTTGGAATGATGTTTGGCCCCGAATATTGACTAACAGTAATCGCATATAGAAACACTCATTATTGCTTGGATGGACAGAAAAAATTCGACCAATGGCATCAGTGGAATATACATTTCGGTAGTCTGGAACTGGATTTCCTTGCTTCCGTCGTTGTCATTTTTTGAGGGTTGTATTCAAAGTGTAATATTTTGGCATTTCCAAGTATTTCAGTGTTCGGGCAAAATCATCATTCTGACACATATCAAAAAAACTGGTCAAGGTCGTAAATGGTTGGGTGCATAACTCGCTGTAGTACATTCTGTGGAATAAAATATACTCTTGGGCTATTCTCTAAGTGGACTGTTAAATGAACTACAGTGGGGTATATTTCATGAATGGAAAAATATAAAAAAAACGCCAATTTGGTTCATTACTGCTAACGTAACGGCCCATTTGGTATTGGTTAACTTTTATCAATAGAATTCTCAGCACTAACTCCAATCACAGCCATATCACAACATTTGTTACATATTTGCAAGTGGATTTTATAGATTTGACGGCATGGCAACATTGAAATTGCATTGAAACGCCTTGCGTTTTGTGCTACGGGAGTTTTATCAGCTCTGGTTACATTTTTATGATTATCACATGGCATGTGATTCAATGAAGAAGAAAATATTTTTATTCCAGCAAACACACTAACACACAATTCACAAAAGTAACAATATACTTAATAAAATTCTACTTAAAAAACGCGTGAGCGTCAACTAGGACCTCAAAGAGGTCTCTAGAAGCTGCACTTGGGTCATAAGTCTCGGGAGTTAACGGCGTTTGTTTGTTTAAGATTTATTTTTAAAATTTAAATGATTAAATTCCCCAATAGACTTAGATATTATAGCGAAGCCATGCCTTTGAAGAAAGGGTCATGTTTTTTCTAATTTTTATTATTCAATCTATATTCTTTTTTCCGACATATGTATTGCAAAATTAATTGGGTTCAAACTTTTGAGTTACTTTGTCTCATTATGCTTCTGCCTTCATGTAGATAGTGATAAGTCCACCATAGTCACTGACTTTAGCTACTCGTGTTCTGAGAGTAGCAAATATATATGCCGTTTTCTAAATTTACGGTACTTACTATATAAAAATAAATTCTACATACAAAATTAGATAAAATAATATTCAGCATCACTGCGAAAACCCAATATTACCTGCGATGATTCTAGGCGTCACTTATAAATCACAAGATATTTTATCTCTGTCCTGAACACACCGGAGTAAAGATTGAAAATAAAAAAGTACACAGACATACTGTACTTAAGTAGATCGAAAAGATCGGCCCGATACCGGAATCAATTTATACGGGGCTTAGTCTATTTAAAACGAAATTATCTCTTTACATTCGCCCTTATCCGAAGCGGTGTTCGTTTTTCGCGTTCACAATTTTCGCATCTGTTCGCATTTTACTGCGAACGCGGAACACCTTTGTTGACGAGTGTGTTTAAACAGGCCTCGAATTTCGACGTTCCCCTTTTATTTCCCTTTGTCATGGAAAATAGGTTTCCATGAGGACTTTTCTTAGGAGGGGGTGGAGAGGGAGTTCGCTTTTTTTCGTATTAACGAGACTTTTATACGTAATCGGATAAGAAGTATGTAGGTGGGTGGTGTTTATTTAAACGTTCGATTTGTTTCGATTGCAGCTTGAAATAGAAATTACAACATGTTTTTTTTATAATGGCTCGGCAAAATAACTTCAGATAATTTAATTTTAAATAAAATACAGTCTAAGAACAATGACGACAATCAATAGAGAAGAATATTTCTCATTAAATTTTTATATGGAAATATATTTTGATGATTAAAATTCTAACTCTACATTTCCACATGTAATTGAAACTCACAGGTGAAGTATTGAAGTTTATGGGAATAGTTTATGAAAACCACAATCATTAAATGGCGGCTCCATCTCGCTAGTTTTCAACACTTCCCAACTATGCGATGAGCCAGACAATCTTCGTTCATATTACACGACATCAACCTTTACCCTTTGCGGGGACGACAAAGAGCTAGCAAGTTCTTAATTGCACATAATTAATATTACTTTAATTTTAAGCCATTAACTGCAAGTTTGGTTTTACATCGCATTAGCATTTGATTTTCAAAGTTTCATTTCACAAAAGTGTTAAAATGTAAACTATACTGAACTTAGTGGCTTATACTATTGTAACTTAACTTACAACGGCCGTAGGAGATTAACTAACAGCTGACCTTACACAAGATATTTGAATGGTGTCTATGTAAACATATTGTTAGCAGCAGTTTTTATTTTATTTTAGATAACCATTTCATTTGTAATCAGTGTTGCTTACCCCTTAACGGCAACACTGATCATAATACCAAACGTGGGCGATATAAACGGAACATATAAACACTAAACACAGCTAATTATAGCGTTAATAGCGCAATACTAGGCGCCGATATGGCAGAACTTTCGCACCGAAATATCTTGGCTGTAGGCCAACGTTACATACAAATTTATGTAAAGTTTATTAAATTAATTTTATTTAATGTGCCTCCAGTGTATCTATACTGCTTTCAGATGCGAGTGCACATAAAGCTTCAATGTTAGCTTAAATTTTAACAGTTTGCGTCCATCTACATGTATCATCAATTAAAATTGCTAATTGTACTAAACTGAATTTGTATGTAACAAATGAATGAAATACAACTGGAAGTAACATCTAGACTCTCTAAATACTGTGAAACCTAGAAAATTCGTTTTTGATAGAAAACGTAAAATAAATGCGGCCAATAGTAAAATATCGAAAACGGTGGTTAGAACAAGTCTACGAAAAACTCAAGTTACGTCACGCGAGTGCTACTATGTTTCAAATATTTAAGAAAATTTGTTCATTATACTATAAATAAATGCCAAATTACGACTTAAACAAACTTACATAAATTACCCGTTATCCGGAACAGGCAGTTGAAACGCATTGCGAGGTAGTTGTACTAGTGGAAGTTTTGGACAGTTTGGCGTCCGTCCAGTAGACAGAGTTCCGGGACCTTCGAAGTAACTAATGACAGCCGAGTTTAGCCGTTAGAGACTTCAATAGTAGCATTAACCTGAAACTATAGTAATAATGGATTTGTAATTTGGATATTTTATATATCTATATATTAAAAGGAATTGTCTGTCTGTCTATCTGGGTTAGCGCGTTAATAGCTCCAGACTCAATAGAATGATTAACATAATTTGAAATGAGACTTCTTTACCCTTATGAGAGTAAAATTCCAAGATCACTTCATACCATAATAATAATATGAGCGTCACAATTTGGAATATAGAAGGATGGAGAAAAGTATTTGGAGAGAGAAAAAAAGAGATAGTAAATAATAAGCACGCTATACTTTTTAGTGTAGAATTATTTATGAGTGTAGTATTATATTCGTTATTGAGGACGCGTGCATGAACTTAGAAAGTGAATGTGCATATTTGTTATCCCTTTCTCGATTTCTGACATATATCCCTTATCAATAATTTGTTTTAAAGATTGAAAGCAAAGATGACGAAATACATTTCACTTCTGATACGTATTCTGTACACACGTTTTTTTGTACTGTGTTTCTTTTAATTCTAGGTGAATTTTCTGGTGATTTTTAAGTATATTTTATATTAGATCATATATTATAAAGATTATGAAAATAGTGTTCAAGTTAATGAAATCAATCAAAAAAATAATTTATTTGCAATTCTTTGGTACCTAAAACATTAAATATATAAAAGTCAGTCAGGCAGAAACTATTTAAACAACAGTTCCATGGAAAGCTAGTACGTACATTAACGTAAGTGTATAAACAACTATGATTAATAATTCAATTGTAGATAAAAATTCCATATGAATAAACGTTCGTCTCGATTTACAATAAGTTTAGTGAGGTCACCATAACCGGGGGGAAGAGAGCGGAGTGTTTCCACGCGAGGGAACATTGCCGGGACAAAGCGACCGAGCACAAAGGACTAACAGAATCGCTCCTATAAACTTATATCACACGACTGACTTACACTATTTCACGTCAGAATGCAGTAACTGTCGGAGCCGTTATTATGTCGGCTCAGCTGAGAGCTTGATATCAAATAAAAACCCTGATCGTGTATAAAACAGTTTACTATATCTATTATTACAATATAAAATAATGAACACATGCGGTCGCGGAGCGCCTTTAAGTGCGAGTGCGTGAGTGTCGTCGCGTGAGTGCCAGATCTCCTCTCCGTCCTCGGCACACCTCGTCCCGCCTTCAGCCTTCTATTGCTGAGCAAGACGTGCAGGTCGACAGTAACAGTAATAATTTATATTACTTACTAGCTGTGTTCCCGCGGCTGCGCCCGTGTTTCATATATTTTTATAATGCCGTAATCTAGTTTCTAATTTTTTTATACGGGACCCTAATTATTTTTACTGTAAGTGTTTACTTACCATCAGGCAAGATATTTGTATGATATCTTAATAGTAATCAAAAAGACATTTTGAATCTCACAAAGATGCTAAAGAAACTGACCACAAACCATCTCTCGAGTTTTTAAATAATTTAAAATCTCTTACTTCATCTTCCATACATTTAGCTGTGTTTCGCTACTTTTTAAATTGTAAATAATTGTATGGTTCTCAAAAAATCAGAAATCAAAAAAAAAAAAATCGATTTCCTTGGTTCTGAGATCGATTTGCTGGATCAATTTAAAGCTAAATATCTATTTTGATGCTCTTAATCGCTCAAATATCAAACAAAATTTGACAATAGGAATACAATTGGAAGCTTGCGTAAACGCCATGTTGGTGCTTTACCGGTTTTATAAATTGATTCTTCAATTAATCGCACTTAGAACGACATCCCTAATAGAGCTATCTCACAAGTTTTTGATTTATTTTAGTTAAAACTTTCGTACGTTTGTACTTGTATTGGTATATTTCTAATTTATACAAATTTATGGTTTTAATCGACAATGAACCTCGATTTTCTAGGATAAAAGATTGATTATTCTCTGAATAAATCCAACGGTAGATGTCGATTCAAAAAGATCGATTCTTCGATTAATCGATCTCAGATTGCCATCCCTATAATGTAGGACTGAATCAAAGAAAGAATCTAAGTCACATTATAGCCCTATTCTATAGTGGCTAGGTAGTAATGATAATATTATAATTAAAATATAAAAAAACAGCGTACTTTTAATCCGTGTTAGATACGTAATGCCCTTTCAACATTAAAAGAATTTGCATGTGTGAATAATTTAATTTAATTGAACCTCAGTATTGTAGAGTATTTTGTTTTCAAATTACAGATCAAATATAAAGTTTGTTTATAGTTCAGGTTTAGGAAAAACCCGTTTAAATTAATGTAATCCTAGTAATTATACTCAATAAGTAATGAAAAACGTCCTGTTTAAAGTGCAAATAGTGTACGTAGCAAATCAATCTGCACATTTATATTACGAGTTCGTGAAACGTAGGTTTGATATAATTGGGAGTCCGAATGTGATTAACGTAAGAAAAGAATGAGGTAAATTGAAAACGGGCGATAAGGGCCCCCGATCGTAACTCAAGTGTTGGACAGCCTTATCTGGAATTAAGGCCCCTGTTACGCGACGAACCATGAACTTGTATTTATAGCTCTTATACGATATTGTAATAAGTATGTAGTGTATGCTGTGAAGGTGTGAATTGTTTCGTTTTTTTTTTCTCTTTGCAGACTGTGTTAAATATATAGGCTTTTGCGGCTCTGATCAAATTAAGGTTTTGATGTCAATCGCAAGGTTACGCAGTAACGTACATTTTACAAAGTAGTGCCTTATATTTCAATTATAAAAAAGCAAAGTATGTGTTTAATTATCCTCGAAAATATAAACACCGAATAGTAAATACAAACAATTAAAGTGTGTGTGTGTATATACGTAAACTACTGATAAAATTAATTAATCTCTTGTTTAATTTTAGTATTTCGTTCTTCATAATGAAATAACAAATCCCCTATAATAATTATTGCCTCAATATATCAATTTATTTCTACGTCTGACGAAATCTTTTTTCCCAAAAAAGGCACCGTCCACCCACTGCTCGACATAAGTCACCCCCAAAGATCTCCACGACGACCGGTTTTTGCGCCACCCGCATCCAGCGGATTCTCACGACCTTCACCAGGTTGTCGATTTAACTTGTGAAAGGCATACTCACTCTACGTCTTTCGGTGCATGGTATTAGCTATTAGAGAACCCGTTGGCTCCATCGGGCATTGATTCTGCGAGCAATGAGCCCAGTCCACTGTTACTTAAGTTTAGTAATTCTTCGAGCAATGTCGGTTACTTAAGTTCTTCTGCGGATCTCCTCATTGCTGATTCGATCACGCAATGAAACTCCAAGCATAGGCCACTCCATAGGCCTTTGAGCAACTTTGATCTTTTCTATTAGGCCCATTGTGAGCGACCACGTCTCAGTGACGTATGTAATTACTGGCAACATACACTGGTCGAAGACTTTCGTCTTGAGATACTGCAGTATTTCGAACGAAAAGATTCTGCGTATCTGCCCGAACGCGGCCCGACCGAGTTGGGCACAATAAGGTATAAAAATGAATATCAAGTATAACAACGTTTTACCAAATATGTAATAACGTAGATAGAGACATGTGGCCCTGCAAATTAAAAGTCTAGTTCAGTAATCGATTATCAAAGCATATTAAGGTCGTTCCTGTCTGTCTACAGTCTTCAAGTTAAGTATGAAGAGAGGTCCTATGTCCTCAGTTACAAAATAAATCCGAAAATAATTAATTTATTAAATAAGTTGAAGCATAGCATTGTTTGATTAAGTTAAATTTACTACCTATTTGTCAGCTTTAATAAAATTACGTTTTATATTAAAACTGCGTACTATAAGTGTGAACTTGTAATAAGATATCACTTAAAAATGTTTGTGTATTCAGACTTTAGGATCGTTTTAGGTAATTTGTAAACATTTTTAAAGAAAATAGAAACACTACAGACTTGTTACTTTTCCGATTTATTGTTATGTTCAGTTCAAAGTAAAACTAGTTTTGTTTTTAAATAATATTGTCGAGAGATTGGATTAATATTTTTGTCTTCGAAAAACGACTTATTGTTATCATATAAACACGACAGTCCTGGAACAGTAATGATATTCTGACAAGTTCCGTTGTCCCGGGACAAATCATAATAAGTTACAGTATTGGAGGGATGCAAGTTGCTTTGTTAAATTTAATCCAAATTTCGAATGTACATGGACGAGAAAATAGAATAATTACTGGATTTATATGTATGTTATAATCCTAATATTTGGGTAGTTATTACTACATTATTTAAACTTGTATATTTCACTGATGGATAGAATGATTTATTGTATTAGATACATCGTATTTCATTTTATCGAAATGCAAAAAATAAGGTCTTTCTTTTATTTCCGTAGACATACCAATAATGTACCAACGAATTCTTCGTCGAAGGATCTTTCTTCAACCCACTTATCCAATAACGATCCCTAGCTTTAGGTGAGGGAAAACATCGTGAGGAAACTATAGCATGGTGGTAAGGCATTTTCTAATGATGCTCGTCTGAACAGCTATCAGCTTCAAGTTCGTCAAGCATCACTTCAAAATATATACTTCTAGGCTTAGTTCATCGTCACTAAGTACTAGGTGAGATTGTGTTCACAGCACTAAAATATGTTACAAAATTATTCCACAAGATCTCTTTTTTTTTCTTTAATTCAAATTAGAAACGAAATACGTCTAATAAAGTAAATGTCACTTTCAATAATCACTGACAGCAGGGTTATTTTTCAACAAAAAAAAAAAACACGTTTACGAGTTGGTGCCGGAGCGCCTTCAACTGTTTTACTTTATATAAGTTAATTTCAATTGGATTCACTCGACGCGAGCTCACACTGCTCATTCTGATTACATCGTGGGTGTACACACACATCTCTCGGATTTACTTCCGCTTTAGAATCGGGTAACCAAACGATGCTATTCACGGGACTTTTGTATTAAATGAACGGTACAAGTTTAAATAGAGCATTATCTTGTGACGCAAATTCAATTACGGTAGGTTTCAAATTATTGGGTACTAAATCCAGGATACGAGAAAAGTTTAATTATTAATTTTCATACGGTGTTAACACCAAAAGCTCGTCCATGACTTCTAAACAAAAATTATTATTATTATTATTTTTTTTTTATTTTTTTTTTAAGCCCCCTATCCTCAGACATAGATCCGAGATCTTGTTTGCGCTACTTATAGCTAGCTTAATCTTATTTTAAAAATCTTATTCTAGTTATAGCCATCAACATTTCTTATTCTACTTTTATTTTCTTTTTCTTTTTTTTCTTTTTTTTGCCATCATTTATTCTGTCGCTTTTAATTTTTATTATCTTCTGCCTAGTTGTCCTTTATTTTATTTTTGTTTATTTATTTCGGATTCCTGCGATTTTCGCCACCGCTGCCATAAACTTGAGGGTAGCCTCGCGGGAATCGTCGTTATTAATTAAAAGTGGAAAATTTTGGATGGTCATCATCAAGCCGGTCATTACCTCCAGGTCACTACGGGACGAACCGAATCTGGGACAGTCTATTAGAAGATGGTAGACTGTCTCGGCGGTATTCGGGTCGCAAAACACACGCGGCACTGTCTTTCAGCTTGAACCTGTGCAGGTACGCCGCGAAACCCCCGTGGCCTGTTAACATCTGCACATGGGGGGCGCGAGACGAGTCTTTTTGAGGATACGGTGAGCATCCTGAATCCTCGCAAAGAATGCCCGCGTCAAAAAAACAAAAATTGGAATCAATTGATTGTTGAACAGAACAGCAAAATGCTATAATAGTTTACCTATTATATTTTTGTTTATAATAATTTATTTATATTGATTTTTAGTAAGTTTTGTCATCAGTCTTCGATTACTTTGAATACTTTAAACATTTTTACATCAGTTGCTGCATCATTTTATGAACATAACTATATGAGAATTGAAGAGTTATATTTTTTTTTTAGTCCGCCGCCTGTTTCCCCCCTTTTTTTTTTTACGGGGGGAAATGCATTTACGCACTACCCTTATCTATTGTATTTGAAGGATCAGAGTCCCCCAAATACAATAGATAAGGGGGCACGGAGTGACGAGTTCCGTGCCAGTGTGGGACTCACCCGGGCGAGAGTCGCCCGGAAATACCCACTAAAACCCCCCGGGGCCGTCCGCTGCATTTGGGATGGGGGCGACACGGGGTGGCTTTCGCAAGCACCGCGTCGCCACCTGTATCCCCCTGGCATGACCAGGGACCTTTTTATGGCGTTTGTTTATTATGATCTTTTTTGTTTTTTTTTTTTGTTGCGTGTTCTTTTGCATTATTATTCTTTTCTTTTGTATTGCTTTTCTTTATTTACTCATTGTTTCATTATGTCTAACAATAATAATAGTAATTCCAGTTTTGCTATACATATACAATATAAGAGTTATATTGTCTCGATAGTTTTAGTCTTTCTGAAGTAATATTTATTAACACTATACAAATAATTTAAACTACATGGTCACTTTAACCAAGGATTAGTTCTAAACCGTTGCGAAGTTCCACTAAATTGTGCGATGTACGCTTTGTACACCGACACGTGTGTACTGCAACCAGATTTAGAATCTACACGAGTTCTCAGAGTGGTCTCCTTAGTATTATTGCCTTAGTAATGTGTCCTCGGATCACTTGAACTTAAAGGATTTTCGGAGTAAACATATTCATTGATTAATTTAATTTGTGATTGTTAAAAGTACTGACGTACCTTACTCTGGAGTGGCGCCATATCAACATTTGGAGAGGAACTCTTCTATCACAAACGTAAAACAATATTATAAAGTATGTAAATAATTATTGGTAAATAAATAATTACTTGCACTTCCTACTACCAAGTTAACTAAACAATTCGGATATATATTTTCTAGCTTACGTAGTAAACGTCAGACACGGCGATAAGTTACACCCCTATTCAAAACGCAACACATATAATATTTTGGATATTTTAAAGTTAAAAATAATAAACGGAAATATAGAACTTGGCTTGGAATTTAACAACAGGTACTCTGGGTTTTATTTTGAATTTGGCATATCTTATATCATCACGACAATATTCTTTCATTATAAGCCCAGGTTCTATGAAGGAATCAAACTCACTGAGCGTGTATCAACAATCGTCTGTTATCATGATTGGCTTCATTGTTATGGGTGATTGCGTCAGTAATTACTATCAAAATTACTCCTGCACACAACACAAATTCGCCAAACGTTATTACGTTATTTGCTTGTAATATTATATCATAGTAGGTTTTAGTTAAAATTCAAGAGTTTTTCATCGGTTTTTATTAATAAATATTGAAAAAAAATTTACTCGGAAACAAATAAAGAAATACTTTTTTACTCACGAAAAGGTGCTTATGAACGTCAAAACTCTACCACTCGTTGGTAAAACAAGAACCCGAGTAGATGTGACAAGAAACCAGATCTGGTTTATCTTTGTTTATTTTTAGATACAACTTCATAGTTCTGATCGGATTTAGAGGAAACAGAGAGAGGTGTCATTTCCAGGTAACAGTAATGTTCACTTAAAGGACCACTTTATTTTCAAGACTAAAACTTGCTTCTATGTCTACATAGTGCTCAGCAATCATTAAAGTAAAGTAGAGGAAGTAGAGGTTTTTACTTTATGAAATTGAGACATATATCTATCCTATGTTGAAGGACTTTATTCGATATTCAGTACATTTGAAGGGCTACGAAATAAAATTTTCAGATAATAAATGCTCCCTTTGAACTCCTACGCTTTCTCTGTCGTGAGTTTTATATAAAAAGTTATTAAACCAGCCTTTGGAAGCACTTATTGCAGTGCCGATTTTAACGCGGGGATAATAATCAAAAAATGACAGCCTCTCTCATGTACATTCGAATTTTCACTTTAGTGTCCGTTGTATAAGGCTTTCAATGGTTTGCACGTTTAACGCTGCTAGTCTTTACGGATATTACACCTCACAGTGTCGGAATATAGCGGTCTATTGAGAGTTTGCATTAATTTTGTCTACAGAGGGTAAGACTCTAAATTCCACTGACTGGTGACCAAGATATTGTTGAGTTGCTTACGGAAATTTGTTAAAAAAAGATATCTATATAATTTCGAATGTAATAATATATAATTATGAAGTATATTTAACATAATTTACGTAATAGATTGCTGGTATAATAATTCAATTAATGTTCTAATATAACTAAGCATCTCGAAAGAAATTATTACATTTTCGATGAAAACAGGAAAATTCATATTTATTATCCATCAACGTCAGAAAATATATTATTTTGAACATTCTTATATACAGGGAAACCATTTGAATTTTCCTGTCTAAGCTCTAATTAAAATTAAAGGTGCTATTATTGGCTTTACAAGTCGATCCAAAATACGTGTATTTGCTTCCTGTAACTTGTGATCGTGGAAAAATGTATCACTGCTTTTGTTATTAATTGTAAAATGTAATTTGAGTGATATATTTATTGTAAGTATTCAAAATCAAAATCAAAATCAAAATTTATTTATTCAATTTAGGCCCTAAGAAGGCGCTTATGAACGTCTAAAACACTACCACCGGTTCGGAAAACAACCCAGTCGAGAAGAGCGCAGGCGAGAAACTCGATCTGGTTCTTTTTTTTTTAATAAATTTTTTTTTGTCATATTTAAAACTATACAAATCGTAGTCTTAATAATGTTAGTGGAAGCACAGAGATGTGGGTTATTTCCAGACATCACTATCGTTCACGTAATGATCCACCCTGTAATAACCTTTTGAGATTAAAACTTG
This sequence comes from Samia ricini, assembly GCA_014132275.2. Lineage (NCBI taxonomy): Eukaryota > Metazoa > Arthropoda > Insecta > Lepidoptera > Saturniidae > Samia > Samia ricini. The sequence continues at coordinate 30,508,186 of AP028166.1, forward strand.
CTTGACATAATACTTGAACGTTATTGTCAGGTAAATCGGTAATGTTACTTGGGATCTTATTTTAAAACCGAATACTATTACCTGTAAAGCTTTTATTACACTTACTTAACCTAAAGCGTGGTTCCGGCCAACTTGTCTTTACTTCTAGTATTAAAATTATGACGATCATTCACTAGATCTAGGTTGTCTTAGTTTTTACGAATATGCATTAAGTTATCGAAGATGTATTGGGAGGGCAAAGTTAAGATATCATATTCTTGAAACTTGTTCTTTAGAGATTCGCGAGGTCCCATATTATATATTGCTATACGCTATATATTTCAGTACTCTATCCATTCATCCATTTGTGATCGATCTTGCGCCAACCACGTCCAGCGGATTCCCGCTACTTTTACCAGTTTGTCGGTCTACCTTGTGGAGGGGCAACTCACACTGCAGCTTCCGGTACGCGGCAGATATTTGTACACCCGTTGACCACAATAGGCGTCGCTTCTATGAGCAATATGCCCAGCCCACTACCCCTCACGTTTTAGCACTTCTTTGTACAATATTGTTTACTTTGGGTTTTTTGCAAATCTCCTCATTTCTGAATCAATCACGCAGTGACACTCCGAGCATACCCCTATTTATGTCTTTTTGGGTAACTTTGAGCTTTCAAATTAGGCCCATTGCAAGTGACTAAGCCGTAAGTCATCACTGGTAACATATGCTGGTCGAAGACTTTTATTCTTTGTCTTGTACTAAGCATGTTAAATTAACGGTCATTAGATGCGAATGTACCAATGACCTAATAACGATATTTATGATTAGATAGAACATCGGAAGAACAAACAAACTTATTATTTATATTCATAGCAATAAGGAAAATCTCGAGAGAAACCATAATCCGAGGAGTGATTAACGCATCATTCGCTTATTAAGAGAGAGGGAGCATCCCTCCCCGAGGATCATAGACCCTTCGCGTTATAATAGTGATCCATCAAGGTGAATGAGCTCATTATTACTTTTCACGATATTTGTATACATAACAATATTTTCTGTTTCATTACATTGAAATAAAGAACACTAATATATTTATTATTCTCTCTAAAAAAATCTCTTAAATATTACGCATAATAGATAACTAAAACTAAGGCTTTAAAAAAAGAACACGCCCATTCTCTATGACTGCACGATCTCAAACTATCGAATGAACAAAATTATACCTCTTTTATTACATTTAAAATTCGAATGCATTTTGAATTCTTCCCGATATATTCATTCATTATGTTTCGTATTTATTTAAACGTAATATGATTACTTAAATATATAAACAATGATTTTGCACTGTATTTATTCAACACAAATTGAGTACAGCGAAATAAATCCAACAAGCAATAATTAATTAAAAACGTATTATGCGGGGAAAATTGTAGTTACGTTGTACGTTTTCCAATTAATATAGATTTAAATGTATTGTATTTATAGATTTTCGATTGAAAGACCATGTGAGTAAATCTATAGGCAAATAAGTTGTTATAGTTGTAAACAAAAATGTAAGTAAATATATGAAAAAAAAAAACATACATATTTATTTAAAAAAGAAGGTAGTAACTTGGTATCCAATCGACATAGCATTAGCGCCTGCGAATATAACTGCATCTTTATATAAGAGTGAATATAGTGTTGCAGTAAAAACTGAACACCATTTACACGTACGGACCTTGTTCGAGGTAAGGGATTAACACTGCGAGGTTATTGATGATAGAATAGCGTTTCTCATATAAGTCAACTTTTTTCTTTTTTTGTTGACGGGGGGAAATGCATTTACGCACTACCCTTACCCATTGCATTAGTGAGACTGAAGTCCCCCAATGCAATGGATAAGGGGGCACGGAGGGACGTCTCCGCGCCAGTGTGGGACTCACCCGGGCGAGATTCGCCCGGAAATACCCACTAAAACCCCCCGGGGCCGTCCGCCGCATTTGGGATGGGGGCGATACGGGATTGCTAGGCATGCCACCGCGTCGCGCATGCCACCGCGTCGCTCATGCCACCGCGTCGCTCATGCCACCGCGTCGCTCATGCCACCGCGTCGCCTCATATAAGTCAACTAGATTTCTCATATAAGTGTACCTTAAACCTAGTTTAACAGAACTCACTATTATTCTTACAATATACTTACCTTAATTATTATTATAATTGCTTGTCTTCATTTTACTGATATAATTAATATAAAGTAGGGTCTTTATGTTTCACCTATATTTTTATTTCAAGTTGATTTAAATATGAATCGGTTGCTGATAATAAATGGTCTATTTTACCTGTCTGCCTCGGTGGCGCAGTTGTGTTATGGTACGACTGTCGTTCTGAGCTCTCGGGTTCGATCCCCGAGTCGGATCAAGTGATATTGGGTTTTTCTACTCAGTATCATCCCGGAGTCTGGAATTTGTGCCCGATATGGCGACAGGCTCGCCCTCTGTCATATCTGGAACGGAACTGAGCTCGGCGAAATGTGAGTAGTGTAGTTCGCTATTTCACCTCCGCCTAAACCTTCGGGGATAACAGGCGCGAGCTTATGTTATGTTATGTTGTGTTATTTTACATTTATTATCTTTTACAGCAAAGTATTAAATATTATCCAATCAAGGAAACTCCTTGCTACCAAGCGTCTTGTGTTCAAAGGGATAAGTACTTCTAAAGTAGATACATATTTCAAATTAAACCGTATTAAAATATATATTATATGAATATAATAAATATGATAAATATGAAAGTATATTTTAACTAAATATATATTTTATGGGCAAATGAGGTGTCTATGTTATTATAAAAACGTTCTCTTTCGAACTATTTCGTTAATATGAAAACCAATGTTAAATTTTTAACATTGAAAACCTGTAATTTAAATGAATTAACATAATTATGATTTTTTTTTTCAATTAAAATACATCAGTATAAAGAAAGACTAAAATCGCTTCTCGGTCCCGCTGCCGCGCGTGTATACATACGAGGCGTTATCTAAAGCAGCGTGTGCGAAGGCGGTCGCAAGAAACACGAGCGTATCGTTCAACTTAATGGTTGCATTTCGCTTTCGGAGCCTTTTTCACTGTACACTCGTGTACTAATACTTTTAACGTTACACATTTTTTTAAATTGCATTTCGGTATTTAGTATTGCCGAACGAAATTACTGGGGTATATTTGTTGGTAAAGTGTAAATATTTTAAACTAAAAGGTGTTAAAAAAAGTTATTCGTGATGTAAGCATTTAGTTTTAGAGTAGTCGATTCCGGTTTTGTTTTAACTGGCCCTCGAAAGATCCTATTGGAACACGTCTTTACTTGACGACACATTCTGAAATTGAGGTTAGTAGCTGGCCAGATGAGGTTTGGAAACACTCTTATTTCAATGTTATGGCTTTATGGCAACATTGTCTATCCTTTATTGAAAGTTCAAGATGATTTTAATATTCAAAGTTATAGCGAGCGAAGCGGTTTCATAAAAATAATTGCAATTGTCCAGATAACATAACTTCCTTTTAATTTTTGTAGAGACTTAAGTAAAAATGCTTTGTAATATAATTATAAGCTCTACCAAATAAACTGTTAGTTTCTCTGGCTAACCCTTTCGAGGAAACGGTACGTGATAATATACGAAACATTGTACCAGCCATGTAAACTGTAGTGTCAGGAATCAATAAATCCCAGCTTACAGCATCGGTTTGAGATCCGTCAGGCATTATGCTGAGTCAGGGACCGTGCGTGTCTACCCATACCGCGTAACTACACAATCCCTACACGAATCTATTGTATTCGATCTAGATTTTTTTATTATACAAGTACATAAAGTAGTTTCTAGGAACAGAATAGTTCTACTAAAAATACATGAGAATAAAATTCAAAAATGAAAGGTCGTTACTGAAGAAAATCAAACATATTCTTACATATAACAAAACGTAATGTTAGCAATGTCTATATGTCTCCTTGCTTGGCTTATAAAAGTTGTAAAGTTATAAAAATAGCAATAAATTCAGTCGACAGAGAATATCTACCATGGCGTTCTTTGCTGGCTTTTAATTATGAGACGTTATTAAGAAGTACAATTAAATAAAAAAATTCACAAGGCGTATTGTTTCGCTAAACATCTATATCGTGATAAGTATTCTGAAGAATGAACATTATTATCTGTATATATAAAATAACAGAACTCCGCGGGTTGCAGATGTAGAACAAACTGTCTGTCCGCTTGCTCTCTCCCTGCTATAATATCAGGTTATTAAAAAAAGGCATGAAAAGGCTTATAAGACTAGTTGACGACGTTATAACTGTCACTAACAGTTGGTGTTTTGAAGTGATAACTTCCTTTGGAAGGGTAAACCTCTTAAAAGATTAATATAATTCTTTTTGTCAATCATATACACGGTTTCAGGTTAGTTTTCTATAACGAGTTATGAAAATAAAAAGGAATCAAGTCTATGCAAAATGATCAACAATACGATATCTTGCAGCACTTAAGCCATTAAATATTTTAGTGATCAAATGCATTAAATTATGGAAATTTTTGTATGCGAGTAAAACTTCCAAGACGGTTTTTTTTTTTCATTATTCTATAGTATTGGTAATCTTGCTACAGAAAATATCGATTTGATTACCTTTCTTTACAAATACAGCATATTTACAGCCATAAATACAAATTGTTGAGACTCAATTTTGTATTATTTTTCTACAGTGCTTTATTAAAAATACTCCATTTTGTCAAATTTAAAGATGCCATAATTTCTGCTACACTAAGTCAAGCAAAATGGCATCAAAATTGCGATTTGTACGGGACAAATACTTCAGATAATTAATTCCCGATTTTAGCTGCACCCGCGTTTCATATTTTTCACTGCGTAATATAGTTTTTTTTTTTTTTTTACGAGATCCCAACAATTTTCCTTTTTTATGCTAATACTAAGCAAAGATATTTCTCACAAATTCCAATACATAAACAATACAATAATACAAAAACTGTGCTTTGAATTGGATTTTATCAAAATTATTTTCGAAAAAAATAAAGTAGCCTAAGTTACGCGGTGTAACTTCCGTTATGTAACAAAAAAAGTCCCGTCCAAATCGGTCCAGTCATTCCGAAGATTAGCCGAAACAAACAGACAAGCATTTTAAATAAACAGACTCTTCAATTTTATAAATTAATGACAACAATTATTAATTTTATTTGAAACGATTTTACATCGCGCTATGGTTGTGTTGTCTTCCATTATACATATATATTTCAAAACAGTCTACACTTTAACCCCTCAGGCGGCGACCCAAGACGTGTCTCGTTCCCCAACTGGGGAGGCTCTTGACGTCGCCGCCAGCGCGATACAGTGACACTGTCCATGCATTGAGCGTTACACGCACAACACACTGGCATATAACACGCAGGTACATAAGCCCTGTAAGGAACCTTTTTTTTATTATTTAAGAATAAAAAATATAGGGATTAGCCAGGTTCAAATTCCGCGGGAATTTTTTGTGTAGGTACCAGCCAAGCAGAGGTTCGAACCCTTATGCTAGTTACTTTTTTGCGGCTGAGTGCCTTCTGCATTCGCCCCCAAAGTTCGGTGAAGCTGTTAAGGCCCTTCCGGTCAACAGCATTAGCTAGGTTAGAAAACAAAACCTATGCTTCAATTTTATTTATTAGTATGGATATAGCTGAAAGGTTGATTGGAAATTTGTTTCGAAACTGTCAGAGTTCATAAAATAACTTATTACTATTTAATAACAATAGATAATTTAGTTGGTTCAATTTTGTTCTCCACTTTAAATTTATGATGAAATTTTCTTAAAATGTATAAATATGCTTGTGCGTAAAACAATTTTTTTTTGATTATACATATATAAAAAAAAATAATAATCCCTGTAAGTCATCAACAAATTGTGAAGTTTTTCTACACGGTATATATGCTGAGCGCTTTTGACCACAATCTCACGATGTGGTAAACACTATGGTATTAGTTCTCAAGCGATGCTGCAGGAACACACATATTAGTATTTGGCGACAGGTTTTCTAACTTGAGGGTGGTAGCTACCCAGACGAGCATTATTTAAAAAGCCTACTACCACGCTATAGCTTCCTCACGATGTTTTCCGTCACCGAAAGCTCAGGCTGATTTTAAAGTTGGATAGGTGGGGCTTGAATCCGTGTTCCGACCGCACTGCCAACTAAGTTTACTCAAACATTGTTTTTTATTCCTCACTGATATAACTAATACATAATTGGTTCTGTGTATGTACAAATAGATTTTTACTTATACCGTTTTACAACCGTGGATGCAAGACCACAGAAATAAAAATTACTTTATAAACTCCTTCTTTTTGAAGTCTGTTAAAAACTAAAAAATTACAACCAGTTCAAATAATGTTATAAATTCAGAAACATGAGTCTACGAAAACATGATTAGTATTATGATATAAGATTTTTCTCAGCGACTTTACTTCAGTGCGGTGCAATATTTTTGCATCGTTCACTCGAGCAACTTCATAAATGGCGGGTTCCAGCCGCCAAGGAAGTTTGTTTATGAGATCTGTCAAAATAATTTTACACTCCCTTGACTGCACGCGACGATTGTCCCACATCTGAAATATAACGGCATTATATTTCTTAATTTTGTTTTTGTGTCAGTAGTGATATTAAAGATATTGTTCGTTTTTTTTCAATTCTCTTAATGTTAGCATAAACGTTAATCATATCCAGCACCTGTTTAGAGGCTACGTTGGCTGGATATGACATAAAATCTCAACATATTACGACTGGGTAAATCGTTGAAAGGATTGTCAGTGAATATTCGGAAACCATTCTAAATTTGTCATTACTAAAACTTTTAATGGCGCGAGACCTCCATTGTACCCTCGTCAAGGATTGTTTGAGATTGTTTCCCGTATCAATACTTACGATAAAGTTTACGTATGGTTAAAACTTTATATTAGGCGGTTGCGTTTTTTTTTTTTTTAATTACAAGATTATAATTGTTTGTTCGCTTTGTTTTAAAAGAAGGATTTGTATATTTTTAAATTATTATGTAGTTAGCTGAAATCCTGAATGAGTGAAGCTGGTACTATCACAGATCAAAAAGAAATATGTGAAATTACGAATTCATACTTTTCGACTATCGGCTCAACCTTAGTACATATGATATCCAAAACATCAAAAGGAACTCGAATCGTAAAAGAATGTAGACTCACTGATGAAACGGAATTACAGACCCTGAAACCAGCAACTACGTTTGAAGTAATTACTATAATAAACATTTTGACTGTAATACTCCGTACGACATTGATGGTATTAGGGCAAAAACGATTAAATGCGTAACAGATATATTTGCTAAGAAACTTACAGCCTCCATTAACCATTGTATGGTAAGAAGTATTTTTCTCGACGAATTAAAAATAGAAAAATTTGTACTAGTTCATAAATCAGGCAGTAAATTTTACCCGTCCAATTATCGCCCTATATCGATTTTCCTGGTTATTTCTAAAGTTTTTTAGAAGTTTCTTTACAACCGATTAGAATATTTCCTTAGATGAAAAAGCTACATTTACCCTAAATTACCCTAATTTAGAATATAGATGTTTAATTTATTAGAAAATATAGATTATTATACATTTAGTAAAGTATGATTTTAAACCCCTATATATACTAGCAAGGGTGCGTAAATATACGTATCCTTGTGTCTGCGTACTAAGTACTAGTCAATTAAAAATTTAATTTTTTACAACTTTTCGTTAAGACGTCGTAGTTGGGTGCAGTGAGGTTCTTAATTGACCCGTGGTCTTATTTGAATTCGTCTAAATAAGTAATAACACGTCTGTCCTGTGCGCTTGACTTTACATTTATATAAAGTTATAAGAAAATCATCATGCTATAAATAAACAATTTACAACGTACAATTAAATTTATAAAATATATTTTTTGTTTTAATGTTCTCCGAATTCCTAGTAAAGTTATAATCAAAATTTAGAAGGGAGTCGTACAGTTTGTAGCGGCCTCGATCCTGCTTCCGTTCAAGGCTCGTAAATGGTGCAGGGGATACACAATAAGCCATAATGTCCTGCTTTTGCGGCGGGTGGGGGTCGTTTAAAACGACGTTTAGCCGAGATTGCTGCCATATCGAAGTTTCATAGTGTACGATACAACATATCGTATGTCTTTAGTTTTATGTAAATAATCGCTACTATGTAAAGTTTTCGTTAATTCTTATCTATTTTCTCACATGGCTTCGCTCATAAATAACGATTTCTTAACATTAAACTCGACCATGTAATTTATGAATGATTTAAAATAGTAACCATGTAAATCGGTTAACTTTTTTCAAATTATAAGCACATAAACAAATAAGCAGCAGAAAGTCGTTGGTTTTTAAAAGCGACATGAAATTAATTTATCGTTACGTTACTGTGTCGTTAGGTGTAAAAAGTCGTATCGGTGATATCCTGGGTGCAGTATATTAAAGCGATATTTAGGAGATAATGCAAGTTGTATATATAGGAGGCGAGACCACGTGCCATTTATTATGCTGTCCTAATTTACAAATTCCAAACATTTTCTGTACAACTAAAATATTTTTGGTTTTACTTTTGGACATAACTAATCTAGATGAATTCTATATATAGATCTAGATTTATCTAGAATCTAGATTTTGTATTTTGACTTAGAATGTAAATTTATTTATTTTAATTTATTGAGATTGAATTTGATATTATTGACTTGTATTAAGATGGTAGTGTAACCTATAGTCCAATGTAACTAGAATAAGAAACTGTCTAGAATAAACTAGAATAAGCAAGGTTATAGTAAGTTTAATAAACATCAGTGAATTGTAGACACAGGAGACAAAATAAATTTAAGCAATGAAAATAGAATTAAGAAATGTAATAGGTATAAGATATAAATAGCAAAAGAATAAACTGAAATTAAAAAAAATAAAAGGAAAAAGGTACACACTGAAAAAAAAATTGTAATAAAAGATCCCTGGTTATGTTAGGGGTGGCGCTAGGGGCCCGGGGGTTGGGATGAGGAGTGTTGGTTGGGGGGAGGGTGTTTGTGTTGTTTTTGTTTTGGTTTTGTCTTCGTCCTCTTCTTCTTCCCGTTCCTTCCTTCGTTCTTCCAGGTATCCCTCTCCTTCCTACGTCTTGTCGACTAAGACAAGACGAGTGAAGGGGAGGGACCTAAATTCCTTTGAAAGCAGTGGCGGGCTACTTCATCTTTTCCTTTGCTCGCCACTGTTCTGTCCACTCTTCTTTCTTCCTTTTTATGGGGGGCAAGAAGTATATCCTACCCCCCGGACTGTCGACCTGACGGTCGTGCCTCCTTCTGAGGCGGGCTAAGAGGTGAAGGGGAAGTATTCTCCCCCATCCCTACCGGGCCATTGCACGGACGAGGCCTGGTGGGTTCGCTGCAGGGGGTGACGCGGTGCTTGCGAAAGCCACCCCGTGTCGCCCCCATCCCAAATGCAGTGGACGGCCCCGGGGGGTTTTAGGGGGTATTTCAGGGCGCTTCACGCCCGGGCGAGTGCCACACTGGCACGGAGCTCGTCCCTCCGTGCTCCCTTACCTATTGTATTGGGGGACTTCGGTCTCACTAATACAATAGGTAAGGGTGGTGCGTAAATGCATTTCCCCCCGTAAAAAAAAGGGGGTGGCGCTAGGGACACTTAAAAAAAATCTAGATGAAAGATGAAATGGTTTATACGTTACTGCATAACATCACAATGTGATAATGATTTTCAATACAGGTTCACCATAAGCTTACTTGATGTTAAGTAAGTTACCTGATGTTACCTGATAGTAGTCCAGGATGCTAAAAACACTAAGCCTTAAGGTACTGGTTCTCATGTGATGCATACATGCGGAATATATGCATGCTATTCGTGCGTAACGGTTTATAAATCACAAAAGATAGGTAACTCCGTCTCTTGGTTAATATTCGACTTACAACTCGAAAATATCAACACAGATAATCACTATTCTTTTCAAATTATAGATATTTTCTTGTTATATATTCTAATTTATTTAAAAACTAAAAACATCTACTGTCTGTCTGTTTGTTCCGGCTAATATCCAAAAAAGCAGTACTGATTTTGACGGAACTTTCTCCGGCAGGAAGCTGAAGTCATCAGGAGTAACTTGGCTACTTTTATTTTTGCAAAATAGTTAGTGATCTGTGTAAAAAAATAAAACTCACGGTTTTGTGAACACATTCCGATCCGATGGTTAGTTTTTTTGGACAAGTCATTGAATTTGTGAGAAATATCTTTGCCTTTTGTTAGTACCAAAAATAATATAATAAAAATAACATAAAAATAAAATCTAATTCTTTTCTTAATCATTGTCATTTAAGTGCAGACGTGCTCTGCCTCTGATGTCCTTTTTTGTCTTTAAACACTTTAAATATTTTAGAGATATCGTATAATGGTTAATTATACATTTAAATTATTATGTAAATGTTAGTTGAGCCGCCGATCTCATATGGTTATGTTTAGAGATAACGGTCAATTATCAAGTAAAAAAAGTGTTACTGCAAATACACTTTATATATGTTCAGTGTAAGAAATATGTCACAATTGAAAAGGCAACAAATGTTATTGTGTGTTCGAAAGCTAAACGTTGAACGGAGAGGATAGCTAGCTAATTCAGAATAGTCACGTCCCTACGATAACAACAACTGACGGGCCGCAGGTGCACGCCGGAATCGAACCGGCGACCGCACGTTGGGCTCGTGCTGCGGTTTCATTGTGATACTTTACGGCCGGGTTCGTTCCCAACCAGTTCTATTATTTAAGTAATTCTGTTTATTTTAGCTGGGTCATGTCGTACGCTTTTATTTATATAAGAGTGGCCGACACGACACACGTTGTCCTACCCTCTCCGATAGATGGCGCGATTAGTTTAAATTAACTATTCAAAAGGAAAATAAAGCGATTTTAAAATTAACACTATAATTTTGTGCTAGTGCTTTCAGCACTGGTCCCCAAAGTTACGGTGAAGTTGTAAAGGCCCTTCCGGTCAACAGCATTAGCTAGGTTGAAAAAAACACAATAATTTCTTTGTCCAACATTTAACATTCGCAAGTTAGTATTACATTAATTTTACATACTTATTATTATATTGTGAATCGTTTGTAACTTTTTGTTATTTTTTCTATTAAAATAAAAACTTAACTTTCGAGTTTTAAGAGCGATTGGAGGATCATGAATAAACACAGTTAATATGTATACTAAAGCGTTTCTAAGATCGTGCAGTTTCTGAAAAAACGTGCACGTATCAGAAAATAAGTTTCCTTCTTTATTTTCTTTCTTTTTTGAGGTCGGTTAAAAAAGTATTCGTTTTCACTTATTTAACTATGAATTTAGTGTCATGTATTTTGAAAAATCTTTTAACTCGAGATCAAGATTATTGTGTACATGCGTTGTTTTATTTCTTTAAATATAGAACTATCGCATAATCTCGACAAGACAAATACATTGAATAAATATGACCTAAATCGGTCAAATAGCTCGAAACTTAGAAGTTACATAATCACTACCAGACATTATTATACAGCATATCTATATAGCAGAACCTACTTCATAAATTACGTAATAAATATTAATTGACTTCGCAAAAAAAAAAAAAAACCCCAATCACAAACGATCGTAAACCAATGAAATAGACATCTGGATTTATTTTGCGAATCGCAATTGGTAAACCAATTACAGGGACGCGCGTAAACAGCCAACGGCGATTTACGATTCACGTTCTTCGGATTAACAAATTTTAGCTCCTTTCAAAGTAATATTATATAATTAAGTATAACGTTGTAAATAATAAACGTGATAATGTTGTATTCTGGATTAATCGTTAAATCTAGATTGTAGGTTCATCTTGAACCTACCTACCAGGTTCTAGATGTTTCTGGGGGGCAGGAAGTACATCCTCCCCCCGGCTGTTGACCAACAGGTCATGCCTCCCCATTGGGGGGGCGGGCTAAGAGGTGGGGTAGAGAAGTTTTTCTCCCCCCCAAACCCGCCGGGCCATTGCACTGACGGGCCTGGTGGGTCTGCCGCAGGGGGCGACGCGGCGACATGCCTGGCAACCCCGTATCGCCCCTACTTCAAATGCGGCGGACGGCCCCGGGGGGTTTTAGTGGGTATTCCCGGGCGCTTCAATAAGTTCCGGGACCTGACAATAAGTTCAAGTATTATGTCAAGCAAGTTTTAATCTCAAAAGGTTATTACAGGGTGGATCATTACGTGAACGATAGTGATGTCTGGAAATAACCCACATCTCTGTGCTTCCACTAAAAACTACGATTTGTATAGTTTTTTATATGACATAAAAAAATTATATATATTATATTTATGAAAAAAAAAGAAGGAACCAGATCGAGTTTCTTGCCGGCTCTTCTCGACTGGGTTGTTTTCCGAACCGGTGGTAGTGTTTTAGACGTTCATAAGCGCCTTCTTAGGGCCTAAATTGAATAAATGAATTTTGATTTTGATTTTGATTTTGCTTCTCGCCCGGGTTTGAGTCCCACACTGGCACGGAGCTCGTCACTCCGTACCCCCCTGCCTATTGTATTGGAGGGGCACTAGGTCCCACTAATACAATAGGCAGGGTGAGTGCGTAAATGCATTCACCCCCTTCAAAAAAAAAAAAAAAAAAATAGGTTCAAGATGTTTCACTAAACCGGTGCATAAAAAAAAGAAGAAAAATGTATATAGAGTTTTCAAATGTGGTACATATAGATCCTTTGGACTGTAATAGCTAAAGTTGTATAATAACGGGCGCCGGAAAGTGGCGTCCAAGGGCGGACTGTTATTGTAAACAAGTTGTCGCCCACTTTAAGCAGTTATCACAGCGGAACGGCAGAAGTTTTTTTATTAAAAAAATTTGAACAATCGTCCCTTGGGGACGCCGGTTCGTAGATACACCACGCAGTTTCCCGTACCCATATTTTCAATATTCGTTGCATCATTTCGTTTCTATATTTGCTTGGTAGGGTGTTTTTACAAAGTTTACTGCAAATCGACGAAGCCCAGATATCATTATAAGAGCTTTTTTACAGTTTCTGTGGTCCATTCATACTTCTAGCTAAATAGTTGTCAAAAATCGAAACGAATTTCCACAACCTTCAAAAATTCATCGATTCAAACCCGGGGGTTATGTACAAATATCGTTTCCTAGTGTGATTTTTTAATTAAAAAAATGCTTTCAAATGTAAAAAAAGATATAGGAAACTCAGATTTATTGCAAGATTGGGTTTAAAGTTCAGTCAATCAATGCAACGGTTCACTACGATTTATAAGGAGATTTCAAGTTTCGGAAACAATGAAACTACCTGGCATGTTTTTAAATTATCGTATTTTAAACGAGTCTACTCATCAAGGCGTCTACACAACACTGCGAAAATGCGATATGTTATCACGTTATTGAATATATTCCGAAAAGGCAATATAGTCACGCGTAGCAAACGTATATTATATATAGGTACCTATATTATATACGCGTATGATACGGGCATAGAAAGCAGTCGATTCATTTCAGTGGGCATGGTAGCATGGGTCTTATTTTTTTATATGCCAGATACGTTCATAGCATGTTTATGGTATGGTCCGGTTATACGGGTCAGACGTTTTGGAGCTTTTTGGGTCTCTTTAGACCCCATTTTGAACCATATATTATTTATTTATAATATAAATCTTTCTTGGATCAATTTTATGAACACATGGTCAAAGTAAATGTATAGAAGACAATAGGTATAAGTTATACAGCTTCCAACAATACTCCTGTCTTATCTACGTAAGGCGAGCCGCGAGGGTTTCCTGCGGGATGTAATTATTATCCCCTGCAAAGTGAAATGCAACCGCATTGTGGATGACAATCCTTTTTGAAGTTCTCATCTCGCTTGTCTCGTCGGTGACCGACTTTCGCTTCTTATCGTGGGCATTTCACTATATTTTCAAGAAATATCGTTGTTTATTCTAAGAATAATTCGCATCGTTTGCTTTATCTTCATAATTATTTGAAATATAATTTTATTCCGATTCGCAACATTTTACTTGTCAACTATTTGAAATCATTGAGTTATTAGAAATTTATTGTTACACGAAAGAGGTAAAAACATCCTTTAAAAATCTTGATTACAAGAGTATCTTTGGATTTAAATAACATTGACTATTAAAAGAAAAGTTTAATAGTTAAATTATTGTTGATATAAAAAATCTTTCTTAAGCACGAATATGACTTATAAAAACTTTATTTTACAAAGTGAAAACTCTTTATGATTGATCTCGATTATTATTTGTTTTATCGAATCTCACTCGCAGACTTCAACAAATAGTTTTACAAAGTAGAGTAATCTGTAAAATTAACGTAAGCAGCCTCGTTTATACGCATTGTTTATTTTGAATCAGGCGCTCGCTTTATGTTAACAATATTATGTACGAATAAGAAAAAAGAAGATAAAGAACAAATAATAATAAATTTTATAAAAAAACATAAACACCTTCGAAGCGACGTAATATATAAGAAATCTATCGGTATATCCACCCCCTAAACCCCTCCTTCTATTCCGTACACGGAATAAAAAAGCAATAAAAAGTATAGAAACGTTATTATTTCCTGTTATTCCGACGTGGCTTTGCAACCATCGCCCCGTCGATACGCAAACATACATACGCACACTGAAATAATATATAAATTATTTTTCTTTTTTTTTTTTCATGTAGGTATGTGTTTTCCTTACGAGATATCGAAATCAAGATTTTTACGAGTGCCGTTTGATTTACACGTATTTTATTGCACAGTAGGTAAGTGAGATAGATAGGTAGGTAGATGAGTGTTTTTTTTTTTTCTATTTCTTCTTCTTGGAGTAATTCTGTTTTACACGATATAGGCTACTGAACCCGTTGGCCCCATTGGGCATCTGTTCTACGAGCAATGACTCGCCCAGCCCATTACCACTTTAGTTTGGCAATTCTTCGGGCAATGGCGGTTACTTTTTGGTTCTTCTGCGGATTTCCTCATTTCTAATTCGATCACGCAGGAAAACTCCGAGCCGCGTACAGGAAGACGTAGCGTGCGTTGGCTCACCACAACACCCACCACATCCGCTAGATGGGGATGGGACAATACACGTCGTCATGGAGATCTTTGAGGAAGAACTATGTCCAGCAGTGGTCTTTCGGTTGAATGGTGGATGAGTGGATATAGGCTCAGTGCTTTGCACACAAACTCACCAGATGTTAAATGACGATGAGGTCCAGGATGTTAAACACTCTAAGCCTAAAGATACTGGTTAATATATTATAATCTAATAAAAATATATATCCATACTTTTTTATGAATCCTTCCGGCAACGGCTCTAGGTATGATACTATCCCTGGATGCAGAAGTTTTTGTATAAGCTGCTAACTCCAAAAGCTCCAATTATTTGTAAAATCGTAAAATATACGACCGGCAGCGAAGTTAATTTTAGATGAATATTTTATTACTTCTGGAATGTAAGAATAATTGACATTTTTTAAAGATAATTTAGAAGTATATTTTTTAAGAAGAATGCAAAATATAAGTTAATAGACCATGTGACATTTCAGGCTGTCACTGTGTTGTTGTTAGTTCTAATACTGTGGAATATTTATAAAATCAATTACGATACTTGTATTTTCTGCTCTTTTAATTTAATTTTATTTTCATTTACAATCTATGGCCTATTCTTTTAATAGGTTCTATTACAAAATGTTTTTTTTTTTTTTCTAATTCCAGTTTATTAACAAATACTTTTAACACTAGGATTAATCTCGCTTCTTAAGAAATCTTATTTAGGCGCTTCACAAAGCTTGGTTGAAGTTGTCATTGTAAAGTGTTAATCAATGGAAAAAAAATTTGGCTAGTAACATATTATAGTACACGAAGAACGGATTTATTGTTCAGAAGCATCAAAACATATTGTAAACGGAATCTTAATAATAATAAAAAAAATTGTAATCAAAATTAATTTCATTAAATGAACCAAACATTTTTCACTTAAATTTGTAACTTGTAGAGATATCACCCAATCCTATATTATTAATTGACATAGGTTTTAAACGATCTAGTTAACTAAGTTATTGATTAATTTACTAGTTAATATACGAACTTAAACGAGAAAAAACATGTGGTTATAAAAGCTAACTTTCTCATTACTCGGGGACTAGTACTAAATGTTTCATTGGCAACAATTTATCAGTTGAGAATTGCCCAAAGGGGAACCACGAAAAAATGATATTCTTAAATGATTTCAGAATCAAAATCAGGCTGTTACTGTAAACATACCAATAAACCGTATTTCTGTCTTCACATTTTTATAAAGCAAACAATTGAATTTGTCCGGTCTGCTCCATCGACCGCTATGAGATAAGTCACTTCGCTTCCCAATTTCCAACAATAGGAAGACCTAACTATTTTTCTCCGCAGCTGTCTACGTTCACATAAAACAGTAAGACTTTGAATGATTATGAACATCGATCAATAATAGACAGCATTGCGGATATTGACCAGGAGTCAGAGATATTCTTACTATATAATCTCAACCCAGGTGAGTGGACATCGGAGGTTGTACCTTTCTTCTGTCCCCTTTTTCTTCGTTTCTGTCTCTTCTTTCGTTTTCTTCAGGTATCCCTCTCCTTCCTACGTCTTGTCGACCAAGACAAGACGAGTGAAGGAGAGGGACCTACTTCCCTTAAAGTAGTGGCGGGTTTCTTCCCCATTTGTCCCTTTGCCCGCCACTGCTCTGTCCAACTCTTCCCTTTTTCTTTTTACGGGGGGCGGGAACTTATCCCGCTCCCTGGATGTTGGACTTTGTCTTGCCTCTCCTGAGGCGGGCTAAGAGGTGGAGGGGAACTTTTCTCCTCCATCCCCACCGGGCCATTGCACTGACGGGCCGGGTGGGTTCGCTGCAGGGGGCGACGCGGTGCTTGCGAAAGCCACCCCGTGTCGCCCCCATCCCAAATGCAGTGGACGGCCCCGGGGGGTTTTAGTGGGTATTTCCGGGCGACTCTCGCCCGGGTGAGTCCCACACTGGCACGGAGCTCGTCACTCCGTGCCCCCTTATCTATTGTATTTGGAGGACTTTGATCTTCCAAATACAATAGATAAGGGTAGTGCGTAAATGCATTTCCCCCCGTCAAAAAAAAAAAAAAAAAAAAAAGGTGAGTGGACATCATCTAATCGTGATGCAATCACAGGTTTGTAAGGTAAAGTGACGACTGTAACACCAGAAGATAAAGAAGCAGGTATGATGGTATTGGCAGGGGGCGACGCGGTGCTTGCGAAAGCCACCCCGTGTCGCCCCCATCCCAAATGCGGCGGATGGCCCCGGGGGGTTTTAGTGGGTATTTCCGGGCGCTTCACGCCCAGGTGAGTCCCACACTGGCACGGAGTTCGTCCCTCCGTGCCTCCTTACCTATTGCATTGGGGGATTCCGGTCTCACTAATGCAATAGGTAAGGGTAGTGCGTAAATGCATTTCCCCCCGTCAAAAAAAAAAAAGGTATGATGGTATAATATTTTTAATACTTACTTGGAGTGCTACCTCAAGTTGAAAAATATATTTTCAAGCAACAAATATCTCTTCTGAAAACTGCTCTTTAACCCCTTGAGCTCTAACCTGGCGTTAACGCCAGCTTTCCATTGTTTTCGAATTGTCTTCCTATTGTCTCATTTTTATGGGTAATCGAAATATTAAAATCGCTTCAATTTTTAAGATTAATACATTTCCCTCTAATATAATCAGATTATAAGGTTAACATTTAGCTAGATAAATATAACATCAATAAAGACTAATTAAAAGACAGTACAAATACTTTTTCTAGACAAGGAAATCTATAATGGGTGGCAACTCGTAATGATCATATGAAACTAGTAGGTACTTACTGTTAACGCCATCTATTATCGTATATATTCTCTTCTTATTCAAGTTATTTCTTCTCTATATTGTCTACACGCCCCCGCTCTATTTAGTCTATGTATGCATTATCCCTTCCTCTTCCTTTTCAAAAAAACGGAACGCCAACACGCAACCGCCGCCGTTGTCTCTCATATGTTTAAAAGTGCACATTAGTTATCAAATTATATAGAACATTCATAAAGAGAAGTGAGGTGGAAAATAAAATCAGAACCAGCTTAATCGAAGGCTAATAATAAAGGTAAGTTCCGTTTGCTCCATACAACATCATCCTTCTAGATATTTCCACACCACTTACTAAGACGACATAATACTTGTGACATTTAGCCAGTGTTCAGCAGAAATTCCTCCATCTCCGTAATTATCAGAAAATTCTGAATATAAGTTAACCCATACAAATCGCCACACAGGCACGAACAGAGTAAAGTACGCCCCATCTCGAGCTTGAAGATTCGGACGTATTTCTGTTGTTTTTGTTCGTGAATTGGGTGAATATTAACAACGTAATTTATTCATTTTACGGTTATATTTAACATATTTTTCATAATTACGGAACTTGTAATTGAACTTAACCAAGTCTTGACCCGCATATTCACTTGGGGAGCAAGTAACTTGGTTGAGTTCAATGCCAAGAAAACGCAGGTATGTGCCTTTACCCAAAAAAAATCCCCCTTTTCACCCAACCCTACTCTTCAGAACACTCAGCTTGCAATGCGTGACAGACTAAATATCCTGGGAATGGATATTCGGAGCGACCTAAACCTCAAGGACCACATCGAACATGTCATCTCCACAACATCTCGGAGACTCGGAATCCTAAACAGAGTGCGACGGTTTTTTTTTTTTCCAGCCCGAGCAGCTGTACCTTCTTTATAAGGCCCAGGTTCGCCCGTGCATAGAATACTGCTCGCACCTCTGGGATGGATCCGCTAAATATCTTATCGATGCCTTAGACAGGTTGCAGAGGCGTGCTGTCCGCATAGTAAATGATGCAGGTATCACCAATTCCATAGAACCGCTTCAATTACGCAGGGACATAGCCTCTCTAAGCTTTTTCTACCGCTTGTATCATGGCGAGTGTTCTGAAGAGCTCTTTGATCTGATCCCCTCCTCTCCTTTCCATAACAGAACCACGCGGGCAGGACTTCGGTGTCACGGTTTCACGGTGACACCCATAACTTCAAGAACCAAAAAGTTTGCTGACTCATACTTTTGTCGCACTGCGAGGTTATGGAACCGTCTTCCTGTCAGCGTGTTCCCTCCTTCATATGATATTGGGTCCTTCAAAAGAGGCGTGAAGAGGTATTTAAGCAGGCCAGCATGACAGCGGTGACTGGCAGTGAACTCTGTTCAGTGTCAGTCATCGCTGTTTTGGATTGCACTGTGCTTACCATCAGGTCCAGTGCAGTCACTGTGCTGTCCATTATATAAAAAAAAAAATGTAGATTAATTTCCGGCAATAGACGAATACGAGACAATAGACGAAGAAATGTACGACATTTCGATAATTATGATAATGAACTATCAGCTTGAATAATCAAAGCAACGTAGAGTAGTGTATACTGGTGTTGCGAAATCCCATCTTGTGGCCTACATTTTAATACAAAATTTCCAACAATGTCTAATTCCTTCACCTGACAGTAAATATATTTATCAATAAATGAATAATTTGCAGTCATCCGAAATTATTATATTATTGTAATAAACTGCAGAATTGTTAAGCTTATTTCAATGACAAATCTACATTAAAATTACTCGAATTTCTGCTCATAACGTATTTAGAGTTTAAAAATAATGAATAAAGTTAAAACAAGTATACATTTTACCAGGAATTTCACATTTTAACCGCGTTAATCACAAATAACTCGATTACGAGTGACAGAACATGGCGGGCTAGAAAGCTATAAGGGACATCGTCCATCACGTCCTTGGTCAACCAAAATATACTGGCAGTGAATGGAAGCCCTAAAAATATTTATTTAAGCAAACTTTTACATAACATTAGGATTGATGTATTACATGCTGGTAGAGTTTCGTTCGCGTCAGAATATTTTTTGCTTTACCTACTAAATATTTAATCATAAATTCTTTATACGTCGAATAAAATACACTTTAAAGTATTTCGTTTATCGTTTTTTATTTGTGTATAGTTTTCTAACACGTGCTTGCATTTATATGATAATTATGCATTGTTTGAAACACCATATATAGAAAATGTAATTGAACTCTCGATTTTTTTTTTCTGCCCTTATTTAAAGTACAGTATATTATTTAAGCAATGAAGTAACTTTGAAGAAACTTAACAAGAAAGTATACTATTGAGAAGAAATATTGAAAAGTCAACGAACAATTAATAAAAATGGACTATGAGTATTTGTTCGCATCAATCGCAGAAGGTCCCGAGGCGCCGTACAGACGTGCCCACAAGTTCAAAAATGTCTTTCTGATTAAGAAACAAGAATCAAGAAAACCGATGGATACACAAAGTGTTTGTTTTCTGTAACATAAACCTATGAAACTAAGGCAACGGATAAATTTATCCAGTGTATATTCAGGTTTTAGTATTTTTTAATACTCATGGTTTTGGTTACCATCTTATCTGTTGTCGTTTCATAGTTTATAACAAGGCTTTCTTGATGTCTCTGTTCTCCTCTCACAGCAATTTTTTTTTTTTTAAATTTATATATCTACAACAATGTGATTTAAAAATATGTTGACTTATCATTGAAATTTGCGCTTTTTGCGGGTTTCAACATACTCTACTCCAATATTTGCGAATATTTGTAAAATCTGTCGTCAAATACTGATCAGTGTCTATATTCTAAGCTACGGTGTCTGAACTTATCTCTTCACGTAAAATGTTATTGCGGATACTGATAATTCAAAGAACAATCCGCATGAATTCACTTGATCCGTCGAATACAAATTAAAGTCGTCCCTAAGGAACTGCTAAATAGTTTCCCCAATTTGTCCTGTAGGATAAATGTTAAGCGCTTCGTTTAATAAACAGCGCCCTCGGCCGTGATGCTTCAGATATTGGACGACGAAGGGATCCAATATTTTGTAGGTAAACAGAATGGCTGCTTCTATATCGCGAATGTAAACTTAGTAAGTCGAAAAAATATGTGACATTTTTTTATATACATATATAAATCTATGAGATGAGTTTTATGCAAACAGATAAATCAAAATATGATGATAGACTGTATAATAACAATAACACTTAAGTGCTGAGACTTCGTTGAATTAATTTATTTATTACAAACAAACAAACAGTCACATCAACATATACAAATGTACAAAAATATTGCAAAAAACTACCTAAAATTCCCTATGTCTTAACAAATATATACAAATTGTCTATTATATTATACACTAGCTGTATGCCCGCGGCTGGCCCCGCGTTTCATATAAATTTTGACTGCGTAATATTGTTTTCATTTTTTTTATATGGAACAGTAAAACTGTGTATTAAATCGGATTTTATTTACAATTTCTTGAGTTTTATTATATTTACGCGGGTCCTTAATTATTCTCAAAAAATTAACGCGTAGTAACTTCATCTATCTACCGAAAAAAATCCCGTCAGAATCGGTCCAGCCGTTCCGGCATTACCCAGAACAAACAGACAACTTCAATTTCATTTAATAGTATAAATAACACAACACGGTAAATTAGAAGAACACAAACTGCAATACAAAATATAAGATGAATCTCTACTAATAAATAACATTGAAGTGTCTGTTTGTGATATCAAAATAACAATTTTTTATTAAATACCTATGAATATATAGGATACCTATACCAAAAATACAATTTTTAAAATTTTTGTCTCACTATCTGTCTGTTTGTTCTGGGTAATCTCCGGAACGGTTAAACCGATTTTGACACGACATTTTTTGTTAGATAACTAAAGTTATTCCGCGTAACTCAGGGTACTTTTGCTTTTCGAAAATAATTATGGCTCCGAATAAAAAAATTAAAACGCAGTGAAGAGCACATGAAAGATATAAAATGGGGATGGTTGTCAAAGGTTCTAGTGGTTATATAGTATTCAAATGTATTACTTGAGATTCTGTTTACTCGTTGTTTGGTTGTTGAATAAGTTTCGTCCTTCCTCTGTGAAGTTGGTAGTTACCGTTACTCAAGTTCACCGCTTAGGAGTTTTAACTGCCGTAATTCAGTGCCGGCCAGGCGGTCGGTCGATCCTGCACTCAAATTTCGGGTTTGAATCGTAACAGACACGTGCGGCCTAATCCGTGTGCGGCTTCGCACCAGTGCCAGACTCAGACTAGTTGTTCCAGCCATAATTTGTACATTAATTGAATAGGCTTTTGGATTTGCTTAATCGTATCCTATTAAATATTTTGATTAGTTTGATATCTTAATACAAAATAACTTTTATGAATACTTTGTAATTTTCAACTAAAATTGTACATACATTATATTACATTTATGTGGATTTTAATAGACTGGATATATAAAAAAATATTAGGTTTATTCAACAAACAACACGGTAAATAATCAAGACCTTTTTTTGTGAGAAATCCTCCTAGGATTCCCACCACCGTTCTCTTCTTTCTATAAATGTCTTTTACCCTAAGACTATTTTTGTTCTGTGCACAAGACAAACATATCAGAAATTGACAGGTATTATAAACTTATATCAGTATTATTTATAATTGTCCCGATTTTTGGCATATTTATACCGACTTACATACATGTGGAAACTTTTCTTATATAAGGCTATTATATAAACATAAATAATAGTACATGTTTATTAAAAAAATTGATTGTCCTAATCCAATCTGGGTTTTTACCAATCTAAGAGTAATTTTTAGTTAATTAAGCATTTAGACCTCGATTTAATATTAGTCTAGAAACTAACCGATCATTGTTAATTTATATATCATAATATGCTAAGCTGATAACGTTTCATCAAACAACTAAATTACATTGATTATGTATGATGTAACAGACGTCTAATTAACTGATAAATCATTAATTACCAAATGTAATGTAACTTGATGTATCAGGCAAAGGAATTCGGTTCTCCCACTAATCACTACATTATCGTTAGGGCAGCTATAATTATATAATTGTTGGTTTATTATAACACTGCTCTATTGCCAACACACTCGGGGTCGACACATTATGTTTTCTTCTTCCATACGTTCTACTGTACGTATTTTAATGATTGGTATTAATATAACTTGTTTTTGTTAATATCTATTAAAAATCACTTACACAAGTAGAAACGATATTCTCCAAATATTTTTTTTTGGCAAAACATTTAGACTTTATTTACTTAAGTAATTCAGACCGACGTTTTTTTTTTGTTTTACGTCCTCTCGATCCCTTTTTCTAATTGAAATCCAAATTCTATTCATTTTCGACGTACGTAATTTCAAATTTAAAATGTTCCTTCTTAGACGGCCTCCTTAATGAATCCATTAAAACTCATGTTAGATTAACAGAGCGCACGCGTAATATATACTATAAAACTGACAGTTGACATCAATAAACTAACAGAAAACCATGAGGCTTTCTCAATGAATTTAATTAGGAAATATAACAAAAATATATAATGAATATTACAAAAACAAATGATATTAAAACCAATCATTACAGTATCCGCCGTCATCCCTACATTTACTCCTTAATCTTTCATATCATTCCTTACACACTCCACCCACACTTTCTTTGGCCTTCCTCTACTTTTCCATCCTTCCACTTCATATTAATTACTATGTTATCCACATGCGCTTCCTATCTTCCCATAACATGTTCATACTACGACAAACGATTTGAAATCCCTATAAACTTTTCTACCACTGGGGCAACTTTTAAGTTCCCTTTTATATATTCACCCCTGACTTTAC
Source organism: Samia ricini (assembly GCA_014132275.2). Classification (NCBI taxonomy): domain Eukaryota; kingdom Metazoa; phylum Arthropoda; class Insecta; order Lepidoptera; family Saturniidae; genus Samia; species Samia ricini. Next base: position 30,532,014 of record AP028166.1, read on the forward strand.
CACTGAGAAGTAATCTATAAACTATTATGCCATTCTACGAATACTTTCGGAATTTGGATATATCCAGAGAATCGAGGTCATAATCCAGTCGGAAATAGACATCGTTTCTTATTATGTCAATTATACCGTCGAACACATGCGCTGTGTCATTTACGTAAATCTCGTATCTTGCTTGATTAAAAAATAAAATCAAGTCTTACGAATTAGGTAACTAAGTGTTTGAAAGATTTAAAAAGAGCAACGACATATTTTTGGTATAGCTTTAAATAACGTATTTTATCAATATAACTTGCTATATGGCAAGCCTCGAGCAGCGCCCGGGACTTCTGACTCAGGTGTAGGTCTAAGTCTTTCCGTCTGTTTGTTTGTTCCGGGAAATCTTCGGAACGACTGGACTGATTTTGACTGGACTTTTTTTGGTAGATAGCTGAAGTTACTCCGGGTAACTTATGATACTTTTAATTTTCGAAAATAATTAGGGTTTCTTGTAAAAAACTAAAACTCATAAAAAAAATAATATAATCCGATTCAATGCACAGTTTTACGGGTAAGTGCTTGAATTTATGATAAATATATTTACTTTATCTTAATACTAAAGAATTTTTAGGAAAATAATTAGGTTTCCGTATAAAAAAAATGAAAACGCAGTGAAGAACATAAGAAATGCGGGCGCATCCGCGGGCACACAGATAGTAGCTAAACATATTCTTTGTAAAGCTGATGAAAACGAAGGTTAGCTAGACGGTTCTTAAACATTAGAAAATTAGAGCTTTTTAAAATATATCCACACACAATAATCTATAAAAATTATAATAAAAGTAAACAAGAATAAATTATTTAAATTGTAAAAGTATCATTACATAGCCTTTAAAATATTCTGTGAGATTTTTAGTCTAAATGAAAAAAAAAAGTCTATACTAATGAATAAAACCATATCGCAGAGACACGAGTCGTCACGAGGCGCGGGAACGGCTGTTTTTAAAAACAAAGTTTTATATACGCAGACACATATAGATGGGGGTGGTAGGAAGAATTTCATTAAACTTGCCTCGTTGGCAACGATGGGGAATTACTGGCTCGACAGCGACGGTCTTAATGCACACCGACACGAATATGACATTCAGTGTCTTAGTAAGTACTAACTTATGTACGTCACCGAATATATTAAGAATCTTTATTATCGCCTACTAAGCAAGGATACTTACTTCATTCGTTGTTTTAACGACAAAAATAACTTTATTACAATGTAGGTTCGCTTAGATGTTCGAGTCCCATTTTAAGGGACTCGGACCGCGCATCGCCGGTGCCGCGGCGGCACTGGGGCGGCTCCTCCTAAATGTGGGGGGGCCTGAACAGAGGTGCCGCCGGCTCCACGCAGGGGTCGTGCGGAGCATGGCCGTCTACGGGGCACCCGTGTGGGCGGACGCCCTCAACGCCAGTAATATCCGTGTGCTGCGGTCAGTGCAGCGCACGGTGGCGTTGAGGGCGGTGCGCGGTTACCGCACGGTGTCCGCGGCGGCGGCCTGTGTGCTCGCCGGCTCCCTGCCGTGGGAGAAGGACCTGGTGGATGCGCGCTACGGGCGGCCTACCGTAGACGCCATCCGCCCGGTCCTCCGGGAGTGGATAGGGAGGCGTCACGGCTCCCTCAGCTTTAGGCTAAAATAGCTAGGAGGGAGCCGTCGGCGGTGTGCCACCACTGTGACGCGGCGGAAGACACGGCGCACCACACCTTTGCGGAGTGCGCCGCGTGGGAGGAGCCGCGTCGTGCAGTGGTGGCGGCGGTAGGGTCAGACCTCTCGCTGCCGACGGTCGTCAAGTCCATGGTCGGCAGTGGGGAGGTCTGGGAGGTGGTTGACTCCTTCTGCGAACAGGTAATGTCGCAGAAAGAGGCGGCCGAGAGGGCCCGTGAAGAGGATCCGGGGGCGGATCCTCGGAGGCGAAAGAGGCCCAGAGGGAGACGGGCACGCTACGTGCGGAGTTTTCTCCGCACGTAGGCGTGTCCGTTTTTTTTTTTTTTTTTTTTTTTTATATAAAGCAGTGGCGGGTCTTTTTCCCCTTTGCCCGCCACTGCTCTTTCTAACTCTTCCTCTTTCTTCTTCTCCTTTTTTTATGGGGGGCGGATGTCTGTCCCGCCCCCTGGATGTCTGACCTTTGGTCATGCCTCTCCTCAAGAGGCGGGCTAAGTGGTGGAGGGGAACTTTTCTCCTTCATCCCCATCGGGCCATTGCACTGACGGGCCTGGTGGATTCGCTGCAGGGGGCGACGCGGTGCTTGCGAAAGCCACCCCGTGTCGCCCCCATCCCAAATGCAGCGGACGGCTCCGGGGGGTTTTAGTGGGTATTTCCGGAGCGCCTCACGCCCGGGTGAGTCCCACACTGGCACGGAGCTCGTCACTTCGGGCCCCCCCCCTTATCTATTGTATTTGAGGGACTCTGATCCCACAAATATAATAGATAAGGGTAGTGCGTAAATGCATTTCCCCCCGTCAAAAAAAAAAAAAAAAAAAAAAGGTTCGCTTACATGCTTTGAGACGTTATTTGTTAAACAAAAAGGCCTATTTGCTTGGTGAAGGGTATGCCTTTCACGCTACACCTCTCTCTCTCTCTCTCTCTTTCTCTCTTCCTAGCTAGTATATTTGCCCCATACGGTGTAGAGGTTAACTTGTTTTTTTTTTCCACTTCGGTCTCTCTTCGAGATCGTTTTTGGGGAATTTGCTCTCTTTCATATTTTTTAGCACTATGCCTATCCAGTTTGTTTCATGTCTGCCTCTGGATCATTTGACCGGGAATTGAGAGATGTAGAGCCAAGTTCCCTGCGTAGTCTAATGGCCTCCTTTTTACGTGACTTGTTCTACTGTATTTTATGGGCGATACCGCGTACCCTAGGCTTCTTCGAACGTACTTATTGCGGATTTTATCGAATTTGGTTATGCCGCATATCTACCTAAGCACCTAAGTATCCGAATTTTGGATTTTTGGAATTAACGAGATTCGAAATACTCAAAATAATAATAACAAGTTCCTGGTAACGTATTGTAAGAGAAGAATTATTGATGTTTAAGCATGTCTAAGCGAATTAAATGAAAAATAATAACGGATTCTACTATTGTGTGTCCAAACAATAATTGTGTTCGTGACGGTGTGAGAGGGTTCCCGGGGTAGCAGCCTTTTGATTTTATAGCGGGAACTAATTTCACATCTAAACGGTGTACTTTGTCATAGGGAGTTTTATGAGTTACATGTATGCGTTCGAAGTTTCAATTCGGTCTTAAGAAGTTCTGTGTGACGCTCCCTTTGAATATGCCATGAATGGTATGCGACGGTAAATACAGTTGGATTTCATAATCAATTACCAACATCGAAATGATGCAGTCCTGTAGGCTTATTAAGTAACAAAAAAAATCCACGTCACGTTTGTTTAATTTAAATCGTGAGAAGGCACATCGCACATTGTATTGACAACCGGTTCAGAAAATACGGAGCTGTCGAAGGAGTAGGCGTGAAATGGTGAATGTTTATGTATAATTCGATTTTATATAATTTTTATCAGTCGTTGCTTATGTAACCATCACTTTATGTAAGAAAAAAAAATTCAATAATAATATATATTTATATTACTTCGTAATTTTTTATTTATAGAGATAATCCTAATTCACTCATAAAATCCAAAATAACAATTAAAAAAAAGCCATAAAGTTTCATATAATGTTGCGAAGAGTATGCTCAAAAAAAAAAAAAAAAAAAAAATCTCATCTAAATTGATTCAAAGAATTGAAAGATTTGCCCGAAACAAAAATACAGGTACGTTATACTCGTAAATATAAATTTGCTATTGACGTTATAAATATAAACTGGCGATTGCACCTTCGTTCACGTGAAATGATAAATAAGATACACACTGTAAATTACCTACGATAAGGCACTCATCATTTGGAAATTACTAAAACGGTTTGAATATACTTTTCCGTATTAGAATAGCTGTCGAATGCTTATTCAAAAATGATAAAACAAAATTTTAAACTCTCTTATTTGAATAATGCATAATTTATATTGTTTAATTATAAATAACTTTAAAAACTATTTTGGAATGTATACAACTATTACTAAAATCTACAATACATTATAGAAACTTTAGTTGAAAACGCACTAAGTATTTAATAATATCTTTCGTAGTACTATTGAATTTATTGTTGTCGTCACTTCATAAGTTATTAGAATCCTTATTATGTCAGTTTAAACAATTCCTTTTATAAAGTTAGTATAAAACAATGATTTATCTCATTGCCCTCTTCGGGAAGAAAGAGGTCTCGCCGTCTAGTCGTTTTGTAATCACTTTCCCAAACGCGTTCCTCTTAATGTTTAAATTTAACATTATTTAACCGTTTTCGTCTGGTACTATATTTGACTTGGAAAACGGAGTTCGATAGTTTTGAATTTATATTCCTTTGGATGTAACGTGAGCACTATTACGTCTAGACTTTATTGGATATTGTTACTAGAACTATTACGAGTTTCCATAGTTCGTGTCTGTACAAAATATACTTTTGGAACGAAGTTCTTTAACGCGGCTTATGGTTAGTGCGATTTAGTAGAAATCGTCACGTAACGAAATGTATAATGTGTATGTGTGCGTGTGTATATTAGTTTTATTCATGTCAACTGTCAGTTTTATAGAATATCTTACGCGTGCGCTCTGTTAAACTCACATAAGTTTATAATGGATTCATTAAAAAATCATAATTTCTGTATTAACTAAGAACTTCGTTCCTGACGGCGGTCCCCGATCGCATAATTTTTTTTTTCGTTAAATTTATATTTTTAGATTGTAGATACAGAACTGAAGTATACCATTACAATAAAATGTAGATTTTGTAGTCGTATTTTCACTCTCTTTCACGTGTCTATCGTCTATAATCAAAGGACAAAAAAGAAAAACATTTACATGTGTTCTTCTTGGCGGCTATTGGCTACGGCGACTCATCTATTCTGAACCGGTACACTCCAATGTTACTCAAGGAGGGTGTTGATGTAATGTCCTTTGATGCGCTTTATAGTGACTAAAATACCCAATTTTATTAATGAAAGTGCGGGCGCATATTGGACAATTTAAGATTTCACTGACATAAGTATAAGTTATGTCTACAGGTGGTTTAGTCAGATTGCCTCGTTTTTATACGATAACGTTCCATCTCAAAGGCGTTTGCTTGTCGCTGAATGAGTTGTCTCCATTGGCTGCGTTGTGATGCTTTTGTCTCCCACTGAGAGGGCTCTAATGTGCATCGCTTTATGTGTGTTTTCAGAACATTCTCATGTCTTTGGTTTGCCTTTGCGCTTTCGCTTCCCACACTGGAGTTCTGAAAAAAATATACGTTTTGCTACCTGATATACGAATACGAGATTCGTGTCCACACCAACGCAGCTGATGTTTACGGTTTACGAGATTATATAAATTAAAAAAACAAAAGATTCTTTCGTGCAAAAAATAGATTCATTCAAAAAGTTTATTACAAGATAGAAAATTAGCTAAAGTTGGTTAAAACTTCTTTGAATGTTATTACTATAAATGTACCTAATTCGTGTTCTGATCTCGTAATTGGGTAGATTCAGGTCGACCCGTGTACAGTTTGTTCATCTACAGTTAGTATTTCGAAAGTTATTTTTATCGGAAAATTCCTTATACCCGAGATTCGTACTCTAAGATCCATACCATTTTGAAATATGGTCTCGATAAAGACGTAAATTAAACATAGGATTATGGTATCAGGAATTTGTAGTATTCACCTGGTAGTCCTAACTACCACTATTAGGAGAATTTAGTGATAGGGGTTTTGTAGTCGACTGGTCTGCGATGACCATACACATGTAAAACTCTTCATTGTGTCACGCTTCGGCAAGAGGCTTTTCAGTCAGTGTAGATACAGCAGTTAGTGTTGTAAGGCTATTGAGCCCGATTGGATCGCGATCACCGTATACTTGCAAAAAAACATGTCGTCATTATGAGTATAACCAGATATACCTAGCGGCTTTGCCGTGGTAGATGTAGGTGTGCATAATTGTACCAACTCAAAATTTTAAAAACTGGGCAGTCATGGGATTGCCGACAGAAGTGAAGACTCGATACTTTGTAAAAACTGTTTTCAACAGTTAAATTATATTAAGAATAATAAAAAATATATAATTTGGTTAATTGATATTAATAATATAACCTAAAATTTAACATAAAACATTTGTCTGGTATTTATTATCGATCCGAGCGATAATTATGTGCGTTTTCATATAGTTTTTTTCATATTCAAAACATACGGTAGGCTGCTTTTATACGTTTTATTATTTATCTCTGAGTACCAGTACTTAAAACTGTACCTTCTTATACTTGCCATATTGTAGCATGTTGACGGTTGACGTCATAATATTGGCCTATTCGTTTTAGTTTTTAGATATTTATTTTAATAAATAAAATATTAATAAACAATAATTTTGTTAAATACAAGTAATATTTAACAAAATGCTTTCTTGGAAAAAGATATTATATAATCATCTTACAAAACAAATCGTTTCCAAGGTGTCATCATTATTTTTTTCAACTCGAAAAAGGATGTAGCTAACCTGCTACAAGTTATTCATCTACCGAGAATTCCTCGACGCCGCTAAAGAAGTTTCCGCTCTTACCCGAATTGACGTCACATCGTGCATTAATCTGGCAATAGAAGATAAAGTATAATTTGATCTGAATCGTGTTGTTGCGTCTGGTAACCCGTGAAGGAGAGGCTGGGTTAACAGCCGCCGCTTCATACACAAAGAAGCATGGGGAGAAAACAACAATCTCTCTCCCCGAGACGAGGGTTGCCCGCACGCCGTGCACGGGTGACCCAGGCGCGTGGACAGGGTAGCAGCGCATGCTAATCGTTATCCCGAGACCCTGCCCAAATGCGCGCCGATGCGGCCGTGGGGTTTTAGCCGGTAAGAGTCCGGCACTGTTCCTCTCTCCCGGGTACAGGATGTTTTTTTCCCTGTGCCCGGGAGAGGGGTTCGTTCACGAGGATTACGTTCCTCACGTTAAAAAAAAAACAAAAAGGTTGCGTCTGGTGGCATGACCTATTAGAAGTCTGATCCGCTGTTATAGTTTAATATATCGATTACCCATAAAAATGAAACAATAGGAAGACAATGGAAAGCTGGCGTAAACGCCAAATTAGTGCTCAAGGTGATAATTAAGATTTTCCCTGAACAAAAACTAAGCTCATATTTGAATCCATATCAATCAACGTGATATACGCGCACACTAGCTAACAATATTGCTTTAACAAGTTGAAAATGAGGGATAGTTTTATTTCCAGGTTTTACGTGCCATCATTTTAGATCCAAGTATCATTTACCATTATGGACTATATAAGAATGTGACTTATTACGCTGAAGTGACAACATTTGTACAACTAAGAGTAGTAGACGCATTTGAGCCTGGCTTGTAAGTGTGAGACATTCGACACCTCTTATCCTCCTCGCAACATACTGAACTTGGGATAAGTCTGTATTTAGATTCCTGAGCCACTACACAGAGTTTCAACAGCTGAGGACAATGTATTAGCCATTAACTATGCTAGTTTGACAGAAACTTCGCTCCAAAGTTGGCTACAACTTGTACAATTGTCAAACGACGCGTATTCCGTACCGCCGACTTAATTGACTCACTTACCCACATTCAGGGCTGCTGCGGCAGGTACGGATTCTGATTGACATCATATTACTTAGATTACTTATATTAGGGTTCAACTACAACCAAAATTACAAAAAATATTAAGCAAATAAAAAAAAACTAAAAAAACATAAGCTCACGCCTGTTATCGCCGAAGGGTTAGGCAGAGGTGAAATAGCGAACTACATCACCCACATTTCGCTGAGCTTAGTTCCGTCTCAGGTGTGACAGGGGGCGAGCCTGTCGCCATATCGGGCACAAATTCCGAACTCCAGGATGATACTGAGTAGAAAAACCCAATAACACTTGACCCGACCCGAGGATCGAACCCGAGACCTCAGAACAGCAGTCGCACCGTAATACAACTGCGCCACCGAGGCAGTTAAAACTAATTAAAAACTATCTCGAATTAAATTTTATTATTAGAGCTAAACTTCCTTAATGGCAATTAATAAAAAAGCTACTTTGGCGTATCAAAGATCGTAATTTAAATTTAAAATTTTTATTTTAAATTCAATTTTTTTTTGATACTGTTACTCTAAGTCATGTGAGGAGATCACGTTCCCGAGTACCTACACGAGAGTACATACCTGTAAGTAATATATTGTCATACGAGCGTTTTAAGTTTTCAAGAGACAAGGAAATAGGGAAACTTAAATGAGGACGAGTCTGCGGCATAATATTCACTCAAGCGGGTAGGAAAGTTAAACATGCCTCTCTACGTATTTCAGGAATGGCACACTGAGACGGGTCTCGTCTTATTGTCACCCAAAAGCCAACTCTGAAATATGATTTCACAGAAATCCCTTTGTTACGAGACCTCGAGGGACGCTAAATGAGAAATTAAAAAAAAATAGGATAATTACTTTGCCCTCAGAACTCAGAGAAGGTTTTGTAAACTTGAAGAAGGTTAAGCTTCTGAGTAATCTGTGTTATGTCACAATTATAACTTAGGAGGAGTCATTGTAAAACTATAACATTCTTGACTAATTGATAATACCGCTCTTTCACAATGAAAGTGACTTAACTCAAGAAAAAAAAATGATACCTAAAGTTAAATTAAAGTTTTTAAATGTTTATACCTTTCCGTTTATTTGTCAATACTTTGTTATAAGAGCATAACAACAATTTTAAACATAATTAAATTAATATAAAATAGTTTCATTTAGACTTATTTTACGACTCAAACTCAATTTCTCAATCTGCGACGTCATGGTGGAATGATGGTAAATATATTACATCTAGAGGCACTGGCTTTTCTTATAACACGAAAGTGGCTAACAGGCATACTATCCGCCTGATGGTAAACAGTCACCAAACCCTATGGAAGCCTCCAACACTAAAAAAGTGATGGAGCCGGAACGCACATATCCATGCTTGGAGGCAGATGTCCATCCATACCTTCTTCGGTCTCGATACTTGACACTCTTCTAGTTACGTGACTCTTATCTATTCTCATGACGTGTCTTGTGCACGCTGGTACTCCTTAACTTATCTGTTATTGGTGCTACCTTGAATCTTCCTGTGATATGGTCACTTCTAATCTTATCCATTTTCATTATGCCACACATCCATCTTAACATTCGCATCTCTGCTACGTGCACTTTTTTATTTCACTTTTAATTGCGATAGAATTGCAAAATTGAGGTATTCGTGTGACTAGTCTATTCAAGTCAAATGTACCTGTTGATATTGTTCTGTTCTTGTGTTTGGAAACCAGCTCCTTTTCTAGATTAAGAGGGATGTCATCTCAGTACGGACCGTTAATTATTCTAACATCTCAAAATATTAAATAACACTAACTTCTTCAAACGGAGAGTTGGTTTAGGCATCTCCATCGTCCCGACCTTTCGTATTCAGTTTGTGTCATTGAGGTTAATTGAAACCGCATTACTTGGTATTCGATTGATATTTGAACAACACAAACCGCTATCACGCGAACGCAAGTTGTTAGATTTATCAGTTAAAATTAAACCAACTAATTAATCGCGTAGCCGCGGGCAATTAATTAGTGGTGTTAAATCATTTCGAGTTGTGTACATAATCCTCGTCATACTGGCTATATCCCGCTGTTTCGCTCGTATATAACAATAATAATAATTCATTGCATTTTATATGTCTTAAAAGATTTAGGCACAGTATAGCAGGAGAATATACTAGTGATGACTATTATTCTTATAACTTGTTCCATTTATTATGTAATTAAATAAATAATACTACATCTTGTCCAGAGAATACATTTCTACTTTCAATAGAATTAGCGTGTTTTTTACCCCGGTTTTATTTTAGAAAACGTACTAAAGTCTAAAAAAATAATTAGGTAGATACCAAGTACCGAACATCTCACCACTCTTTATCATTAATATAACAAGTTGAGACGCGAGCCTCTAGCGAATACATAAGTTTTCTAATATTCTGAATTTTTAATAATCTATAAGTACATTTAAATGATTTCATTAAATAGTAATGGTCCTATTTATCCAATATACAGGGATAGGTATGTAATCATCCGAGAAATTTAGCCATTTCTGAAGTCTATATGAAAGTCTTCTTGAATGTAGTTTTATCACGTGTTTCGTGTAACTTTGGGCCCAGGACTTTGTCGGACTCGTCTCGAAACTTCACAATACATTTACAATCCAATAGTTGATACATCCAAGAGATAACTCACCGAGATTTATGGATTTACGCAAACTTTACATGCTCATGCTTTGTTTTACTTTATTACATAACTCTGAGAACTCAAGGGTTTAAACATTTATCACGTAATATAATTTCTATTACGACTTGATAAGGGCTAAATTTCACTCGGACCTTGAATATATCAAACAAATTTTTATTTTTTTCTAACCGAGTTATAAACATTCCATTAAATTATTGCCCTACTTAAACTTTAAGCGAGCGGAGAGACAATAAAAATATTTCAAAATTATTATTGAGTTTACAAGTAAGTTTGACGTATCACTCACAGTAGGTATTGTGAAACAATAGTGAAATAAAGCATACATTTGTAAAAACATACAACATGTTAGTGTTGTTTGTTGTGACTATAATAAATATAAAGACCAAACCAATTTATTGCAATGATTTGAAAAATAAACAGATAAGTCTTCACACATCAAAGAAACAATAAGATAGTTACAAACACTAATACAGTACGTTTTGCCTTAAATTCAGTTTGTTTACATATTCAATACAAAATATTTTGAAAAAGTTTCTTAATATTTAGTCAAATTCTTATTATGAACGGTACGAACTCTTAAGGAGTATTTATATTATTTTGAGAATATGTACTAAGGTATATTACAAACACTACGCCTTTGCCAGTCGAACGTAAAACTTTTATCGGCGTGCAATCGCGGCGCGATGGTCAGCCGGGGTGGGCGACTTCCGTTTCCGGCGGAACCGGAAATGGCTGATATGTGACTTTGTTTTGCGACGTTTGTATAGTTCCCTTTATTATGGTGTCTGTAATAGATTATGTAAAACTGTATTTATACTTATTAGTTCTTCGTTGGGTTGCAATTTTTTATTTAATTAGGGTTGTAAGATTACTATTCCGAAACTTGCAATAACCACCAAACAAATATTGATAAATGTCTTCTAGTAACTCGCCTTTAATTGTTTCGTTTCAGAACTATCCATTAGGCGAAAGGACTTGCGAGGCTCTGTAATAACGACAATTCGTGTAGGATTGTATTGTCCTTGTAATAAAGCACAATACCGTTATTTTGTGGCCAAAACTGAAAAATCCCGGAATTAATTTATTTACTTCCCTAAATATCATAAAGTTTCTTAAAAATCAGCATAATTTCTACCATTTTTCCTATTCTTTATATTTTATATCAACCGAAATCGTAGCGAAAGTACAATAATTGCTAGGGTAGCTAAAGACAGAAATGCCGTAAAATACTCCTTCCTACATAAAGACAAAGCTCCAAATCGATCTCTTTAAACCGGCTTCTAGTTTTTCCCTTACAGATACAACTAAATCATTCGCCGAATTAAACGCCTCAGAACGATTCGCACCGAAAAATAGATCGACTTTTTTACGGTCGGTCTATATTTTAAATTCCGCCGAATCATTGTTCGTTCGGGCATTAGCGAGCGGTCCCGAAGGCGCTTTGTGAGCCCGAACGTTGCCGAAGTTAGATGTTATCATTTAAAAGAATGGGCGAACGGGCGCCGATCTTGATCGTTAAGTTTCGAATGCAGGGTTGACGTGATGCTCTTTTCAATTCAAATCCAAATTTAAATTCAAATATACGGAATCTTATTAGTGGATACGTCTTTTATACTCTTTGCGCGATGATTTCATTGTTACTCTTTAGATTTAATGAAAATGCTTTAAACTAAAATATTTTATAAAGTAATTCTTAGTGTATGAAATATCTATACATTTTTATATTCAACAAAAATTCAATGTTACTTTTTTGTTCAGAAAATTTTATCTTTAATGAAAATTAAATATGATTCTGAACATTTTTATGGTGTGACTGCATAAGCACTCATAGCTAGATAAATATATTTTCACATTTATTTTAGGAGAAATTATATTTTTTTTTTTTTTTTTTTTTATAATGGACAGCACAGTGACTGCACTGGACCTGATGGTAAGCACAGTGCAATCCAAAACAGCGATGACTGACACTGAACAGAGTTCACTGCCAGTCACCGCTGTCATGCTGGCCTGCTTAAATACCTCTTCACGCCTCTTTTGAAGGACCCAATATCGTATGAAGGAGGGAACACGCTGACAGGAAGACGGTTCCATAACCTCACAGTGCGACAAAAGTAGGAGTCAGCAAACTTTTTGGTTCTTGAAGTTATGGGTGTCACCGTGAAACCGTGACACCGAAGTCCTGCCCGCGTGGTTCTGTTATGGAATGGAGAGGGGATCAGATCAAAGAGCTCTTCAGAACACTCGCCATGATACAAGCGGTAAATGTAATATGTAGCATGCAAGCAGTTTTATTCAATACTAAGCGGTCGCTATAGATCAGTCACTAAGTCAAAACAACCCAACCACAACAATTTGCTTCAGAGTGAGGCACAACAGCGAATGTCAACATTACTTTTTCTGACTCTAATTAAACATCCTTTTCAAAACATCACGAGCAAAATTATATTTAAAAAAACATTTATACGAAATATTCTTTGAAAATTTTACGGATATATTGTATAAAATTTAATTTGGTACCCCTAGTCAGGTGCAAAGCGTCTTTTCCGGGCTGCCTTGTTAAACTCAACGGTAGCTTCGACCGGCTTCGACCGGATTGCATACGCGATACTAGATCAATATTACATCCGTATCACATTGAAATAAGTTTATAGAACTTATGTTGCATATATTTAATAATAATATATAATATTACACTGGATTTGTTAACAAATTCTAAATAGTATTTACCTATTCAACCTATGTTTAAACGTTTAAACTGATGTTTAAACTGATTATCACAATCGACGTTCCCCTTTTATTTTACGATAAAATACATAGATTTCTTTGTCGACGACCGTTTCGGGCGGAGACGTGACTGGCCCCGCACGTCACTAAAGAGTCCGGTGAAAATAATTTTGTACGTACCTACGTACCGCAATCATATTGCGAGCAGACAATGATGGGTAATGACTAGTGATGGGGCATCACGATTCTAAACCATATTTTATATCGACATATTTTTTTTCGTCAACAACTAGAAATTTTATAAATTTCCTTGAATAAGATATGAAGATAACATTTTTAGAGTTTAGTAGACACTGTGGCTGTAAAAATATATATAAAAAGAAAATGAACTGAGAATACTTGAAGTAGTGCTTCGATCTTTGGGGGGTTCAATCCCGTTTACAGATTGCTGCAAAAGCCGAGGTCCATATCAATTTCGTTTTCTAGTTAGTTGAATATTCATTGTCAGGAAAAGCTAAAATATTTTATAAAATAGCTCCAATAAATACTAACAAACACGATTATTCTATTGTACATAAAGGTTCCAACCAGCTAACAATCTGTTTCAGGCGGAAGTAGTAAAGTTTCTTCCTCGTAGCTTGAACAATACATCGGTTAGTTTTGGGGATTCAGTTTGTGCTTCGTTACGGGTATCTGCTTCCTTTTGTTAGTTAGTTTTACAATTTTTTTTCTATTTAATATGTTATACAGTTATTTATACAATGTTTTAATAAGATCAATCAAATTTACTAATGAATGTAATAGAACCAGTTGAATTTTACTTAAGTGTTAAATCTATATTTAGTATTCAGTTAATTTTAACGGGTTTTCACGCGTTACCTTTGCTTTTTTCTATCCCGACGTTTCGGCTGGGTTTCATCAACCTTGAACCGTCACAGGCATCGTCGATAGACACTGTAAGTGTTGTGTGTTGTGACTATAATAAATATAAAGACCAAACGGGGGTAGTTCATCAAAATACCCCTCTACAGCAGGCAGGCGACGCCGCGCACCGACAGTCAGCCCGTGACCACGGTTGGTGAAACCCAGCCGAAACGTCGGGATAGAAAAAAGCAAAGGTAACGCGTGAAAACCCGTTAAAATTAACTGAATTTAAATATGTAACGCGAAAACTTAAAAAAATACACTATATTTAATATTTATTTTAAGGAGGATTGTATTAGTTACCATTTTTAATGCATTAATTACGAGTTTTATTAAATACTATAAAAACAATGGGTACATTCTAATGATATATAAAGAAGAAGAAATAAATTTTCACGGGCGTATACAGAGCAACTCACTAAAGTTCCATAATAATCGGATGAATAGCTTAAAAGTGCGCAGAGGAAAATATGATTACATTGTCTTTTTTTATATGTAAGAAGATAAAATGTATTTTTGTCATAGATAGATTTCTCGAACTTTCGATCACTCGCGATAAAAAGTTTCTTACAAGTAGAGAGAGAAAAATATCTCTACATATATCAGGGATTTAAAATCAACCGGTGATATAATATCAAAAGTTCTTATCAAAATTAAATGAATATTTATAGTATCAGCACATCACTAGTAATGACAACCGTGCGTCCGTTTTTAAGACCGGGGAAAAAGGTTAAGCGACGAATGATGAATGTAAAAAGGTTTACCTGAACCACGGTGACCTGGGCCCGGGCATAAACTTTATCTTACTTCATTGTTATATATCTACAAGTATTACACCCTAGTTTATCTGTAAATATTATAAAATAGAGCTACGAATGAAATTGATGGAATTTCTTTTGGAATAATATCTCTGCTACGAATTCAAAGGCTTAAGTGGCGATCATGACATCATGAATCTAACTGTTGCTACTACTCATACTAACATGGTATTATTAAAGAGTAGGCGAGATAGACTTATTAAGGAGTTTATATGTCGGAAATTTCATTTATTAGAAAGGTTGAAATGAATTAGGTATTTCAAGTAATATAAGAACAATCATATATTTAAACAAAATCAATTCAAAGGAGGTTTAATGAAATCAATGACTTTCAGTTAAACTTATTTTCTTTTTTCCTTCACATTTTCTGACCATAGCCATATTTCTCACTTTTATACAAGTTATACCTTGTGGTTGGATTGCTTATTACTTAGGGCCGTGTTTTAGGTAGGACATGTAGATTAACAGAGAAGTGGTTTTCAAGAAATATGATGAAATTAGAATGGAATAAGATAATAATATTAAAATAAATCACAAAGAGGATGAACTTAGAAGCGGTTCTTTAGACAGTAAGTTTACTTTTTGTGAATATAAAATGCCTGTTGTTCTAACATTTTAAGATGTGAATCGAGACTATGCATAATGTTAGGTTATTTGCTACGCACTGGATACACGAAAACGCAGCAGTTCTCTGCCTTTTTTAACGTAGGCTATTTCCTCTTTGAATACTTTAGCATCAGACCACGAGTAAGAGACGAAATTGTGAACTAGTAAACAAACTTTGAAGATCCTACTGACTAAACCCATGTTATTTACGACAACGTCCACGTCACCAGAGCCCAAGTACGTTTTTGCATTCTTCCAAAAAGCATTTGTAGACTCATCAACTGTCAACGGTTTTATGTTTTCAACATTCTATGCTCATCATATATAATGGACGAATAGCTTAAGTTAAATAAAACGAGTTAATCATTATTTTAATTAATGTCCTATTTAAAAAGAACGATAGGAGAAAACTCATTATTTCAAAGGTCAGCGCTTGCGTGGAAACAACATACACGTTTGGTATTTTTGCTTATTTAAATTATCTACTCGCTTCGAACACAATGCGTAGCAAAACAAGTAATTAAATCTTTAAAAAAAAATCGTGACATTCGAGAAAATAGCACAAATAATTTAATAGAATTGTTTCCGAACTTTCTGAATTGAATCATCGATCAGATGACCAGAACTGATCTATAAATACTATTAAGAGGGTGAGTGTGTTTGTATAACGCATATGTTGTAGTCGCGTCCGCGTGTAACAATAAAATGTCTATACCCCAAGTTTTCTGTTATTATATTCAAATTTAAAATTAACTAATTTAAAATTGTCGTTCTGTAAAAGTAACAGAATTATCATATACAAACTCATTTAATTTTGCCTACGTTTAAAACCAAAGCAAAAAAATCTTAGCAGACATACGCAGGTTTTCATCTTGATTATATGAAGGCAAAAAACAAGTGTGGGTTCTTTATTTGATTTTAAAAGATTACTGCTGCTTTCTATTATTATAACCTAATATTTTAACCAATCTCGAAAGCGAAGACTAAAATCTAAGATAAATGCGTCTCAGGTGAATGTCGAGCGTCTGAAACGCAGCATGTTTTCGGACAGTGCGTAGCACATCTCACGCAAAACCTCGCACGTAGCATTTGATTATGCTAACGCGTGTTTATAAACGCACGTCGTGTAACGGTGATCATCTTAGCTTAGTGATCGTATATTATAAGCGGATTATATTCTTTTACACTTTGAAACCACACCAGGGTAAACTAATTTCTGTGTAATATATATCTATATTCTTTGATTTAGGTCAAAGATCGACAATAATCTAATTTGAAATGTGGCCGATAATAGTCAATACACTGCAGGGATACACCTATTAGGGAACATCTTTGTTACCGGTGTGGTAGTGAGGGCCATAAGGCCGACTCTTGTTTGGCGGAAAAGCCACACTGCGCCTTATGTGCAGATGCGAACCGGGACGCGAAACACTACATGAGAGGGGGCCTTTTGTCGTCCGCCATTTTAAGCCGGTTACGGCGCGGATGGCGGGGGAACTAGGCGCTTCGTTGAAGCCTCGCGTAGGCTAAACGCCGACGGCGGGGGAGTCCGGGTGTCGCCCGTGTGGCATCGGGACTTCACCGCTTTGCTGAACCAAGGGGGGAAGGGGCGGGGGCCCTGACCTTCCATTGTACTGGGGAAGCCGTCGGGGGGCTGGTCTTGGTTGACCGGGACTGGTCCCTAAGCGGGTTAGGGGCTTGGCCTTCGGGCTAGGCCGTCCGTCCGGGGGGTATGTCGCGGTGCATGCTTGCGATCCCGTGTTGCCTCCCCTCGTGTGGCGGTAGAGACGGTCACTCATGGGGTTTTAGTGGGTAGTCGCTAGGGTCTCCTTCCCTAGTGTTAGTCCCACACACCCTCCCTGCCCCCGCATGGGAGGACGGTGCCTAAATGCATTTCCCTATGTAAAAAAAAAAAAGGGATACACCTATGAGGAATTGACCTAAACTCACTTACAGCGTCCAACTGATAATGAGCGATTTGGTCCAGAGCTTCGAAGGTAATTTGACGCACAAGCACTAAGTGACAGTTTTATTAAGCCATGGTGGCGCAGTGG
This sequence comes from Samia ricini, assembly GCA_014132275.2. Lineage (NCBI taxonomy): Eukaryota > Metazoa > Arthropoda > Insecta > Lepidoptera > Saturniidae > Samia > Samia ricini. The sequence continues at coordinate 30,549,515 of AP028166.1, forward strand.
GTAGTGCGGCTGGACTCCGCGTCCCACTCCGAAGCGAGTTCGATCCCACCTATCCAACTCGGTGAACGGTGAAGAAAAACATCGTGAGGAAACCATAGCATGGTGGTAGGGCTTTTTCTAATGATGGGGGGCAGGAAGTAGGGGGGGCAGGAAGTAGGGGGGGCAGGAAGTAGGGGGGCAGGAAGTATTGGGGGGCAGGAAGTACATGGGGGGGCAGGAAGTACATAGGGGGGCAGGAAGTACATGGGGGGGCAGGAAGTACATGGGGGGCAGGAAGTACATGGGGGGCAGGAACTACATGGGGGGGGCAGGAAGTACATCCTCCCCCCGGGTTGTTGACCAACTGGTCATGCCTCCCCCCTTGGGGGGGGGGGGGGGGGGGGGGGGCTAAGAGGTCGCAGGAAGTACACTGGGGGGGGGGGGGGTAGAAGTCATTCTCCCCCCCATCCCCGCTGGGCCATTGCACTGACGGGCCTGGTGGGTCTGCCGCAGGGGGGCGACGCGGCGACATGCCTAGCAACCCCGCATCGCCCCCATCCCAAATGCGGCGGGCGGCCCCGGGGGGTTTTAGTGGGTATTCCCGGGCGCTTCTCGCCCGGGTTTGAGTCCCACACTGGCACGGAGCTCGTCACTCCATGCCCCCCTGCTTATTGTATTGGTGGGGCACTCGGCCCCACTAGTACAATAGGTAGGGTGAGTGCGTAAATGCATTTCCCCGCGTCAAAAAAAAAAAAAAAAAAGGGCTTTTTCTAATGATACCCGCCTGGGTAACTACCACCCTCAAGTTTGAAAACCAGTAGCCAAATACCAATAGGTGTGTTCCGGCAGTATCACTTGAGAACCAGTACCTAGGTTCAGTGTGTTTACCATCCTGGACCACATCGTCACTTAACATCAGGTGAGATTGTGGTCAAAGCACTGAGCCTATATCATGTATTTATGATTTTATGCAGTTAATAAAGCTGGCATTAGGAAACAGAAACTAATCAACAACAAATCAACGGCAACATTTTTTTTTGTAACGTACCTTACTTTTGAAACAATCAACTATCTGACGAAAACATAATGCTATTTGTCTCTTTTGTAGCTTAAAACAATTGATAACCATCAAAATTAAAACCCAAAGTCCGACAATAAAAATGAAAAAAAAAAAATATTTAAAAAATTCAAACAAATCTTACACACTTATAAAAGTGGAGTTTTCCCTTCCGTAACAAAACAATGCCGCCGAAGGAAAGGCAAACAAATTTAAGTATTCGGCAAAATTCCGAACCGCTCAGCGGAACATCATTCAATTTTTTTTTTGTTCGTCGATAAACTCCGTAAGAAAAAACATTATTGGAAAAATTTCGAAAATAATTCGCGATACATTATAACCATCTTAAGAATTTACTTTGAATAATACAGTTTGTCTTTGGTAAGAGGCGGGGTCTGACTGTAGGTGTTATATATTTTTCAATTATAACATGGTAAAACTTAAAAAAATGAGTGTGCCTTCTGGAGCCGGAGGCGGTTAAAATAATTATAGTAACCTGAATTCGCAGGTTCGATGTCCACATATTACATTATTGATTTTAGTGTAATGGATGTGCGATTCTTTTTTATATGCGTAATAATAACAATTTTACGTCGATTGGTAATTACCCCATTACAACTTCAGATATTAAAATTGCTTTTTTTACATGGAATAGGCTGAGTGTTTTGACCACAATCTCACCTGATGTTAAGTGACGATGTGGTCCATGATGGTAGCACTCACTAAGCCTAGAGGTACTGGATCTCAAGTGATGCTGCCGGAACACACTTATTGGTATTTGGCGACAGGTTTGTATATATAGATTGTAAATATAAGCGATCAATAAAAAGGCAAGGATAAAATAGTTCTCGCCGCAGGGTGCGACGCGGTGCTTGCGAGAGCCATCCCGTATCGCCCCCATCCCAAATGCAGCGGACGGCCCCGGGGGGTTTTACTGGGTATTTCCGGGCGACTCTCGCCCGGGTGAGTCCCACACTGGCACGGAGACGTCCCTCCGTGCCCCCTTATCCATTGCATTGGGGGACTTCGGTCTCACTAATGCAATGGGTAAGGGTAGTGCGTAAATGCATTTCTCCCCGTCAAAAAAATAAAATAAAAAAAGGGATAAAATAGTTCAAATACATTTCTGTTTTGTATTATTGGATGGACTTCTTTTTTTTGTTAAGCAGCTAAATATTGTTTAAGTATTATTATAAATTTAATTTTTTTTGGCAAGTATTATTAAAAAAATATTTTGGAAATAGATTTTTGTACCTGAAAATTTAAATAATTATTTCGGATTTCGATACACATGAACATATAATATAAATTCCTCTCGCATTCAGACCGCGCCTTACTCGTGAAGGAAGGAAATACCGACTACCTATTCACTTTTTCGTGAAAATATTTATTGACGTCGGCATGTTAAATTATTACTGTATCAATTATCTACTTACGAGATATGTTTTTTTGAAATAAGTAATAAAATATTCTAATTGACGAGAAAAATACATTTCTCGTTTTCCCATAATTTAGCTACACGAACAACATAATTAACTCTTTTGACACAATTATCAACTTCAGATGTGTTTCCATAAATACTACTTTGAAAGTATCTTGAGAACTGAGGCAGTGATGGCTTAATGATAGTGTTCATAGTATAGTATAGTCGTAACTCATTTTCTAATAAACGCCTTGATAACTTCACCATACATACAGTAAATTGAACATCTCTTGATGTGTATTTTTGGTTGCATGGTCACTTAATATCAAGTCAATTGCGGTTTTCTTTCCATTCAGTATTCAGCGCTTTGACTTGATGTTATGCGGTAATGTGGTTCAGGGTAGTAAACACACTAAGCCTTTCAAGCACACCAAGGCTTTTCAATGATGCTACTGAAACACACCAAAGTGAAAACATGCAAGTAATGTGACAATCTAGTTCCCTCCGTCAGTAACCGATGACGTGATCCGATTCCGAACTGGGCAAACTCTTACAAACCCTGCCATCGCTGTATAGTGCATACAGCACGTCACACGGTTTTATTTTTTTACAAAATTGATATATCTAGCTATATTTTATTCTTCGGATTAATAAGAAAGCAACAACCTATAGGTTTATAGTATTATAGTGCCCTTGTACTTTTTATAATTAGTGCCTAATGTGATAAGTTAATCAAAAACCATAATACAAAATAAACCAAATAGTTAAGCAATTCGATAATAAATAATATACAAATCAATATCAACAAAATACATCCATATATTTGCAGATTCAATTAACATGTAAGTCCGTTACTTTTCATTCTGTATATTAATTAAATTATCAAAGAAGCACAAAGAGATCCGGCCTGTATTTGGTGTAGCAGCTGAAAATCAGAATTGATTCGCAATCGGTAATCAACGTGGCTACTCTTTGACTTCATATGCAGTCCCGGAGCTCTCGCAAAAAGAACCCTGAAATATCCCCCGGCTGTAGCGCTTCGGTTAGCATGTTGTTTGCCTTAAGTCATAAACTTATGACGCAATAAACGATTATTTACATACATGCATATCATCACGCCTTTCTCCCGTGGGGGTAGGCAGAGATTACGTCCTTCCACTTGCTACGATCTTGGCATACCTCTTTCGCTTCCTCTACTTTCATGAGCGCTTTCATACATGCTCGTCGGTTATGAGTACTTTTTACCTGGCCTTTATTTAACACATGATTGATTTGGTCTAGATACATTCGCCTAGGTCGACCCTTACCGACTTGCCCATTCACCCTCGCCTTATAAATTAATTTCGTTAATCTTAAAATTAAATCTTTAAATCTTTCGATTATTTATAAGTCGGTAATTTTATATAATATCAACAAATTTAAACAATTTAAAGCGATTAGAGCTAAGGTACTACAGTACAAGCTTTATAATCTAAATTCTGTTCTTGTGAATGGCAAGCACAGATTATATTATTTAAAATTGTTTTTAATAAAATATTAACCATAATACAATAATTTTCTAAAATGAATAAGTTTGTAGATTTATTTCGTGTATTTCTTAATATTAAATGAGTTTATTATACTCAAGAACTTTATGGATCGACTTATGGTCGGACAGTAGACCAAAAGCATACCATGTCTCACGATTATTTATTACACACTGAGCATTCCAGCGCATATGTAATCGTGCATGCATACTTGGTTAATTATCTGTTAAATATTGTAAAAAAGAACGTGATGTGTTTTTGACAATTCAATTTATAACTATTGCCATATTTTTTGTATATTGTCAAGCGTAACGCTCAAACCCGACAAGTAAATATACCTATAATTTGAAAGAAAAATGATTTGAATCGGTTAATTAGCTTCTGAGTTGTAAAACCAATTGATTTAGATACAGAGATTTTGCATTTAATAACATTATAGTATTTGAGAGTTCTATACAATCAGAGCTAATTACGATTATCTCGTTGATTAGAAATAGTCTTTATGCTCTCAGTATTTTAACATTCTTGAAGTGATCGTTACGATAGTGAAATTTATTTATACCATTCCTTCTTGATCGTGCAAATATTATTGTATAGAACACGTATATAATAAATGTTATAATAAATAAATAAAAAATTGAAATGAGTAACGTTAAAATCGTTACACTTGGACCAAGTGTCACGGTAATGAGATTACAGTGAGGTTCCACCACGTCCAGCGAGCAGGGCAATCTAATTTTTCACTCACCTACCCGCATCGGATTAGAGTTTTTATTGTAATAATTCTTTAGTTTTATTCGTAAGTTACTTTATTTTATGTGCTCCTGATTATAATTATTCTCTTTTTTAGAAATTTTTTTTTTTTTTTGTTGTACTAACAGACTTTTAATTACTGGAGTGACTGGCTTTATCCGGGCATGTTATACAAAAGGGTGATAAATGCTAGGGTAAGAATTCAGATAATCTTATGGTGTATTTTAGATAATGTCAACTTTTTTTGGTCAATCGCTAACAAGACGACAGATTTTCCTGGTCGGAAAAAAGAATTACTCTTCATATCCCATGAGATATTTAACTCTTTTTTTAGTCCCATAGCTTTTTACTAAAATATCTGAAAGGCTATGGTTTATTACTCTTTCAATAACATAAATGTACTAGCCGTGCCCGCGTTTTTTTTCCCGCTTGGAATTCAGACAATTTTAACCTATATTCTCTTCTTGGATGGAATATATGCCATTACCAACTTTCGTCAAATTCGGTGTAGTAGTTTTTACGTGATTGGAGAACAAAGTAATAAACAGACAGACAAAAAATTAAAAATATCGAAATGTGTTCTGTAGTCGATTCTGAAGCCCCGCATAGTATTTTTTCTGAAATTATTACAATGTACAGATTTTGTCCTTCTATTATAAGTATAAATAATGTTGCGGACTATTATTAATTGGAAAAAGTAGAACGATTCCCTGGACGTGTAAATATAGAAACATAAGAAAAATACTGTTTATATTAATACATATACTTGTAGATATTATACATAAGAAACACCATGTTTTCCTCACCAATGAAGATGTTCTATAGTTAAAAGATATCTCACAAGATATTAAATAACTGATTTATTACGTGACTGAAATACAAAATCGAATAAATACTCGTAAACGTGTTCTGAATACTACATAGTTTACGGGTTCAGAACAAATAACCAACATATACTATTAAATATAACGGTATATATATTAACAAATCCACTCGCTAAGTACAAAACAAAAACCATAAATCCGGTAAAAACGAGTAATATGGATTTAAAGTAACGAAGATAATTATCATTGTAACCCCGTGCGGAGGATTAAAATTCACGAGCAGTTTTATTTGAGGATATATTTCAAACAAAAACTGCGCAATGAATTCACGTGACAGAGACGAACTGAATCAATGAAGCAATTGAGAGGCTGTTGGCGTATAAAAATGTTTTAAAATTAAGTCGACATTTGAAGATTTCATCTCTGTTTGGATGTAAATTGGCAAGGCTGCATAGAGTTTTTTGTAACATTTGTTCATGTCGTAGTTGGAAATTTCTCCATTTATAAAATTAAAATAAAAAAACTCAAATCAAACACAACAAGGCTATATATGAATTTATGCACTATTTGTTTCAAATTTCAAATCGTAAATCGCATTTTTAAAGATCTTGAAGATCCAAGTGATTTTAAAATGGATATAAAAAAATCGAAACGGTCGTCAGACTAGGAAAAAAGACCAATTATAGTTACAACCACGATAACAAGTAAAAAACTACAACTCTTAAAAAATAAAACAATATTAGAAAATACAGTTATATCAAATAACATTTTACACCAACTGTTCTACAAAAAAGCAAAGAACTTCAAGAAGAGTTTCAAAGAAGACGTTTATTTGGGGGAAAAATAATGCTACTTCACGATAAAATAGTCAAGTTAAAGTCTCAAAAGCAAAAAAACCACACACAAAGGTTTATCTAAAAAAAGATACCAATCAGATTATCCTGAAACTAAAAGTAACAAAGAAACATTCGACATCGAAGAACAGACGAAACAAATTCCTAAGAAAAATTAACCTCAGAATATAACAAATTTTTTAAGTCCTTCACAACTGAATACTGAACTTAATGATAAAATTATTTCTCCGATAAATAACAGTCTCCAAATAGCTCATAATTCTTCTAAACACAAAACTTTTTTTTCTGATAGAACTAGAAAATTGATGTCAAGACGGCAGCATGCACAAAACATTAAACCAAAAACACGAAGTATGAAAAATGAGCTTAATAAAGCTCTATACAAACTTGTAAGTATTCAGTATGACCATAACACTTATTGTAAGAAAATAATTGAAAAATATACTTACGGTCTGGCAGCATAAAGAGAGCTAATAAGGAAATATAATCACATAAAACCTGGATATATGGATTAAAAATCACAAATAAAACAACTTGCAATAGAAATTCAATTCAGGTGGCAACTAATTTTTATAAAAATTATACAAATGCGAAAATCAATAACCAAATCTTATACTTACTATACACGAAGACACATCTACAGACACTAAAGACATTGATGAAGCTAAAGTAATCAAGGAAATCGCAAAATTGAAGTATGAAAAAAGCCCAGAACCCTATAAAATAAGCAACGTAGCTTTGAAATTACGAAGTCCTTACTTAGCAGGCCCTTTAATCCAGCTTTTTAACTTAATGCTAAGGTTTGCAACTATAGCAAAACAATGGAATGAGTCAGATATTATCCTACTGTATAAAAAAGAAGATCCAAATAATATTAGTAATTATAGACCAATAAGCTTGTTGTCTTCAATATACGAATTATTCTCAGCAATATTACAAAAAGAATCGGAAGCACTGTTGAAATGCACCAGCTCGTAGAACAAGCAGGATTGAGGAGAGGTTTTTTGATTGTCGACCATATCCTCTCTATCGAAATGCTGATAGATAAATATAAAGAATTCCACAGGGCGCTCTATCTAATACTTATTGACTATCAAAAAGCTTTTGATTCATTATACCGCCACTCAATGTTGGACTGGCTTGAATCACAACATATAGAATCGACATATCTGACGGTTCTACAAAACCTATATCAAAATTGCAATAGTAGAGTTAGACTGGAGACGACCGGATCCTCTATACCTATCACAAGAGGAGTAAAGCAGGGTAATCCAATCTCTCTAACAATATTTATAGATGTGTTACAACAGGTTTTTGGGCAGTTAAGTTGGAAAAAGGTTGGTCGAAATATGAACGAACAAAATAAAAGCAAGTTAAGATTTTTCAATGACATCGTCTTACTATCTGAGAATACAACTGAGCTGCAATCAATGATAAACGCCCTATAGCCCCGAAAGTCAGAGAGTAGGTCTCGAAATTAACCGTAGTAAAACCAACATTATGTCGAACTCCATTAAACATCAAGTATACTTAGAAAATAAAGCGTTAGATTATGTTGACTCCTATAGATAATTAGGTAAGATAATTTTGTTTAAGAAACAAAGAAATGAACACGAAGTAGATGTGAGAATTTCGAATGGCTGAAAAAAATTTTGGAGCTCGAAAGGAGTCATGAAAAGCGACATGCCGATCATTATTAAGCAAAAAGTTATGGATGTAATGGGTGAAATGTGTATATAGTGTACAAGGGAGTATTCCCTTCATTAACTGACGCAAGCCAAACTTGGAAGCTTACACATCGAATTACATCCAAAGTCAGATCATGTCAAAGAAGTATGGAGAGAAGTATACTAAATATTTAACAAATCCAAAGAAAATCACACATAAAATATAAGAAAAGGAACAAAAGTTAACGATGCGCTATCTCATGGTAAAAACTCAATTGGCGCTGGTCTGGTCACATAGCCAAATTAATAGACAATCGGTGGTCTCACTTAATATCCTCCTGGAGATAAAAAGAGAGGCAGACCAGCTGCCCAGTGAGCAGACGATGTCATTAAAGTAGCCGGGAAACAGTGGATGGAGAAAGCGAAGAATAGGGAAACTTGGAAATCTCTAGAGGAGGCCTTCACCTTCGACAACGAGGGATTCTTACTAGAAGAAAGGAAAAATGAATAAATTAAATAATTAGTTTTATAAATGTTATACAATAGCAGTTTTTTTTACAGTACACTGTAATTAGTAAATAAGGCTGTTTTATTTATTATTTAGTATAAAAAAGAATTAAACGGAATTTTTGCAAAAGAACCAGTAAAGTTTCAGTGAAAGTTAAATTATACTCATAGTTTCAAATATACAACAAAAAAGATAAATCAATGTAGATAATTATCAATTGTGTTACGCACTTGTATTTACTAACGAAAGAGATTAAAAACTCAGTACTCAGTCTACACTAAACGTGGCAATTTTGTTATAATCACTCACTTCACTTTGTTTCCTAATCCCTGTGTATTTCTACGTTTCATTCTGAATCCACTTAGTAATAAGTAAGAAATCCTCACTTATCACGAGTAACATATGTTGTACATATATTGGGTCCCCCTCACACACGGTCGAGTCAGATCCCCTCAAGCTCGCACTGTAGGAATCTCGCGCGACAGACTAATTCCCGTTGATTGATAACAGCTCCAATCTGTTTTTGCCTAAACGTGTATACACTATTTGTCTGACCTCCGCTTCTACTATTACGTATGCTCCCTACTGTTTGTCATCGCGTTGTCTTTACCTCATATTATTCTTGTCACCCGAATGAATTGAAAGTTCTAGTTTCTATAATAGTTAAGTTTGACGGCAAATGTTTGTCGATGATATGTTTTTTCATATTCATATTGTACGTTCTTCTATAATTTTGTAACTTCTGCCTTCTATAATGTGCTGGTTGGTAGTAATAAAAGATAACACCATAAAGCTTTACCTGGCATAGTGAAGTTTATATTAGGCTTTATATTAAAAAGAAAACATATATGTAATAGACATACAATTTACGTGGGTTCGAACAGTTTTCCGTCACAGCAGGAGACTACAAACCTACAGACTTGCTTGTTTACAATTAATTATATTGTATCCAAATATAACAACTGCATCTCAAGTACTAAACTAAATAATTTTCACTGTGGTATGTTAAGGTTATGTTTTGAACGTCAAGGTCATGAGACCCTCCCTGATCCCTGACCCTGGTCGTAGTCTACATTACCTTGGAATTATAAAATATTTTAACTGCAGTTATAAGAAGTTTTACGACCTAACAGTGATAGGATACTAAGTTGAATGAAATCAGTAGGGCTTAAACAATAAAAATGAAATATCTAAAGCTAAATATAAAATGATTTACTTATTTGTTTTTATTAATTTTTGTTTTATCAAATAAAGGAGCCAACACTTTAAGACTAAGTAATACTGATTCGAAACGGTCATGAATATAGGGCCCTTAAGCTTCCGATTTTATTTATATTCACAAAATATAATATTCAGAGGCCATATTTCGCGAACGATTCCGTAGGCCGATAAATGTTCCCTCATAAAATTGACGAATTATATCCTATTCCCATTGATAAGAATATAAACTTTACTCACAAAGGGATAGAGTCGCTTTTAGAAAGTTTTTACAATGTAATAATAAAAGAGAATATTATCACCTGAATAATTTGATACTTCTCAAGATATCTATACATATTAATGTAATTCATTGTCTTCTTGTGTGCTGCTGACTTGACTATATAGATTTAGTTAGATAACAATAATTTTCCTTGAACTAATAGATCAAAACTTACGGATAGTTTAATGTCAAACACGTGGATCAAATGGACTAAACTGGCAAAGTGAGGCAACACTTGTTCTGTGTTATTATTGATTTGAAAGGTTAATGGAGTCAGTGGTAATTTGGTCAGATACTGCGTTGATTGATATATTGACATATAACAGTTTAAATTTTGGCGAAGAAAAACAAAGCATACTGTAATAGACTATTTTCTATCACTCGCCTGATAGTACTGACACAACCCTCAACTAGGAATAGCAATTCGCACCAACATGTTCCAACAGTATCATTTGACAGTTAGTATTTTTAGACTTAGTTTTTTACCAACTACTAGCGCATCGACACTTAAAATTAGGCGATATTGTTGTCAGACGCTAAAACTTATACTGTATAAAATAAGAAAATAATACGGATGTATCCATAGTCCATAATTATTGTCGAGGAGTTCAGTTACTTTGCTATTTTTATTTAATTTTTTCATTATGACGAAGAGAAGACGAACAGCAAGCAATAAAATTTGGTTAGTCGTAACCCATTGAGTAACATTTAAAAAGATACATATTATGGACATTGTTTAAAATTTACTAACTACTATCTCTTGCAGTCTCTTCTAAAGTCCATTAATTATTTTATCATACAAGAGTTTGTCCGATAAATTATATCATAATTATGATTGAAAATTTGATGAAAAAACATAAACAAAAAACAAAACAAATAACTGTTATCTGGAACTGCTTCATCTTTGCATATTTAGATATACAAGACATTCAGTTGAACAGTGTTAAGAAATAGTGGTAATATTTGGCACTCTTTATCTGGCATATATAATGTAAAAGGCTCCAAAAGTATTTCCATCATCAAGAAGAACAAAACCTAGAATCCACAAGATCCTGTTTGATACACTGTTGCAATAATATAATCAAATTTAGTACCTCATAAAACATATATTAGGTAAATATGTGTTCCTAATCTTTTATTACGGTACTGAAAACCGATATTTTAATTCTTTTGTTCTCTAAATTATGAGATAAGCGTCGGTGGTCAGTAAGAAGAACCGATATATTTTTGGTTTGATCTCAATCTAAAAGTTAAAAGAAAGTATACCTTGATCAGTCTAAATCCGTGAACAAGATTACAGTAAAGTCTAGAATAACGACATAACCCTTGAACATGGCGCTCGGCCCGCCCGGCCCGGTCCGGCCCGCACTAAACTATTACACAAAGGTAAGTAACTCAGTAATTTATATGGGTAATCGTGTAATTTGTCGCCCGGGATTGAGGTAATTTATCCGCAGGTGCGCGTCGGGACGTTTCTTGTTTTCCTCGGTAAGGGAGGTAACATAGTTTTGTTCAGGAGGGGGTCCAGGAGAAAAGAAAATTCCATTATTAGATTTTTTTAGTTTATTTATTTACACTTTTTTTATAAAGTATGACATATGCTACTGACCATAGACATAATATGTTTTCACTATGCTTAATAGACGAACAGAGTGTGGGAGTGAGAAGTCATAATTAAGTACATATTGCCTAAGACAAAAAGAGATAGCGAATCGAATGACACATTGTCAATTTCTATACTTGCTAAGACCCCCTAAGACTGCTCCCAATTCTGTTGGAGAAATTTTATTTAAATAATTAATAATCTTCGATTATACTGTAAAAATATTATTTTTGTTTTGTTCAGAAAGTGAATATCAAATTACACAACGTAATAATCTAAATAAAATATTCTTTTCACCGATAATTAAGACAGGTTTGATTACATTGTTAGTTTATTTTGCCGATTTGGGCGTAATATTTAATCATAAAACTGATTTCAATCATAGATTTTATCTTTTTATATTGATTTATTGTAATATTTTACTGCTTTATACAGTATTGAAAGATATTTGGTGGTAAATAAAAGAATATTTGTTTACGCTGGTGTTTGACGAAATGATGACGTCATGAATATAAATAGCCAATAATAAGCATCATAGAAATTTAATAGTAACTGCCTTGGTGGCGTGGTTGTATTACGGTGCGACTGCCGTTCTGAGGTCTCGGGTTCGATCCCCGGGTCGGGTCAAGTGGTATTGGGTTTTTCTACTCAATATCATCCCGGAGTTTGGAATTTGTGCCCGATATGGCGACAGGCTCGCCCCTGTCACATCTGGGACGGAACTAAGCTCGGCGAAATGTGGGGAAAAAACAGGCGTGAGCTTATGTTTTAGAAATTTAATGGATAAGTTAATAAGCATAATTTTGATTCAGGATGGAATTCAAACCAAACATTTTTTTCGTATCTGCACACTTAATATAGTTTGTATTGAATTATACAAAATTGTATTTTTTATTGTTGAGTTTGGTTTGTAATATAATAATTTAGTGATGTTTCATTTATTAAAAATAACAGATTCGTCAATAAAATTTTGAAATACCTAGTCGTTTAAAGTTTTTGATGGTGATTGAGATGCTCTATCTCTTTCCTGTAAAAAAATTTTAGTATAGAACTTGCACGAAGTACGTAAAGCTTGACGTCATATTTTAGTATAAGGGTTCTCTCTCTAGGATAAAATTAAAACGCATATAAGTTATTTATTTCTTGTTACATTTTAATTTTGATTTCAGTGCTCAGGCTCATTTATGGTCTATTTTGAAGGAATAACAAGAGACGAGACCTTGAACAACCCATATTTTTTTAATACAATGTAAAGAATTTAACAATAACTTGTATAATTATAAATTGTTTAAATTTATAATAATTAAATTACATACTTCTTTTGAAACATTAAAACGTGCCTTTAATTTCTCCTAAATATTTAAGAAACTGTAATTTGTATTATAGTATTTTGATACATCAATTTATAGCAAATAAAATATTCTTTTACACCATTATTTAGATTATCATATACTTGGGGATTATGTTTTATATCTTTTGAAATCATTCTATTCATCTTCCTACCCTTTTCCCGTTTTTTATTTAGGGTCGGCGCAACATGTCTTCCTCTTCCATTCCTCTCTATTTGTTTTCATCTCCGCATTCACTCCTTTTCTAGACATAACATCTTTCCATCCATCTTTTCTTTGGTCTTCCCCTTCCCATGTAACCGTCCACATTCATATCCAATACCTTTCTTACAACATTCTATTTCAAATGAAATCATTCTATTCTCGCAATAAATAGTGGGCCTGAACCTATCCAGCAATATATGATTATAGCAGAATCAGTGACGTAACTAAACAACCTGAAGACCGTGCCAAAGTCATTGGTTGGAGCCCCAGTATAAATCGTCATGTGGTAATTTGATATGAATAAATCACTAAAGCGTTTAAATATTTAATCGTGTCTAACTTTAACTGTATTTATAAATTTTATTGAATTATTTTATAAATATTAGGACTCTTCTGACCTTATAGCTTCGCAAGCCAAGGCCCCATCGGGCCGGAGCCCGTGGAATTTTGCCAGCTCTGCCACCCTCTATAGTAACACCGCTGATCAGATTATACCATGCATAACATATTTATGATTAGTTATGGCAACACTATTTTACGCACACTTTTGCAACTCATTGTTTGTAACGCCTTTTAACTAGCAATGTGAGTCTTTTCTATACTAGGTCTGTGCTACTGACTCAAAAAACTGTACATTTAGTTTGACTGTGAGGATTAAATTATACATTTTAATTAATTTTCTTAATGAGTACCATTCTCTTAAATAATAATATTATGGTAGAGTACCCGTAAAATATTATTGACCTTAGTTTTAAACATAATTTTCTATTATCTCCACGGGTAAACTTTTTAATATTTATAGGATATGTTATCTAAGAGTTCTGTCTCCGTATACATTGGCAACTCACGGTACCACAAATCTATTTAACCGCGGCCATCGCTCTTGTATTATTCAATTCCTATTGGTTCTCGATTACTTTGATTATGGTATAAATTTAATTTAAGTTTTTTTTTAACAACATGAATTAGATTTTTTTAAGGTTTCCATTGTGTTTATGATGAAGGATGTTAAATTTCTCGCTGCTATAATAGTACTAAGTCTATGATTTCGCAATCCGACTGCAATTTTTTTTATAGCAAATTTTTCATTGATTGGTTTTAAAATATTGTAAGAACTTGACTCATCGTTAGTCTGTGCAATCGTTAGTTCAATAAATAACTCATTTAATTATTTTCCATAGTCATGTATATTTACTTCATTTTGCTTAATTTTCTGCAACGTATCCTGAATAGCTGGAACTCATTTTTGCGGTAATAACTCATTTCGCATATCCGCTAATAATTCATAAATATTTAAATAATTACTATTTAGATTCTCTTTTGTGCTTTAAGATAGTGTAGTTTACAGTACGAATTTAATTAAATTATTTTTACAGTTATCATTTTTCATAACAGATCTATCAGTTAATTGTTTTGTATTAAATTCCTCATCAGTCATTTCAGGTAATAATGGTACGGCATTTATCAAATTAAACAAGCTATAAAAGTTCTTAGTTTCGTCAAACTTTTTAATAACAATATTTCCTTCACGTCTCTTACTTCTTTATAAATCTGTTAATCATCATTATCACTTATCATTTCTATCCACCTTTGACAGAATATTATTTTCTAATCGAAATAATAAACAATACTATAATTTTTCCAAACATAAAACAATACTATACCTACTACTTAAACAAAGTAGTGTAAAGTAATAAAAATGTACGCTACATTACCATAATATTATAAAATCCTTAGTTTACTGTATATCTTCATAGTATCATGTTTTTTGGTATTTGTTTTAAACACTGTTAATATTTTTAAGACCATACACATTTTGCGCACTTTCACTAATGTAGATCTTCCACTCTTTGTGTTAAGTCGTACTGTAAGTGGCCTCTAGTTCCCTTGGTGAGATGAATAATATCAGTTTAAATAAATCTTTAACTTTGATATTTCGTTTTAACAGAGCCGTATAGATAGAAATCTATAAAATTCATATTCCTGACAAAAATTATTGTCAATTGAAGTTTACATCGAATAATAATTGGGTAAATAATTACTCTGGAATAAAACATATATTATAGAGGACAAGATCCCTATTTTCTTTTATTTGAGTACGCACCTGTTTTTTTAAAATATGAGCGTATGTAAGTAGAGAGTTCAAGTCTTTGAGTGGTTTCCTTGTATTTGTAAATTCATAGTCCCCTGGCTGAAATGGGCTTTTAGTTCGAGTTGCCTCATGCTTTCAAATTTCGAAAGATATTTCATAATTGAATAGATCCAAACTATAGAACTTTGACCTAATTTAGCAAAATAATATTTGCGAGTTATTTTATCAGAAATATATGTGTAACTTAAAACAATTACTAATGTCGATAGGTGATTATTTTGTTCATTGTTGTTATTAGAATGAAATAGCTATTTGAGGTGATTTTGTGTCCAAGATCCATCTGTATTTTTTTTTATTATATTTTATATGTAAATGAATAAAAAAAAGTATGAATGTTCTGGGAAACCTATTTCTTTGTAATAATAACTTGCACTAACCGATTTGAATTCGGTGATGGATTATATACTCGCTTTCTCTCACTTAGAGTTCTTATTCATATTGCAATGATAAATATTCCGATGAAGACGTCGGGAAATGTAATTTTTCACGGGAACGTATCTTTCTGTTATCTGATACTCGTGCATGGTGATAGGCCGCTGACTCAAGTTATGACAAATTTACATTTTGATAATATTTTTGCAGTTTTTTAATCGGTATGACAACGGATTAACTGACGTTATTTATTGTATTTCTTGTTGTGTTTGTTTTTTCCAATTAAAAAAAATATTAAATAATGTAATCTGCGTCTACTTAGGGGTAATTTATATTTTTATAAAACCTTAAAGTTTCAATAAGTAATAAAAAGAAAACGTGCATAAACGTTAAAAATATATTGTTCTTTTTTTAATAGACCCTGAATACGTTGGTTCTCTGATAGACTATACCTTGTAGTGTTGCCACATCGAAACGGATCGCCTGTAATCGACCAGCGCTCCAAATAGTCTTCAAACATGCTCATAAAATTTATGGAAGTGTCATTTTATTTGTTGTTAAATATCAAGTGTTTTTAAGTGCAGATACGGATAAAGGCAGAGCAGCGCATCAAATGCAACTAATCAAGTTTATGTTGCATTCAAATTAGAGCAACAGAAGAAATAACTGTTAAATAATTCTATTCAATTATTCTATAAATATTCAAAAAATTCTTTTTTTGTAAACCAATTAGTTGTGGCCCGCTATCGTTGTTCTACAAGATCTAGGTAGATAGAAATCTTCAATTTTATTATTAATCTAGCTATGTGTCCGCGACTGCTCCCACGTTTCATGTATTTTTCACTGCGTTTTCATTTTTTTACACGGAATCCTAATTATATAAAATATTTGTCATAAACTATAGCACTTCCCCTTAAAACTGCATAGTATCGGATTTTATTAAATTTTTTTTACACACGGAACCCTAATTATTGTCTAAAATTAACAGTACCATAAATTACCCGGAGTAACTTCAGCTATCTACCAAAAAAAAGTCCCGTCAAAATCGGTCCCGCCGTTCCGGATATTGTCCAATACAAGTAGACAAAAAAATTGCATCTTTGGGTATAGGTATCGTATATACATTTATATCTATTTAGTGAAAAAAATAAGTTTGACATTAAAAACAGACGCTTCAATTTTATTTTTAGTATTGATTAATTGAAAACTACATTCAAATTTGTTTAGTAGTTATTAATTGATGTGCCTTCGAACAGGTACATTTACGTAAGTTTATTGAATGCAATCTTAGCGAGTATGTATGTTACTTCCAGATACAGTAATGTCAGTGGTAATGTTCCAGAGATCGTAAACCATCAGTTTACAGGCTCGATGTAAACTCCGCTATGATTTACTGCGGTGCGCCCTCAGGGTGAACTATAAAAATGTTTAGGGACACAATCACCTGCCGCCAATGAGAGGGGGAGATAAAAAAGTTCCTATTTTCATTGCAAAATTATTTAATAAACATTTAAACTTGTTTTGTATTTTAAAAAGATAAAAAAAAAAACAAATATATTCATCCAAAAATTCATTTTCTGTTTGTAGATATATATTCTGTTCACTATCTTATTCGACATTAAATGATGACAGTGTCATTTTGATCATTAACAACCTAAATTTAAATAAGAAATAACTTTTAGTAATGGATCTCGTCAATAGATTTTTCAAAGTAAACTGTTCAATATAAGTGCTTGGTATTCGGTTAGATAATATATTATTTTTTTAGCCTGACTCCATCTCATAAATAAGAGAATCAGTATGAAAATGCCATGGGGAAACACGCAGGCGTATAACCGCAGGAACCCCAAAGGCAAATGACGTCGCAACCGCGTCCTAAGCCGGTAGGATCAGAGAGAAAGTTCTCGCCTCCAAGCGGCCACTGTTCCTCCAACTCGGCCAATCAATTTGATGCCATTTTGGCGCGAGTTCCCTCGCTGTTATTCTGTCGAGTATATTTTATCTACCGGTCCAAGTTTATCGAAAAAAACATTTTCTGTTTTTTTTTTTCTGTCAACTTTATTTTGATCAAAAATTAATGAAGTACATACATTATTAAAGAAGGATAAAAAAATATAATACTTAAATACTCGTACATAGTTTGGTTTCAAATTAATCAGGCTCTAAATCCGAATCATCCCCTGAAATTTAAAATCAGAGTAATGACAACAAAGATAGTTAAGTGTGAAAATTTGGTTAGAATCGCATGTGATTCACTAGAG
Source organism: Samia ricini (assembly GCA_014132275.2). Lineage (NCBI taxonomy): Eukaryota > Metazoa > Arthropoda > Insecta > Lepidoptera > Saturniidae > Samia > Samia ricini. The sequence continues at coordinate 30,567,527 of AP028166.1, forward strand.
GATAATATAAAATAAACAATTGCACTAAATACTATATAATACAATGAAAAAAATATAAATATAAGCAAAATAAATATGCTAAATTCTCTTTATGCACTTATGAAAAAAGCTAATAAATTAACTTAATAATACAGTTAAGTTACTTAAAATAAAAATAAACTCAAATTAATTAATTAATTACTTAGAGTACCGATCGACCTAATATCGGAGCAATGATGGCGTTAGGGGTTTATATATTCCGATACAGAGACAAAATAAATTAGATTAAAATCCTACATCGGGTCTGAATTTTCTAAGACATGAAAGATCATGCTAATTTTCATTAAGACGGCTCAACATCTAATACTAACCTAAAATTGGAAATAAATGTCCTAATAAATAGCTAGGTATAAATTGCCCGACGCGGTGCTTCCGAAAGCCATCCCGTATCGCCCCCATCCCAAATGTGGCGGACGGCCCCGGGGGGTTTTAGTGGGGGTTTTTCCGGACGCTTCACGCCGGACGCATTGGGGGACTCCGGTCTCACTAATGCAATAGGTAAGGGTGGTGCGTAAAATGCATTTTCCCCCGTCCAAAAAAAAAAGGTATAAATTGCCCCCGACGGGATTGACTACATTTGAGCATTGCATCTGAAGAAAGTACTCTTCCCCTGTCACGTTTTTTTATTTTGGTAACTCATATAATAAGTTAAATAACTGTAGATCTTAAGAAAATATTTGTGCAAATCATAGAAGACAGCTAAAACTAATTTCTATAACAAAACGCTATATCCTTTAAATTGCAAATTTTGAAAAGAGCAACCGTTAGTCTTGGGAATTTTAATCCTTTTATTGGGCATCGCGAGCCCGTTATAACTTCAGACGTCTCTTAATAACCAGGTTAATTGTTTTATTGTTCGTAACGAGAATTTTCCTTTCATTTCTATTATTATTAAAAGTCTTCTGCTCATGTCTTGTTAAATAATCTAGAAATAAAGTTAGAAGAATATTCCATGTAATAAAGACGTTGCTTTTCCAGAATGTTAAATACTGTTTGGCTCAGTACCTTGACCACAATCTCACCTGATGTTAAATGACGACGTGGTCCAGGTTGGTAAACACACTAAGCCTAGAAATAATGGTTCTCCAAACAATCCACACAGCCAAAACGGTGAGTGCTTGTGGCCGATAATCCACTGAAATACTTTTCAGTATTACAATATAGCAGAATATAATACTTGATTTCTTTGAATTGTTTGCTATTACTTACCATTATATCAAAGAGCTACCAAAAAACTGTTTGGAAACATTTTTCATCGAGAAGTGAAAATCACGAATGACGGATGGCCGATAGGTGCACTACTGTAATACATCAACGAGAGTGACAACTCCTGATTGAAGGTACTCCATCAAAATATTAATGTCAGTGACTTTCATTTCTTACACGGTATAAGGTGCTTTGACCATAATCTCATCTGATGTTAAGTTACGATGTAGTACAGGATGGTAAACTAAGTCTAAGGTACTGGTTCTCAAGTGATGCTGCCGGAAGACACCTATTAGTATTTGGCGATAGGTTTTCAAACTTGAAACTAGGGCTCGAACCCGTGTACATTGTCGTGGAATCCGGTCGCACTATCCACTGCACCATCATCGCTTCGATGATTATAATTTATAAAAACATCATATCAGAAGAATTTAATTTTTCATAAGACTTCACCGGATACAGAAAAACTACACTCGACTAGAACTAAGGTGTATATAACTTCTTTTTTTTTTTATAAATAAGTAATTAACAAAATCACCGAAAAGTCGAGTAAAACCCTATGTACAACAGCTATGTACTGTCGCATGTAAGCGGAACAGAGCGTCTACGCTATATATTAAAGTCAGATAGGTTAGGTTAGGTTTGGTTTATATTTGTTTTGTTTTTCATAAGACTTCATCGGATACAAAAAAAAACTACACTTGAGTAGAAACTAAGGTGTATATAACTTAATTTTTTTTTATGAATAGGTAATTAACAAAATCACCGAAAAGTCGAGTAAAACCCTATGTACAACAGCTGTGTACTGTTGTAGATACGTATGTGAGCGGAACAGAGTGTCTACGCAATATATTAAAGTCAGATAGGTTAGCTTAGGTTTGGTTTATATATTTTTTTGTTTTTCAGGGGTCTTCACCGGATACAGAAAAACTACACTTGAGATTTTTAAGAGAGACTTATTACATTTTGCAATTTATATTTGTCATGTTCTTACAATTTCTTTTTCACTGTATATATGTAGTACTGCATAAATTACTCAGCAGTAGGAATTATGGATCAGTTTGGAAATTAGTCTTAAATTACTCAGTGAGAGCTGGAGTAGCTCTCAATATATTGCACTTAGAGTCCTGAGAGGGTCGAACGTGGAGGCCGTAATGCGCGCACCGTGTTGCACTCGCTGCTCTGGTGTTACGAGTGTTTGTCCCAATGGATCCGACCTTATTCTGTAAATAACACTTATTACCCAAATACATTTATTTATCTTCAAAATTTTCTTTTTATTTATTAGCGACTATCATTCCCTAGATTATGGTATAAAAACCAATACTTTTATAATATAAATTATGTAACATTTTAAAACTGCTTTTAACATAGTAATAATTTTCAACATAGTTCGAACGTTTTTCATTCTCTCTCTTTTACTTTCTGTTAGTCCGTTAAAAGCGAAAACCATCAGTTGCTTAGGACGTACTCTGATTCTAAGAATCATTATCTAGAGGTGACAGTTCAAAACGTGGTTTATATTACCTTGATACCCATGCCAGTATGTTCAGTTGGTTGCTCTAACGAAGCTGTCAAGGCTCTTGAGTGTAACTGCTTCAATCAGTTCGACAAAAAAACTGAACTGCTTTATATGGTTCTTGTTAAGGACATAAAAGTATTCCCTTGTTAGTATTTAACATAATTATACTTTATTACGATGGATTATAAATGGGATAGGCTACGAAGATATTAGTAAATTATTACTTTCATGAAGTTATCTTACAATCGAATACCTAGATCAATAAATATCTAAGTACAATATAGTGCAGTAAATTATGTAGACTAGAAATAACTTTATTATAAATACACTGTACAGGCTCAGTGCTTTGACTAGAATCTCACCTGATGTTAGAAGACTATGAGATGGTAAACGCACTAAGCCTAGAGGTACTTGTTCTCAAGTAATGCTACAGTTAACTTCTATTTGTATTCGGCAGCATATTTTAAAACTTGACGGTTATCCCTGTTATTGTTATTGAAAGCCGCCATGATTAATGACAAATACTAGTGTAGGCTCAATGACTGGAATTCGACTATAACAATTACTAAATATTTTAATAAAAACAAAAGTATTTCTTAATTGTTTTTATTGACATAGCAAAAGCTCGTCAATTTCTAATAAACAAAAAATAAAGAAAGAGAAACGGCTCACAAACAGAGGAGAAAATGTCAGGAGCTGTGTTATCTATACCTATTTAAACATAGCTAATATTTGCATTTTAATTGCATTGCAATTGACACTCCGTGGACTACTCGGTGGTAAAACACTCCGTGTGGTATTGTTATCACTAATAATTGGGTTTATTAAGTTATCGATCAGTTCCTGTTAGTCTTAATTGATCCAACATTAACTTATTTATTTTTTAATTTAAATTTCACTGCATATCTAACAATAGAATAAAGTGTGGATCGAATATATAATAAAGTCTATCAGAATAAGGAGGTGAGCGGACAAACGACAAGTGGAATCCATTTGCATGTCGAAGCTATGTGTTTGGTAAGTTGTCATATAGAGGTGCCTCCACAGTGGGTGCCTCAGTACGTATTCCCTGTTCATCCATTTTCAATTGCCCTGAAATAAGTCTAATTAGAAAATGATGATTAAATAATTTGATTAGATATAGCAAATATGAACGAATTATTAACCCCTGGGGCACTAACCTGGCGTTTACGCCAGCTTCCTAACATATTAATACTATTTCTTGTTAGTGTTTGTTATGTTATTTGTTAGTTGAACAACTATTCTCTCACTAGCATCTTTTATGGCAGATCTGATAAATAAATTCTTAAATCATAGCAAAATTATTAAAAAAATAGAAAAATAAATTCAGAAGGTTTGCGTTTGTACGTTGAATTGAAATAAGGATTGAAAAGCATTTGAAAGGAACTAAACTCAAAATATTTTTCTTTACTTGTAATTTTTTTATTAATTTTTAACTCCTATTATAAATTATAGTATATATATCATAGATGCTTTCTTAAGTTTAATCTTCTATTATTCAGAGATCTAAATTTTAATTATTTCGTTGTTTTATTTGACTTTGAACTTGGTTCATTTGAGTTATAAGAAATATTATTATTTTAGGGTCCAAAAGCATTCATACAATTAGTATTTAAGAATAAAAAAAATTGATTTTATATACTTATGTAAACGAATACAGAACGCAGTATAGAAAACCGAAAAGCTTTTAAAAACACCGCGGACGAATCATTAACAATGATAAAAAGTCGCTTTCCAACAAACCTAACAATTTGTCCAAACACGAAAAAGGGTACTCTTGACCGCTTGCGCGCCCCGTCCCGGGTAAAAAACCATTTCATCTGGCGACTCTTTTGAATGCTGGCAACATTACGTTACGCCATTTTGAGCCGGCGAAACGGAATAATTTAATAGAGTGACTGACGGCTTTTCAGTCGAGCGCCATTCCGTCTGTTAATTCTAGATTTTTTTTGTATATTCAGTGACCGCGTTAAGTGAAATCTATTTTACTAATATTTATAAGAAAATTGTATTGTTTTTAAGCAATTATTTGTGGTAGTTAATCTGTGTTGTATTAATAATAAAAAAAAGTGTTCATAAATGAGTAATAAATTCTAATAAAACGGAATTCGAAGATGTTAATTTATATCAAATCAAAATCAAAAATTCTTTATTCAATTTAGACCCTAATACGCTTTTGAACGTCAAAATATTACCACTGTTTCGGAAAATATAACAATCATAGTTTATTATAGCTCGTCTCGCGTCACATCTGGGACGGAACTAAGCTCGGCAAAATGTGGATGGTGCAGTTCGCTATTTCACCTCTGCCTAACCCTTAGGGGATAACAGGCGTGAGCTTATGTTATTTTATGTTCTTTGTATTTTATGTATCTTTATTTCTTATGTTAAAATTATGACGATTATTTACCAGATCAAGCATGTCCAAATTTTTAAGAACATACATTAGATTATCGAAGATGTATTGGGGGGGCAAAGTTAAAATATCATATTCTTGAAACTTGTTCTTTAGATATTCGCGAGGTCTCATATTGTATATTACTCGAACAGGTGTCTTTCTTTCGTAACGTAGAAATGGTGTCTACTTCTGCTGCTGTATCCTACAACAACATACCGTAAGGCATTAAGCTATGAAAGTAAGCAAAATAGACTAACCTTGCAGTAGTAATATCTGTTAACTGGCAAGTTTTCTAACCGCAAAAGTAACGGAGCTAATCCTGCCTGCCAATGTTTTGATATGTAGACCTCATTGTAACTTATTACCAAGTGTGATACACACAAACAGAGTTTTGTCAACGAAACCTACTAAACTCTCTTCTACCTCAATCCATCAATATGTTGCACATTGGGCAACGCAAATTTTGTACATTTCGTCTTATTAGTATTTAGAAGTAAATTATTTAAGGCAAACCATTAGCAATGTGCTTGCTAGTGTATTATTTAAGAGCCTAACGTCTGAATTATTTCTTTTCTCTTTAAATATAGGTGAAGTATCGTCTGCAAAAAGAACCATATCAGCCGAGTTGATAAATCTGTCACTCTAATTTATATTTATTAAGTAAGAGAACATATTGTTATTTGAATTTCAGTACCATTTCAATTATTGATCCTTTATCATCGTTATAAATTAAAATCGAGCGAAAATTAATAAAAAAAATTATAAACTATTTAATTTCGCAAGATTTATACAGAAACCTGACTGGATAATACATTTATAGCTAAAAAATATAGAAATGAAAGACATAAAAGAGAGTGAAATAAATCAGTGTTTATAATGCGTAAGTTGATAAGTTTAAGTTGAGCTTCTGTTTAACCCTTATTAACAACTTACAAACTTGTTATGATATAACCCTAGAGCACAAGGACTGGCAACTATTCAAAACAAAATTGTTATTAAAGTTACTTAACTATGCGTTAAATGTTATAACGCTATGTTATTTAGCGGTGAATATATTAAACTGTTCCGTACAGCAATAGAATGATCATAGTAGGTATAATTTTAAGCCATATCCAGTTGGCAAATTTCAGTAATTACTTTTGTAAGTGCCTATATTATTTTTTTTATTTCTTAACTTTATGTCCGCGACTCTACTCGCGTATACTAACGGAAAAAAAAACAGACATATTGATGTTTACTTTTTTATGAAGTAAGGGACAAAGATCTACATAGCTCTTTGTATCATAACGATACTTTGTTATTAAAGTTATACTTCTTTTGACGCATGACTGATGAGCGCACAATCGTCACGAAAAACAACACTCTGAAGTTATCTGTCAACGTTTCAATTTTTTCTGTTATTAGGTCAAAGAAGTATAACTTGCACACACACTTTTTTATGCAATAGGGGGCTTTCATTCATGTCTGAATGATCCCTCAGCTGCACTTACGGTGGCCGGCGATTGGAGCCTTGCTCATAATGCCCCATGCATTTTTTCTTTAATAATTGATATCTGGGTATGTTGTCTTTAGACAGGACCTCGTGAGTCAAATGACGCCACTTAGCTTAGTCCATAGCCAACTCTTTCTATTGCCTGTTTGGGTTTTAAAGGTATCTATATCATGTACTTTGGCGCATTTTTTTTTAAGCAAAATTTAGGAATTCAAACAGACTTTTTTGTATTTGATATGTCTCCAAGTAGGTGGCTGCTTCATCCGATGAACGTGTCCAAGCCATTGGAACCGTCTCTTTTTAAGAATAGCCAATGTTGCTAAAAAGCTTTGTTTGATCTTTTCTTACATTTTATTATTTGAGAGATACTTTACAGATGCTCAAATAAATGAAGTCATTTGGATTCAAAATATGAGTATGAAGGGAACTGAATGAAGACATGGTATGGAGTGTAAGAAAACCTAAACTTATTTAACTTTAACTATAACGCAAGTCATAAACAATTTTTAGGCGTTTGAAATCGCATGTAAGTTATTATATGGTGTATGTATTTGTGTAAACAATATCTTTTAAAAATACATTGTGTAATATTATATGAAGTAATAAAGTGTGCCTAAGATTTGTCACATGTTTCAATTAAAACCACTCTTTGTGAAAATGCAGTGTGACTCAAATTTGCAATTCAGAAAACGAATTTCTTCAACTTATTTGAATACTATGAAAACCGGTAGTAAATTGTATGTTATTGCACACAAAGCAAGTACAAATACGTCGAGTGGAGTCGAGTCAACAGCTTTAGAACTAAACAAGAACATATATATGAAAGTGCTTTAAGTTAGCAGTTTCTATCAACAAAGGCGAACTCACCACGTTGCAGCTTAAGGATAACATTATGTTTCAAATATATACGTAGCATATTTATTTTGTAACATGTCTAAGTTTGGTTTGTTTAAAAACTAAGATACAATGGCTATTATATAAATGCTTAAAATCATGACATACAAATGGCATGAGTATTCCATAGAATATTTTACTGTAACAGTTACCTTGAGAGGCTTTTATTAGTTCATCAGACTTATGCCCTGAGCGTTGAAGGCAATAGATTGGATTTGGTAACCAACGCAATGGAACTACAATAATACATATTTGGAATTGAATTATTTTATCCGTAGGTATTTAGGTTATTTGTCAGTGTTATTACTTATGTAAATTCCTTTTATATAATAAAATCCAGCAAGCGTTCTCTATCTAAATATGCTTCATTGTTAGTTACAGTTTCGTCTACAGACAAACATTACTGTACTAAAACAACACCAACTCTGTTCGAAATACAATCTTGATAGACATTTTGGGTTCAAAAACATTATTTTCTTACATAGTTGGAAATTGAGCGACTACAAAATTAAATTAATAAAATTAATTACAAACAATCAAAACGTATTATAAAACTACAATTTAATATTAACAAATTGTATGACAGGTTGCAAAATATTTATTTTTTTAATTAATACGGATTTACGTTAAATTCAAAAAGTTATATTATACTATTAACAAATGATTTTTAGGCAATAAGGGAAATATCTGGGAAATGCACCATAAACGTTTAAAATGAGCATATGTATTTTAATGGAGCTAACACTTTTGACCAATTATAAAATTACAAAAAATATGTTGAACTAGTGACTGCTAGTGCCTTTTACCGCGATATAGTCATGGGTTAGGTCTAGACTGGCATCGCCGCAGGGGGCAATTGGCCGCAGGGGGCGACGCGGTGCTTGCGAAAGCCACCCCGTGTCGCCCCCATCCCAAATGCGGCGGACGGCCTCGGGGGGTTTTAGTGGGTATTTCCGGGCGAGTCCCACACTGGTACAGAGCTCGTCCCTCCGTGCCCCCTTACCTATTGCATTGAGGGACTCCGGTCTCACTAATGCAATAGGTAAGGGTAGTGCGTAAATGCATTTCCCCTCGGCAAAAAAAAAAAAAAAAAGGTCTAGACTGGCATAATTTCTCAGCTATCAGGTAATATGACCGAGGTCTGACCCCAGAGTGTGTACGTTCTCTTGTACAAGATGATAATAGAATAGAAGGTTAGGTTAGTACAATAAAAAAAAAATATTCTTATATTTTTATTTGACTATTGCTGTTGACCGGAAGGGCCTCATTGAACTTTGGAGCGAACGCAAAAGGCACTCTGCTAAAAGAGGTAACTAGCACAAGGGCACCAAAGTGGTGCGAAGCTCGGTTTGGCCGTTACCAGACTAAAAAATTCCGCAAAATTTTTCCTAGCTAATTAATCCCTATGGTTTGTAACAAAAGAAAAAGGGGTACTTTACAGAACGCATGTACCTGTGTGTGATATGCAAGAGTGTGTACGCAGTATAACGCATGTCAAAATCAAAAATCAAAATCAAAATTTATTTATTCAATTTAGGCCCTAAGAAGGCGCTTATGAACGTCTAAAACACTACCACCGGTTCGGAAAACATCCCAGTCGAGAAGAGCCGGCTAGAAACTCGATCTGGTTCTTTTTTTTTTCTTAAATATAATATATATCATTTTTTTTTGTCATATAAAAAACTATACAAATCGTAGTTTTTAGTGGAAGCACAGAGATGTGGGTTATTTCCAGACATCACTATCGTCCACCCTGTAATAACCTTTTGAGATTAAAACTTGCTTGACATAATACTTAAACTTATTGTCAGGTAAATCGGTAATGTTACTTGGGATCTTATTGTAAAACCGAATACTATTACCTATAAAGCTTTTATTACACTTACTTAACCTAAAGCGTGGGACGGCCAACTTGTCTTTACTACTAGTATTAAAATTATGACGATCATTCACTAGATCTAGCTTGTCTAAATTTTTACGAATATGCATTAAGTTATCGAAGATGTATTGGGAGGGCAAAGTTAAGATATCATATTCTTGAAACTTGTTCTTTAGAGATTCGCGAGCTCCCATATTATATGTAATGTTAGAATGCATGCCGTATCAGTGTATTGCGCTGGCGGGGGCTGAAAGGGTCTCCTAGTTGATACAGGAGCTTGGACGCTACCGGAGGAGGGACAATATTCTTCCTCTTCTTTTTGGTATATGGCTCCAGCGCATATTAGGCATGGATTTTTAAAAATGATGAAAAAAATAAATTTTTGTATAATTTAAATATACTATGAAAAATAGAAAACAATCAAAATGCAACTGCATTCTGCAGCTAATAAAGATAAGTATTGACCAACCGATTTTATAAAAATAGGTAAAGATATAACAATACAAGCTTTTTTCTTCTCTACATATCAACGGACGTTTTTATCCTTATTTTGTTAATAACTATTAATGAGCTTTAGTGTCACCAATATTAATTAATTAGAAACAGTTTTTTTCTTTATATTTTCAACTATTTTGACCGCAAATCGTACATTCGTAAAATTAATAGAGAGATCTATCTGTGATATTCGCTTAAATGAGTTACGGGTGTGCTAAGGATCCACCATGATGGCTCCCTTTCTCGTAAACTCACCCTGACGATACGAAAACATAGAGATAACGAACCTGCAGATACAACGAAGAAGCCTATTAAACGTTTTATGAGTTTTACAGTCAATGGGAAATGTACAATTTTAATGTCGCGTGAAATAAACGAACGTACAACCAACAGCCATTAATTAAAGGAGACGACAAATAAACCGGATATTTTTTTTCTATTCAATTGTTGGTTACTTTTTACATGTATGATTTTTTTCTTGGTAAATTAAAGAAAGAGTTTTTATTAATTTATTAAATTGTGTTAGTGTATTTATTTATTTTAATATTTTAGTTATCTTTTTCGTAGTGTATATTAATCACAGATGGAGCAAAGGGTACAACATAAAAAGAAGAGACGTGAATTTCGCATTGCCTCGGTGTTACTCTGTATTGGTGCGAAGAGTCAAAGAAAACGCGGAATCTAAATTAGACATAGCTTGTATTTATACTCAAATCCGTTATAACTATTGCTAAAATAGCGTCACTGAGCTTTCCTTACCTTTTGTATGCTTATTATTTCTTACTTAACTTCTGTAAAGAATTGTATAAAATACTAAATATTGCTGCTTCCTACCCAGGCTGTGTTAGTCTACCGCTGGATATAGGTCTCTTCTAAGACGTGACACTGCACTCGATTCTCGAACCTCGACATCCAACCGCTCCCTGGTATTACTCTGAGATTGTCACACTTACTAGCAGGTGGACCTCTCATACTACCATTGGTCAAGTCTTTGCTCCAAAACTCGTCTGCTATGCAGAAGCGTCTTTGCGAAGCTATGAACCTACCCACAGAAAACATATACCAAATTTTATAATGAACCTAAGCTTTCGGAAGAAAAAAATCGTGATGGAAAGTTAGATAGCTACTACCCTCAAGTTTGAAAACCTGTCGCCAAGCACCATTATGTGTATTTCGACAGGATCATGTGAGGGCCAGTGCCTTTAGGCTTTATTGTAGTTACTATCCTGGACCACATCGTCGATTACATCAAGTGAAATTCTGAATAAAGTGTTAAACCTATTCAGTAAACAAGGTTCTTCGATAGATATTATCGTTTCATGCTCATTTCACCCTGCTACCCTTAAAAATTTAATTAATTTTGGTTCTCTTGTTTTATATTATTATGAATTTTCCTAACATTCCATCGCTCGTTGAGCGACTCTTATAATCCATGGGCCAATCACATCGTCAGTGCGTATATTTTAGTGCCGTCTGTCATCACACTTGTCTTATAAATATCTCATTAAGCATTGGATGATAGTCTTAATAAAAACTTTCTAAATTAAAAAATGTGCTCCTTTTGTCTATCTCAATAACTATTCTCCTGATAAATGACTAAATATATCATATCGTGTAGCAAAATATATACCCATATTAAGATAATAATAAGCCTATGGTTAAATAGGTTAATAGTATGAGTTGGCTTAGAGCTTCTCGAATTATAAGCTTACAGATATAAACAGACAGACAAACAGGAAAATATAAAGACGTTGCCCTAAATGTCTAAAGAAATAAAGTCGGGCATAGTAAAGTTTACCAGGAACATTACAAAAGGATAAATATACAGTATCATTCTGTAGCACATACAAGCCCGGCCTGGTTTATGTGATACGTTACAACTGCTGGGGAAGTCGCGACTCTCCTCGGGTCATTAATCTCAAACTAATAACGGCCGCTATTGTGTTATTCAGAAGAGTAAATAATACATACAAGAGAGCGCTTCGATATCATGCTCGGCGTGTCTAATGGTGCGTGGACGTTGCGCTATATTTATGGCATCTTATGTTCTATTTTACTATGTGCTTTAAATATAGATTGGTCATTGGATACCGGCAGAATAGTAAAATTTTTCAGTTAGTTTTAAAGTGTCATCTAACTAAAGTAGTTTTAATAAGCCTATACAAAAAAAAAATCCGAACAAATCCGAAATAGTATCTCTGAAATGCTTGAGCTAGGTCCTGAAACCAATTAAGCACCCCATATATATGTGTGGGTGTCATTCCTTGTATTTGAACGATGCTTATATCTGGAAGTGATAAGCTAACAACGCTTTGTAATTATATCGTTTTATTTAAAATGTACATCGTATATACAAAAAGAACCGTAGGCAAAGGGCGTAAACCGAATAAAGTACTTTTTTTTATTTTGATTTTGAATTCGTAAAGGGCCAGTTGCGTTATATAGGTTTTTTTTAAATTGGAAAATAAGTTTTGATAGTTGTGAATCGTATTTTATTCACAATCTCATGAGTTTTAATTTTTTCACACGGAACCCTAATTATTTTCCTAATTGGCACTAAACGAAATCAAACCATTGCTAATATGTACATTCAAGCACTTGCCAGTAAAACTGTGCATTGAATCGTTTTTTTTTCATAATTTCTTGTGGTTTTTCTATGCGGAACCCTAATAATTTTCCTGTAATTCTTTTTTAGTACTAATAGAAAGCGAAGACAAATGTCATAAATTTAAACATTTGCCAGTAAAACTTCGCACTGAATCGGAATTAGTATCTGTACGCGGAAAGTTTATTTTAGAAAAATAAAAGTAGCCTAAGTAATTTCAGCTATCTACCAAAAAAATCGCTTTAACCGTTCCGGAGATTACCCGGAATAAACAGACAGACAGACAAAAATTTTCAAACTTGTTTTTTTGGTATTTAATCGTATATCCATACATATGTATTCAGTAAAAGTTATTATTTTGATATTACAAAAGACAATACAGTAAAATTTATTCGTATCAGTATAGTGATATTAAATTACGACGTGACCGAAGTTAAACTGGCTGGTGCTGGCTCTTAAGTGATTATACCTAAACACAACAGCAGGCAGCGACAGATTTTCTACTTAAATGATATGACAAGTACCAACAACAAGAATAAAATGAGTGTTTCTATAATTAACATAGTTTTATCCCGGTGTACTCTATCACTTCTGGGTCAGGTTAATTGTTGGATATGCTTTAAACTCGTAAATCTCGTTGTAATGAGTTAGAGTTTGAACGGCACTAATTAATTAAAATGCAACTGTTATTAACTATTAAAAATACTTTAAAAAAAATAATTTCGTTAAAATATTCTTTGAAACATTAAACTTTGATATCCGAATGAAAAAAAAAAGGAAATTATTTTGGTAGAGACTATTCAATTATATATTTATTCATACTTTACCAATACTTGGTAGCTCACTGATATATATAACTCTCTCATTCTATTACATAACCAAATAACATATGTTGAAAAGAAATGGTGCACCACGCTTCTCACATGCGGCTCACGGTTCCCCTTCTAATTTTCTATTTCAGTGGCTAGATTTATTTCAAAGTTAAAACAGGACAAGTTTCGATCAGGAAACTTTAATGATTATTTAGGATGACCGTCGAAACAAACCGGTCGTTAATTGAAGGACCCGTCGCGTTTTCAGCGCTGAGGCAATTACAACTTGCGTCCTAACTTTGGATGAGCCCATACAATTTATAATAATACAAGATCTCTAAGCTAGGTGTCGTTTCACTTGCCCTAGATTTCAACTGCGACCTTTATCATTGTATATGATAAATTGGGTAAAATAATATTAGATAGTTATATTATAAAATTTACATACGCGATAAAATTATTATTTTAATGAGGCAGATTTCACTTTACATTTTACTAATCGATTCTCTCTATGGTTAGCTTTATTTGAAGCAATAAAATATAATCAATCGAATTGTTAATTTCTTATAAGAATACTTTAAAAACGTTTTACATTAATTTAATTTTCGTGCTTTGGCAGAATCATATATTTTTGTAATCCAGTCTAGATTATGTAATATTAGTGTGATTATACAATCCAGTGCATAAGGAGTACTTAACCTAAGTAAAACCTTATTGTAAAGACATGTGAAAGGAATATAAGAGATCAAAAGAAAAAGGAATTTGATTTTCGCACTTTGATTTTCCATGGATTGAGCAAACTATTATTTTAAACAGATCTGAGTTGTTGTTAGCCCTCCTATTTCACTCTGGACATATTCCATCAAATAGGTTTTTATATTTAATGCTCGAAGTAATATCACCAAACTGCACGATATTTGGCATCATTGATGATGTGAAACATATTGTGGTGGAGTGTGTACGGAATGTTGTAGAAGTTTAAATAGCTTTGACTCGATCCATGGAAATAGGCATTTGTAATTCGATACTGGCAAGCCCTATGTCCGAGAGAGCTAAGTTATTGTTCAAAGTAGCTAAATTAGCTTTAGCAAAAAGTTATTGTGAATTGTTAATTTTACAGTGTGTCTGTGAATGTCTGCGTTGTGCTTACGGGGCAACATCGACGTAAAGCGACAAAGCCCAACATATGAATTAAAAAAAACTCATTATATAATTAAGTTATTGGTTACAAGTGAGTTTAGAATAATAGCAGGGAGCGTGAATTCTTAGATGTCACAAAAATTTCCTGGAGAGTTCTAACAATGAGCAACAGTTTGGTGGGAACCCTTAGAAAATTAGTTAAGTTCCGTTAATAAAGTTCCGTACTTTTGTTAAAGTGAATAAAGGTTCAAGAGTTTTATTATAAAATCATATGTATTGCTCTATACATCGTATAAGATATAACAGAAATCTTTTATGAATATAAAGTAAAATATTTTTTAAACGCTCAACGTTTCTGTTCCAACAAGAAATATTTAGGAGATATGTGTAGGTGGGTTCTCATTGGAAAGGTCTATTGTTCACTCGCTCGAACAGAGCCGAGCGTATCACGTATAGCCGCATTGTCTAACCTGGATAGCAGCCATTTGCTTTTTCTCAATGGAAATTAATATATCAGTTGAGGATTTTTATATTCTTTGTTATACACGACCTTCTCGTCTAAAAGGTAATTGAATTTATAACGAAATAAGTAAAAATAGTTATATTCAAGTGTACATTTTCACAATGGTTCCTAACGGCTTCAGTATAATGAATGGTGGCTATAATTCACAAAATTGGCCACAATTTTCGAAATTAATGTAGGCATTGGCAAAATATATTAGAAAGAAAAAAATAGGCGTTATTGGGAAGTATCTCGTGCTGGTTCTTAAGAAAACATGCCGTTTGATCACGAACTTAAAACGAGATAGGTGCTAATGTAATTTTTAACCGACTTCAAAAAGGGAGGAGGTTCTCAATTCGTTTGTGTGTTTGTTACTCGATTTTTCCGTCGATAGTGGACCGATTTGCAAAATTTTTATGCAACCAAATTAAATCTGGATCTGATCAGTGGAAATCGAAAAACGAATACTTTTCCTGATGTAAAACATAATTAAAGCGCAATTTACTTTTTAAGTTATTATCATTTTTTCTTTTCCGTGGTCGTACAAATAATTCATTTTTTATCTAATCCCAGTCCGTATTTACAAAATATCTAATATTTTTAAAAATACATTATTAATCTCCAGTAGAATATGAACTTGCATAAAATGTAACAAAGCGTTCGCCACTTTTCAAAAAGATTTTTTGAAAGTTTAGAAGTGTAAAAGCGTCTCCGAAATCGAATTCGATCACAACTTCTAAACGAAACGTATCCGGCGTTTGATAGTTTACAAATATAATCTTTCAAGAATTTCAACACAAAATTTATTGTGGAAATGCATGTTTATATAAGTTAGTATTGATTTATGATAAAGATTTTCGAGGCATGTATTCAGAACTTGGTATCATTGTGGTCAGTAGTGCATACTTTATCGTAAATGTAATTAATTTTGAAACTAGCTGTATTCGCAAATCCTTCCGCGTGCGAGTCCATGTTTGTAAAATGACGATTTTAATAAAATATATGAAAACATATTCACAACTTCGATATTAAACTAAACATACATATAACGTGTTCTCATAAAAGTTTTCATTTCTTTTTTCAGCTACTTGAAGGTGGCTTTTAAATATTTTTTAAACCTATATATTACTCTGGATTATAAAATAGTTCTTCTATGATCATGACCTTAAATACAAAGCTTTATGAAACTGACTGAATATAACCTAAAAATGAACTACAAAATTTCTATAGACGCCTGCGGCCCTCTACTCATTTACCTGCGGCTCGATTCTATTCTTTCCGATGCGGCCTGAGAACCATTTTTTAATGGAATTTGTTACTGTTTTAATAATCTCACCGTCAAGTGGTATTACAAATCCAAGACGCGCGTATAACTCATAAATTCTTTTTTCTACACGTGAAAAATCTTTAAAAAAAACGTCAGCTCCCTTAACAGTGTTCCCCGTGCATAGTTAGATGTATTCAGCATTTGTTTTTTGCGAGTCTGTAGACTCGAGACAAGCTCAGCACGCAGGACATGTTAAATTCTGTTTGGGGGACTCTGATATTTGGGGGACTCTGACATTTGGGAGACTCTGATATTTGGGGGACTCTGATATTTGGGGGACTCTGATATTTGGGGGACTCTGATATTTGGGGGACTCTGATATTTGGGGGACTCTGATATTTGGGGGATTCTGATATTTGGGGGACTCTGATCCCACAAATACAATAGATAAGGGTAGCGCGTAAATGCATTTCCCCCCGTCAAAAAAAAAAAAGGACATGTTAAATCCTACTCAAAGGGTTGTTATAACTAGGACACCGTACCCACCACTTCTGATTAACATGCATCCTAATCGAGATCATGCGTCGCGATCTCTACATTGATTAATTTTAACCCTTTTACACAGTTATCAACAGATTTACTATGTACCTGTGTAACTCTGAAACTATCTGTGATATTTCTTACTATTAAAGTGAAGAGAAACGAATCAGATTTTTGTCAAGTAAACTGTACCTTAGCTAGTATTTCGAAATGATTTACTATCAACAATTTGCTATTGAATATTAATAAAACAAAATGTGTGAAATTTCACTTGCCAAACGTGCAACACGTTGATAGTAATATTAAGATAACTTGTTTGTCTTGGTTAATAGTACCGTGTCCTTGGGTATCACACTCGACGATAAACTACAATAGGGTCGAAACATAAAAACTTTGGCGGTTAGATTAATTTCTGCTGTATTTGCAATACGTAAGTTTAACTGACATTGCCACTGCTAGATTAGCCTACCTCGCCTACTTTCATAGCTTGATGCAGCCAAAGTAGCTACTTTATTTATTTTATAAAAACAAGTTTTTGGAATATAGTATCTTAACATTGCCCTGCTCAATATATTCTCCATATCTTATTGTATGTCTATAACATTAGACAAGCTTGACCTTGTAAATGAGCAGCACAACTTTAGTACAAGGAATAAACATAAATTAACAGTTCCTTGTTTCACACTTAGTAAAACTATATAGTGTTAGATTTTACAATAAAGTCAATAAGTTCAGGTACCATGTCAAGCAAGTTTTAATTTGCAAAGATTATTATATGGACGATGGTGATGTCTCGAAATGACACCCTTCTCTGTGCGCCTACTAATAAGCTTGTAACAATGTGATTTACAGTTCTACAAAAACATATTAACAAAAAACCAGTTCGCGTCTCTTGGCTAAATTTAATAAAGAAGTTTTTAATTTGAATTTAACTAAATATAATTTATCAACAATAACAAAAATACAAGTTAAAAAAAGCAAATATTTCACGTACAAATACGAATAAAGATAAAATATTTCACGTGTTCGGTCGTTATAGGAAAGTTCTGTCGTTTATTTTCCCGTCGAGTTCGGTTCGCGCGCTTTCAGCGAACTTTCCTCGATATCGTTTGAAACGTGAAAATTCTAGTTACCTACGGTCGGCAGTACGCGTGGTCGTACGGCACGAACTGAACAGAATTCAACTGCACAACGATCACCGATTTTTTTTTTAAACAGTTCCTCGATGGAACTGTTTAAACTAAAAATGATTTCATACTGTTTATAAATCATTTTAATGGAAAAACCCTACTTTTAAATACTAGATAATTAGTAAATTGATGTTAATTTAATTTATATAAATACTGTAAAAAAACAAAATCATATTCTTTTGATTTTTCTTAATGTGGATTTATCACTTTAAATATAAGACATCCTTACATTATATAAAAGACAAGGCCTGCCTCTCTGTCCGTTAGCTGGATTAAAATTCGAGAACAACAGAACTAATTAATATGATTCGGTTTTTTTTTTTTAGGTTTTAGTATATATTTTGTTACGTTATATATGTAGGTCTGTATGAATATAGTCATATGAAAAGTAATCAGAATAATAAAAAAAAAAATATATTTAAACGGCAACGTATATCTGTCTGTTTGTCCGTTAGTATATTCGAACGGAGCCGTGGGCACACAGCTGGTATAATATAACTGACTGATCTGAGAATAATAATATAATATAATATATAATAATAGTATACAGTAAAGAGTTACAATAGAAACACCGAAAGTATTTCTTAGTTGGTTTTATTTCTTACTAGCTATTCCCGGCGACTCCGCACGCTTATAGTAAATTTGTATTCTTCAAACATTATTCACTGTATTACGAATTTTTAAAAGTTCAATGGTTTAGTTAAAACATTCCCATATAATGTACTTTTAGTAGTTTTTTTTTATTAACTTCACTTTGATCTTCATTATATGGCCAGGTAAATATTTAAGTCATAAAATACATTTATATAAATTAATTTATTTAATCTTGAGCCAATAAACCAATTTATGGATAGACAGATGTTGCTTTTTATAAATATAACGTAAGAAAGGAACACGACAATGGTTATTTCTATGAAGTTTTTTTTTATAATTCAGATTAATTATGTCATACTATTTTTCGTAAAACTAGAACCTGGCTATACAATATACTCATATACGATGTAAAAAAGAATCCTGTAAATCGGTTTAGAGGTTCTCTAGTTATAAGCTAACTAGCAGACACACAAATAAAAACAAAAATTGCTTCGGGAAAGAAAAGGACATCTCGCTTGAGAAAATTTGCGTGTATGTATGACAAATACAAAATAAATTACGGGTTATAAAATTAATACCAATAACAGCTAATTATATTTGTAAAACTAACAAATTAGTATAAGTCAAATAATTTAGCATTATTTGAAGTGTAAATCAAGCCTGACGACCAGAAAACTTAAAGCAAGGTAGTTAACAACCACTGGCAAGTAATTATCTTCGTTTATTTCTGCATAAGCACCAGTTCCGGGACAACTCGAGCCATAATTCCACATTGAAAATGTAAATTCCATCCAAGTTTTGTTGAGAGCTTCAAGTTTCTCGAAGGAGTTTCTACACCGGGAGACAAGCCTTTATATTTCTGACGTCTAATTAAATATTAATTAATGTTATATTCAGTTCAAAAAAACAAATATCGCTTACATTACGCTTCTAATCATTAAAAAACAATGGCATTTCATAATATAATTGTATTAAGTAAAGCGTGGGAGTAAGTTAATTGTCTAATACCCGTTCTTCAATCCAATAACTTGTAAATGCTACAGATGTACTAATAGAATAAATATAAAGAATTACAATTGAAGCTCTCGGTCTAAACAAAAAATTCATGTGATTCTTTGATAGACTTGATTTGTTCACGGCCCGCGCTCTTTAGGGTTTGGGAATCTTTTAATTATTCCTCTGTTGTATTATTTTATTAAAACTATATTTTGAAATACTTTTAAGTAAATTAAGGCTGTAGAATCTTTGATAATACATTTTATCGAAACACCGAATTGTAACTTTATGGCTAAATAAGTGTTTTTGTTTTTGTAAATTATAGAGTCGAGTCAAATTCCAAGCTTAGTAATTTCTTTAAAGGATTTCAGAACGTTAAAGTTCTAAGGATTTTGTTTATATCAGATGTGTTCAAGCGGTATCTTTAGTAATAAAATATCGTGCAAGAGAATATATATTTAATTGTATATTTGCGAAATTTTCTGTAAAGCAGAAAAGGTAATGAATTCATACGTACTCAATGATTTCTTCAAATTCACTCTCTCGTCCGCAGAACGATATCTTGAGCGTGTTTTTAATATTTGCCCCTCTCTGCATCCCCCACGCTCGTACAAAATCAATTTCCCGTTGCCCTCGGGATTATTTTCCGTCACAAAGCCGACTGTGAAATTAAAAAAAAATGAGACAAGAATTCCTTTAGAGGTAACTTTTAACTAAATTTTCTTGAAGGCTTCTTTCTCTCTGGAAATTTTCTCTTTTTATTATTGTTTTTTATTAAAATAATAAATAGGGAGATGCGAGAAAGTGGACAATGTATAGGAGTGAGAGAGAGAGAGAAATACATTTAAATGTAAATAAAAGCAAGAATAATATTATATTCAAAACTAGCTTTTAACCGGAGCTTCGTTCGCGTTAATATACATTACGTACTTTAATTTAAGGTATTTATTCTACATAATTTTTTATATACCTAACAACGTGCATGCAAAATTTCATGATAATTACCTAAGTATTTTACTAATTTACATACACTTTTCAAATATTAAGCTAGGATTAAAATTTTAAAGAAAAAAGACATGAGCAGATCTTGGATACTGCCGGAAACCTTTGCTGTGAAATAGCAGTGGGCCTTTTAGGTGTTAAAATTAATTGTAGTATTAGAAAATTCAAATTTTGTATTTGGTAAATTTGAAAACCTCTGTTATATCCATCCTTTCAACCCAAAGACGTCCACTGCTGGACATAGGTCTCCTCTAAAGATTTCCACGACGACCGGTCTTGCGCCACCCGCATCCAGGGGATTCCCGCGACCTTCACCAGGTCGTCGGTCCGCCTTATGGGGGGTCTACCCACGCTACGTCTTCCGGTGCGTGGTAGCCATTTGAGAAACCGTTGGCCCCATCGAGCATCGTCTCTGCGAGCAATGTGCCCAGCCCACTGCCACTTAAGTTCAGCAATTCTCTGGGCAATGTCAGTTACTTTGGTTCTTCTGCGAATCTCCTCATTCCTGATTCGATCACGCAGTGAAACTCCAAGCATAGCCATCTGCATTTCCCTTTGAGCATTATTGAGCTTTCTTATTAGGCCCATTGTGAGCGACCACGTCTCAGTACCGTATGCCGTATACATACACTGGTCGAAGACTTTCGTTTGGAGACACTATGATTATATATTGTAGTAATAACAGAAGGGACACGGAGTGAAGTAAGTGCAATTTCGGTGTGCACTCAACCTGCCCTCGTACATGAGAGATGGAATTTGTATCTCATATTATCATGAATTATCTCGTATTTATAGGAACATGTTCATACGTTTCGATTATGATCGAGGGCTTATGCTTTATCGCCTTGGCTAGGCGACCGCAAAAAGAAGAACCACAAAAAAATTCACTTATGGGTTGCTTTGAGGAATAAAATCTCGTTAAAATAATAAGGTTATTAAAATAAACAACTGACATCACCGACGCAGAAACCTTATAATATTCAATTAAAATAAAAATTTCAACGAGGGGCCTCTTTTGGATAGACAGTGTTAGCAGCGCAAGCGATATCCGTGGCCCTTGATTATAGACGCTAAACAGGTACATCGGAATTTTTAATGGGTCTTACATAATCAGTCTTCTGTAATCAGTCTAGACGGGGAAACTTGGGCCAATTTTTATTTTTCTTAAAAAGCCCCTCTTTTTAATTTTTAATCGTTAATGGTAAAATTATTTTTGCTTAAACTTGTTTGATATTTGTAACAAATGAGATTTATAAACCTAATAAAAAGTACGATTTGATAAAACAAGCAGGATACATGGATACAGGATACATACAGGATTCTTCTGCTTTTAAAAAAGTATTTCTAGTCAAAAAAGTTGTGTTTAATTAGCCTAAACGGGAATATTTCGTGGCATTGTGTAAATATTTTTGACTAACTATGTAAATAATTGCCATTCGCTTTCAACTGGAAGGAAAGCAAAAAAAAAAAAAAAGTTGGAATATACCATAATGGAACCGTAAAACGCCATAAATTCCAACACGTATCTCGCTCAGGCACAACTGGTAAAATATCAAAACGGCACCACCAGCTAAATAGGACGTGAAGTCAAATGTAATGCTCAATAAATCATAAACTTCTATCGAATGTAAAGCGATATTTCTTTATACTTGTAGCACGTACGTAGAGGAGACTCTATTCGATATTTTCTAGAAGCGTAGATCCGTGAAATGAAGTGTACAATGATATATTAAACGTACGTGGAATAAGAATGTTTTATTATTTACAACTATACGTGGTTTACTAGTTTGGATGATGTTCAAGAAGTAGGTACCAAAAAGTCGGCAAATCCATTCGCATGAGGAGATTTCATGCAGCTATAGTCCAGAAGCTATGATGTACACTTTTGATAGCTATTGTACAGATTTTTAAAAGATTCATCGGTAAGCGAAAATTGTTAATATAGTAAGCAAACTACAGAGAATATGAACTAAAAATATAGTGGATTAAGAAGATATAGCGAAGATTCCTCAATAGGAGAAGCTAGCTTGAAAATGAAGTGAACAGATTAACCGATTATCGACTCGGGATGTCATACATTTTGATGTTGTGTTTTATAATGTAAAACAATGAAATTTTACCAACAAAACTTCCAATATCACCACCAATATCTAGAGTATTCTGTGGGAGCATTTGTTTCAAAATGATTTTTCTTCGAGATGACATATATATATATATATATATATATATATATATATATATATATATATATATATATATATATCTTGCTCCCTTGAGACAATATTACTTTCAAGAACATGCAGTAAAATAGTCAACAATTTAAGAGAATCGTTGCGCTCTCCCCAGTATCTTACAGTTACATGAGCGGGGTGGTATGAGGTATCGGATATATAACCGTGATCTCAATTATATAAATGTAATATGATGATAAGGGAGTGGAACTTGATAGAATAATCATTAACATTGGTTCCAAAATGCAACTACTCTGAATCATGTATAAACATTAACTTATGTAATACATTTATTATATATACTGTTCATAAGTACTCACTTACATAATATAAAATGAAACATTTCTCTTTATCCATCTAGTATTTGGCTATAGTTCAAAAACGATTGGAGAACCGACTTACATGTGCTTGTTTTTAAATCCAACGTATATTCTCTGGATGGTTGAGTATATACTAACCATAGGTATAGGATTGCAGTGTCATAAACGTTATGATACTTGGAATGGGGCTCTATGAGACCAGCGTGCTGAGGTTGTCTGGGAAAATGCGAAAACGTAAAAGGCATGTCAAAAACAAGCGCGCAGTTTTAGCCGATCGAGCCGGTCCGACTTGTATTTATTCCAAGCGCCCAAATGAGGCTTGATCATCCAGTGATAAAAGATTTGTTCTCGTAAAAAAGGCTTAGAATATGTTTTGTTAAATCAGTTAATATATAAGATAAACAATGACAATAATAGTGAATGAAGCAGACATGCTGAAGAAGGAACTGCTAGTATATTTAATTATTAGTAGAGATTGTTTTTAGAACAATGAGTTGCGCTCTTTAAAAATGGTATAAAGGTTTTCAAAATACTTTGTTACGACTTAATTCGTTTATAGTAAAAAAACAATATATACATTTGATATTCAAATACATCGATAGAATTACGTCTCTATCACACTAATAAAGTAGTATTTGAAAAAAAAATTGTCTACAGAATACTCTGAGAGTTCTATTTTAGCTTGGTAGTAGAATTCATGAATATTAAGTGTTTCGCCGTCTCAAAGGATTCTGAGGGTGAAGTAATTTTTTGAGCGTAATAACATTTTATAATTTACTAATTTTATTTCACTCTATTATAAAATCTGCGGTTGGTCCGAGGCGCTTATAATTTCGGCTTGCTCTAAATTGATTTGCATAAGTTTACTGTTTAATTACTCATCGAAAGCTTTGTTATTATCTTTTGAGAATTATGTATTGCTAATAAATATCACAAGTTTGAAACGTTGCAGTTTCAAAACTGCGGAATTCTATGACAAGATATTCAAACAATCCATCCCCTCCTTAGTCCTTGTGAGTTCTTTAAACAAAATCTAAAGAAATATCTTTCAGAACCGGTACTGTCATGGTTAATATGATCTGTTAAATATTATATGAGGTAAGTCGACTATGTTTTCAGTGTTACCAATTCAGTGTTACTAATTAGATGCTAAACAGTGCAACGACGCTGTGGTAGTCTTGATATGAAAATAATAACGAAATAAAATCTAAGCCACGTGTTGTAGACCTTATACAGGATTCAACTGCGTGAACACAACTGTCAGAAACCTATTACTTACCAGCGTCAGTTACTAATATATATTTTAGGAAACGTAAATAAAATTAAAAAAAAGAAAAATAATCCCTTCTCCAAATTATAACTCGTAAATAAATATTTTTACATAAGGTATTCACATATCTTCTCGTTTTGATTTTACTTTGCCGGTTCGCATAAAAATACTAACTAAAGCCCGCAAGCTTCTTCGCCTGCAATAGCTTTACCATTACTGCGTAGATCTTCTTTCCACGTTCATTGCTCTATGAACCAAATTTACATCAGCTAGTAATTTTAAAACGCGTGTTCTATAGCACATATAGGTTTTATTAGATATATATTATTCTATTTTTTCCTACTGAAACATATCAAAATTACCTCACATCCATTTGAGATTAATGCTTCAGTCAAATAGGGGCTGTTACGAAAAACAAAATGTGATAAAAAAGTGTCATAATTTAAAAATATAAAACACCTTAAAATTCAACTTAACCCCGCTCTGTGAAGCTATCTAATGAAATAATATAAATTTGTGTTTTGAAAGACGTGAATTACTTTAAGAGGTGCTTATACAAAAACGTTAATTAATTAATTAAGAGGTTTCGGGTTCGAACCGAGTGAAGAGGTGGGAGGTGTCAGGTGTAATGAAAATATAAATAAGTTTAAAAAGCTGGACTGGAGGGCGTTTTTTTATTTTTTTTAGAACATTTGAAATATAAATGACATTTACAATTAACCTTTTTTGTTTGATTATATCAGAGGTTACGACCTTAAATAATGTGGGGTTGATTTAATAATAAACTGTCTACTGTTATATATTTACAAAGACTAGAGAGATGAAATTACAAGAATAACATTTGCGATAAACAATCCGTCTGTGGATAAGGTTTGTTTCAGTTCGCAAACATCGATGATTATATTTATTTTATTGTTATTTATTTAACATTATAGAATAATATAAGTTAATTTAATATTTTACTTACAGAGATGTAATCAAAATTGGTTAAATTAATGGTTTATTGCAAGTTATTGTTATATTTATTTACAAGAAAAAATAAATTTGTAAAACCAGAGATAAAATATATAAAACCAAAATTAAAATATTATTAACTTAAGTTCACAGTATTGTTGTATAACTAAATTGTTGTAAAACTAAAACTAAAAATATAGACATTTTTCAAAACAGCCTTAAAATGTAAAAAATCTAACTACTTATGAAAGTGATACTAATGTTTTTATATATATATTAATTATATATATATATTATTTAAAGCCTAAAATTAATGTAAGTGTATTCCACTTTTAATTTGGAGTCGTTTTTTTTTTTTGAGTAATTTAAACTTTATCAATTCTAATATTATTTGTTCTTTTGTATCTTTTTGGTTTGCACAAGCTTTTTCTCAATATATAATTCAACGTACTCACTTATAATTAAGGTTGCATTTATCACGTGTCCTCAAATTGTTCATTGTACATGTCTAAATCAAAATGTAAATCTTGTTAGTGTTCAAATAAATAAATAATATTATCGAAAGGAAGGTAGAATAATATTTGGCAAGTACCTTGCATTCTAAATTATTATTATATTAAAATAATTACTTAGATTAGATTACATTTATTTAGTATTGTAATAATGGGATAAACATTACGGGAAGACACTAGCGTCTGAGATACACGCTCGGCTTAGTTCAGGTGCTAGGAAACATTAATATAGTGCATAAATTTAATTTATAGGATAAATATCATTGATTGCACCTTACACATTCGTTCAATAAAGTAATATAATGGATATATAGTGCAAGGTAGACCGACGACCTGGTGAATGTCGCGGAAATCCGCTGGATGCGGTTGGTACAAGACCGGTCGTTGTGGAGATCTTTGGATCTATGTCCAGCAGTGAACGTTTTTCGGTTCATATCACCCACAATTCCGCTGAGAGCTTAATGATATCTGAGAAACAGTTTAAACAAATGTGTATTGATAAAAATATACGTAGAATATGCAATACTCCACTAGATAGATATACTAAAACCAAACTCGCCGTATTTGAAACGAAATTAACAACCATTTATGAAAGTAAAAATTTGTAGTTGTAATATCTTAATCTTTAGCACGAAATATTAAACGAAGTCGACCATTTACTATTTGACACACGTTGGACATTTGACTGGCAATCTCGTATGTTATTGATTTTATATAATAGATGTCGCTTGGATTTATTAGTCTGGTACTATTTTTTTAAATCGATAACTATTGACATGTCCTTTCGGTGAACGAAGCATTGTTCTGAAAGTATGGCATGAGTAGTTATCACCTTCATGATGAATGTTTATTGTCGAAGACCTGTAAGTTTGTTGTCTGACCGTCTTTAGCTTCGTTAGTGAAAATCAGGTAATATTATGATCGAATGCTAAACCTACAATAACTTTAAAAAGAACTATGTTGCTGCCGATTTAGCACTTTAGTACGTCCCGATATCAAAATCATAATCTTAGATTTAAATATGTAATTAACGTACCATGAATCGATTCGATCAATACTGTGAACCAATAAATACATAAAGAAATAAATTGCTTTAAAATAAAGTTGTTCAAATAGATAAAAGCAAAGTTGGAAAATAATGTGGAAATAAATAAATACATACATACATTATGCTCACGCCTGTTATCCCCGAAGGGTTAGGCAGAGTTGAAGTAGCGAACTACACTACCCACATTTCGCCGAGCTTAGTTCCGTCCCGGATGTGACAGGGGGCGAGCCTGTCGCCATATCGGGCACAAATTCCAAACTCCGGGATGATTACTGAGTAGAAAAAAAACCCAATATCACTTGACCCGACCCGGGGATCGAACCCGAGACATCAGAACGGCAGTCGTATGTAATACAACGGCGCTACCGAGGCAGTTGAATAGATACTGAGACATAATATAACAAATGATTTTACAACAGAGAGTATGACACTGATAATGTTTCCTTAATTATAATCATCGAAATAAATAAAGATTATAAGAATAAAAATGTACAAAATACTACTAACAACGCATGAACGTATTTATTAGCGGTTATATTATAATTTTATCATAGAATAATTCAACTCTCCACTTTCTAATTTAAAACTCGTTAAAAGTAACCCGATACATATATTTTGGCAATCATAGTATACATATCATATCCTCATATTTTCAATATAAGTAAAATTGAGGAATTTTTCCACAATTTTCTTAGTGAAAATAACATTTCACATTTAGCTTCCTCGGGGCGCGATAAAAATAATCCGCAAAACTTTGTCGCGATGAGATCCGCCGCCATATTTGTCAATTTATTGTCGAGTTTACACTGTAAACGCGAGTAGTTGGACGGTCCAGAATGCTACTATAGTTTGTTATTATATTTAGTTGTATAACTTGCATGAAACAACAAGGCACACTATCTGGAAACAAACAAAGATTATCTCGATTTGAGTTAACAGTGAATTGAAGAAAAATCAAAGTTTGCGAAAATTGTAACCAAATCAGTTCAACCATTTTTTTTTTTTTTTTTTTTTTTTTTTTTTTTTTTTTTTTTTTTTTTTTTTTTTTTTTTTTTTTTTTTGACGGGGGGAAATGCATTTACGCACTACCCTTATCCATTGTACTTAGGAGATCGAAGTCCCCCAGTACAATAGATAAGGGGCACGGAGTGACGAGCTCCGTGCAGTGTGGGACTCACCCGGGCGAGAGTCGCCCGGAAATACCCACTAAAACCCCCCGGGGCCGTCCGCTGCATTTGGGATGGGGGCGATACGGGGTTGCTAGGCATGTCGCCGCGTCGCCCCCTGCAGCGAACCCACCGGGCCTCGTCGTGCAATGGCCCAATGGGGATGGGGGAGGATATTCCTCGACCCCACCTCTTCACCCGCCCCCCCGAAGGGAGGCCTGACCCAACGGTCAACATTCCGGGGACAGGATGTACTCCTGTCCCCATAAAGTTCAACCATACCCTGAGTTATCCTTGGTGAGAGTTTAAATTAAGACATATTTTCTATACGGAACTTTTGCCCAAACATTATGTACGAGGATTGTGTTATGTTTATCTAATACTCTAACTTTATATTAGTGTTATGATGCTTGTAAACGTATAAATGTGTGCGTGTATTATTATGGCTGTGCTCAGTGGAGCACTAGGGTAATAATGTATCGTGATAACTTACAATATCAAGAAAGTACACGATTCAGTTATGTTTTCATATGATACGTGATAGAAACATTTACGATGTTCACATAAATGCGGAGAAGTTGATTTCTGTGCAGTAATTTTTACTATAATATTTTTTTTAGATGGTATAGGCTCAGTTTTTTAACCAAAATATCACCTGATGTTAATTGACGACAGGTTCTTAAGCTTGAGTGTGGCAGCTACCCAGACGGGCATTATTAGAATGTGTCCTACCACCATGTTATGGTTTCCTCACGATGTTTTTCCTACACCGAAAGCTCAGGGTGATTTCAGAGTTAGATAGGTGTGTTTGAATCCGCGTCCATTGACGTGTAATCCGACCACACTACCCACTGAGCAACAATCGCTTCAAATTCATTCTTAATTTGCTGTCATTATAACTTCATTTATACTACATCCGTCGTTTTTATTTTAAGTTATATTATATCTATAACAGTATGCAAAATAAATTTGTTCCAAAATTTATATTTACCATTAAAAGAACAACAGAATCGTATTTCGGATTCTGAACAAGTGTACAAACTTTTGTAATGAAACATGAAAGTTTTATAATTAATTTTGTTGTTGCGCAAACGTTTTGCAGATGATCAGAGCCCCCGGGGACGGCTTACGTTTGTTTGTGACAATACTAATTTAGTATTGTCTATTTTCAGTTGAATTCAACAATTAAGAAATTTCGCAATTTACTTCGTTGTATTTTATACTGTAAGTTTAAAGATGTTTTTTGGAACTGGGTGACTTTTATTTATTCCGTGAATTACCTTTTAAACATTTTTACGTGGCCTTACAACCAAGTTTTGTTTGATACTAGCTGTGCCAGCGACTTTGCTCGCGTGAAATTCAGATAATTATATTGTCTCTCGTCCCGTCTCGTCCCTTTAAATTTTCAAATTACTTGTTTCATAACAGTCCAAATTAGGAAAAAATTACAATAGCGCCATCTATGAATAATCCTCAGAAATAAATATATAATTTGCTTATGTAATCACTATTATAACACTTTGTCCCGCATGATATCAAAAATAAACAATAACTTGAACCGACCGATTATATGTAGTTAGAATAATAATATGTTCTGTGTCATATTTATACCTATTGATATCATAATAATTGAAAGTAAGTTCACTACTTTCATAAAAGGACCCCTTACTAACAGCTAGAATTGCTAGCTATTATATAAAAATATCAAAATATTGTTTTGTCATTTATTATGTCTTAGAGATTCATTATTTATATACGATACATTATTTCATACTCTACATTTTGTTCAATTTCAATCAATCCCAATTTTTTTTTTATTCTCAAATAAGACTAAAACGCATTTCTTTACAAACTCTTCTTTCATTCTAAAGTCACAGCTATAATATATTGTAGGTTTTGGTCGCCGCGTGTCATTTAAATGACTATAACTTTTGACAGAGTGGACCTAATTTAATAAAATTAAGTTTTGATGCTACTCCGGAATAAACTGTATTGAATTTTTGAAATTTTTAAAATACTTTTCAAATGATGCCTGCACAGACAGACATCTCTAAAAATGATAGAAATGTGTTTAATTACTTATTTTTAGTGTTCAGTCCATTGCAATAATTATTTTCACAAAAATCGTAAATGTACAGACACGTGAAATATACAATTTTATTATTAGTTCAGATGGTAATTAATTTAAATAATATTATTAATGTTTAAATTTTATGGGATGTCCCTTGTATTAAACTTTATAAAGTAAAACATTTTTATTTTACGTGAACTAAACCTCTTAATGATAATGAAAAACTATAAGAATATAATATAACCCGGGGACATAATAAAAAGAGTGAAGGAAAGCGGGTGATGCGCTGCCCGGAGGAATTAAAGGTCCCGAGCCCTCTCGCTAAATACGGCTTAACTACACTTTGCTCCTCTCGGATGAAATTATTTCCTCTTTCATTATAAAACGTTAAGGGGAATGTTGGAAATTTTCCCTTAATTTTCAACGTTATCTTTTGTTGTCGGTAATCCTTTTCGCCGCTGTGCTCGGGGGGTAATACGTTTCATATGTATGTGGCGTACATTAGAGTCGGTTACTGTCGCTCTTGTTCCATTGGTATATTGTTAAATTATGTACTGTCAGTGTGTAATGTGTTCATGTGAGTCTATTTTTCAGACGAGAGTGGTTTAGAAGCTTCAATTTAAGTACGTGTTATTTGTAATAATTACAATTGAATTATATATTTTACATAAATATTTTGTTGTTAAGTTATATATTTTTATTTATTATCAGTTTCACTCATATATCCTTTTATAGCTTTTTTAGCTTCTCAACAGCTGTTCAATGTTTATACAGCTGACATAGAAACAACGCTAAATATACGAACTAATTAAAAGCACATGAACATGTTCTAAGTAAATAATTTACTAAGATGATTCACAAAATAATTTTAAACAAACTCCACTAATAATAACAATTATTTTAATTAATAGTAGCTCTTCTAATAGTGAAGCAATTATACTTTCTCGATATTTTATCCAACGTCGTGTGGAAATCATAGCATGGTGGGACATTTTCTAATAATGTCCGCCTGGGTAGCTACCACTTTCAAGTTCGAAAACTTGTCGCCAAATAGCAATAGGTATGTTCCGGCAGCATCACTTGAGAACCAGTATCTCTAGGCTTAGTGTGTTTACCATCCTGGATCATACCATCACTAAACATTAGGTGAGATTGTGGTTAAACCATTAAGCCTGTGTAGTTTCAAAAAAATAAGATGAAAGACGTAATATCTAATAATAGTAAATTTCAAAATATGTACATATCTTTAGTGAGTACTAGTACGACAAATAGCAGTATTAGGTACTATTATAGTCTTATAATATTTAGTAAAGAAACTAAGTTAGTTAATACACAACAGGAGCAGTCGGGAAAGTTCGAGAAAGTTCCTACGGTTGAGCGCGAGTGGGGCGATATCGAGAAAGTCCATCGAATCAAATGAACATATGAAACTTCAATCAGCCCGAGCTTGTGGTAACGAGAAACTCAGTAATAAAACTATAACACGCTTGTAGGAATACTTTCTAGTATCTTAATTACTATAGTCCGCAGTGTCTGAACATACTACACCACTGTGTGGACCTTTTTATATATTACGCATGAAAGATTTTGGCCTTTTGGCGATTATCCACAGCAAAAGCTACCGTCATTGCTTGACAGAGGAATCCTTCAAGACACGTTACTCTTATAACATGTTACATGTATAATGTACGCTCAGGCGGACTCGATTGTCCTCCGTTTTGTTGAGAAAATCTAACGGTTACAAGCACTAAGCACACGTATTTGAGACGACACAACTATCTCATATTCCCACGAATCGAACAAACTAAGAGTTCAATGGCATAAGAACTAAATTATCAAACACTATATTAAGCGATTGAGTAACATTTCCAACATTCTTAGATTTTACAATAAATTCCCAAAGCACATTACCGTTCTACCGAACAATAAGTTCAGGCACCACGTCAAGCAAGTTTTAATTTACAAAGGTATATATATAATACTATATGTTGGATCATTATGTGAACGATGGTGATATCTGGAAGTGACACCCTTCTCTGTGCCTCTGTATAGCTCTACAAAAACATATTAACAAAAAATCAGATCGAGTTTCTTGCCGGCTCTTTTCGATGACTGGGCTGTCTTCCGAATCGGTGGTAGTGTTTTAAATTTCATAAGCACCTTATCAGAGCCTAAATTGAATGGAGAGTTTTTGAATTTTATGCATAAAAATACCAGAAAACAAATGAAAGAGGCTATAAAAAAATTAGCTAAATCCATAAACACACACATAATCATAAAAAAAATATCATGAAAAGTATCAAATTCATCTGCATCGATTAATGGTTGAACTCAGACTTTGAGTTTTTGTTATAAACTAAGAAATAAATATCAGTAAATCTGTTATTATTCATTTCTAACATTATAAGTGTGATCCAGTCTTTATCTTTCTAGATCTAAGCAACTTAAAGCATAAATTTTGGCTAATATATAAAAATATTACGATATAACCTCCTGAATCCCTACTCATCCAAGATGAGTATGAAAGAAATATCGTTGGAAACAAGTAAAGAACCGTTTATAAATAACAACATAGGACTTGTTGTAAGTGGGAAAGTTTTATACAGTAACGTTTGCCGGCAACTGAGAGCCTCCAATGATATTTAACGAAACTTATGTGATACACTCGACTGCGTTGCTTAGTTTTTCTACTATGGCACTTTCGGAAATTGACGTAGCAGATATGATATGATTACACTGCAGTAAATTCTATTTAATTGTATTTATTTAAGAACTTTTATAGTAAACCTTACTTCATTCTCTGTAGATTATATTCGAGATTTTTAATGTAAAAAACGAATCTACAATTACTAGTATTATATATTGATATAATACCATTACCATATATTTGCGCTACCCTCTTACTAGGGTAAGCAGAAAGATTGGAGTGGAGTATATAATTTTTCCTTTTGCATTTAAAAATCGCTTCACTTTTCTAGAGTATAATTAACGTTTTAAACATCTGTTCTAGATAAGAAGTTTTTGTTACATTTGTTTAAAAACATATTTTTATAAAACTATATTTATTTATTTACAAAAGCCGACCCCTTATTCAATGAGACAAATACAGGGCTGCTTTAGAATGAAGCTTTAACACAATTCCTTCGAATAAATTGCCGTAGCCTCTCCGATATACTGAATCTCTTATTCACCTGTACTTATATGTCAGCCATATCTGTAAATATGTTACCAGGTAACTTAAAAATATATCTTCACCTTTAAGATATTAGGAATTAATTCATTGGAGCCTCAAGTGATGTGAATTGATTATGAACATCTAGCTATATCCACGAATCTGTCTGTGTGGAAATCTCCAATTGTAAACCGATTGTTGATATTAACCTAAACATAAACATTACTTATCCGTTCCCCTTTCCCCTACTTTGGAAAATCATAAAAGTGTATTCCATTATTGTTAACAAATAAAATACATTTAAAGTACACAGATTTTTTTTTCATAACACTTTTATTATAAATACAGATAAAGTTTATTGCAATTGTTTGGACACCGCATATGTGACTTTAATTTATAAGCCATTTATCTCAATTTCTTTCTTTACAAACACCAGGGAAAGTGTTTTATCATTTATAACTAAGCACTTAACTAACTAATACTTAATTCCTATGCATTTGATTTTTCATCCACTTTGTGAAGAATTTAAAAATAATAATGATTCTATACTTCCATATTCAATTTCATCAAAATCCGTTTAGTAGTTTTTTCTAAAATTTCAAAGAATCTCAGTTCTCCCCGAACCGCAAAAAAAATATCTTTTTTTTTACAGTTTTATTATAAGTTAAGATGTGGAGAATGAAGTTTAATCTTAACCAAACTTTTGCTTGACTGTTTCCCCGACATGGGATCTCCAAATAAAGCTCCTATCACTGTAATTTCAATTCGCAATTCATTCCCTGTAAAAGATTAAATATTAATCGCAGGAGAAGAAATATTTTCACGTGCATAAATGTATGTGAAACAGTTCGTTGCGCTGACAATGAAAGAATACAAGCCGAAAAATTATTAGCCGAAAGGAATCCAAGCATAAATCATTACGTATTATCATAAATAAATATTCAGAGGGGATCGTATTAAATTTCATCCTGTGGCGGTAGCTGGCTCACATCCAAACGCCACGAGTGCCTCTATGCATTGATATACAATCATCTCACGACTGGATGAGATAACGTGACGTTTTCCAAATTATTTTTTTTTCTTCAAATTATGTTTGCATCATATGAGTTAAATCAATAAATCGGCACTTCCCAACACATATGAGGAATATCTGTGAAGGTTGTTCAATCCATAATTATCAATATTTCACCTTATTTGGCTAATATACTTAATTTATGCATAGAAATAGGCACTTTCCCTAATTTAATGAAAGTAAGTAAAGTGGTACCTTTATTTAAATCAGGTTGTAGAAGTAGTCTTGGAAACTATAGACCAATTTCTGTACTTACTATATGTATGTACGATCTTTGAAAGAATTATGCTTATTCCGCTTGTTGATTATTTTTAAGCAGAAGAGCTCTTGGACGGTCGACAGTTTGGTTTTCACGAAATCAAAATCTATCTCTGACGGCCGGTATAGTTTTAATACCAGAAGTAATCACAAATTAGCCGTCCTTTGCTTTAGGCTCAGTAAGTCCAATGAGCTTTCAGGTAATAGTGTCAGGTTCTAAATATAATACGGTTTCAAACCACTTTACCGATCTATCTGAAAATAAGTTTAAGCGCTATGTCAAGCAGATTTTAACATCCAAAGGGTGGATCTTATTTGATACTTACTTGGTAGTGGGGCTCCTGTTTCCGCCACTAGACACATTTGCGGACCGTTGTGCGTGCGTGCATTCAGATCGTTACTTAAATTATAGTAATGTCTTGAAATGACACCCCTCTCTATGCTTCTGATAAAACCGTTTATTATTATGCATTGTATCATTTACATTATACTTAAAATAAAATAGATCGATTTTCTTGTCCACTCATCTCAACTGGGTTGTTGTTCAAAACCGTTGGTAGTTGTTTGAGGTTTATAACCTCAATCTCAGGGTCCAAAACTGAATTTAAAAAAAAACAAATCGATTGCTTAAATTTAATCATAATTGACTAAAATTAGAAGGTAAAGGATTTTCAGTGAAGGAAAATGTCGTGATGAAACCATAATATGGTGAGAGGAGATCTTTAAAAATGTCTAAAAAATGCCTAAAATTTTGCTGACGTAATTCTTAAACGGCTCGTTATTTACATATTATAGTAGTACAAAGATCCAAGTTTAACATTGGCGATACAGCCTGTTTCAGAATTAGTCATATTTCACATTTTGATCACATTTGTGTATGAATATTTACTACTCAATTGTCGCATTTGAATTCGTTATACATATATACTCAAATTAATTGAAGTAATTGTCGTGAGTTCGTACAAGCAAACTAAAGTAATATCATTTCTAAGTTCACATATCTGAGATGTGACATATTTTAATGCATCTCTATATCCATGTCACTGACTATGCAAAATTTGCTCCAATGTTTCCTCGACTCCCCCCAATATACTATCTATTTTCTATCCATTAAGGAGCCTTGATTCTTTCGCCAATTGTTTGTTCGCCCTCTTGGCTCCCGTTCCCTTCCTGTTTTTAACTGAAACTTTGTTCTATTGTTTCTAGAACTTTCGAAACTTGCCTGAAAGTTCCAAGCTTTGACTGATTTTACTGAAACTATGATAAATGTTAGCATATAATTTTATTACTCTTCAGTTTTAGTTGAAATTAAATAAACCCTACTTATTTGTTCTACTTTATAAATCATTTCATGATATTATATACCGCGTTATGTACAGTTATTAAAGCATAGATAGTTCAACTTATTTAGACTAAAATGTATTGTTTTAAAATTTACAAAAAGCTATACATATATTTCCTATCGATAGATAGATATAAATATCTTAAATTAAAATTAGAGTAACCGACCATTCCACATATATTATACTATCATTTTATTCCAGTGCGCATAAGTCGGAAAATGTATTTTCCTTTTCAAATTCACTGAGTCGACATTTCGTTCGGGAATCCCGTCCTATCCGTTTTCGATTTGTATTTACGAGCTGGTTTTTATATAAAGTTACTCAATAATTTTAGATGTATATATCGTAAATTATTTTATAACAGCCCTATATCTGCTATCGAAAAGGAAGTTAGAAAGTTTAGTAACACTTACGAAAAATCCAAATATCTCACGTAAAACCTGGAATCCGAGCGCGTCTTATAAAACTTCCCAGCAAATACTCGGAGCCAGCCGTGGCACTAAAGTGGCCTATAAATTAAACGTAAAGTCTCACAAAAGACGCGCCGTGAATGGGGGCTCGGGCACACATTGTTCTGTCACTTTAGACAAAGAGACTGCGACGATTAGTTCAGTTCCACTGACTCATTATAATTAACACGGGGACCGAGTTCACCTTAGCTAAATAACTTGTGCTTCCTACGGACAAATGTTTTGGATTTTATGCCGAGTTGGTTGACAAATAACATCTCGAGGCACGTGCTTTACGAAACGGTATGCGCACCTACGTGATTTACAACCACTATTGGACTCATTTGGTCTATATCAGTTCTTTGTTGTAATATTTGATAATGTGATGGTGGTCCATGGTTCCGGATTTGTCGGTGGTCACCATTTCTTACTCTATTGTATTTAAATGAAACTACTTGTAGTACGCACCCAAAGTAAATGTTTTATTCCTTTTTTAAATCTGTCCTAAATATCGTATCGTACTCATCAATATTCGTACCGCGTAAGAATTGACAGATTTTGTGTTATTAGCTAAATTAAATTTAGTTTATCTTCTAATACACGAGGAAACTTTTCGAGTCTAAGACTATCAAAAAAAGTTTATCAAAATCAGTCAATCCACTCTTGAGATATAATGAGGTTAAATGAGTTTTCTCAATTATTATTTTTTTCTTTACTTTTGTAGTTATTCAACTATTCAGTGCGAAAATAAATCCAACAAATCAAAGACCATAAAAAACTTTTAAAAATTAAAATTAAAAGAATAAACTACAAAAATACACTAAAAATAATTAGATAATTACTTTATTAATCTGCTTCTGTTTACTTCAAACGCGCAAACATCAATAACAATTAAATACCATATTATTGAATTTTACAGTTTTATTGTTAACATCTAGTAAGTGTACTTACGGTTGTTTACCCCTGTATTTAAATTTGTCGTTTAATTTTTTATATCATTTACTCAAAAGAGACTTGGATTAATTCAAAGTAATTTCTATAATGGTTTCGTTCTGAAACGTTAAAAATAAATTACGTATTCATTTATTATTTTCACATCATATTATTCTAATTAATTGAAAAAAAAAAAAAAATATTTTTAAACTTCAGTTCTTATCATTTCTAGTTGAGCCTAGTGTTTTAAATTAAATCGTGTTTTCTTTTTTATTATAGTTTACAGATTGTGTTTTAACTACTTTAATAAATGTTCATAATTTATTTAAGTAATCGTTTGCGACATCGCAATTGTTGACTTAGGTTAGGTCCTATATGAATCAGTAAGAAATAATTTTCATGAAGGAAAATATTGTTAGTGGGTAGGGAATCTCTTATTGATCATGTGGCCAACCATTTTCATTGGAAGCTGTTTCTTTTGATCTTTTCACAGTAGGCAGACGTGTGAAACAAAAGTCCTAACACTCACGGTAGACATGACGCAGTACGTCTGGCCGCTAATGGCTAGATTCGGTCACAAGCAGTAAATCATAGGAGCGCAACACCGCGCGTCGCACCGCGCGTCGCACCGCGCGTCGCACCGCCCGAGTGTTATTGAGTTACAAGCTTTACTGATTTACTAACTACGCCACGTAAACTCACGTTCGTTGCTGTATTCATTTCGATACCAATTTTAAGCGAATCAGTTTTAAAAACTACTATACATAATAAAACTAGGGTTCCTTGAAATCTGATCATAATCGTCATAATACTGTCCTGAATTTTTAGTTATTTTCATACATCTCTATTTTTCACTATGTATTAAATCACCCTTTTTGCTTTCATATCTTTCTCCGCGCACTCCATCCGTTTTTTCTTAAACCGTCTCCCTCTCCATCCATTAATCTTCACAGTTATCACGTTTCAACTTTTAACTTATTTATAATACTAAAGTTCGTCAATTGCTACAATAAAAAAAGAAGATAATTTATTGATTAACACAATAGAAAAATGAATTTATAGAATCTACGTGTTACTCTACTAGTACATTGTTTGCCCCAAAATAAATATGATTTTTTTTCGGCTAAGTGCCTTAAGCTTCCGCCCTAAAGTCCAGTGAAGCTTTAAAATGCCACCGTTAGTCGATTAAAAAAATAGCATACGATTCTCTGAACACCAGACGCTATCGTTTTTTTTAACTTAGCTATTGCTATTGACCAGAAGTGCCTTAACAACTTTACCGTAACTTTGTGACCGTAAAAGATAACTAGCACAAAGGTTCGCACCTCGGTTTGGCCGCTACCCCAGACAGTATCTTTCAACGTACGTGATAAGTGTCATGTTCTACATTATATCAAGGCGAACGCCGCAATAAACACACGTTAAACGAAAACCCGTGTTATCTGTACTAAAACCAGCGTCTTATTGTTTAGCACATTTAATTTCGTTCAGATTAAATCGTTTTGACGTTACTGTCCCTGAACGAGCTTCTACAAAATAGTGTAATATATATGTACTAAATCAGTGTTTTACTAGTTTTAAAACCGCATTATTTTCAGCGTTACGCATTCGAAAGCGGAGTTTAACTTTCAATCTGTTCCAGGGTGACGTTCAGATTTAGAATATTAAAATATATTTAGTTCGTTTGTTCGGACATTATTTATATACGCTGTTGAAGTTTTGAAGTGAAAACTGCTTTAACGGCGTTTAGCAATTCTCGGTAGAAGAGAAACTTATAGATTCGCGTTACCAATGCTATGATGTCACCCGTCAACGTGCTACAGTATGACAAGTATGACAAATATAAGATGGCGTTTGAGTGCTGGCGCTCAGATGTAAATAATAAAATGTATACTTACGCAGCCGAATGTTTTCATTATGAATAAACTGTATAAAAATGTATATAATTATTGCTCGGAGCAGATATATAAATAGATGTAAAAACTAGACAAATGTTAGGTTATGTTAATAATTTCTATTAACAAAATATTATGAAATTTAAATGTTTAAAAACACTCCTTCTAAAGTTTCTAGTTTTCACTTCTGTCGGGAATCTCTACGGCTGTTGTCCCTCACCTTTAAGCTGAAAAACCTTTTCCTCCTTGAAGCTATATTTTCTGATCAAATGAAATTGAATCATAATGAATTAATAGTAAGTAAAGTGCATAATTGTTATATAAATATAAGGTTAGACATTTTTTTTTAATCATTCCGTTTTGGGTTTTGAAATAAATTCGATTTATTAATTATAGGCAAAAAGTGCATTCTAATTTCATTGCAATTAAAGTTCACAGTAAGACTAAACCGAAAATCGGGGCGATGTTTCGCGGCGTCACGGCACTAATTTACCGGCGCGGAGCTGTAGCAGTTTGCGGGTTAGTTCTAATTAGTCGGGAACACTACACCGCGTTAATTGAATCAAATTGCAAACACCACTGAGGTGACCAAATTCAAATTAAACCAACCGTACAAGATAGCCAAACTAAATAAGTATACATCTAGGAAATAATTGATACTATTTTTCATCGAATCTTCAATTGCCTTTTCAATGTTGAGTCACTTTGCCTTAACGTTGATTACTAAGTCTAGAATTACAACAAAATGGTATTCTTTAATATTCTGTACTGGTAATTTCTTTGCTTGGTAATTTTTCAAATGGAGTTTAACCAGTCAACTTTAACCAGCGATAAAATCATTAAATGCCATGACGGTTCTACCACTTAATGAATGTCCATTCGTGGATGAACCGAGATATTATGACTATAATTACCTATATTTTATTTCATTCAAGGCCCAAATAAGATACGATAACATTTTATAAGCTCGCAGCTTCATAGCTCATAGCTCACAGCTCACAGCTCACAGAGCGTATATAAATATTGAAATCTATCATTTCAACATCCTTCCTAACATTATGATCGTAAAAGTAAATATCTTTATGTATGTCTGTTAATTGACTACTAATGAATTAGCCTTAAATTTTTACTATCTAGGACCACATCGGCATTTAATACTAGGAGGGAATTCTGTATTTTACTTCCTAAATAGATACCAACCAAAAGATATTCTCCAATCGATTCAAATACACTGTATTGTTAGTCGCAGTTGGATATAACTTTTACTACAGATAACCAACTCGCTTCGATATTTTATATATAAAAAACAGTTCGAATATATATTATTATAAAATTGTTTGTTGTAAAAAACATTGTCACACTATTTCCAATGCAGGTGAGTGTTCAGACGGATGTCTTGCGGACAGTGAGCTCCACTGACTGACGGTTACGTTTCACACGTTAACGAACTTTCCAGAATTTACGCTGCCTTAACGAAAAATATCTTATTGAAGTATATTTTAAAAACATTACAAAACAAAACAATAGTTTTTGAGTAAGGCAATCTATCATAGATCCCCTTCCAAGCCAGACGAGCTTAAGAGGGTTATGAGAAACTCTTACTTACTATAATTTCACAGTGTTCCTCTGATAGCTATGGCTGGGCTGCGAGAATTGCTGACGTATACATTCTTAGCTCCGGCAGGTGTAAACCTAACCCAGAGCCTCGCTTCAATCTGAGGTAATATAATCCTGGGTCAACATACAATACTCGATGTTAAGCGATAGTATTATCTAAGGTGCATTAGGCTAAAGGGACTGATTTTTAAGCGATACTGCGGGAACAGAATTGTGTTTGTTTGGCGGATTTTTTTACGTATATTAGAAAATACTTTACATCGGCACAACGTTTTTAATATAATTTACATAATGCGATTTTTTTGCGATGTCAGTGAATAATATCAGCGCTCACAATCTCACCTGATGTTAGGAGACGATGTGTTCCAGGATGGTAAACATATTAACCCAAGAGGTACTTTCTTTTAAGTGATTCTGCCGGAACACACCTATTGGTATTTGGCAACAGATATCCAAACTTGAGAGTGGTAGCAGGCCAGGCAGGCACTAGTAAAAATAACTATAGTTTCCTCACGATATTTCCCTTCATCAAAAGCTCAGGTTTATTATCGAATATGGGTTCAGGACGTATAATTGGATCGCACTATCTACTGA
This sequence comes from Samia ricini, assembly GCA_014132275.2. NCBI lineage: Eukaryota > Metazoa > Arthropoda > Insecta > Lepidoptera > Saturniidae > Samia > Samia ricini. The sequence goes on from AP028166.1 coordinate 30,609,026, forward strand.
GCTACTACTTCATTTGTTATTTAAATTCTTGAATTATTTTACCCTATATTACAAATCTTAATAACGTATTTTACGTGATATAGTATTGTTATCGTGATAAAGTGAAATGTATGTAAATGTGCTGCAAAAACTCCATAGAAAGTTCCAACAAGATGACCTCTGTATAAAACCTTGATATAATATTAGAAAATTATTTTACTCTCTTGAGATACTGATATGAATTCAGATGATGATATTAACGAAGAAAAAAAAAAATTCTTAAGCTATAAATTTTCTAATTCGGCTTAAGAATAAAACATATTTTTTTTATTTCAGTTAAAATTAATATGTACATATAAAATTCAGTCATCTTTTTATACAGGTATATATTCTGTGTGGGATTTGGGTGTGGTGTTCCTGAAGCGTTTGGTAATTTCTAAGATATGTAAAACGACAAGTCGCTCTCTCGCAAATAAAGGCGTTGTCTTACATATTCATATATTCTATATCTGTTCATGATTTATTAATTCCAAAGATAATCTAGTATAATAATTTATCTATGTAACTACTCAAATAAAAAATATCAATATTCAACTTTTAATTTTAACATTGATAATGATAGAGTATCCAGTAGTTTATAAAGTTATTTTTATAACAGAGTAAAATTCACGCCTTGAGAGATTTGAGAGACATATTTTAGATAATACATAACGAGATCGAAAAATGGGAATAGCTAAGTGAACTTAAAACGTCGATGTAAAATCGTCGAATTCGACGATCGATACGTCGATAAATGAAACAATAGGAAAACAATGGAATGCTGGCGTAAACGCCAGGTTAGTGCTCAAGAGATTAAGTGATAACTTTTACTTTGGTCGCTGCCAAAAGAGATATTTATAGACCTCGTATAGATTATTGTATGAAATTAACAGCGAATATATAACTTTGTCGTGAGTTAAATCCAAACGAATTTTTTAAAGAAATTGTATCCGATAAACCTATATTCATTAATATTTCAAAACCATGTTAAGTTTCCATAGATTTTAGTAATTGGGAACGAGATATATATATGAAATATATTTGTAGCAAGAAGTAGTGTAGTCTGCGACCACAACCTAACGATCATAACTCCTGAAAGCTTTTAAACGCGATGCAAGATTAATGTGCTCAGACACGTGTAGCTCTGACTTAGACGGTTCTCCCACTGAATTTCTTAATCGCTTCTATTTCTATGTATAATTAATATTTTTGCTTTATTAATATCCTTTATACTAAGGTATATCTTCAAAGTGTCAAAAATGTAAGTATTTTTCGCTTCAGTTAATATTGTTTATGTCAAATTATTTCGCAATTTTTTTTTTTTTTTGTGATTGATTGGAAAATAGCGTATATTTTATTCAAAAGACTGAGTTATGAATGATTAGGTGTTTGCTTTTATTTGTCACATAACGATCATAAACTGGATCGCGTGATTAGAACTTATTGATGTGTAAATAAAAAGCTGAGAGTAGAGCCCAAATACCTTCCAGTCAATACATTTATATGACAGCTCATCATCATTCTCATGCCCTGTTCTCAAATCACTTGGGGTCAGCGCAGTATGCTGTGTTCTTCCATATGTCACTAGCAACCGTCATCCATCTTTATTTACTCCTTTTTTTTCAAACCATTTCTTACACACTTCATCTACACTTTATTTGGCCTTCCTATACTTTTCCAACATTCATATTAATTACTATTTTACCCACATGCGCTTGCTCTGTTCTCATAACATGTCCATACCACGACAAACGGGAACCTTTCAACTTTTCTACCACTGACGCAACTTTCAAACTCCCTGTAATATTTTTATTCCTTACTTTATCCATTCTTGTGACAAAACGCATCCATCTCAACATTCGCATCTCAGTTACATGCGAATGCTCCTCATCCATCTTCTTACTAGCCCAGAATTCTGATCCATACAATATGACAGGTTTTATGATGAACTTATATATCCTGCCCTTCAATATAAGGGGCAACCTGGAGTCACAAATCACATCAAAGACCTGTCGCCATTCCCCCTGAACATTTATATGTCAGCTAACGGAGACAAAATACGATTAATCCAATTGGTGTCGTGACCGTTATAAAGACACTCATAATGCGTAATGGTTTGTAGATAGACCCCAAAAGCATAGCAAATAAAATTCAAAAAATTAATAATAATTCGCAATGAAGTAAAAAAAAATAATGTTCAAGGATACATTGATGTCACGTATTCAAGTTAAATGACCATAAAAACTTATTTGATATTGTAAATCAAAAAACATTTCACAATAGCCGTGAATCCCGTTACACTTGTAAAATTATTTGATCGTCCGCTAACATTATTAATAATTTAAATGGGAACAAAGTGTTATAATTTACAACGTTACTCTGTGGCTTATTACAGCTTAATTTGTACACGGAGAATGTTGATTGGCGATTAAGCGGATCGCCCACTCGGTTATTGTTAGAATATATAAATGTGTATTTATTTAAAATATTCAATAACGATTTAGACAGTTTTAAACTACTCGGCATGTTTAGATTTAAAGTTCCACTAAGATTCCACCTTAACCACATTAACCTTTTTCGTTTTACTTTCAGAAAAACTATTTTAGGTGCGAATTCTCCCGTTACCAGGATCTCTAAGTTATTTAACAAATACAAAACTCTAGAATTATTTGCCACTAACCGATAGAAATTTAAACATATGACCCGGTCTCGTACAGTTTAATTATTTTTTTGGAAATGAACTTCAAATTTACTTAATTCATCAATAACTATCAATTATTATCTAGGTTTAATCTTTACATATCTTTTTTTCCCCTAAAAGAGGTAAGCTGTGTTTGCTAATAAATTGTTCATCGCAATGTTACATTGAATTAATATCGGTATACTATATAGCATGAATCGATGTAACAATTATTGTGAACCAATAAATAAATAAATAAATAAATAAACCGTCAATAAAATATCAAAAATACAAATACATTTTCATAACTCTGAATATCTCGATTGTAACAATATGCAATAGTACCTTCTATCAAAACGTATTTGAAATTCAAATTAAATTTCCTTACAAGCGATTCGCGGCCGCAGTATTTTCGTATTTACACGAAAATAACCCGACCTGGTCCGAGCGGGCTCCCCCGTGTGCGGACTGCGGCCCGGTGTTTTGCATTATTTAAATATTCCATTGGTGAATGCAGGGCAAACTCTACGATGGTATTATTCGATCATTACCATAATGGGTTTAAAGCAATTTTCCATAGATATACCTATCAGATATTGTCGAATGCAATGCAGTGCTTTTCTTATGAAAATTTAAATATTTATTGTGCATTATTTTGTGTTTCTAATACCTGTAGTTTTATGTTAAAAAACGAATAACCTATTGTGTGCATTTTCACAACGACTCCGTGATTATATTGCCGTTGAGTTTCAAAAAGAGCAATATTTTATGCGAGTCATAATATTGGTAAATATGATAACACAACAAGTCTTATAGAAATATTGGCTTCCAATTAAAAATTATTAATAACATTAACAGTATCATAAGTAAGTTCCAGCTCTATGTAAAATTCGAATCCATATATTTCTATCCATCACACCCCCCTCCAACTCTATTACATATTGGTCATCGTTTTATGAGAAGCATATATACATACATATCATCCCGCCTTTCTCCCGTGAGGGTAGGCAGAGATTACGTCCTTCCTCTTGCTACGATTTTGACACACCTCTTTCACTTCTTGTATTTTCATGAGCGCTTTCATACATGCTCGTCGGTTCTGAATACTTTTCACTTGGCCTTTATTTATGGCGTGTTCAATTTGGTCTAGATATATTTGCCTAGGTCGACCCCTTACCGACATGCCTATTCACGCTCGCTTTATAAATTTGTTTCTCTAATATGGTCACTACATCCTCTACCACACCACAGCGTTCCCTTATCATACTATTCCTGACTTTGTCAATCTTCACTCCAGCTAAACTTCTCAGACTTCTCATTTCCACAGCGTTAATCTTCCTTCCATGCGTATTCTGCCAAACCCAGCATTCATTATCGTACCTAAGTGTAGGGACCAGGACTCCTCGATGCACAGCCAAACGCGCCTTTTCAGTCACTTTCTGGCTGCACATGAAGTTACGCCCTATTCACTCTATTCCCTAACTAAACTCTTCGCTTAATATCATCGTCACACTTTGCATGTTATAATTTAAAAGGAACTAGAATTCTAAAGTATAAAACATTTTAATAATTTAATTTATTCTAACTGTAATTATACAGCAAGCTATTTGATTTTAAGTAGGTGCTTATGCAAACTGATCACAGAGAAAGATTCAATTTATTTATAAGCGATCCGAATAAAAACTAAAGTGTCTGAATTGAAATTTCGATTTCAGGCGATCTATGAGATGTTTATCAGTCAGTTGGTTCGTTTAGTCTGTGCTCTGAATCAGTAGTATCTAATAGTAGTAAAGAATTTGAGAAAACATAAAAATGTATCATACACGTCGGAAAAAATATTTCAAAAGATAAAAATAATGTAAGTATAAACATTAAAACCTTTATTAATTTAGCGTGAAATAAAGGTTTTCACAATGGGTCCCATTAAAAATTCCTTTTCCGATGTTAAACAAAAGCCTACTCCTAAATTTACAAAGCCTCCCAATTGTTTCTAGTGCCCCTGTTAATTAAGTCTAAGTTCTAACGTTGTATAGAGCTATTTTTATTATATATTTTATGATTTAGCACAAAGAATGTACTAATGTTAAATTAATTCAAAACTATATCTATACTTATAATAAAAGACTTAGAGAGACGAAATTTGTACGAGTCCATTGAATATATTTCAGAAAAAACACCATGAGGGGGTTCAGAATCGACAACAGAACACATTTCGATGGTTTTCATAATTCTTATATATCTGTCGGTCCGTCTGTCTGTCTGTGTCTGTTTATAAATTTGTTCGCCAATCACGCAAAAACTACTAAACCGAATTGGATAAAAATTTGATTGTAGTATATACTCTATAATAACATTTAGAAAACATGTTTATACATATATCCACTTATATAACGTGCATATAGCGTTAATCTAGATTACTTAATTAAAAAACCATAATAATGAAGTGTATACATCATACTAATATTATAAAGATGTAACATTTAGGAGTTTGGATTTTCGGGGTAATCTCCGCTACTACTGATCCTCATCGCCCTCACACTCATTACCACATGGGTAGTATGCTGTGCAGGCCCATTCAGGCTTATTAGGGCAAGAATCAGTCAGTCAATGTTTATCCAGTGCTACTACATAGTGCCTTAAGGCGTAGTTGATGTAGATTGTTGGACTCTATTTGATTTCTGACGAGGCGCAGTTATTTTTCCCGGCTATAATTAAAATTGGTTTTGGTACACCGTAACGTCTTCTACATTTATTGTTATTATATTTTGATATAATATATGTTTTTATAGACCATACATACGTACAAAAATAGGCCAAAATATATCTGCTAACATAATAAGCAACAGTTCATTCGCCAGTTTTTACAGATATATGAAATGGTACAATCAGAGTGTATCTTATACTATTAAGCGAGCAATTTTTGTATATATATGTAAGTAATTGGGTTCTCGGAATCCGCTGTACCGATCGGAATGAAACTTTGCATATAGTTAACGCTTTATTCTCTAAGATAATCTGGATACTTTTTTGAAAATTGCAGCCACACGTTTGTAACTCAAACTTTTGTTTTGATTTAATTACATAATAACAGAGGGCAGTGACCTTCATAGTTATATTTTTGCAAATGGCGGACAGTTGCTAGGCAACAACAGATGTCGATAAAATAACATTATAAAGTATAATGTTACATTCATTTTTAATTATTATTATTCAATTTGTATTTGGTTTATATTAATAAAAAAATATTATATTATGAATTGATTGAAGAAATTTCATTCTTCCACGTGTAACATAGTAATTTTTTCACATTTTGAATGAATACATACACTTTGTTTTGTATGGCCATTGGACATCTGAATAGTTGTACCAAGAATTGACCACAGATCTGAATACAGTTGGACACTAACCTATTGGATTTCAGAAAGTGCTGTGGATTTCTTAAAAGATATTTTTGCTTAAAACGAGACAAAGTTTTACTTCGATTGTCTTTGTTATTATTTCCAGTGTTGTTTTTTTTTCTTTTTTTTTATTAATTTGCTAAATGCTCTTTTAATTTATTTTTTTTTCTAATTTAAATTTTATTATTTTTATTTTTGAAATTATGTTTTTAATTTTATTTATTCTCTTTTTTATTCACTTTTTCAAATTTCTGTTTTATTTTATTGTTATTCGATGGACTTTCCTCTTTCACATTTCTTTTTTATTTCTTATTTCTTATTTCGGTCTGTGAATTATCTTTCTCCATTTAATTTTGTGCCATTTTTCTACTTTAGTAAAAGTAAATACTTTTTATTACTGTGTACGTCATGTAATAGTGTAACTAGAATTATGTACGACGGTGATTTCTGGAAATGACACCCTTCTTTGTGCGTGTAACCAACGTTTTAGTTTATGAGTTGTAATAGTTTCATAAAAAAACATGAAATAGAAACTAGACAGAGTTTCATGCCGGCTCTTCTCGATGTCTGGGTTGTTTTCCGAACCAGTGGTAGTCTTTTTACGTTTATAAACACCTTATCAGGACCTAAATTGTATAAAGTGTTTTTTTTATTTATTTGAATTTGACTAGACATATAAATTGAAGCGCATTAAAACCTTGAATAAGTACACGTCCTTAAAAACCGAGTCAAGTTCGGTCACCCAGGTACTGTTTCTAATCAGTGCGAAGATAAACTGTTCAACCCAAAAGTTAAAGTCACACCCACAGTAGTCATCCCACCTAATGATGTAGGGGTTTGAGAAAAAAATAAAAAAAGAGGAGGGGGAAAAAGGAAAAAAAAAAAACCAATAACATTAAACAAATAATATAAGTATATTATTGTAATCATAATAATAAGATAGTAAAATATAAATAGTTATAAAGCTCACGTAGAGATATAAATCGTTTTATTTTATTTAAAAGAAGTAATTATAAAAACATATAAAATAAAGAGTGGGGACTAAGAGCCTGCAGTGTGAAAAAAAAAGATAAATTGTTTTTTGTTTGCACGGAATAAGCTCAGTGCTTTTATCTAAAGCTCACCTGATGTTAAGTGATGATGTGGTCCAGGATGGTAAAACACACTAAGCCTAGAGGTACTGGTTCTCAAGTGATGCTGCCGGAACACACCCATTGGTATTAGGCGACAGGTTTTCAAACTTGAGGGTGGTAGCTACACATAAGGCAATCATTAGAAAATGCCCTACCACCATGCTATGATTTCTTTACGATATTTTCCTTCACCGAAAACTCAGGCCGATTTTAGAGTCGGATAGGTAGGGATCGAACCCTCGCCGATTGACACGGAATCCAGCCGAACTACCCGCCGAACCATCATCGCTTCTGGGAATAAAACATATATAATCTGGGAATAAACACTGGGAATAAAACTTTTTTTTTACTGACTAATGCTGTTCTCCGGATGGAACTTGTTAGCTGCACCGAACTTTGGGGTGTGCGTTTAAGGCTCTCATCCAAAAAAGGTAACTATTAAAGGGTATCAAAGTAGTAGGTAGCCAAATTTTCTTTATTTAATCCCTACGATTTGTACAAAAAAAAACCTTACGAAACCTACACCTACGGAATTGGTATACACATACCGATTATTTCAAGGCTTTCGATAAAATATTCCACCTGTTTCTCATATGTTAAGTGATAAATTTGGTTCACTTATTATTTACGAAAACGAATCCAGGCTGTAGCGTTTAAAGGTTACTGATCTTCATTGGTTCCCGTTACATCAGGTGTACCTCAGGGTTCGCATCTGCTACTCTCCTGTTTAATGCACTCATAAATGGTATTTTTCCGACTTTGTTAACTCTGGAATTCTTCTATATGCAGAGAATATTCAGAATGATATATGTTTTTATTGTAGCAGGAATTATCTTTAAATATTAACAAGTGTTAGCCGATATCTTCTTCTACAAATGCTATTACGACAGACACAGACAGATGCACACTATAATTATTAAAATTCCAAAAAACCTATTTTATTAAAGTGTTTAATTAATAGATAATCATGCAAACCATATTGAGCATTCATCCTTCTAATTGTGAAAAGAAATTTCTTCATATGAAAAATCTCTTCCCGCGCACCTTGCAACAACCGAGCGACAACATTTGATAATTTATGGTTTATCGTGTGACAATTGTCATCGCTATCTCATTAAATCTTTGATAAATCAAAACAAATTTATTAGATTTTTCTTTAGACGCAAGAATGTATGTAATTTGATGTTTTAAACTGTTGAAATCACCGTTAAAAACGTAAACGATTTAAATGTTCAAACAGTTCCAATATTTTCAAAACTGATTAGCAATTAGCCGGCAGTCGGATCCCGCGGGGGACAGCCGATGGGGGCAGCTGCCTCGTACCGGGAGACAGTGGGGGGGGGAGGACAGTGACAAACGACGGAAATATTTCACTGGCGGGGGTCAGCAGGCGTTTTAACTTATACACAGTTGCGTTTTCAAAACGGTAGGTGAACATTATCAGTAAGGTAATACACCAAAATGCATGCTTTATTTTCATAAATTTTTCACAGATTATAATGAAAAATTATAACACATCTTTTGTTAGTTTATTCATCCATTCCTAGTGGTAGATAATGTGCTCGTAGATCTAGCACTAGATTCCACCTTTTACATTGTTTGTTTATATAAACGTATATTTACATTACATTTTGTATGAAGTTTAATAAATTGCTTTTATAAAAAATAAATGTTTGAAAAAGTAAAAAGATATATTCTTATAAAGCAATAAATACAAGACTTTAAAAAAAAGAGTATTACTTGAATTGTTTGTCCCCGATGGACGATGTAGATAAATAAATTATCTTTGTAGAAATTAAACATCAAATACTATTGTATTAGCATTTTCCCCATTTGTTTACCTTTCTTACAATATCTTCTTTCTGTCTGCGCATCACATGTCCATACCAGGACAAACGACCGCCTCTTAACTTGTCTGTTATTGGCGCCACTTTCAAACTTCCTCTAATATACTCATTCCTAATCCTGTCCATTCTTGTTCCCCCACACGGCACACATCCATCTCAACATTCGCATCTCAGCTGCATGTAATCTTCTTTCGTCCGTCACCTTTATGGGGTAACATTCTGATCCATACAAGACGACAGGTCGTATTATATTCTTGTAAATCTTCCCCTTTAACTTAAAAGGGATATGCGGATCACACGTAGTAGCCGTAACCTGCCGCCATTTCATCCATGCTGCGTTAATTCTATGCTTTACCGTCCGGTCTATTTCGCCATTGCTTTGCAGGAGTGAGCCGAGGTACTTCCCCATTTGTTGGATATAAGAGTTTTTACAGTGTCATCCAGTGTGTATATATAGACAAATAGAAGACCTCCTAACGACTGAGCATAGCAGACCAGTGGCGAGTCCCATTTTTTCATGCTGCATACTTCATTGTCGCCGTGAAGTGTTTTCGTGCCCCACCAGTACACAACTAAACTTTTTTTTTTTAAACTTTTAAAGAACCAGCACTAACAGTTATGAATAATTATATGTTTTATAAACGTAATAAGGGTGTGTGATTCGATAGCTCGTTAGAGTTTGAATTTAGTTTGAACTTAATGCATCATAAAACTGACTGGCCACACAGTTACTCACCTGAACCTCCTTTAACCGTTCCTGTGTCCCAGGACGTAGCTGGCTCCAATATTGTTACACAAATCCGTATTTAATTTATATATTTTTAAGCGCACGATATAGATGCTACCGGTGTAAGATGGTGTAAGGTGTTTTAGTGAGACCGTGATGCCAGTTTATAAACCCAACAAAGGCTATTAATAAAAAACATACTTAAAAATATTAGGATAATGTATTGAACTGTTTATAAAATATTTTGTCAAATGAATGTGAATACCGGTAAAAGAAGGTCGTTTCGTATAACATTGTTAACTTCACTACGAGTTCTGCTTGCACGCTCACTGTATCAGTTTGTACTGTGTAAAAGTTCTTAAAGCTACCGTGCTGCCCTCTTTAAAACTTATACGTAATTACCTACTTGATAGTTTCGCTTTTAAGACTACCTAACGTTATTTTCAGCTAAAAAGATATTAAGGTAGTTTGACTTGAAGTCTTGCTTAATAGCCTAATGGTTATTAAATTAATTTATTACTCATACTTCAATATAAATGGTTTTCTGCTGTAGAAGACAAATTTACCATTATTATTAATTCTATGTATGATTATTATATGTGATAACTTCACAGAACTTTTGGAGCGAGCGCTTAAGGCGCTCAGTTGGGAGAATGCTAGCTAGTGCAAGTGCACCAAAGTGGTACTGACCTTATTTTGGGCTATCTGAGACCTAAATTTTGCTGAGTTTGTAGCGCGCTAAACCTCTGATGGATAAGGAAAACAGCGGAGCTCAAGGTCTCTTACAGAACCTATATTCTTGCTACTATGGACACAGGCGTGGAGTGTCGTATAGTCTGTATTACGTTAGTGTATGAAAGTGTCATTCCTCAGTTGCTGATCGAAGTATATTCTGGGCCAGTGCTGAATACGGTCTTAGGGTGAAAGTACCCTGTGATATCTTTTGGGTAATCTTAAATAGGTTCTTAGATCTTTAGTTCTCTGAATTTAAGCACTACATGCATATACTAGAACGATGAGTGTTTTAACTGGTTCTATTATTATTATTCTGTATCATTAGCAGTGATAACTGTTTTAAGAAATTTTAAAATGAATATTTTGCAGAAAACATAAATTAACTTCATAAGAGGACAGATGAAAACATTTTGAATTGAGCACGTTATCTAGGCGTAATATTAACAGTTATTTTATTATTTACAAAATATAATTGTTATATGCATGTTAACGAATTAATAACGTCTCAATTTGACGCATGTGTAGAGCGCGCATTGAAATCAGTAAAGACCTAGGTCTTTACAATTAGTCTTTACTAATATCTAGATATTAAACAATTATTTTAACCCTTATCTAAACAAGATTGTGAGTAAATATTAGCACAAAATTATGTTATTATTTAATAGTCGTTTGTCACCTTACTATAGGTTCATCTATTTTTTTCTTAAAAAAACACAAAATTTTATATAAAAAGTTATTTGAAGTTATTGTTATAAATTAATTTACTAAATAAATATTGTGCATTGCTTTAATAAGAGTGCAAATTTAATCACTGTAGATTTAAATTCCTAATTTATTAGGTATAAGTTTAGTTTGTTTTCTGCATCAGCGCCCAAATAAATAAATAAATCATGATTCTATATGAACCTTTGTATCTTTTATTGAATTAACTACTACGAAATAATCTACGAAGGTAGATTAAGCCAGCGCTGTAATAAAAGCTAAAGGCTTCAACTCTTCTTCTTTCACGAAAGAAAATATAGAAATAACATTAAAAAATTGTTGTAGCCCTTGAATATTGCATACCTAAATGCGAGCCTCGGAAAATTATGCAAGTTCTGATGCTATATCCGACATTGAAAAATATACTAAAAATAAATTGAAGTTGACTTGCAAAGGGAACGATGACGTTGTTTATGTATGATTATAGATTCGTATGTATTCATTTAATTATTATCAGTTACTATAACCAAATTCTTTTAAATGGTCTATATAAATCAAACAAATTTAGATATAAATTTATTTTATTTTTAAAGACTTATTACTCAGTTAGGCAAAAAAGTTGAGCCTACGATTGACTTTATAGGTAATTTCAATCAAGAAATAAATAAATAATAGATCACGAATATGAAACTGGAATATAAGCAATGACATAACTTCGGATTGCATTTGTGAATCCATCGTACGAGAAATTTACTTCAGAGAATTTGTACTTGTCTTGCCTCGATCCTCTTAAACTTTACATGTGGATGTATTATGAGTTATGTTGTTCATATTATGTTATGTAACCTACAGATAACAAATTTCATTGGATATAATATATGTGTTTTTCAAAGTTTATAACATCAGAATATAGAATAACTCGGTCGTAAGCGATACGTCTTACGTCCTGTGTAAGATTTAGTCGAGCCATAAAATAAATTGTACTTACATACTACGTCATGAGTCTAAATGAGACATTGTGCTGGGTTTTAACTGCGTATATAATAGTTGCTAGTGCCTCAAAATCAAAAAAATCTTTTGCGCAGAGAGAAGTGTCAACTGTTCAACCAGTAATAACCTTTTCAATTTATTACTGAGAAATAAGACATAATGCTTGAAATTATTGTCAAATAAATCGGTAATGTTCTTTGGGATTTTGTTATAAAACCGAACAATATAACCTAAAAAAACTCGTTAATAGACTTATTTAGCCTAAAGCATGGGACGTCCAAGTTATCCATATTTCTTATATTAAAATTATGCGGATCGTTTACTTGATCAAACTTATCTACATTATTGCGTACATACGTTATCGAAAATGTATTGGGAGGGCAAAGTTAAAAATTATATACTTGACACATGTTCTTTAGAGATACCTCAATTCGATTACTCTAAATCTATATTTTTATTATCAAAGATTATCATCCATCACTTTATTAAGTCCATAATTTTTTTAGGACTAAATAATACAATCCAAAATAGTACAAATGATATGTTTAAAACTCTTATAGATACAAGGCATTGTTTTATAAGTTCCGGAGGCGAAACGCCACCGCAAGATGTCGCTTAGTCTCCATAATGTCATATTTAATGTGAAAACTGAATTTACAAACAGAAAATGAACATTGCTTGTGACATATAGCGATATCGCGTATCCCGCGATAACAAATAGCAATTGAGCAAACACATTAATATTATTCTAAATTTTGGAGATATTTTGAACGATATTTTGAAAATTTTTAAGTTCTTTCACAGTCGCTTATAAAATGCTAATGTTTCTGGTCAAAAATAAATCATTGCAATTGTAAATAAATACTTTATTAGTGTATGGTTAGCCAAAGCTAGCAGAAGTGAAGATGACTCAGTTGGTAGTGGGGTCGGATTTCCCATCAATGAACGCGGGTTTGAACCTTCAAGACCAGATCCTAAATAACCCTGACCTTTCGATAAAGGAAAACATCGGGAGAAAACATTACTTGAGTACCTTAGTAGGCTTAGTGTGTTTACCGTCCTGGACCACATCGTCGCGTGAACGATAGTGATGTCTGAAAATGGCACCCCTTTCTGTGCTTCTGCTAAACTGATTATAACAATGAATTCTATAATATTTACATTAGGTACAAAAAATATATATTTTTTAAAATCAGATTGTGTTGCCGGCTCTTCTCGACTGGATTGTGAAGTGTATTCTGAAGTGGTGATAACTTTTTGACGTTTAGAAGCGCCTTCTTACTGTTCCAATTGTTTTTATTATCATTTTGATTATGGTCAAAGTGCTGAGCCATGTACCGTATAAAAGCAAATATGAAAATACAAAAAGATTAGTTTCCAGTCGCTACTAACTTAATAACATCCGTCGAGAGCGAATTACTAGAAATTTAATATAAAACTATGCGCTATAACTCAGCCGGCGGCGGCATGTGCGACACACTCGCCAACTTTCAAACTGAACCGATGTACATTTCTGTTCATTTTTTTTTTTTGCTACTTTTTATTTAACAAAACTGAAAATTTTCATAGGACTCGTTCGCGAGTCGTACTGGAAAGTTATTATTTACTGTTAACAATACGTGGGCATTTTTATATTTTTCAAGTTCTGTTTTTATTACATTCTATTTCATGCATTATTCTAAAATTTGAACATTTTTTTTATTGTTTATATCTTACTATGATTGGTCAATAGACTTGAATAGACGTTTTTTAAATTATTGTGACATTATTAATGATATATTTTTAAAAAAGGATCGAGTAAAATCGACACTTATGCAAATTATTATTCAAATTAGCAATAAATACACATCAAGTCTCTTTTGGACAATATATAAATAATAACAACTTACAAATATTTCATTGTTTACCACTATATTCCTTAGACATATTGACGTATTCACGATTTTAAAAACCGTGAAATATGTAGTTATGTCTATATCCAATAAAGGTTGATAATTTGAGAATATTTCTTTATACTTTTTCTCGATGTTTTTCCTTTACTCACAATTGTCCAAAAAATTAGAAATGAAATTCAAATGAATGAATCAATTACAATAAGTAGAATGAGGACAATACGTTAAATAAGAAAAAAATCATTTGTCATACCGAGCGAGGTTCGTGCCAATGACAACGGATTGATTTTCTCCAACTGCTAATAACGTGTATTCGAATTAAATAAATATCAATAGAACCAAATGTATGTCTGAAGCATTCGAGACGGGATCCGAACGCGGTTATTGGAAATGGTTTTCAATTGGATTGAATTTGAAAATTGAAAATTTCCTACGCGTGACGCCCTGTGAGACTCCTTCTTGCGCTGCCTCTCGGAATAATAATGTTTACATTCAATCCTGATATTTATATATAATGCATATAGAACATGTTATATTCGATAGAAATAATGAAATCAGACTCATTCCAGAGCTTCTCATATTAAAGAAAGAAACTTTGTGAAGATTCGGACAAGTCTATTCAAACTCTATGCAATGTAATGTATTTTTACAGAAAATAACAAAAAATTAATGGAGATCTTTAGAAGAGCTTTTGTAATAAAAAAGAGCGTGTGTTAAGACTACACGTGACAGAAGCGAAACTTCTTTGACAATCTTTAAATCTTTGAGACAAATAATTACAAAAGTCTAATACAGATCAGATTCTGATAAAGAGTTAAACAATTATAATATTGCCGCTTTCTAAACTGCAGGCATGTGTGCGCTTCCTCAAGAACAAAAATGGCAAAAACAGGAGAAAATAATAACTCTACAGACAAACATATAGCGTGCTTATTCATTTTCATCTCTTCTGGGAGACTACGTAATTATATGCGTCCGTTAATATTCAAAATCGTGACATTAACTGTGACACCCATCACGTGACGTGACCTATAAATATCTATTATAATACATTCTCCATTCGCAAAGAAATTTCACTTCAAAAATAACTAATAAAAGATCCACGCTAATTCAAAGTCGCACCAGATTAGAATAAAAAAATACCCTATCAAAATAAATTAAGGATAATTCTTGAACTAAGTTAGGCAAATTAATCGTTAAAAGTCACAAATATGTCGACATTAGATCGGGTAAATCTTGTAAAGTATATATTGTGTTAACATTTGTCGTATGCGAGGGTAACAAAACCCCTCTTGGGAGTTTACGTGTGTATTTTTTCTTTGTCATCTCTTGACATCTCGTAGCGGTGTGTGTTGAGAGAGCACGCGACATGTCCCAGCCGTCGCAATCCGGTGCCTTATGAAATTCAATGAGCATTTTGTCTCACTCAGACTACATATGTGAGTCGGACGATGTCGAGTTTGTAATCCGGTGTCTTTATTCGTGTTTGGTACAAGTTATTGTCTATTTGACTCTTTAGTCAAACCATGTAAAGACGGCAACGGGATGCGTTCACATTACACTTGAAGATAATTCGCGGGGTAGGTTTCGTGCTCGCCTAACTCGCGAACGCTCAGTCACACACGTGGTGAAAAGCCCGTCACAAAGACAAGGACCGTCGCGTCCAGGATCAGTCGTGCTACTTACTGGCTTTAGCTATGGTAGATGTAGTCCACCATGATTCTCATCTATCGGTGGTCATCATTGTTCTTTCACTGTAAGTTACTTAACATCAAATAAATACCATTTTTCCGAATACGAAATGATAGATAAACTAACAAGGAAGATAAAACGTTATTCTTAAAAAAAAATTACGCACCAAAAGGTATCATTTTTTATTTCATATCGTGGGCATATAAATGACAAACAAATTACAGAAAAGATACACATGTACAAAGGGTAAATATTGGAACTTAAATTGACTAAAAATATCAAAAAGTCGAAGCGCGGGTCTTTACAGACTGATCATGTAGTTAATAAATATATAAAACTTAGATTAAACAATTTTTTACGCATCAGCTCTGCTAAGACAACAGGCATATTACGCATTAATAGATAGATAATAATACATAATCTATCGAAATAAATTAAATCAAAATTTTTACCTCAAATTATTCGAACTTCAAGGGAACTATCATGAAGCTAATAAATCTTTTCAAATCGGTATCTCTTGTAACAAACACCAGCAGATAGTTTGAAAGCATCCAGTAATCCGGTACTGGCTCGTCGCGTACCTATACCTCCATACTCAGTGTTAACTCGCTCTGAGTACTTTCGAATTAGAGATGGCCGGATCGAATAAAGATATTCCAAGATTTAATGTTTTGATGTTTTCTTTACACGTAACAATAATTTATACATTTTATTAAGTTATACTTATTTCACCGTTTTTTTTGGTTGATTGCTTTGACGACTGCTTTGGTTTCGGACTCTGGCACGATTATGAGACAGGGCAATTTATCTAGATAAGTGAAGTTCTTAGAATATTTTACTATCATGAACATGTAACAGTCACCTTGACGCACAACCTTAAGGAAAGATAACCGATCGACATACTATGTCTATTTAAATAATAGGCTTGAACATTTAGAAAACCTGCAATATCTTGAAGCAACTATAACTAAATGTAAATGTAAATAAAAAAAAATAAAACAATAATTTACATTACTGTCAGCTAAGTTCAAATAGGTGACTTTGCTTAGAATCTATCAATCAATATGACTTTTTCAAAATAGAACTCAAACGAAAGACGACAAAAACATTATTTTCAGACTAAAATGAAAATTTCATTTTAATTTCGATGCTAGAACGATTTCAGCAAACTAAGCTTTCTTCGACAAGAGCTTGTTCGTGTGTGGTCCAAATTATAGACGATTTATCTGTAATAATATTCATTTGATTTAAATTATTCATGAAATAAGCTAAACATCAAAAATAGGTGTAGACCGTATGGATATAATAATTCAATAAAATTTTAAGACTATTTTCTGACGTGGTCTCATCGGAAAGTAGTTTATTAAGTATTAGGTAGTAGTTTAGATAAAAGATTCTCTTAAAAAATATTTCTTACCCTTGAACTACTATCTGAGTTGCAATATAAAACGTTTGCTTTAAAAATAATATTTATAACATCCTGTATTCAAATTTAAAACGTTTTTATTTCTCAGAAGATTTGTTTTTTCACCTTCTAAAATTATATTAATTTCTATTATTTTATATGTTATAATAGATGTTTCTTACTCAATGCTGTTAAAACTGTATTAACTTAATAACGGTGTTGTACTTTCCGCTCTTACGTATGTTTTGCGCTACGTATTTAAGGGCAATTTCATTTGTATTCATTGCACTCGCCGTGAGTCGATCGAGCGGGACTCTCCGATGAAGATTGATGGGCGAGCTGGCGCTTAATAAACGCTCGACATATGGGACAATTATGTACGCCTTATATAAGCTATGTTGATTCTATCTTATGTTTTATTCAAGTAATTTATTACCGTGCTTAATGGCCCGAGTATCTGATCTCAATGCGGAAATTGCGGGACTGACCTCTTTTACGTTATTAGTTTGGTTTACTAGCGAACAATTAAAAACAATTTCATTGCTCTCATTGACATACGTAAAAGAATATTTCATAAACGTTTCCGATAATATATATTTTCCAGTAAACATAAACAATGCTCTGGTGGCGTGCAAACTGACTTCCGTTTTAAAGTACAATTAACTCAGGTTTGCCTATTAACTTCCGTAACAGACCGGACGTAATTAGATTAGCGCCGGAAGGTAACAATACGAAGTTTAGACCGGATATATCTAGGTAATACCGGAAGTCGACATTTTTTACTATTTAAAACGAATGTTACAACGGAATCACGTTTTACTCAAATATTTAGTACATATTAAATATGAAACTGTTATTTTCTTACAGAAATCGTCTGGATATGCAATTGGAACTATATATTCTTAGTTAGCCATAACGATCGATTATGATCAAACGTGTTCAGCCAAATTAGATTGAAAAACATTTTATTGTACAGTTGAGACCCGAATAAATGAAGACCTGGGAGATTAGGCATCAGCAACTTAGTAGAGGTTCTGGTATAAGACACCACAGTGCTATCTCCAAGTAATCGGATAGATCAATCTCTAAGGTGTTCAAAAAGGTACATGCTTTGTGATTTGCTATTGTTACGCCCATTCACTTTATTGTTAGTCCTAGAATATATAAAACCAGTTTACCTGCTTTAGAAACGGGTGACACGCAACATTCACGATTCTCTGTAAAACGAGGTGATAAAAAACTTTATATCTTTTTTTTTTTTCGATGTCGATTGAAATTCCGATAGTGGCCGATACAAAGCGAGCCACTATCAATGTCCAATTTTCCCGAAAACGAAATGTTCGATGTCCACGTGCTTGCATGCGCGCCGCCCGCCCAACCGTGCCGTGCCGCCTCGAGCGATCGCAATGCTTAGAATGCTTCCGTTTGTACTAGTTACGTTCAGGGACATTTAGAACCAATTTTCTTTTTTAAATTTTACTCATCTTTTACTTTAAATACATTTAAATTCAATTCTAAGAAGAATATACTTATCTATTATTGATTTCAAATAGATCGGGAGTTTCCTTGTATTATTATTTTATTTTGTTCCCAAGATTCCAATTCCTTGCTAGAGCAAGTTGTTTCCACTTTCCTCTCTATTTGAGATAAAATATATTTCCGAATTTTAATAGCAATATTGTAGGCGTTTTCGCAATTGTTAACAAATGAATTTCATTTCTCCCGTGTGCCATCAAAAGATTTTATGAACTTAAATAAGGTTTTGATAAGAATGACTTCAGCCTTTTCACTTTTACCTTGTTCCCTAAGTATCATTTTGAATTTATACTAAAATAATATTTTACCTAATAAATATAATAAAATTCGGTTCGGTGTAATAGACGGTCACTAAGCTCTGTTCAGTACCGTGAGGTTCGCGTTTAGCTCAGGTGCGATAAAACACGGAGCTAGAAATATTATTACATTATAAAAGGCGATTTTTATAATACATAATAATTAATTAATTGTAGAAACTATCTCAGTGAAAAACATACTTGATAAATAGTTGCGATTTTTTTTCCACTTTCACGAAAACCGTCTTAATATTACAATTTACAGGATCATGCAGATAATGTACCGGAACATGATCCTTTTTCAGGAGGACGACGATTTCAATGTTCAGTTACTTTCTTTCAGAAACACAGGAATAAAACATGATGCGGGAACGGAGACGAGACAGCGACGCCTTATTCGGTATATAGACGACTTCCTGGGGTTTCTTTTCAGGAGCGAGACACGATGTACTTCAGGATTCGACAAATGACTCCGACGAATGATGGATGACTTTGGCTTCGACGGAAGTAGTATGACGACCATCGATGTCTTTTTTTTTTTCATTTATTTAATCAGGGCTTTTACACATTAGTGTACGCCAGCCCTATCGGAGCATACCCAATATATCTTACAAAACAATAAAAAAAAAAACATATACAACTAAATTAAATTATCTCTTAACTTACTACTTTTAAAAATAAAGTTCCATAGCATACTAGCAGAATCGGGACCATCGATGTCACAGGACAGACTTACCAGGATAATGCAACAAATTTTATTTGCACAAAATGTTGTTTATTTAAATTTTGATATTGTTTATGATTTTATTTACAATTTTACACTTTTGTGGAAAACGCAAATGGAACCGCCACAAGGATACCTTCACTATAATTATCATCCTACAGCCACCGCTGAAATTGTTACAAGGTTTTTGTAAAACTGGTTTAAAAAAAGAGATTATTGTTAAAAGCAGTCTTATTTTCAATTTGAACAAAGTTGAAAGACTATTTCAATTTAAGTTGTAGGCAAATGTCATCAGATGATTTATTAGAACTGACTTACTAATTATGAGACAAACTTTATAGATGATCAAAAGTGGTGTGTGAACAATTTGGTTTAGTGATAGTAATATATAGTCTATATGCAGACTGTTCAAATAACAGTTGGATACATTTATTAGCTTCTTATGGTGTTATTGCTGTAGCCTGTGTATACACTGACACAAAAAGCAGTGCGATACAGTCTGATGCCTTTTTTTTTTTTTTTTTTTGACGGGGGGAAATGCATTTACGCACTACCCTTATCTATTGTATTTAGGGGATCAAAGTCCCCCAATACAATTGATAAGGGGGCACGGAGTGACGAGCTCCGTGCCAGTGTGGGACTCGCTAATCGGAAATACCCACTAAAACCCCCCGGGGCCGTCCGCTGCATTTGGGATGGGGGCGACACGGGGTGGCTTTCGCAAGCACCGAATCGCCCCCTGATACAGTCTGATGCCTAGCTTGACGCCGCAATTATAACTGTTTTCATGTCGCATTGTTTATCATTGGTCACGCCGCATTGAATGCACCCCATGTCGAAACATCAAATGTTTAAAATATTTAACCTTCTATTTTGATATTTTGAAAATATATGTTATCAGCTATTTACGCACTTCATAATATCTTTTAAACATAATTCTATAATTATATTATTCTACACGTCTTATACTATAAGATTATATTCCTGTAGAAACATAACAAAAAATAGTAATCAAGTTAATTAAAGCTTTAAACTTCAGAGAAGTTTATGATAAAGAACTTTTACAATTAAAAACATAACCGACTTAACAAAAAATAATATAAAATGCACTAAAAAGGAAATAAGTAATTACCTTTTGTTATATCCTTCAGATATGTCTTTTGTTTTAAAACCATTAATAATATAGACGCCGGTGCCAGCTAGAGTTAACCAATGTACCCATACATAAATGGAAATAACTGTATTAACTTCATCACATTTACATATAAGGCTAAATAAACTTAGGAATAAGGTGATTTTAAGAAACAATGAATCAAAATTGAATATAATTAGCGACGTACATTAACACTACTCTCTTATACGATTTTAAAATTATTAATGTACTGTTTTGAAACCGGTTTTTAATATTGTCTTTAAAAAAAATTTCTTTTCTGTATTGAAATCTTTATCTTCCTCTTTTTGATTCGTTATTAGTGGGTATAAATAAAATACAACAATTACAAAAAAAATAGTTCAACTCCTACCAATTACAATGTTGTAACTTCCATCATCAGCTCAGCAAAATCAGATAATGACTGCAATACGCAAGTACTTGGATATCTTTGGAAACAAGTATATGAAACACGTGTAAGTGTCTAAAATATTTGAGAGTTTCTCTCAATTTCCCTGCGATCCACTGATCAGATCCTGACTTGGAGACGATGCAACAACCACGGGAGTGTACTCCTCAATGTTCGAGTACCCGTAAAAATAAGACAATAGGAAAACAATGGAAAACTGGCGGAAACGCCAGGTAAGTGCTCAAGGGGTTTAAATGAAAATAAAAACAAATTGGTTCACAACTGACGGAGATATTGCGTAACAAACATACAAATAAAACACACATACGAATTCAGAACCTTTTTTTTTTTTTTTTTGACGAGGGGAAATGCATTTACGCACTACCCTTATCTATTGTATTTGAGGGATCAGAGTCCCCCCAATACAATAGATAAGGGGGCACGGAGTGACGAGCACCGCGCCAGTGTGGGACTCACCCGGGCGAGAGTCGCCCGGAAATACCCACTAAAACCCCCCGGGGCCGTCCGCTGCATTTGGGATGGGGGCGACACGGGGTGGCTTTCGCAAGCACCGCGTCGCCCCCTGTAGCGAACCCACCGGGCCTCGTCGTGCAATGGCCCAGCGGAGATGGGGGAATGTACACACTTCTCAACCCCACCTCTTCGCCCGCCTCCCGTAGGAGGCAATACGAATTCAGAACCTACCACCATGCTATGAAATCCTCACGATGTTTCCCTTCAACGAAATTTCAGAGAGATTTTAGAGTTGGATAGATGGTAATCGAACCCGCGTCGATTGACACGGAATTCGGCCGCACTACCCGCTGTGCTATCATCGCTTCAATGATTCAATCAATCAAAATCAATTAAATTCAACATTGAGTGAACATGTTACCATCTTCGACTGACGAAATCATAAAAAATCGCTTATCAAACTGAATATGACGAGAAAATACTTTCATATTAATGTATTAATATAATCGAGGTTTAATATAGACTAAGTAATGAAGTTACTAAGGCAAATGAGGGTATAAATTAGAATTGCCCGTGCAAAGGGAACCGTCGCGCGTCGGCAACCCGTAATCCGAACGAAGCGGTCGATTCCTTAGATTGT
This sequence comes from Samia ricini, assembly GCA_014132275.2. Lineage (NCBI taxonomy): Eukaryota > Metazoa > Arthropoda > Insecta > Lepidoptera > Saturniidae > Samia > Samia ricini. The sequence goes on from AP028166.1 coordinate 30,631,474, forward strand.
GTATTCAATTTCCTTGCCGCAGTCGAGGGCACACATATTTGTATCTCCGCATGATATAGGAGAGAGCTATGTGGTGCTACCTTATAACTGAAATAAATACTTAAAGAAAGCATTAGCTACTTACATTGATATTTTTTATATTGTTGGCATTTATATTAACTGCGCTCTGTTATCTTGACGAAATACTGAAGATAGTGTCTCATTTACAGGCCCGACTTCAAAGGTCACTTTTTGATATCAACTTGTGTAAATATGTTGTGAAATATTTATCATCAAGTAGAGTATAGTCGAAACGCGTTGTGTAAAAGTAATACCAAGAGGCATTGTGTGCGTCAAAACATTTGTGTTTTTCACTTCATAAAAAGTTCGGGCACCGTCTCGGTTAATAGTTATGGACAAACTTGTATGTTTCGGAGTGTGAGAGTATGTGTAGGTAAGTACCTACTATCTCAATGCGTGCTTGATTAACTTATTTAAGCCATGTCCCAAACAATATAATATTTAAGATTATCTCAAAAAGTGACCCAAAATGCAAACATTTAACTCAATAAAAAACATATAAGTAACTACGGGATAGCAAGAAAAAAAAACAACTTTATTTTCAGTGTACCCTTATTTTTTTTTAAATCAACAACATTTTAAATTATATATTTCCAGTCAGTACACTTATAGTTTAGTTTTGAAAATCATAACATATATAATGTAATATCAATACTACATATACATTCAGTCTTATGTCAATGTAACATTCGATATGGAGGGTAGTCGCGTGGTATTTTGTTTGTGGAAAATGTTCTCAAAGCTACAAGTTCTCGACGCACAATAAAACAAGAGGTTTAATTACATATATAGAAAGTCCCAGCTCCCTCTCTGCAAATAAATGGATGTAATGAAGAATTTCATTTGATTTCATATTGCGAGACGTGAACGAGCCATACCAACATTAGAAAATAAATTGATGTTTAGTGTGTAACTGATCACAAATATGATTGACTCCAGACTCAGGGGTAAAGCCATACTTGTTTGGGTTAGGAGTATATGTGCAAGCATTTCTGGTGGCACAGCCGAAGGTCCGGTAGAAATATTGTGGAGTTTTATGGTGTAGACATCTTTGATAACCTGCCATACCGGTCCGTACCTATGATCAATTTCCTCGCGGTTTAAAATCTAGAACTTATCATTTTTTACATCTATTTGCAATATAATAGATGTATTGCTTTCTAGTAGGAAAAAAATGATGAGATTGTTATAGGTAAACTATCCTTGAAATTGGTATCACTTGAAAACAGAGTAGTAGGGTTTCGGTGACCAACAGGTTGCGACGATCACCCACTTGGTGACCACAGAGGCTTGGTTTGGATTATCGTGTTTCTATTCCCTAGCCTTGGTCTTCGGTGTATTCCAACATCAAAAAGGTTCGTAAGCCAATATGATAACCATGTCTGGGAATGGATTATCGGTCACAATGAAAGCATTCTGTTACGCACCAAGATAAATTAAAGAATTTGAACATGACACTAACGCCTAAACAGCGTACTTTAAATTCATAAAATACCATCTAAAGATCAGTCTGTTTGTGTACTTACAAGTTTATAAACCATTAAACAGATCTGTGTATAAAAATGAGCTAAATCACGGTGAAGTTTTAAAACGAACCGGATTGGCAGTGAGTCCAGCCGGGGAGCTTGTTAGTGTCGCTAGATTAATTTCTCGCTTAACAACGTCTCTCTGGTTTATAATGCTTTCTTTTTGTTTGTCTCGCTTACTGATTCTTGGCTTCAGTTTCTAGATCTCTTTATTTATATCTTCGCTTGATACTAAATCTTGCTAATGGTTTTGACCGTATTGCAATATTTTAACCGCAAATTAATTTTATTCTGCCCGCAGTTGGACGCTGATAGAATAAAACAGTGTTAATTTTTAAAAATATAAAATCTAGATTTTAGTGTAACATACACCAAACGTGTTACATACAATAATATATAACATACATTTTACAGAATAGTGTTGTGTGACGCTATGTTTCTATATAATGTTTCTATTTAAAATAAATCAAAAAAGGTTAAAACGAAACTAGTTTCCAATCAAAGATATTTGGTACTAGCGTATTACATACTTTGATATTTTCATTTCATTCTATCAACGTTTTTAAAAAGAATAATACGTCCGTAATAATAACCGTCTTTTTCTCAAAATTATGACAGTAAATTCACATTTTATTTCTTACTAGCGTCCAATTACTTGATACATTGAATTAAAAAATAAATCAAATCCAGTCCAAAATTATCACTTTAAAGTGTGACAGACCACAATGACATCACAAACAGAAGTCATAACTAAAATGACAACAACAGCACTGGGTATCCGGCATGTATGTATTACTCTCTGAAATAATAAGGGTGGTAACATTGCCGGTAAAAACCATTCAAGTTTCTTTGGATGTGTCGTTACAATAGTCAATTATCAAAGGAAATCGTTGACAAAAAGAATTTATAGTGAATAATAAAAGTAAGTTTATCTCTATCGCTGTATAGCTTAGTTAAATATTTAATGAATACCTTAATATATTTATCATTTTTTTTTCTTGTTTCCGAACAAGAAATCATTAAAGCGTCGAATGAATTAAGTGAAGCTTTTTTAAAATTCCCGAGGTAGAGACTCGTAATTCGTTTTAATTCGAAACAGAATCGTGGAACCCCTTTTTAAGTGCTTCCGACTCGGTCCAATTTAACAGCTCTTTCGCGATAACTTTACGTTGTGATTTATTTTTGATGCGTATTTTATCGGTTCGCGGGCCGTTTGCGACGCGGCCGACACTGCGCGCGGAGCTTTGCGGACCTATGCGGAGTTACGCAGAGTTACGCGGTTCATGGTTCTCATAATTTAATTTATTGAAGTTGTCTGGAACGGAGAGACGAATTCTCTCAGAGGATTTTACTCCGTGAATTTATATAGACGCTTCTTATTATTTGAGCTCTGATAAACTTCCCGGCTTAATTATGCAAAGGTTTTTTTTTTTTTTTGCAAGTATTGAAATATATTTATTTTAGTTCCACCGCAAAAAAGATACAATTGCCAATTTGAATAAAATATGTATTTTCATTACTTGCAAGTAAGTAATAAAACTAAAATAAAGTTTTAAGTTGATTTTAAGATATTTATTTGGTTCGACCTAGTCCCAGACACGTTTATAAAGTTCTGTGAAATACGAATGTAATAGTGATTGGAATAAAGTCTAATAGTTATTGATACAGTGTTTAATTAAAAATGTATGGAGTTTAATTTTACATGACAGATTGTTGAGGTAGATTTTTTTACTCGGTTTAGTCTCAATGCTTTGACCACAATCTCACCTGATTGTAAGTGATGATATGACCCGGAATGGTAAACGCAATAAAGGTAGAAACTGTTCTCAAATGATGCTGCCGGAACACACGTATTGGTAATTGGCGACATGTTTTTGAACTCGAGGATGGTATCCACCCGAGTGAGCATTTTAGAAAATGCCCTATCACCATGCTATGTTTTTCTCACGCTGTTTTTCTTCACCGAAAGCTCAGATTTGGATAGGTGGGTGTAAACCCGCTTCCATTGACGCGGAATCCGGCCGCATTATCCACTGGGCCATCGTCGCATTTTAGGACTAAAACAATTAAAGTACCACCCAGTATGTTTATTAGGAATCACAGTGCCATTTATATATCATTCAATTCGAATATATAAAATAACATAGATAAAAGAAATAATAATAATATTGAAAAATAAAATAAACCGAAAAATTTGTAAGAAAAACAAAACGGATTCAAATCAGCGCGGCCAAGGAAACGTGGGAAAAACAATGGGTTAGTGGAAAGAATAAATAAGAAGAGATTTATTTCGTGAGTGGAATAAACCCTAAGGGGGAGGATGCGCCGCGCCGCGCCGCGACGTACTGAATATAAACCAGATTAAGCTTTACCGACTAAATCATCGTTTCACTAAACTGATTACATCTCTTTAAATATAAATATGCGCCAATTCCCGGATCTATACTGAAAATAGTAGATTCTACTGAAATTAATGAATTTCAAAATTAATTTGTTGGAAACAGAACTCGTTCCATACTACGCGCTGAAATAGCATTTCTGTTTCATTTTTAAAATTGTTAGAAATATTTTCTGCTTTGATTCATTTGCTTTTCGAATGTACAGCGTATATGTTTTTAAAAACTTTGAAACATATTCACAGTTCATGTTTTTTTTTTTTTTAAACTGATAAAAGTGTTTGTAAATTGAAAGTAAGTTGAAATTATTGTAATATATCAACTAATTTTGTGAGATACAGGTTTGCAAAAATATTGAACTTTCGGTGAAGAAAAACATCGGGTCTAAACAAACGTCTAGGGCATTTTCAATAGCCCACCTGATTGGCTACAACTAGCAAACTGCAAAATCTGTTACCGAAGAGTCGTGTTCAAGGCATTATTTTTTTTTTAAACTTAGCCTGTTAAAGTTTGTTGCGGCAACATTACTTGAGAACCAATACCTATAGGCTTAGTGTGTTTACATATTTAAACCGCTGTCATGCTGGTCTGTTTAAATACCTCTTCACGCCTCTTTTGAAGGACCCAATATCATATAAAGGAGGGAACACGCTGACAGGAAGACGGTTCCATAACCTCACAGTGTCACAAAAGTAAGAGTCAGCAAACTTTTTGGTTTTTGAAGTTATGTGTGTCACCGTGAAACCGTGACACCGAAGTCCTGCCCGTGGGGTTCTGTTATGGAATGGAGAGGAGGGGATCAGCTCAAAGAGCTCTTTAGAACACTCGCCATGATACAAGCGGTAAAATACGCTTAGAGAGGCTATGTCCTGCGCAATTGAAGCGGTTCTATGGAATTGGTGATACCTGCATCATTCAAAATGCGGACAGCCCGCCTCTGCAACCTGCAAATACTCATAAAAGTAATGTAACCTTTACTACATGTTATATTACATACATCACAACGACAATCTTCGCAAGTCCTTCTTAATTGTGTTAGTATATTCGGTCGACCCCTATACCTTCTCCGGCAGTGGCTCAGGACGTGTTCCGATCTTTAACTAGGGAAGCCCCCTACCCGCCGATAGTGCGATATAACAACTACATGCACTATGATAACACGCACACTACACGCAAGTACATGGGTTATGTAAGAGACCTATAGATTTGTAGTTTTTCTTTACGTCCGTTGGTATAGCGCGAAACAAATTCCATTTTGGTGCCCTTGCGTCGGCTACTACTCTCCCGTGTGAGCCCTTTAAACGTTCGCACTAAAAGTTTATTAAAGCTGTCAAAACTCTTCCACTTTTGCTAGTTCGAAAAAAGATGTACACACTAGAACAGTTATTGTACTAGATCTGCTTATATACCCATTCAAAGAAAGTGTTAGAAACTTCGTGACTTCTTGATGACGTCCTCATTCCGATTGCCTGATTTGGTACGTTTTGCCTATTTATCCAAAGTACGTTACCTGTACGTAGCATGTACGTAAAGTTTTTAATTCGTTAATACTAATCCTCGTAAGTAATCATTATTATTGTCATCATCGTAAGAGGAAAATTAATTCCAATTTTCTTTTTAGTTAACACTAATTCTCACAAATCGCTACTTAACAAAAATAAAGAAAATCAGTTAATAAATAAAAGAGAATAATGTTTTATATGTGCCTATTTATATATCGATTGTTGAACCAAAGAAAAAAAAAACAAACTAATAAAATGTAGAAGCTTCGTACTTTGGCACGTCAAGGTGAAATGACTCCTTTAATTCTAGGTATTTCTACTATAATCGAAAGTAACGATACATATCTTTAATATAGGTAAATATTTATTATACCTATTATAAATATATCTGAAAAAGCAATAGAACTTTAAATATAAATAGTAAATCTCAACAAATAATATATATAGATTTAGAACTCGAATACGTTTAGAAGTTACTTGATATAAAAAATCTAAATTCCGAGTAAAACGTCGCAGGCCAATACTTTTCGTTAAATTAATGTAAAAAATGTGTGTGAGATATGTGGCCCCAATGTTGGCTTCAACACCCGAATATATTAAATAATCTACGTGCCGTCTAATTAGAGAAGTACAATATCTTTTAAAAATATTGTGTCTAGTTGAGTTTCTAGAACTATTCTTCTGTAGAATTAGAAATATTTTTCCGTAAATTAATAAAACTAAAACTAATTTTGAAATTCGGTTTTCTGACCTCTTTTTGGAAATAACTTAAATCTTAAAAATAACAAATATATATTTTACTATAAATAGTATAAAAGGATTAATTACTTAATGTAAGCTTAGATGATTTACCAAAACGAAATTTTGCATATTTTTAGACAACTTTCCATTCTACGTACCTAATTAAAAAGATGAGTAAGCTGATAAAAGGTCCATTTTAATATAATTATTTTTTAAATATGTTAAAAGTGTATTAAATGCTTTTGATATAAAGTTATCAGTTGAAATATTATCTACAGCTAAATAAAATCAGATAATAAAATTACTATTTTTATATTAAAAAAAAGTTTAATGTAACCTTGTATAGAAGAAATAATAAAATAACACCAGATAAATATATTCGTATAATGGCGTAAATTGTAATTGGGTCTACGTATAATAATATTAAACAATATTGTAGTTGTTTTCTACCCGCTGTGAGAAGCGGCACACACTCACCTGACGTGTAAATGCCGGTTGATGGATGTGCGCCGCTCTGACAGCGGGGATTATGACGCGCCCGGGTAAAACAGATTCCGACGCTTCCCGCTTACAGTCCGACTGTGAGCCTACATGCGTGAGTAATTCGTTCGCTATGTTTTATGGTTTTTTTTGTAACATATATTCTATGTTCTTTGATAAAAACAAATATAGATTATTGTTTAATACTGGCTTGTAGGTCTTCTGCCTGGAACTCAGAGCTAACTTAAAATACACGTGTTGACATGTTACAACAATTTCAGTTTGAAATTTATCTTTGTTGGTCTACAGTACCTCAGAATTCAGTTAACTATAATATCAATACATTTCATACTAAATAATATAACACATGGTAGAAACAAGAGCGTGTGAACAGAATACACGTGTTAGGAATGATTCTTCATTAACAATCGTTTGGCAAGATCTGCATTATTCAGGGATTTCTAAAATACAGCTCACTTTTTCAAAAATGTCTATAGCTAATGAAGATAAAATAATACTTCTATAGTTAAACAGTAAAGGGTCCATTGTATTTTTGTCACTTTCTCTCTCATTGCGTACTTCTATCCGTCTTTACGTATTTTTGTTAGTTTACGTATATGTCTTTAAATATCCAAAATAACTACTTTAATACGATGCTTATCGTTTAACGTTATCTTCAAATTATATTTTTCATTTCACTTCAATAATAATACATAAAAGAAATAATAAAATAACATAACATTTATTCGAAATGATCTGATGAGTTTTTATTACCATAATACATGTCAAAGTAAATTATTTACATGAATTACTATACTATAAAACATGGAATAAAACATAAATTTCGATAAAATGAGAGAATACATTCGACTTTACACAATTGCAAAGAAAATTATTTTAAAGTGAATCGTTTGTTTGCACGGAGAATTCGTTTCGCGAAGTTGCGTCCAACTGTGGCGACATACGATGACACATATCGTAAACAAAATACGCTAAAATGCTTGATACTTGAATTTAAAGTGAGATGTCGCATTTGGTATTGCGATTGGATTTCGTATCAATGGAAGCGGGTCCACTTAAACAAATCTAAAATCAGATTGAGTATTCCTTGAATGAAAAGACCGTGAGGAAACTATAGCATGGCATTTTCTAACAATGCCCGCCTGAGTAGTTATCAACCTCAAGTTTGAAAACGCTAAATGTTGCCAAATAGCAATAATTGAAATGACTGCATGTGCGCATAGGTCACTGCGATCAGTGCGTATTTTAGTTTTAATTGTTTAGCAACTCAAACATAAAAGTTATAACCGGAAATTGTGTAACAAAGAGAACTTACCATAATTAACTTTGTTTTTTATAACTATAATTCCTCATACTAACTCCAATAAATAAACAAAGTTAACTTTCATCTAGTCGAAATTTAGAAATTAAATCTACAAAATTGTTTTCAATAAAGTTTTATTTGTAAGACGTTGCCCGTCCGGACGGGTTTTCTGACTGTATGTTGACAATGTTATTCCCTCTGTCCGCGACATTCGCGATGACATCTCGATCGGCCGATATGAAAACAGGCTGAGATTGAAAAGCGATTGCTTCCCCAGAATCACTCGTAGTAAGCATTACCAACCACTTTCGATTCGATTATGAAATAACGAGAACCATAAACTGTTGTGATTATTTAGGAATTCACTGTACGTACCATATTTAATGTTTCTATGGTACTTGATTCACAAAAATTTTGAAAAAAAATGTTTCACATTTTACTTTAGGCCTTGATAAGGTACTAACTAACCTCAAAAAACTACCCCCGATTCGGAAAACAAGCCAGTCATAGATTAAATTATACGACTTGTAGTTACAAATCGATTTAGCGAATGCAGTGAAGGGAGTGGCATTTGGTTATTTTTTTACATAATGCCTAAATTGAATAGTCCGATAAATCGTTAATGTGGTTTGTAACTTATTCCAAGATACAATTATATAAAACTTGTATTAATTTTATTTAGTCTAAAACACGAAATGGCTAACATGTTTTTATTTCTTGCATTAATAGTATAATTCGGGTCGTTCACTAGATTAAGTCAGTTGTAGATGTATTATCACCATCCTCACTAACATATTTTATTCCTCTTTTTTAAAAGCCTTAGTATTGAAGGAATTATAGATGATTTTTTTTTAAGAACATGGATGGTAGGTTACTTTCTACTTAATTACTTGCTTTTTTACTTAACTTTACTTGAGAACCGATTTCTTTTCACGCATAGAATCTATCTTTATTAGACAATAATATCAACTAAGTTACAGGTCAAATCTTTATAATTTAATATAAAAAGAAGAAAATAAGAGAAATTTTCGTCAGTTCATTTCAGGTGTCGGAAATAAATTCATAGCAATCTCTTTGTACATGCGAGTACAATATTATTAGGAATATTTTATTTCTTTAACAGAGTTATGTATTTGGTATAAATTGGCTTGTGGATTAAGCAAGATCATCTTAAAAGTTAGTTTTTTATAATCTTTGTAAAAATATCAAAGTCACTCCTAAAGTATTGTGTATCGTAAAAACTTTTAGCAGCCCTTTATAAACACTTCAGAACTTCTTTGGGTTTAAAAAGATGTAATAATTAATATCTTATCAAACTAATGGGACGACTTTGTTTATACAGTAAGTTTTAATTGAATATACTTTTACAAATCTGTAAAACTTTAATTCCTAAATTAAAAGTTTTTCATACTTTTCTCGAATAATTACTAAACCAGTTTAAAATATGTATACAATTTTGAGCGTTATAACAATATTATAAAACATTATAATGTTAAATGTATAAGTGTAAATTTGAAATATATCACTAAATATAATTAAATAAAAGAAAATCAAAAGAACAAGCCAATAAATAAACACAAAAGAGCGCACACAGAATAAAAGCTTAGTATTAAAAAGGTCTCTGGTCACGCCAGAGGGAAGTGGGGACTATTAAAAAAAAAACAAATATCGCTTGTCTGCCATTTTTAAAAATAATAAAAGAGCTTACTGTTGACACCAAGCAAATCAACTCTTTTGAATTTTTACAATATTATTTATATTATATAAATAAGGTTTTAGCGCTCGCCAGTACAACGTTTGACCAGTCAAGTGCACTCGCTTTACGAATCGAGTATTTTATAGTAAAAGTTAAACGATAAAACAGAAAAGCGAATTTCGTGAAGGCTTTTGTGCGAAACTGTCAAAGGCATGCACGAGAAATGAATGACATCGAAGATTTAATTTTATTACCTGTACTGTGCACTGTAGAGTGTTAGGTATTTTTCGAAGATTTCAAACTCCACCTGTTAAATACTTTCTTGATAACAGAGACAATTCAAAGTGAGTGTACATTTTTCTCAGATACAGATTAAGGCATGTTTAAATTTTCGAACAGCTTGAACAAGATTTTTATCCAAACGAAACCATAATTTTCAACAATATTTATATAATAGTCATTGTTAACCAGAGCAAGACATGACACAGATCCCTGATAGCAGGCTTCGCCTTTGGAGATCATGTGAACAAATAAGGCAACATTTTTGGAGAATATGGTCAAATGAATATTTATCGCTGCTTAATAAAATGACAGGAAAGGAATGTAAGTAAAACGAAAGTAATGGTATTTGAAGAGAGAGAAAAGTATGACAGATTGCGTAATTTCGATAGAAGGAGACAGAGTGGAACAAGTGAAAGAGTTTGTGTACTTGGGATCAAAGGTTACGAGAGATGGAAAGTGTGACGATGGTATTGAGCGAAGAGTTTTGTTAGGGAATAGAGTGAATGGGGCCCTGCGTTACTTCATGTGCAGCCAGAAAGTGACTGAAAAGGCGCGTTTGGCTGTGCATCGAGGAGTCCTGGTCCCTACACTTAGGTATGGTAGTGAATGCTGGGTTTGGCAGAAGAAGCATGAAAGTAAGATTAACGCAGAGGAAATGAGAAGTCTGAGAAGTATAGCTGGAGTGAAGACGATTGACAAAGTCAGGAATAGTATGATAAGGGAACGCTGTGGTGTGGTAGAGGATGTGCTGACCAAAATAGAGAAAGGTATGCTTAGTTGGTTTGGGCATGTAGAGAGGATGGATGAGAGAAGATTAACGAAATTAATTTATAAGGCGAGGGTGAATGGGCAAGTCGGTAAGGGTCGACCTAGGCGAATGTATCTAGACCAAATCAATCATGTCTTAAATAAAGGCCAGGTAAAAAGTACCCATAACCGACGAGCATGTATGAAAGCGCTCATGAAAGTAGAGGAAGCGAAAGAGGTATGCCAAGATCGTAGCAAGTGGAAGGACGTAATCTCTGCCTACCCCCACGGGAGAAAGGCGTGATGATATGTATGTATGTAATAAAATGACTATATGGTGTAAATAATATCCGAACCTTAAAGAGAATATGCTGTTGCTGCATAATCCTAATGTGTGGCAACTCTTCATTGGCCCATGGGTAGAATTTCAAAGGTTTTTTTTCTAGGTTTAGATCAAAAGGTTAGAATAATAGATGTAAAAACAGCTGATGGCAAGTTGCATACTAGAGCTGTATCTCATATTGTGGTTCTGCCTACTGATTAGTTTGATCAAATAATACTATAATTACCTATTGGGGCACCTCGTATGACCTACACCGGGAGTCATTAGGCAGGCCCAACTTATGTTAACATACTTAAACTATTTTATTGTAAAACTTTTTGTAATTTATTGTATATGAATAATATTTTTTTGTTTTGTCATTGTCAAAATATATATTGTATAATACAACCATTCCGCTATGCAAAATAAATTTTTAATTCATTAATTTCTGTGTATTTAAAAATTTAATACAGAACAATCAACAGTCATTTTATATTTAGTCTATGCTAATGACGTGTCTCGACTAAGTTCACATTTTGATGATTTGTGTGGAGCTTCGATCTCCACCACTACTTTTGTGTACTGTCCATTAACAAAAATTAAGAAACATCGAAATTTTTAGTATCCATCTGTCATAAAAAATATTTGATTGTGAAAATGTCTTTTGTCAAGTCATTAGAAAGAAGAACACATGGTATTACCGAAGTAATCGTTTGTAATTTATAATTTATATTTATATAGTGTGTTATCTATGGTAGTAGAGTTCAACTAAAATAATGCAACATTAACTGATTCCTGGTACTTTCATTTTGTGCAGAAGTCACCCCCCCCCCCCCCTCCAGCAAACTGGGTGATCGCACGACATCGATACCCAACTTGATATCATTTTATATGTTATTTTTTATGCTATATTAAGACAAAATAAAAAAAAACGCATCTGAAGTATCCACCTGTGTGTAATTGAAGATATATTACTTTTGTTTTGTAATTTGTATCAGAGTATTTTGGCAAACTCAATGACGTTTTCGGAAACGAAACATACCAAAATGTCAGATTTGTATTTTTAACTATGAAGACGTATCGTGGCGATACATGAAATTCACTAAGAAAACTGTGCACTAAATAAAGATCGTACAACATGTCATGGACAACATGTCGTATGTAATAAGGACCTACTGAGTAAAATAATTGTTAAAGATGTCGGCGTCCATATTACTCAACTCAAACAGCATTGGAAAGGTGTACATTTTGCCATGTGACGGCAAGCAGAGTAAATATCTGACGGAGTTATCTAAGAGGGAGTAAACGCCGGGTAGGAGAAGAAAGACTGGTGTTGAAATGGGTCGACAATATTAGAAATTTTGTAGGCAAGACTGGCGCAAAACACGAGTGACTGGACTAAAACGAAGGAAGCTTGGACAGTGGAATAATAAAAACTATTAATGATGATAATATTCAGAATATTCTTTGTGTTTTATGTGGTTTGATTTGTTAATCTTATTGCTTTGAAGTAAATTAGATATCGTGAATTAGTTTATGTACCTGTTGATGTTAATCCCTGGTACACTATTAACAGTAATTTTTTCATATAAATAAGTATAGAAGTGAATTTTAAATTTACAAATGCAGTTGCAGTCCAAAACATGCGGCTCTGGTACATAAACCGATGCATATTTCATAAGGGATGAACGGTACGTGTGTTTCCGGCGGCTATTGATTTTGTTCGGTTCACGGCTAGCTACATCCGGTCCGCTTTCCGGGTCACTGGTTCACTCGACTTTGCGTTTTACATAATTCGCTATGATGATAATATGTTTCTTTAGTGAACCATTTTCGCTGTTTACACAACGATGGATTTCTTTGGATCTGGACCAATGATTTGATATACCTTTTACCGCAATAATATTCTTAAATCTGTAGCGTAATTAAAATGATGATCAAGGATTTTAGACTGTCATTTTAGATTCTTAAAACAATATTGTATTAAAGTTGCCAACAGCAACTCAGTAGATAACTCAAATGAGTTTATATTTAAGGTTGATATTTTTATGTCTACTTTTGATATATAATAATAATGATAGGGTTATAGTAAATGATTGGTGATTATGATTTAGCACTCGGATAAGTTTAATTATTGTAAATCTTTATATATCGTACGTGTTTTTCTTATTCGACTCCTTTTTCACGGCTTAGCTGATTTCGATGAAACCTTATTAAAAACTATGAGATGAAGAATCTGGATGGTTTTAAGCTCTATCATTTAGACATGCTTAAATTAATCTAAAATAGATTGTACCTTCTAATATTCTTAACAATTCCGCTTCAATTTAGATTTATATTTTTAACTTAACAGATGAAAACGAATCAGCTAGTAATGGTCTAAAATTGAAAACTCTTAGTTGAGCTAATCAATTGTCAAAATTATTCAGAAAAGAAGGGAGAACATATTAAGCGAATAACAACAAAATTCACGCTGATAAAGTTATTATATTTACGAACTATGTCTTAGGACTATTAATTCTAGAATAAACTTGGGGCTGAGCGTTAATAGATTTATTAAATTCAAGGAGATTCATTGTTTGATAATGGCTGAGGTTATTCATTTACATTTATATGTATAGTTGGTCTATACCGACATAAGGACTTGGTAAATTAGATTTGAGCTCGTGTCCTTGTGGGTCGTTTACCCATCGTTCTTATCGATAACTACAGATCATATTGCTTACTAGTTTTGATATTGAGAAATATTACATTTAAATTTATAAATTATTTTATAACTAGTTGTGTGCCCGTGTGTACAGACAGGCAGGTAGACACTGCCTTTTATATAAAGTAATTATTAGGATAGACTTCACAGTCTTCGATAGTTTTAATTTGGAACGGAATAACATATTTACCAAATCGTAACATGGATTAGAAGAGATTTTCTCACAGTAAGTTAACGAGAAAAGAATCTTCGGTTATAAAGATATTGCGTTGAAATGACACAGAAAGACGAGTCGACGTCGTCAAATAAAACAAACAAAATTGATCGGCAGTCCTCGTACGGATGTGCCCGGATAGAAGCTAGTGAGACCCGTTCGAGTGCCGCTTGATGACGACTCCTAAAACCATGAACTTTATCATATTTATGCAAGAAAGCAAGAAGTTAGCTTAGTTTCAAATAATCATAACACATTTTTAAATAAGTTAATAGTAAATAAGTTGCTTCTACTAAGAACGGCAGTTTTCAAACGCATTATTTAGAATGAAACATTGCTTCATTACGGCCGGAAATTGTGGGCCGGTGGAGTTTCTACTGTTGAACCCTTTGTCGAGCTTTATTTGCATACAGAGCAAATACGTTTGGAAAGATACGTTTGTTTTTTTCTATTTAATAAATACTTTTTTGGATTGTATATGCGCTCAATTTCACTGAACAGTGATTATGTAAGTCAGGAAGGTAAACACACTAAGTTTAGAAGTACTGGCTCTCAAACAATAATGCCGGAACACAGCTATTGGTGCTTGTCGACACGTTTTCAAACTTAACAAGCGAGAATTTTTGCTAAGTTGGATATTTGGGTTCGATTCAAAACCTATCGACGTGTAATCCGACCGATTATATCCACAAACCTATAGCAAAAACAACTTCTTATGTCTATGATTATACCACATATTAGTCGATTTAAAAAAATATCCATCATCATTGGATACTGATGGAATTTAGTCATAAACAATTGAAGTATATATTGAAGATACATTTATTTATTATCTGTTGTTAGTATATCGTCTGTGCACGCGGCTCTCGCGGAGCTGTTTTGTATAAACCTTTTTTATTCAAGTCACTTAATATAGTATACATATTCTTATAAAAGACTTTTATTTACATCAGATACCTAAATAAAATATCTCGTTGTTTATTAATGATAATGAGGATTTGCATTTAATGCAAAAATGCTGCACTAACCTAGTTTTATAATGATTTTAGAACTCTAAATATGCAAATAATACAAAATATGTTATCAATAAATAATTTACCCAAGAAGTTAGTTTAAGTGTTCCAATCATTACTATTGGAAGAAAGCCAAACCCGTCGGCCTGTGAGGGAGAGACGTAGACCGGTATACTTCATACGTTCAATTCATATGATTATTAACCAACGTTAAGCCACTATATACATAACGTAAGTTACGAAAACATATTGCTATCATTTGTAAGCAATATACATTTGTGGACCAGAAAAAGTTTCACTTTGTAAGATACTTGGATTACAGGTCAAGTAAATGTACATACGTATATAGAAAATTTTCAAGTTGATTTTAATATCAGTAATTGATATTCAAGAAATCGAAGTATCTGCTCTAATTCATTTCGATTTTTTTTTTACTATGTTATTGGGGCTGTTTCTGGACGTGGCCCATTGGGCTTACCGCAGGGGACGACGCGGAGAATGCTCTGCCTAACCCGTATCGTCCCCATCCCAAATGCGGTGGGCGGCTCCGGGGGGTTTTAGTGGGTATTTCCGGGCGACTCTCGCCCGGGTGAGTCCCACACTGGCACGGAGACGTCCCTCCGTGCCCCCTTATCCATTGCATTGGGGGACTTCGGTCTCACTAATGCAATGGGTAAGGGTAGTGCGAAAATGCATTTCCCCGCGTCAAAAAAAAAAATGTAAGATAAGATGTGTTATTTTCATTATTATCGTTTGAAATTGCGAATTTGGAAGGAAAGTACCATAAACGCTACTTAGCAAGTATTTTTAGAACAATTTCTGTTGACACCAAACCAACTTAAATTGTTGAGTAAAGATTATATTATTTCCATATTTTATGATATTGTAATGTTGGGGGTTAATATTATTAAATGAACACGACCGTGTTGTATTAAGGAGCAAGCTCATACATTTACTATGTCTAAAAATAATACCTAGTCTAGTCTAGTCTACCTAAAGTCTAGTAACTACAATTTATATTTATATACACCTCAAATGACACTCAAGTGCCGCGACACTGTCGATTTTCTGCAAAAATTGGTGCGGCGGTCATCGTTCCATAGCCGATCATCGCACTTACTCTACCACATCTTTGTTTTGAAATAAAAAAAGCCAGGATATTATAACGAAATACTGATTATTATAATCAGCCTTTAATTAAAAACACATATACTATTTATAACTACAGTTCAATTAACTTTCCAAAATGTATTATTCTCATAAAGTTTCTCGTAAACATAAGTATTATACCGTGTAAATTCTATTTACGCTAGTCGATTTTACAACAACGATCCCTAAAACGTAGAAATTACTTCACTTTGGTTGGTTTACTTTGTTGTTATAATGATACACTCTACTCTCTAGTATCAAAACCGTAGTTTTGAAGCGATGATAGCGCAGTGGATAGTGCGACGTCAATGGACGCGGGTTCAAACTCGCCTTTCCAACTCTAAAATCATCCTGAGCTTTCGATGAAGGAAAACATCGTGAGGAAAGCATAGCATGGTGGTAGGGTATTTTCTAACAATTCCGCTTGAGTAGCTATCACCCTCAAGTTCGGAAACTTGTCGCCAAATACCAATAGATGTGTTCCGGCACCATCACTTGAGAACCAGTATCATTAGGCTTAGTGTGTTTACCATCCTGAACCACATCGTTACATCAGGTGAGATTGTAGTCAAAGCGCTAAGCCTATACCGTATTTTAAAAAAAACACCCACTCTAAATAACGACAACAATACGCCATTATTAAGCAATAAACAGCAGGTTTCAAAGTTACCGAAATGAATAAAACCTGCAGTTATTGCAGTGTTTCTAAGAAAGATTCTAGAAAATTCGTTCATTTTTTTATTATAATTATAAGTACCACAAATTTACCGCTATCGTTTTTATTTATTTATTTATTTTAAAAAAAGGCAGCGCCAACTGTACACATATTGTACATTAGCCACTTAATCATATGATTATAATTATGTTATGCATACCCATTACAGGCGCTCACAGCTTTGATAGACATCTTATAACTAATTTATAATTAAGTACAATAATAACTTTGTTAATCTGTATGGAAATAATATTTACAGTTGGTTATATAAGTTGTAAAATTATATCCAAGTTATCTACCGTAGTATTGAGCTCATATTTTCTACACATTCTCACTACAGGGGAGCTAAGTCCAAGATTAGTTTTACATAGAGGTTGGAAAAAAAATCGTTAGTTTATTAATATATTATCTATACGTTATTTTATTTTTAGTTGCTCAAAACTATTATAACTAAATGCATAATACTAATAATATATATTTGTAATAATAATAATATTGATTTTCCTTTCCTCCAGGTAACAACAACTCTGAATAGCGCCATAAAAACATCCTTAAGCAGCGTTAAATAGAGTTTACATTGTATTTGAAAATTTAGTTAAAATAATAAATAAATAGATTTTTACAAACCCATTTCTCTTTCGTTTATAACATTATGGTTGAAATACCAATCCCGAATATGATATAAACCGAGGTCGGGGACATAAAGAACCATTAAATTTGATCCCGGAAGCGAAACCGCGGTGGTGTACCGCGCCCAGGAAATTGAACGGGGAATGGCTTGTATCGCAGCTTTGGATCGGTTAGAACCGTGCCATCATGTCTCACTGAGGAACCCTTCAAAACTATTTTACCTATATACCCATCACTTAGATGTATTTTTTTACGACCAATAATAATAAGAAATATCTAGAAAAATGCGGTCTCTCGCCTCTTAAATCTCAAACGCATTATTGCTGTTTATGCACCAGACACATGCTCTCGGAAACATTTTAAGTTTTAAGATTGTCGCAGTGATAGAAAACTATATGTGGGATGGTATAACTTAGTGTATTTCAAATTCCTTATTTCAATGTATCTACATACTAAATTAAATTTGAAATTGATTCATTTCTTAGTGAATTATTGGCATACAAATATTCACATTTATGTAATTAGCGTAACCGAAAAGGATGTTTTACATATACTTAGATTACAGAATAATACAAGATATAAAGCTCATCTCCACGATATAAGGGTCAGTTTATAGTTGTAGTTATGTTTATCTGCAACTATGAAGGCAGGAGGCATTCAACCTAATTGTATAGGTTAAATAAATAATAAATTGATTACATTACCGATTTACCTGACAATAAGTTCAAGTATTACGTCAAGCAAGTTTTAATCTCAAAAGGTTATTACAGGGTGGATCATTACGTGAACGATAGTGATGTCTGGAATTAACCCACATCTCTGTGCTTCCACTAAAAACTACGATTTGTATAGTTTTTTATATGACAAAAAAAAAATTATATATATTATATTTATGAAAAAAAAAGAACCAGATCGAGTTTCTTGCCTGCGCTCTTCTCGATTGGGTTGTTTTCTGAACCGGTGCTAGTGTTTTAGACGTTCATAAGCGCCTTCTTAGGGCCTAAATTGAATAAATAAATTTTGATTTTGATTTGATTTGATAAAAATAACAGAGCGGATAGACCATTTGTCGATATTTTTTAACCAAAAATCTATTGCCAAATACCTATAAGTGATATAACTTATCAACATCACTAGAGATAACACATTTAGGCGAACGTGCTATCCTCTCAAGCCGCTGATGAATCGAAGAACATTTCTAGAACCGTATTGCAGAGCCAATATACGACAACACTTTCCATTATATCGAATGATTTCTTCTCGTAATAGCTTAAGGTCATGTTACGACATATTTCAAAACTCGTGGTCCACAGCAAAAATGGCAGTTACAAGAACGATCCCAATTGTTTAGATACATTTTTAATAGGTACTTTATAGGCTCAGGTGCTTTGACCACAATCTCACCTGATGTTAAATGACGATGAAGAAAATGCCCTACAACCATGCTATGGTTTCCTCGCGATGTTTTCCTTCATCGAAAGCTCAGGCTCTTTATAGAGATAGTCAGATGAGTTCGAACCTACCATCATCGGTGCTGAATCCGACCGCAACACCAGTCATCGCTTTAACAATCTTCAATATATTTATATTGCAAATTATTTTAGACATAATTATGCGTGCTTTAAATATGCATGCATTATTAATAATCGAAGTAGAATGTATACTGAATATAGGTTTCATATAATATTAATTTAATATTCGAAAATTACAAATTTTACAATTCAGTGATGAAAAACACAGTATCAAGATAATAAGATTTTTATAAATAAATAAAAATACTTAAAGATGTTTTATTATACTGTATTGTTGATCGTGATACATTACGCGCTTAGTTAGCAAAAGAATATTCAGAGGTCGGTCTCACGCCGACCGCCTGATTTAATTTTATGTACCATAAAACCGAAAGACGTAGAGCTCGATACTGTTGTATACACAGCAAGTTACGTTTAGTTAATTTAGTTAAGCTAAAATGAAGTATTTGTGTTGGTGTAAAAAAATATAGCTGTTCTACTCGCACTGACATAATTCTAGTAAAGAGTAAATGAGTCGAATATATTAATATTGCGTCGGGTTTAAATCCTATTGTGATTGTGTCTTAGCTTTTCTTTAAGTGAAAGAAAATTTTATGTTTAAACCAACCACCAACCAAATTTGTCGACAGGCATCTTTTAGTATATTCTGGCATTTTCACCTGAGAGCAAGTATCTCTAAAATAGATCTGATAGAAAAAAGTATATGAAGATTGACGAAACTAATTTACAAGGCTAGAGTTACTGGGAAAGCCGGTAATGGCGAAGGTACCACGACTAAATCAAAGACGTTCTAAAAAAAGACCAGGGTAAAAAGCAACCGTATCCGAAGAACATGTATGAGACCGCTTATGGAAGTAGAAGAAAGACGTGTGTCAGGATCGTAGCAGGTGGAAAGATGTAGTCTCTGCCTACCCTTATGTGATCGATACTGGCTGATCCCAGAATGCACTTTGCACCATTGTGTTCGTACGATAAAAATGTACTTTCTATAAATACTAAATAGTAAATTGTTAGACAATGAAATTTATTGTAATTTCTTATGACTTTAATATGTACGATATTTTTGGTAGTATATAAAGCTCTACAAAGTTTTAGACATTAGAATTACTTAGTGTATTAATTTTTAGTGGTAACGAATGTAGAGGACTTCATTTTATTTCTGGGAATGTAAATGTGTGTTATGTAATTAAGTTAAATTAGTGATTTTTAAAGCTGTTCAGCTCCTGTAATCGAAGAGTCTACTTGTTCTAGGGGGCGTGGTGGGGGCTACGCCTGGTTTCGGGAGGTCGCGGCGCACTCGCCAGCTAATCTCATTTCGTAAGGCGCTCGCAACGCGCGCGGATTTTGTTAAGAGAAACTGTTTTTATTGCAACACTGCTGTATTCTCTCATAGACTACATCTTTATATATGAGTTCTCTTGCTCGTCTAATTATACAAGATGGAAATTGTTACGCTAAGCACCGGTTTACGTCATCATCAACCTAGATAAATAACTTCATAAACCCGTAATAAAGTCCACATACTAAAGGGAACCTTAATGATTGTTTTGATATAATAATTAAAATATTATCAATAAGTTATTTATTTATTTTAATACGTGATGACGTCATAACGCTTTTTCCAGTATTAGTAAAAACTATAATAAATATTCCACTAGTCCAAAAATTATAATCCTATAGGATCATAATCTGTATAATTATTATTGTGTTATAACACGAACCTATTATTAACTTAATAAGATTAAATATAATCACATTCCGCCAAAACAAAAATAACAAAATCTATTTAGGTATACCAAATAATACTTAATGTCTATAATTAAATGAATAACAATAGGTATTAAATAAAGATTTAAGAAATATTACTACAGATTATATTACTTTTGTTCAGTCTTGCTCAAAGATAAAATTATTTTATTAAAACACATTCTCATTGCTAATATGTTGCGGGGTAGCTTTTATTAGCTCTTAATAATTTGTTTTGACTCGTTATTATAACAAGGTTTCTATAACAAACAAACAAACAAATAAAATTACATCATATTCTCAGTAGTTGAGAGTGCATTTCAACTTTTTCATTTGAAAAACTTTTGCATCACGTCAAAGGGCACTCTCACAGAGCTCGAATTATTGTCACAAAATTTGTTTCGAAACTCGTATTACTCGTTCGTATGAGTTGTCGAGTGCTTCGAACCCGGTGCATATAATCTGTATGCAGTTATTTGAGTATACGAAGGTTAAAATTTACTTATGATGTGGTACCGTTGTAGTTTTACATAACCACATTTTAGACATTTTTATAGTTAGACTATAAAGCCCATGAAGTGTACATAAACGTGGAATGATTGAATATAATAGAGCATTTCAATCGTGTTTAATTTATTGAAATAAATAGTCTAAATGAATAATATAATATAATTAAAAATAATATGTACACGGAAAAACACAATAATTCGATAATTAAAAATTGTTTCAAGTTTTTGGAGATGAGAGGAGATGCTCTTTCTATTACCACGAAACGAATGTTTAGAACTTGTAAGGTGATGTAATGTGTTAGCAAAGCGCGCTCGCCACCTAGGTTGAAATTAAAATGACTGGTCTGCCTTATGTGTGGTCTATTTTGGTTAGACAATAAAAACTATTGACTAAACATCCCTTTAAATGAGATCTGTTCTAGTTTTGTAATTCGTCAAGCTAGAAACTAAAAAAGTTATACATTTCTAGGCGTTGCTCGTTAATGCTTCGATGATATCCACATATTTTGCTTTAGAAAAGGGGCTTTTCTGTAATAGTTAAGCCAGGGAATTTATTAGTATAAAAAACATAGTTTGTCCCTTACAATGTTCAATAAATAAATATAACGGCAATATATTTTGTTTTTTTCATTGGGTAATTTAAATTATATTCATATGATTTTCGCGTTTTCATAATTAATTTTTATTTATGTTTTTAAAGTACTTTCAAAAGTAGGTTACTATTGAGAACAAATATAAAATTTTATTACATTGTTTTTATCACTTTTTAAGATATTATAGATATTTTAATAGCTTATCGCTAGATGTCAAATTCGAGATGAGTTTCGCTTTAAAAAGAAATGTATTATAAAGTTCCCAAAAAGAAAACACATATATACAAACAGACGCTATATAAACATATGAATATAGATAAATGACAATAATTTCTTTGAATCACGGGCTGAATATAATTTAATTATTGGTGAAAAGGGATCTCATCTCATATGGGATTAGATTTACATCTGAGATATTAAATGTGAAGGAGAAATGAGTTTCTCTCTAACATACTAATGGTTTGTTGTATTACGGTGTCTGTTTGTTTGTGGGAATAATCTTATTTAGTAAAAGTAGTGGATTTTTAATATGAGTTTTCTTTGAAATATTTAGTTAAACTAAAGAGATAAAGTTTCATGGAGTTTCGGTACATGGAAAGTGGATGTAAAATAAAGCGCCTTAAAAATGAAGAATTTCAAAAATCTCTTAAGCTTAAACTAACTCTATTTGAATTTGAATAATGAAATTCGACTATCAGGAGTTATTATCTAAATATTATTTACAGGCAACCTCTAAGTTTATTTACTAAAAAAGCTAATATATTTTTAAAACTAACTCCAGACACAATTTAAAAGATTATCATATTTTATTTTTGTTTTAAACTAAAGTAAATAAATTTTACGTAACCAAGTAAATGTTAAAAAAAAAGTAGAAAACATTTCTATACTAAAATAATAAAATAAAGGTAGAACAGTCCGCAAATGAAACCGCGGGGCGATGACTGCTTAATTAAATTTCTGATAACTCATTTCTACGATTGAATTTACGTACGTACCGTTAAATCAATTTATTGTTTGAGGTTGCACTATTTTACACAGACAATTCAGATATGTGCTCATATTTTTATAAAAGCTATTTCAAATTATAAAACAGGATGAATAAAATAAGTTGATATACGAAATCAAGTCAATATATAAAGTTAAAAATTCGAACTATATTTTATAACTTATTAATAGACGTTAATTTTATACTGTACGTGAACGAAATTTCAGGTAATACTTAGTGGTGATGTGGCTAGTAGTATAGTTCCTTGGCGATATATCATTTCTTTCAGGGATGATGTTTCTAAATATTAATAAAAGACATACCATGTCTAGAACATTTTTTCACAGAAATCGTTTATAATGAATTACTTTAAAAAACTACAACTTAGTTCTACGTCATGATTACTTAAGCCATCAATTTAATATCTACATTGCGTGGGGCTTTCAATAAAACTTATATTTCAGTGTTAAAACTTTATCCATTTGCAATTTGATAAATTATTCGAACAAAAATTCTTTAATATATCAATAGCGATGTTTAAAATTTTAACATTCACTTGAATCACTCTCAATCAGCGGTGTATAGAACTAACAAAAATTATTAAAATATTACATTAAACTTGGAAAGATATTGATAATAGATACAAAGACATATACAGTACAGTTATACATTTATTACATTCCATAATTCTAATAATAAATACTTCGGTGACGCAACACTTGAAAACTACTGAATCAATTTAAATGTAGTTCTCGGTTAATAAAATAATTAACCGAAGCAAGAACCCAGCCTTCACATAATTACACTTTTAAAAATGTTGCTAAAGGGTTGAGTTACTGGTGCTGTTTAGGAATAAATAATAATAATATTTATAAACATACACAAAAAATGTTATAACAATGAAACAGAAGAGTTCTCTGGTTTATGCGCTCAACATAAAGGGATTCCAATATCGCTTAATACATGTAATTCAATTCCGTGTTCCCACGACGCGTATTTTTGACGCTTTTTAAAGCTAACAAGGACACACACAAGCGCGGGTTAGAGTGATTCCTGACCTTTTTTTTTTGTCGGGGGGAAATGCATTTACGCACTACCCTTACCCATTGCATTAGTGAGACCGAAGTCCCCCAATGCAATGGGTAAGGAGGCACGGAGGGACAAACTCCGTGCCAGTGTGGGACTCACCCGGGCGAGAGTCGCCGGAAATACCCACTAAAACCCCCCGGGGGCCGTCCGCCGCATTTGGGATGGGGGCGGTACGGGATTGCACTGCATGCCACCGCGTCGCTGCGGCGAACCCACCGGGCCTCGTCCGTGCAATAGCCCAATGGGGATAGGGGAGAATACTTCTCCACCCCACCTCTTCGCCCGCCCCCCCGAAGGGAGGAATGACCCAACGGTCAACATTCCGGGGGGCAGGATATACTTCCTACCCCCTATAAACAGAAAAGGGAAGAAAAGATAGAGCGGAGGCGGGCCAAGAAGAAAGAGGAAGAAACCCGCCTCCGCTATAGAAGAAAGAGATAGGTCCCTCTCCTGTACTCGCCTTGTTAGACTTGTTACAAGGCGTAGCAAGGGGAGGGATACCTAGAAGAAGAAGCACCGCCCATAAAACCCCCACACACAACCCACCATCACTACCTACACCCTTGTAGGCCACCACCAGTCCCCCACCACATCATCCTTCGACCTTACGACGGAACCCTCGAAAGTGGCGCCCTCGCCACCGGAGGCCGACAGGAAACCCCCCCATGTGATGTCGGTCCTCCATCCCCGCATCCGCACACACGGCACACTTCGGTGTTTCCGCTGCGCTGTCCTTTGCCTTATGGCCCTGAACTCCACAGCGGAAACACTGCAACCCTCTTTCCACCACTGACCTAAAAACTCATTCATTTTAATCTTGTAGAAGGTAGATAATATATTTCAGAAAAATGTGCACATTGAAAAAAATTTAAATTAGAACGTATCATCAAAAAAGCCTGTCATAAAAGAATAATCCAGAAGTTAATTTGTAGTAAATGTTTGGTCATATTAATATCGACGTATCCATTAGGTAATAAAGAGAGTAACATCAGCTTTTATTATACATCGATCACGAGCACAAACGCGTTCGATAAAGCGCGCTGTGGGAACTGACCTTAATGTTATTTAATATTCATTATAGGTCGAATTACTACAACAGCTAATTTGTTTCCGGATAATACATGCATTAAGTTTGCGCGCAACGGTTAGGTCTTATTGCAAACCTATACCTATACTCTATAGACTCGTAATATTATATCTGCCTCAGTTTCAAGCTCGTACAGTTTGCGATCATAAAATATTTAGTGAAAATTTTATGGTCCTAGCTTACTTAGTTGATTTCTGTTACAACAGTTAGCCCTTTTTTTATGCACCCATGAATATAATTAGGATTCTATTAAAGTCTAAACTGTGTTTATATTATCTTATTATATACCTCATTATTTATTACATAATTTCTGAATTATCTCAAATTTTATACTCTCTAATACTAAATAAAGTTATGTCTAGTTACAATATTAGGTACATGATGCAGTTCGACAGCATATTACCTATTTACCGGGCAATAAGTTTAGGTATCATGTATAACATTTTCTTTGTGAGTTACTATAAGATGGATCATTATATGAACGATGGTGATGCCTGATCTCTCTCTCTCTCTGTACATCCACTCAAAATTATTTATAACTATGATTGTTTGTTTATTACGAGTAATATCTATACAAAAAGTGTAAAACAGATCGAGTTTGTTGCAAGCTCTTTTCGTCTCGGAACCTTTTTTTTTTTTTTTTTTTGACGGGGGGAAATGCATTTACGCACTACCCTTATCTATTGTATTTGGAGAATCAAAGTCCCCCAAATACAATAGATAAGGGGGCACGGAGTGACGAGTTCCGTGCCAGTGTGGGACTCACCCGGGCGAGAGTCGCCCGGAAATACCCACTAAAACCCCCCGGGGCCGTCCGCTGCATTTGGGATGGGGGCGACACGGGGTGGCTTTCGCAAGCACCGCGTCGCACACGTCTCGGAACCTACTTTAATATAACCATTCGTATCTTGATAAAGAAATATTTCTTTATTATATAACAGAGTGTTTTTATTAAAACTCTAAATAATTTTAAAGTAGTTAAATCTGTTTCATATAGTTTAATCAATGATTTCTTTTTAGCCAGGTCATATTTAACTACTGTTTGACTTTTAAATGGATCCTTATCTCAAGGGATTGCTACCATTTATACAAAAAATTGCACTATCAAAGACGAGAACCTTATTTTGTTTAATATGTCTAAAGCGTTTAAAAATAAAATTAAAAACTAGTTGACTACAAGATATTTTTGTATTAACCTAGGTATTGGTCTCGTGGTCTCGTATCACCCTCAGAAAGGTGGCGAATGGCACCGCGGGGCTTTAGTAGGTATTCCTGGCGCTTCATGCCGGGCGAGTCCTACATACTCCCTACCAGCTCTATCCCGGGACTTCTCCCGGATTGGAGTTGTTAGAGGGATGCGTTAATGGATTTCCCCAAGTATAATAAAACGTGGTATCAATTATATTTCAAAGTATTCAGACAGAACGTGTATTAGAAAGCTAAGTTACAATACCACGTATTTTATTTTAGAATAGCATTTACCACTGGCCTAAGTATAAATGTCTCATTCGTCAGCATATAGAAATCCAAAAACATAATTAAGAATCATACGGCTTCGTAATATCCATTTGTATCTGAATTAATTCACTAATCTAATTTCCATTGTGCAGTCGCACCGCTCGCTCTCTTTGCGCGAAAGAGGGATAGCTATTGCTGAAGCCGTACTAACAAATAATGGAAATTGTGTACCCGACCGGAAGCCACAGGAATCGTGATTAAATCAAATCCAATCATACAATGAGATATAGTTCAATGAGTCCTAGGGAAAACTATTATTTGAACGTTTCTAGTAAGTACAAGATTTATTTTTTATTTTACTTTAGGTTGTTAAGCGTACTTAATGAAGTTCTTAAATTTTGTTTGGAATTGATGATTTAAGAAAACTAAGGCTGATGTTAAGGAGTGTAGGTAATGCAAATGCAGTTCCTATTTCCTACTTACAAATAGGTAAACGAAAGAATACATCTTCGATAACGTAATGTAATAATGCATATTCGTAAAAATTTAGACAAGCTAGATCTAGTGAATGATCGTCATAATTTTAATACTAGAAGTAAAGACAAGTTGGCCGTCCCACGCTTTAGGTTAAGTAAGTGTAATAAAAGCTTTATAGGTAATAGTATTCGGTTTTACAATAAGATCCCAAGTAACATTACCGAGTTACCTGACAATAAGTTCAAGTATTATGTCAAGCAAGTTTTAATCTCAAAAGGTTATTACAGGGTGGATCATTACGTGAACGATAGTGGTGTCTGGAATTAACCCACATCTCTGTGCTTCTGCTAATATTAGCTAAGACTGTGATTTTATAGTTTTTAATACGAAAAAAAATTATATATGTTATATTTATTAAAAAAAAGAACCAGATCAAGTTTCTTGCAGGCTCTTCTCGACTGGGTTGTTTTCCGAACCGGTGGTAGTGTATGAGATGTTCAGAAGCGCCTTCTTAGGGCCTAAGTTAAATAAAGATTTGTATGATTTTTTTTTAAAGAACAGCATGGTATATTAGTCAGTCAGAATCTGACATTCCTACCTTTCGCTGCCCAGTGAGGATGAGAATCTTGTATAAGATAAGCTATAAAGTAGATTATAAAAAAAACTACAAAACATAATTTGAGCTCGTCGCATTTTCTGATTTCTTACGTAACAGCAGCTCTTACTTTCATATACTCAAATTGGTATGAGGATTTTTAACACGTGCAGAATGATAACAACCATCTTCTTTATATATTATAACAGTATCACTAGCCCGTATTAATGGATTCATTCGCATGAACTCTGTTAGCATATACGTCGATTTTACGTCAAAATATTTTGCAAACGTATTTAATAACAACGTATTAGTTAGCATCAACTTATTCAAGCTGGAATATTCCCTTTGTTAATATTTTACGGACTATTTCCATTGTTAACGATGTGAAATAAGATACGGCTGTGTGAGAGTCTCATCGAGAATGAAATATTGTTAAATGTTTAAATAACTTTGTTTGTCCTTCGACATCAGTCAACCCACTATTAAGAAATAAGAGTTGAGTGGATATTTATTTTAAGATAGACCCACACTACTCATTTTCAGCTATTCAAGTTTCACCAGCTATCTTCCATTGATATGTACTCTCTATTATACCATTACTGTCTATAAATTAGGGGTTTGTTCCGTAGTAGTTTCTAGCTGATAAAAATATAGCCAATTAAACGATTGTGAATATTTTTGTAATAAATTTGTCAGTAGTACACGCACAATATTTATTGGCCTTATTCAAGAATTGGAAGGAATGAGCGATGATACTGATTTTATGCAGATTTTCTTCATTATTATCTCCACAACCTTTTTATATACTCGTATAATACTTAATGTAACAAATATCACACTCAAATTTGACCATAGAAAAAAAATCATTTAAATCGGTTCAGTGGTTCTCAAATAATAAACCACCGAATAAATGCAGACAGTGCCTATTTTAATATATAAGCAGGAATATAATAAACCTTCACTAAGTTCACTATATCTTTGTTATTAAAAATGAGTAAAGTCGCTGGATAAATGTAGTAGAATAATATTTTTCTTACATCCATTATTTTTAGGAAATGATTGTCCCATATCAATAATAGTTCAATGCAAGCAACGAAAAAATAATTCCTACAAAGAATATCTCATTTTTTTTTTTCATCTGTAGCCCTTAATGGCACAAAATGGTTAGAGTGTACCACTTGTCAGGACAAAAACTAAGATAAGTACAATAGTTGCGTATTCATGTTAACAAGCGGATACAGGTTCACTTCTATTTTATTATCTTCGTGGAGTTACGAACGAATGTGTTACTATGATAAATCTCAACCACAATAAGCTCAGATTAGTCACACTTGTTTGTTCTATGGCAATTGCCAGACTGGCACTTTAGGACAAGGGAACTAAATGATGACTGGATCTAGGAGATTAATGAATTTATATATATTGTACCAATATTATTTGATTTACTTAAATTCCTTCTATTGAACCTAAGGTGCTCTAGTGTTTGTTTCAACCTTACATCTATCGAAGAACGGAAGCAGGCTGAACTATAGACGTCGTTTATAACAGTGCTATCAGAAATGAAATTCATAAGAAATGAAATAAATTTTCGCGACCAAGTGTGTTTTAACGCTGATACCTTTTAACATGAAGTACACTAAGTTAGTACATTTGTTGTAATGTGACATTAGGGTCCCATTTACGGTGTCCGGGCTGTTGGTAAGGCTCACTCTGCCCTGAAACTATTTGATACACATTGCTCGTTTGATCTTGGTCAGGTCTCTGAAAGGTTTTATTAACATGAATGACATCTTATCGATAACTTACAATTTTTCGTTTATATTTATTTTTCTAAATTTAGAATCATTCCCATCGAAGTACGAGATCAGAATCTGCAACGAAATTTACGAATCATGAAATAATTCGACTTTTACTAACGGATTAACTTTAAATGAGGATGCTTTCAAATAGAATATTTTTTTCGATGAATTCAAATATAGAAAAAAGGTAATAATTGCATTAAACGTAAAAAAGAGTACCAGCTCGGGATTATCATAACAACAAAATAATTTGCGCTTATTTTAATTACTACGACACCTATATTAAATACGGTGGTAGC
Source organism: Samia ricini (assembly GCA_014132275.2). Lineage (NCBI taxonomy): Eukaryota > Metazoa > Arthropoda > Insecta > Lepidoptera > Saturniidae > Samia > Samia ricini. The sequence continues at coordinate 30,661,150 of AP028166.1, forward strand.
AACATGTTTAGTTTAGTTTTTAAATACGTCTATCGAAATACAGGCAAAGTCTAAATACTTAAAGATGATAAATTTTCAACTACAATGCGCACCAACAATGCCATAAAGCGATTTGAGAACAGTAACCAAACTCTAGTCGAGTTAAGCATGTTTAATTTTGAGGCTACGATGGCGCAGCATATCCGACTTTAAAATCGGCCGGAGCTTTCGGTGAAAGAAAACATCATGAGGAAACCATAGCATGTTGATAGGGCATTTACTGATGATGCTCGCCTGGGTAGCTACCACCCTCAAGTTTGAAAACTTGTCGCCAAATACCAATAGGTGTGTTCCGGCATCATCACTTGAGAACCAGTTCCCCTAAGCTTAATGTGTTCACCGTCCTGGACCACATCGTAACTTAACATCAGCTGAGATTGTGGTCAAAGCACTGAGCCTATTCCGTGTAAAAAAATAATACAGAGTTGTTCATACTCTGTATAGTAATCATTGCAGTTTTTCGGAATAGAATCAACAGAAAGAGCTCACTGACCAGCTCGTTAACTAGATCGTATGCGTAAAGGTGTAAGTACTGCGTAACGAATGCGCCAAAAACTCGCCGGAGGATGTTTACGGTCACTCTGGGCGTTCTTACGACCCTGCGCTTCTCTGTTTTGTTCACAGCTAGCGATAATCGAGCCTCCCTTATTTATACAGCAGTTCATTCAACAGTAAAGAAATTTGAAATTATATTTATATAGGGACACTAATGTAGGTGCGACTCTTATGTGCTTATTTTTGCCTTGAGAGCTACTACTTTCAAATAAAGTACTGTATACCAATAATTACGTTACTTATTTCCCCTTAACCATAGTGCACGTAAACTCTGATCGGGCAGTGTGCAATAACTCGCGTTGATACTCACATACGTCTCGCTTACACATAAAATTTTAATTTAATTTTAATTTTAAAGTTTTTGGGAAGGCTTACAGTCAAACGTTGAATATAGGTAGAAGAAATTATGAAAGTGTTACAATTGCTAATTATAAGCCTCCACCTTTATATAATAATATAAACGCATTCATAATTATAATAACGAATATGTGCCGCTATATGTTACAAAACTCCTGTGTTAACAAACGTTTTACAGTGTTCAAGCTCGTGCAGAATATATCTATGTTTAAGTTAGGAGGTAGTTTACTCCAACTCCTGGAACTTCGTGCAATGAATGCATTTTTTCTATAGTTTGAACTTGCAAATGGAATTTGTAGCAGTGAACGTTGTCTAAGACTTAGACCATCAGTACGAAGCTTGATTTTAGATAACAACACAGAACTATCAATCATACTCCTTGCTAACTTTAATAGAAAACAAATATCACCAATTTTGCGTCTATTTCTATAAAACCGCTGACAATACATCTTTTTAATGCATACAAGTCCCTACACTTAAAATCAAAGTTTATAAGTAGTATTTACCTAGGCAAAATACATTCCAAGAATAATGAGGACCACCGATAGATACAAATCGATCTTATATCTACAACAACTAAACCTTCTAGGGAGGTCTCCTTTGACGTGGAGTTGGAGCATATCGGGCGAGGTTTTATTATGCAAAGTACCTTTTTTTTTTTTTTGACGAGGGGAAATGCATTTACGCACTACCCTTATCTATTGTATTTGAGGGATCGAAGTCCCCCAATACAATAGATAAGGGGGCACGAAGTGACGAGCTCCGTGCCAGTGTGGGACTCACCCGGGCGAGAGTCGCCCGGAAATACCCACTAAAACCCCCCGGGGCCGTCCGCTGCATTTGGGATGGGGGCGACACGGGGTGGCTTTCGCAGGCACCGCGTCGCCCCCTGCAGCGAACCCACCGGGCCTCGTCGTGCAATGGCCCAATGGGGATGGGGGAGAATATTCTCGACCCCACCTCTTCGCCCGCCCCCCCGAAGGGAGGCATGACCAGCTGGTCAGACATCCAGGGGCAGGATATACTCCTGCCCCCAATAAAATTGAAGGAAGATGGGACAGTGCAGTGGCGGGCAAAGACAAAGAGGAAGGAGCCCGCCACTGCTATCGAAGGGGAAAGATAGGTCCCTCTCCTGACTATGCAAAGTACCTGCAAGCCCTACCACCTCGTGTCATCATTTACAAACTGACTCAGTTTAAAACGATATACTCGTCTACACACGCTAGCTTAGTTCTACGCCTTAGATTATTTTCGTTGTCTTCGTGATATCAACAATTAACTTGAGAGAATTTATACAGAAAGTAACATAATTGCGATAAAATTATTCATACAGTTTTATTATTCATCTATCTAAACGCTATTTTGCTATTTTGACGGGACTTTTTTCAGTAGATTGCTGAAGTTGCTCCGCGCATTATTTTACGAAAATAATTAGAGTTCCCCATAAAAAAAAAAAACAAAAACTCATGAAATAGTGAATGAAATATAATATTGGAATACATTGGACAGCACTATGGAAACATTATTTTCCAATGATTATTTAAAAACTATATTACGCATTGAAAGAATATATGAAACGCGAGTGGAACCGCGAGCACACAACTAGTATTAAAATATATATAACTTTACATTTGATGTTACTATCCTAGCTTGAACTGTGGTCAGTGATCCCGTGGGTCCGGCGGCTCGACTCCCTCCCTTCCCCTTCACACACCCCCGCCATCACCCGCAGTTTCTCGCCCGCGCAACCCGCGCGCCCCTCGGCAACCAGCACACGCCAGAATTTACGGCGCCCATCGACGTTACCCATTTTGTTTGAACCGGGATTATTTGAGCAAATTGTATAAAAAGTTTCTCTCGGTCCTCGTACATGATGCATGTCTAATGTATTTCGGTTGGAGACATTACGCTCGCTACTTGGTAATTTAGTTGTTTATGGATTATCGTTCGTTTTATTTGTTGATGGATTTATTTGTGAAACCCATAAATATAAAGTAGACAGACTTCATTTTAAACGTTATATTTTATTGTGTAAAAATAAATTTTATTTAATAGAATTTTTGTGCCTTCGTCTATGACCAAATAAAACGATCACGAAAAATAAAAATGTAGAAAATAATCAAAATTCCACTAACTTTGTTTCAATGCGTCGCCATTCCGAATAACTCCGTATATATATATAAATTTAACTAAAAAGTATCACCATCATATTTATGGATCGTTAATTAGCAGCTATTATATTAGATGAAATAAGCAAAAATAAATGCAAACCTTACGCAGAGATACTAAATCATTAAATATACGAGTACAATATTTAAAAAAACCTATTAGATTATGGAAATAACATCTGCTGTCAACACAAAGGTACATAATGACACGTAGTTTCTCTGTAATAAAGACTACATTTTAATCTAAACCGTTTCACGTCATTAATAAATATCATCTAAATGTAAATGTAATTTTTCAGCAGTAACATCCATTAATTGTATGAAACACGGCAAATGAAAAGTTTCCAGAAATAAGAAAGTTAGGGATCTCAAAGAAAACTCAAACTTTGCAATATATAATGTTTCGAATTACATAACTTTTATATAACTAACTATTCGATATTGTGTACACTCCTTAGTGAAGTCGAATAAATAATATTTATATATCCCCATTGTTGTTCCCTTTTTGAAATACTGTTTACATTTACCCTCTTTTTTCCTTTTTTGTAACTATAAAAATATCTCAATTTTTACAACAGCAACAGCTGGCGCAACATTGCAGGTGGGGACGTAGGGTTGTCAAATTATTTACGTCAGATAAATTTCAATAAAATTAATTTAGTCTTCTCGCTTGCCTTAAGCGGTATTGTTTATTGAGTCTCTATTAGATTACGTTTATAGTTATATAATGTTTATTTATTTTAGTCAATAAAAATAATAAATATGTATTTTAAATTAAAGATACATTGATTTCTGTAAATAGGTGAAATAGTTGCTAAAAAGCGCTTTCTAATGTAAATCTTAAGTTATATGACTACCACAGAATGTACAGTGTAATTTTACAAACAAAATATCGAGGATATTGAGAACTGTTAATAAATATGTCATCATCATCATCTCCCTGTCCTTATACCATTTTTTTTTTGGGTCGGCGCAACATGTCTTCCTCTTCCATTCCTCTCTAATTGAGGATATACTTACATTCACTCTCTTTCTGAGCATATCATCTTTCACATAGTCCATCCATATTATCTTTGGTCTTCTTCTTCCCCTATACCCGTCTACATTCATATCCAATACCTTTCTTACAACATCCTCATCCTCCCTCTGCATTACATGACCATACCAAGACATGCGCCTCCTCCTTACCTTCTCTGTCACTGTACTCACTACCACTTACCACTTACTATCACTTACCACTTTCTCTAATGTATTTATTCCTAATCCTGTCTATTCTTGTTACCCCAAACATCCACCTCAACATTCTCATCTCGACTGCATGCAGTCTCGTTTCATCGATCACCTTTACGTGCCAAGATTCTGATCCATACAAGACGACAGGCCGGATCATGCTCTTGTACATCTTCCATTTAACTTAAGGGTTATTCGCGGATCGCAAGTGTTAGCTGTGAGCTAGTAACTAGTAATATAAATGTATTATTATAATAATGATATAACTATAAATACTCAACATACATACAAAATACATACAAATAATAATTATATATTTATAGTTTTCATTTGAGTCTAGGTCATAGTGTCAATTTAATAAATAGTTTTTGATTCAAGCCAAAAAAAATACAAGAAAAAAAGGTTGACAACCATAAGTAAATGAACCTCCACTAAATTTAAACAAAAAATATATACCTTTAGGACTAAATACGTAGGTACATTACGCTGTATGCATCTGTGACCTTTGCGGAGTCTTAACTACAGGTCAATGATCCCACTTCAATTTCTTTTCTGAGTTACCCAAAATTCCTAAAAAGGTATTTTTACCTGCAAAATATTATTATATATTAATTTTTGAATTCGCTATGATGGATAGAGATGGACGAAAATAATGAACTAACTAGAATTGGAACTGTGCTAGAGATTACTCTTTTTATTCTGTAAAATATTAAAATATTATTAGGTATACGATTCACTAACTTTGTTCCGTATATATATATATATATATATATATATATATGTGTTATTGATATTTGTAGAGTAACTTATTTAGTTTTTCAAAGGCGCTGCGGATCATTTCAATGCGTGTTCAAATCTTTATCTCACCGTTATATTTTGCGCAAGCTATATATATATTTGTTTTTCTGTTCCATTTTAATAATTTGCAATAAATATTATAGGATCTAGATTGAAGCTATAGGAAATTATTATAACTTAATAATAGGTAACAATTTACAAATATATAATATGACTTTTAAAGTCAAGTGTAAATCAAGACAAGAAGTGAATGTATGACGATTAAAGAGCGTTTACAACTTCTGTTTAGTAAAACACAACCAAGAATAAATTGTATTCAAAAACTATAATTTTTTAAATCATAGACATAAACCAGAAATAAGGCATAGTGACAAGGAACAAAACTAATTATTTTATTACATATTCTAATAATTATAACACTTTTAGTGTTGTATGTTCGGCGCGTTTCACTTTTTAAATGAAAAAGTTAAATGCATGCCATACAAAATTACAAATATTTAGTTTATAGATAAATAATTCATCATCATAACACATTCCAAATCATAATTTATTCTTTCATATGTTTTCGTATAAACCAATTATAACACACCCTCACGCAACCTCACGTGCGTCACTAAAATGTTTCTAATTAAATTCTTGTAAAATAATATAACGTATGCACTACGTAACATACTCTAGGTCTGTATGTTATTTGTTTAAATACTAGCTGTGCCCGCTTTGGAATTCAAGCAATTTGCATCTCATGTTCTCCCCCTGGATGCAATAAATGTCATTACTAATTTCATCGAATTCGGTTCAATATTTTTTGCATGATTGCCGAAGAAATTAATAAACAGACAGACAATTTTTGTTAAACTAACGAAATGTGTTCCGAAGCCGATTCTGAAGACCCGCATAGTATTTTTTCTTAAATATCTTCAATGCACAGATTTCGTCTCGTTAGCATTTTATTATTTTATAGATATATAAGTATAGATTTTCTTTTTAAAACGCTGCTTACGATTAAGCCGTTAAAATGTTTGTCGATCGAAGTGTTCTTTGGATTTTATTGATTCATAAATATAAAAAGTTTATGTCGAGTGATATGTATTATGCGTGAAGATACCGTCTCTACCCTGGTGTCTCCGAACATGGAATTTAACCATTCGCTTTGCTATACAGTGAGTGGTCACTGGCCTTTAGATTAGTCTCGCGTGAGATTGGGTTGTAAAAATTTTATTCCATCCACTATCGCTGTGAAATTTGTATTTTAGTAACATTGTGATGAGCTCTGGAGAACATACTGACGAGACGTGGTGACCGTCTCTACTGCGGTCTCGTAAACTTCTCACTACTTTGTAAAATATACAGAATTACTATTTGTTTTAGAAATAAACATTATATTTCTTTTTGTAAAGTTTCTGTATCCAACGACGTAATTATACAGAAATATTGTTACATTAAATTTTGTATTAGCTGATGACAATCCTAATCTTACTTAACAATTTCTCTGACTAATAATAACTTCAATATTTATTTACTAGTATACGTACTTGTATTATTTTTGACGACTTCATTTGCTCCGTTAACATAACAAAATATACACTTAATAAAAAGTGGCAATAGAATATTTCTATAATTTAAAAAGTTTGTTTTAATCGATCCACCTGCTCTGTTATATGTTGTGTTATAAACAAACAAACATATATTGCCTTTTATAATATATAAAAACTGAATATACAATTTTATTTTTAAAGAAAAGTATGATTACTTTTCAAGTATTTACGTGCAATTTTTTGACGTGAAACATTTGTTAGCAATAGTAGTGGTTTAAAAAATTCCCTTATTACTGTGGGCGTCTCAATTTTGTTCAAACGTTAACTCGAACGTTGTTACATTGTAAGGGTCGTAATTTTCCGAAGGGTTATAAATTTTGAATTCGATGATTTTATCAATAAGTAACCGAGTGCTTGTTACATCACTAAAATACAGTTAAAATTTACTACTGGCAAAATAAATTATTGAACTTTTAAGCGTCAATTTTAATTGAAAGATTAAATTCTAAGAGAAAGTTTTTTTTTATTAGTTAAATGCCTCAAAGGTGTATTTTATAATTCAATGTTTGTATGTATACGTGTTTAGTTTATACAAATACTGTCAAATACAAGGTTTGCGTAACGAATTAAGTTAACACGCTCTTAAGATACGTGCTAATAGAGTACGTTCGAATGTATGAGCCGTCGATATCTGATGAATAACGTCGAACAGCAGACGCGGTACCGTCTGGAGGTCATAATTATACGCTCAGTTACGTACTGCTATATCGATATTCAATGTATCGATAAGTTTTACATATATTTTATCTAAATTCTAAAGTTTAGACACTTGATAAAGAGAGAGAAATAATAAATCGATATACAGCCGGTTTCAATATGCGACCTCAATCTATTTTAAGTTTTAATCCATTTTATCTGAAAATTGTCAGTGATAAATAAATACTAATTTATTTTTGTCGTGATCTCGATCTAAAAGTTAAGATTCGACATCGAGACCGGTCGTTAGACAAAAATAAATTAACTGATTTAAAAAAAGTCTTTTACCTATATTTCAAGCTACATTATGCTAAATTGTAGAAAAATACATACATACATATGCTCACGCCTGTTTTCCCCGAAGGGTTAGGCAGAGGTGAAGTAGCGCGAACTACACCACTCACATTTCGCCGAGTTTAGTTCCGTCCCAGATGTGACAGGGGGCGAGTCTGTCGCCATATCGGGCACAAATTCCAAACTCCGGGATGAGACTGAGTAGAAAAAAAACCCGATATCACTTGACCCGACCCGGGGATCGAACCCGAGACCTCAGAACGGCAGTCGTATGTAATACAACTGCGCTACCGAGTGTAGAAAAATGCCATGTTTAATTACGTATTATATTATATTATAGAATATTATCTCATTTTATTCGATTTCAATCAAAACATACATTTTTTTTTCACGAATAAGACTTAAACGTACAAACTCTTCTTTCATACTAAAGTCGCCGCGTGTCATTCAAATTACTATAACTTATGATAGAGTGGACCGATTTTAATGAAAGAAAACTTTGACGCTACTCCGGAATATGCTTTATAATATAAATAGTACTTTCTAATTTATGCCTGCACAACCAAACAGACAGACAGAGCGACAGACAGACATTTATAAAAATGATAGAAATGTATTTGATTGCCTATTTTAAGTCCCTTGCAATGATTCTTTTCACAAAATCGGAAATGTACGGACACGTAAAACAAACAATTTTATTATTAGCATGGATATAGATGTACGCAAACAATGGAATTGCAGTTTGATATTTAAAGTATATTTATCGTTACTAATTTCATTCTGTAGTTTGCAAAGCGCTTCAAAAAGTTTAGTGTTCGAATTGCTGTTTATACTAATAAATCATGTTCGCCGATGACATCATGCTGGTCGGTGAGAGTGGCCAAGAGGTGCAAAACAGACTGGATGAGTGGCGGCAAAGACTGGAGAATTTAGACCTAAAAGTTAGCAGAACAAAAACAGAATATTTGTTCTGCGACTTTGGCGGTATCTCCAGTCTGAAGCCAATATCACTCGGAGGAACACCAGTACCAGTCTGTTCTGAATTCCGCTACCTCGGGTCACTCTTGCAGTGTGACGGAGAAATCGACCGCGAAATAAGGCATAGAATCAACTCAGGTTGGATGAAATGGCGACAGGTCTCTGGTGTGATTTGTGACTCCAGCATGCCCCTTAAATTGAAGGGGAGGATATATAAGTCCATCATAAGACCTGTCATATTATATGGATCAGAATGCTGGGCTAGTAAGAAGATGGATGAGAAGCGACTGCATGTAGCTGAGATGCGAATGTTGAGATGGATGTGTGCTGTTACAAGAATGGATAAAATAAGGAATGAATATATTAGAGGGAGTTTGAAAGTTGCGTCAATGGTAGAAAAGTTGAAAGGTTCTCGTTTGTCGTGGTATGGACATGTTATGAGAAGAGAGGAAGCGCATGTGGGTAAAATAGTAATGAATATGAATGTGGAAGGATGGAGAAGAAGTAGAGGAAGGCCAAAGAAAGTGTGGATGGAGTGTGTAAGAAATGACATGAAAGAAAAAGGAGTGAATGAAGAGATGACGGCTGATAGGGACGTATGGAAGAAGAAAAACATACTGCGCCGACCCCGAGTGAGTTGGAAAAAGGCAGGAGAATGATGACTAATAAAATAATTATAACTTATTGTTCGAGTTAGTCACGACTGTAATCAAACGAATCGCGCTGGGCCCTAGTCTAAACGATTCGGGGTCGTGATTAACCCTGGCCGACCTGCGATTCGCAGTAGACCAAAATAATGTAAGATCGACACTTACCTCTCGAGTAACGCCGGTGTCCTGCTTCACCTTCCGTAGCCCGTGTGTAGTAAACAGTGTATAGTGTGAATGTGTGAATTGAGTAATAGCTAGGAAGGCTTAACAATCAACAAACAATCAATTTAACATTTACCGCTAATCACAAATAACTTTCATCTATATCAACGTGTATTCTCGCGTCAAGTTATTTCCAAACACTGAACCCTGCGACAATTCTCGCGGGCACGAAAGAATTCAAGTGCCCCTTTTTTTATGATCAATACTTAACAACCCCCCGTCCCGGACAGAAGGATTATGTCCGCTAGTAAATTGGTAAACGAGCTAAGGTGGCAATTGCTCGCTTCACAACCGAATCTCCTACCATAACTTCGGCCACTCTGGGGACCCCATCCGACCCGTAAATTAATTTTACAATACGTCCTCGACGCCAATGTAACGGCAATGAATTTGGTTCCTTGACCAGTACAAGATCTCCCTCCTTGGCTGGATCCGTCTTGTCCGTCCACTTAACGCGCTGTTGTAAAGTGTGCAGATATTCAAGAGACCAACGATGCCAAAAATTCTGAGACATCTGCTGTAACAATTGGAAACGAGTCAATCGTGATAGCTTCACGTCCCTGAAGGGGTACTCGGGCAGGGCGTTAAGTGGTTGGCCAATTAAGAAGTGGCCGGGGGTCAAAACCTCTAATCATCATTTGGATCGGACGAGAGTGGGCAGAGCGGACGTGAATTGAGAACGGCCTCAATTTTGCAAAATACGCTAGCAAGCTCTTCGTAGGTTAAAATAGTTTCACCAATAACCCGGCGGAGATGCGTTTTTGCAACCTTTACGACTGCTTCAAAAATTCCACCCCAATGAGGACAAACCGGTGGATCAAACATCCAAGTTATCCCCATTTTTGACATTGCGTGATCTATACTATTCCTATTATTTGACAAAAACTCAACAATTTCCTTAAGATAACGATCTGCTCCCTTATAATTCGTACCGCAGTCAGATCGAATCAGCGAAGGTAGTCCACGGCGAGAAACAAATCTACCTAGCGCTGCAACAAACGCTTCAGTGCTGAGGGCACTTACAATTTCCAAATGAACGGCCTTGGTGGAGAGACATACAAACACACACAAATATCCCTTAAGTGATTTAGCATTACGTAAGTGTGATGATTTAATTGCGAATGGTCCAGCAAAATCTGTTCCCACTCCGGCAAAAGGCCGAGTTTCAGTGACTCGATCTGGAGGCAAATCACCCATAATCGGCTGAACTGGTTTGGCTTTTAATCTGTAACACTTCATGCATCTAAATAATACACTTCGAATAACACGCCTAGCGGATAAAATCCAAAACTCACGGTGCAGCGTAGCCAAAAGAGCGTTGAGGCCGGCATGGGCGTTTTGAATGTGACGTTGAGTCACCAATAAATTTACGAAAACTCCCCCCTTAGGCAGCAATAAAGGGTGACGAGCTTCACAAGAAAGATTGGAATTTTTAAGACGTCCTCCGACCCTTAGCAGACCCGCTTCATCTATGAAGGGGTTTAATCGGGCAATGGAACCCTTTAAACCTAAACCTCGTTTCAAGGTATCAATTATGTCTGCAAAATGCTCTATTTGTACTACGCGAACCCAAAACGCTAAAGCCTGTTGTCGTTCAAAAGAGGACAAAGTCGTAGTCTGTATTTTAATCTGGGGATTCCTTCCATTGTGTATGAATCGTCGAATCCAAGCAGTAACTCCAATCAACTTATCAAAAGAGCTGTATTTATTCAAAAGAGTGTTCAAATTATAAGGTGGCAAATTCTCTACGACTCCAATACGTAATCCGGGTAGAACATCTGGAGAGGAGAATTTATTTTGAGGCCAAGAATAATCAGGTTGTAACAACCACTGTGGGCTCCACCACAGAGTGTTATTTATCAGAGCAGAAGCCATACAGCCACGTGAAGCGCAGTCTGCAGGATTTATCTCTCCTGGTACATGTCTCCAAATTAAAGAGGCTTCAGAATTCTGAATTTGTGAAACTCGATTTGCAACAAAAACTTCCAAATTATGAACGTATGCTCGAAGCCAACAAAGCACAATTTCGCTGTCAGACCATGCAAAGATATCAGATATTTCAATAACAGTACCCAAACTAGAGCGAATGTGATTAAGAAGGCGAACAAGAAGAGCCGCTCCTGATAACTCTAACTTTGGAATGGTCAATCGGGATCGAATAGGTGCTACTTTACTCTTTGCCATCACCAATTGTACTGCAATTTGTCCGGAGACGCTGATAGTCCGAACAAAAACCGCTGCCGCATACCCTCGCTCGGATGCGTCACAAAATCCGTGGAGGCTTACTCGGCATCGTCCTACTGGAAGAAAACATCGGGGTATAGAAATGTTATTGACTTCGGGTAGTGAAGACACAATAGAAATCCACTCTCGCAACAAGTCTCCCTGCAGAGGCTCATCCCAGGTGACTTCCGATATCCAAAGTTTCTGAAGAAAACATTTAGCCAAAAAGATGACAGGCGCTATCCATCCGTTTGGATCGAAAGTGCGGGCAACAGTAGACAAAACTAAACGCTTAGTCCAGATTTTAGGGGAATCCAACTTCACACGATACGTAAAAATATCTTGAACAGGTTGGTACTGTATGCCAAGAACTGCCACCAAATTTGGAGTATCAGGATTTTCAAACAGATGAGGATCTTGTTGATGTGCCTCTGGGAGATCGCTTAATAACTTAGGACAATTCGATAACCATTTCCTCAGCTCGTATCCACCCGACTTCAAAATCGCGATCAACTCATCTCTCAGCATTCGTGCATTCTTTACATTGGATTCTCCGGTACAAATATCGTCAACAAAGACGGAATTTTCCAAAATAGCGGCTGCACGGGGATACTTCAGTCGATCACGTTTAGCTAACTCTAACAACGTTCGTATAGCAATGTATGGACTGGATCTTAAACCATATGTGGTTGTGTTCAGTTCGTAAACTTTGATTGGTTCACAAGGTTGTTCACGCCACAAAATCAATTGATACCGCCTATCGTCCCTATGAACAATGGTTTGCCTGAACATCATCCGGATGTCAGCCACGAAAACAATTTGATGGCGGCGAAAATGTGTGAGAATATCCGATATATCTCGATGAAGCTTAGGGCCAGAGTGCAAGCACTGATTCAATGAAACTCCAGTCGACGTGGGGGCAGAGCCGTCAAACACCACTCGAATCTTACTATCGGGGTTCTTCAAAACGGCGTGATGGGGCAAAAAGTAGTGCTCGTGGGAACGCCAATCAAAATCAGATATCGACATATGTCCCAACTCTTCGTATTCACGCATAAAAGTAATATATTTATTTCTGAAGTCCGTATCTCTTCTCATACGGCGCTCCATGGACAAAAGCCTCCTTTCAGCTATAGGTCGTGACTGACCAAGCAGAGACCGTGAAGGTAGAAAAGGTAATCTAGTAACAAATCGGCCATCAACCCGGCGACCAGTGTTATTCTGGTAAAATAATTCACATTCTTGGGCAAGTGGGTCGATTCTAACTGCTTGGGGAGGCTCCTCAACTTCCCAGAAACGCTGTATTGCGTCATTAAGTGAGATTCCTACTTCTAAGGATTGATTTTCGTTTGAGGAAATAACCTCAGGCAAAACGGGACCAAAGAAACTAAAGCCAAAAATCGTTGGTATGGCTACTAAGCCATTCGGTTGCAAAATTTGAAGATTACCGGATAAAATTAATCCCAACACGTCAGCACCTAAAAGTAAATCTATAGTCCCAGGAACAAACCATTTACGATCAGCAGGAGGCAAACCTGCAGTCATTCTTATTGCAGTTTCCGGTATCGTAATCTGGGGATGTCTGCCCAAAATGTCATCTAAGATTACTGCCCTAGCCACTATACGGGGTTCACCCTTCAAAGGTGAAAATAAAACTTCAACCCTTCCCTTAAGATCCGTGGCTTGAATTCCACCGATACCATATATCGGCCCATGATGAGCTTTCCATGGGAGGCCCAACTTTCCCACCAAATAGGAAGAAACAAGACAGCCTTGTGAACCCGAATCCAAAAGGGCGCGAACTATCGCAAACTTACCCTTCGGGCCCCACACCTTAACTGAAACTGTTGGCAGGAGAACAGTTTCAGGTGGGGTGGCTGTGGTGGGAGAGAGGGCAGTAGCTACCTAATGCTGCCAATCGTAGTAAGGCTGAGGATCAGCCTGTGGGGGAAAATTGCGGGTGGAACTCGCTTTATTATTTGTACGGCGTCCAAGCCGAGGAGAGCGCCGCTCGAGGGGTGGCCAGTCCTTTAGGGATTGCGAACATTTCGGTGAATGTTCAACCGCAAGATATCCGCTTCTCTGATGATTGGTAGGGGAAGAGTCACCCCCGCCCCTGGGAAGGACTTTCTTAGAATAATCCCTATGTGGTTGAGTAGGTTCATCTGAGAACCGACAACGATCCACAGGGGATGATAGCTGACCATCCATGGGATGTTGGCCGGAGTAAACTCCCCCGCCCATGCGGGGAGTAGGTGAGTCATTCTCCAATCGTCGAGAGCCATGCATATTCATGCATAGGATTGGGTGGTGGCTACCTTGACAATGAGGGCAGGGACGAAATCCCCTACAGTCCCTCTGAAAGTGCTGCCCCAAGCAGGAATAGCACCACTTCCGTGCATTCGCGATCCCCCGCCTATCCTTAACACTTCGATCTAGGAACCTAGGGCAAATATGGACTCGGTGTCCAGTTTCGCGACAAAAACTGCAACGTGAATCTTCCTCACATATGGCATAGCGATTAGCCGGGCGACGGGGATCACCAGTAAGTCGTTTATCCTTTCGGCGCTGTTCTGGTCGTTGCTCAGGAGTTTGAGATGAATAGGCAATACCGGAATTGTCAATCAACCGGCACTCACCCTCTAAAAATTTCAATAGGTTTTCGAAAGATGGCAAGTATGTGGCACCATCACCACCGTATAACTGTTCGAATCTAACCTTGAGCTCGCAAGGTAACAAACCCAAAATAATATGAAGGAGCAAGAACGACCACTGGTCCACCGGCAAACCTAATCCTTTCAAAGCGTTGCACGCGGTGAGTACTGGATTCAAAATATCAACTCGTAAGCGGTCAACTCTAGTAACCCGAGGTAAGGTTAAAAGTCGCGTAACATGTGCATCCGCCAAGCATCGAACGTTTTGGTATCGCCTGGCGAGCAAATCCATAGCGGTATGGTAGCTGCCGTCAGTCATATCCAAATGCGCTACCAAATCCCAGGCCTCGCCACTGAGAGAGGCTCGAAGATACGCCAATTTTTGACTGTCCGACAAATGCTTCCGAGCATCTACTAAGCTCGAAAACATCGCGAGGAACCCTGGGTACTTCTCTATAGTACTATTAAATTTGGGGAGGTCTAAAGTTGGAAGTTGCCCCAACAATTCCGGATGTGTGGGGGGTCGTGTTGCCCCCGATACATTTCCACCAGCTCCCATTTTCTCATTGAGAATAGTTCGTGCACCCTGTGTGATTGTATCGATCAACTCGTAAAACTGGGCCACGTCAGCCTCCACCGTGTCGGTCAATATTTGTTCCGGCGCCGAATTTAAAAAAGACTCATAGGCAGAGTCTACAGCCGCTTGTCGTTTTTCAATACCCTTAAATCTCTCTAAGAGAGCCTCCTGCC
Organism: Samia ricini; assembly: GCA_014132275.2. Classification (NCBI taxonomy): domain Eukaryota; kingdom Metazoa; phylum Arthropoda; class Insecta; order Lepidoptera; family Saturniidae; genus Samia; species Samia ricini. The sequence continues at coordinate 30,676,359 of AP028166.1, forward strand.
TATCAACCCTGCCCACTAAGGCGGCAGCGGAGGTCGCCCAAACTAGTTCTGTTCGAATCCGCTTAGTATGCATTGATGCCATAGTTAAACAAAGAATAAAGAAAAACAACAAAAAAAATGAATAAACAAGTAACAAGATTAATTAAATTAACTAAACTACAAAATCAATTAAATTAAACAAAATATCTAGGAAGCAAGCCAACCCAACTGCAAGCTCTAGTGCAAGAATATATTATATTCGACGACTCAGTATGAACAAACAGCCATACGAAATAAATGTAGGTATACAAAAACGCACCCCGTCCCGGAAGCAAACCGCGTGAGCTTATTTTAAAATATTGTATATTACGGACCGGTAGGAGTGAATTATTGATCAATGTTTACAAAGTAACAAACAATGAAACATAAACAAAATTATTAGAAACAATCACACTAACACAAAACCAAACAAAAAAATGTTTATATTTATAATTATGAAGTGGACGACAAGCCTAAAGTGGTTATTGAGCAACAAAATTCCCAATTACAATTAAAATAAAACGTGAAATAACCACGCTCTGCTACCAAAATTTTCGAGTTAGTCACGACTGTAATCAAACGAATCGCGCTGGGCCCTAGTCTAAACGATTCGGGGTCGTGATTAACCCTGGCCGACCTGCGATTCGCAGTAGACCAAAATAATGTAAGATCGACACTTACCTCTCGAGTAACGCCGGTGTCCTGCTTCACCTTCCGTAGCCCGTGTGTAGTAAACAGTGTATAGTGTGAATGTGTGAATTGAGTAATAGCTAGGAAGGCTTAACAATCAACAAACAATCAATTTAACATTTACCGCTAATCACAAATAACTTTCATCTATATCAACGTGTATTCTCGCGTCAAGTTATTTCCAAACACTGAACCCTGCGACAATTCTCGCGGGCACGAAAGAATTCAAGTGCCCCTTTTTTTATGATCAATACTTAACACTTATATTTCTATAAATAAAGTGTTAATTTATCTTTCTATTTATCTACGTCGTTTACTATCGTGAGTCGTGGATACTAAAATTGAAAATATTATATATTATTAATTTTACCTATTATTTATACACATTGAATTATTAATTTGAATAGTGTTCACTCCATTGTAATCCATTTAATGTATTCACCGATATGAGATAATACTAAACGCTTCCGAATTAATGTTTTCAGTGGTACTTGGAACTCATCTGGAGCAACGTCCGAGCCAGTTCCGACGCAGATGCGATCTACTCTAACCACTTTCAAACTTTCCGACTAAACTTCGCATCTCTTGCGGATAACTTCGTTTCTAACTTTTACTACTGAAGAAACTCTGGTATAATTCTTTTCATTACTCCCCTACTTATGGAATAGTTTCGTGCATAATTCGCCAGCATCAAACAAGTTTCTTAAAAAAAAAATCTAAAAAGTATAAATTGAATACTAGTCTATTAAATCTAGTTTAAAGTTTTGATTAGCATCAAAATAATAATAATTAACTTTTATAAAAAATTATTTCTATTTACAAGCGATGATTTGTCAACACTGGATTGTTACTATAAAAATTTACCCACATCGAGTCAAATACTTGATACACAGTGCCTTTAGTATATTCTATCTATTCTATTCTATATTTTTATATTGATTTCACAAATACATCACATTTCCTATTAATTTATTTTTATTTTTATTATGGGACAAATTTCATAACACATTCAAATTTAATTAACACTTTTCTATTTTATTAACCACTGAACAGAGAGCCTCAACGTTTTTTTTTATCTAATTAACGCTGTTGATCGGAAGGGCCTTAACAGTTTCATCGAACTTTGAGGCGAGCGTTTAAGACACTCAGCCTAGGAATGGTAGCCAGCACAAGGTCACCAAAATGGCATGAACAACGGCTAAAGTTGCTCCCCGTGATAAAAATTCCGCGGAATTTGCCCCGCGCTAACCGAACAGTTAGTAAAACTTTAAAATAATAAAGGTCTGTTACAGAACCTATGTGTGCCTTGCGTGTTGTGTGCAAGTATGTGTGTGCAGTATGATGCGTGTGATTGCTAGTGCATGCAATATTATTGTATCGTGCTGATAGCGGCTACAAGAGCTTCCCCAGGTGGGGGTCGAAACATGCCTTATGCAACTGTCGGAGGGAGACTCGGAGTGTGTGCGGGAACAAAGTTAGCTTTCCGTCCCCGGAGGTGGGAACGGTGGTTACGCGGGCGTGGGCGCGAGTACTCTCGATGTCTCGGTTGGGGGAGAAAAATTCTGTTCGCGAGCGTTATCTTGTTTTCGAAATCGGTTAATAAACTACGAGGCATCGTTTCTTTCGCAAAGCGTTAAGATCTGGGGTATAGGATGTGTGTTTTCGCTCGATCGAAATAACTTCTATTTAGGGACTTCAGGACGCATTCGATCGAGGGTAGGTCCAGATCTTTGTGGAGACATGGTCCTCTGGAACCTTTGGGCACCTACGAATCGATTTTGAATCTTTTGTAAGGTGTAGATCTGCTATTTTGCCATTTGAGCGAAAACGGGGGCACAGTTATGTCATTACGGGTCTGAAATAAGTTTTATATAGAGTGATTTTGCGACTACGTCCACAATCCACATGTTGAAAATTGCACAAATTTGTTAAGAAAAACGGTATCGATAAAGAATTCTACATCACTACGAAATGTAATAGTGAACGGCTTGTTGACTTCTGTTAATCGTTTAAAACGATATGCGTCCAATATCGAATGCTTCAATAAATTGAAAGTTGATTTAAATATAGCACTAGTTGCAGATCAGCAGCTGACTGGACAATTTAATTGCATATTTTACGCTCATGCATTTTTTCGTATTTAAAGTTATTTTTTACAGGGACCGTATTGAACTGTGTTATTTACTGTTATACGAGCACAAGAACGTATTAGTGCCATAATAGAATATGGATCAATAACTTGGAATCCACGTTATAGCAAATACAATAACCTTATTGAAAGTGTACAAAATCAATTTATTAGGCACTTAACGTTTAAATGTAAATTGTCAAATAAACCTTTGCCACATCTGCCTTCACTTACTAATCGTCGAACAGTGAGAGATCAAATGTATTTATTTAAACATGTTAGAAATTTCATTGGCTTCCCGTTTTTTGTTAGTCAAATTAATTTTAGGGTTCTTCGACCTAATGCCAGAAACCACTTACTTTTTATAATCCCTGTTGCATGAACGAAGTATGTGAAGAACACATGTTTATTTCGTTCATGCGATATATAGAATAAGATTTTTTTTATACAATTGATATATTTGCATGTCCCATCAGTTCCAATATTTTTTTCTTATTGTAAGTCGGTGGAGGACTGATGTGTACCTGATAGTGTGTCTGAAGCTGACCACAGAAGGAACGATGAATGAAATGATTGAATTAGAACGTAGGATTAATTACTTTATAGTTTAATAAGAAGGAATTACACGAGTAAAGGTGTTCGCAACTGTGGCTCTATTTGCCAATCCGTGTTTTTCTTTTGTTTAAAGGAATAGGGCTGTACAACTAACTCTTCAAAATACTCACTCTTACACATAAACAATAAAAACGTTTAGTAAAGAAATGCTCCTTCCTAACGGAAGCGAGTCTAAAATTTAGTGATCTCTGCATTACTCACAATGCGGACGGTTGGTCGATGCAACTTATCTAGACCATCAAAAAGGTATTAAACCGATCTATCTCAGAGATACCATACAGTATTCTGTGTAATAAATCGTTTTTATTCTTTCCATTTTGAAACCTTTATACACTCAATAGTCGTAACAGAATAGACGTCTGTGCTTAAAATGAATGTCTATATTTAAATAGGCAAATATTTTATTTTTAGTTAAGAAACTTTAGTGTTATTTTTTTTATCGGTGATAATTATTTTATTTTTATCAAATATTCAATAATGGTTATGATCGAATATCAACCACTTAGGTGAATACTATTTGTAAAAAGGGACCAAAGAAAAACTGAGAATATTAGACAGTCTTACAAGCGGTGTCGATATTTTAACTATAAGGAGTGTCTTCGCTTCTTTATGAGTTTATCTTTCAAGAAATTAATAGTCAAGATGTCAACTCTTACCTTTTGCCTAAGGGTCATTCGTTACCGACAGGAAATTTATTTTATCTTAGAACCTAAATAATTACAAAGTTTAAAAAAAGATTTTTGTCACAAATAGTCCGCTTATAGAGTTAGCTCTCTGCTGTAGTCTACTAAAGAAATACAGTATGGGGGTCTTCGAAACGTTAGTAATGGAATTTTTTTTAAAGACTAACTAAGTAAATGTAACTGGTTTCATCGTTGTTCTTAGATTACTTAACAATAATCATAACATTTCACTCTCAGTTATAGTTTACAGAATAGTGTTTAAGTAATTATTTTTTCGTAAAATGTCTACTCTAAAAAATCCTTTAACAATACAATGCTATTAATGCTAAATCATACTTGAATAAGATTTATTGAAATATATGACATCTATATATTCTACCGAAAGATGTCCATTGCTGCACATAGAATTTCCAAAAAAATTTCACAATGGGCGGTTTTGCACTACCTGTAACCAGTGGATTCCTGCGACTTTCATCAGGTCGTTGGTCCATCTTGTATGAGGCCTACCCACGCTGCATCTTCCGGTACGCGGTAAATATTCACTAACCCTTTGGCCCCATCGCGCATCGATTCTACGAGCAATGTTCACCCCACTGTCACTTAATGTTCTTCGGGCAATATCGGTTACTTTAGTTTTTTGCATCTCCTCATTTCTGATTAAGTTATAACCAAATAGGTTTTTTTTTTTTTTTTTTTTTTTGTTTTAATAGCCCCCCTGACATAATCAGGGACTTTGGCATTACTGGTTCAAAAAATAAGAAAAACGTCCCCCAATCCCCATTTATTTATGTTTCAGGTCTTATTCTTTTGCCTGTTTATTGTTTATCTTTATTCTTTTAGTTTTTTGTCATTTTTTTTGTATAGTTATATAGTTTCTCTTTCTTTTCTTTGATCTTTTTCTTTTCTTTGACTTTGTTTTACCAAATAGGTTGTATATATTTAAAAATTATCTATGCTTGTTAATGACAACATAAATATTTGTATTACCAAAAAGTTTTAGTATATGTATAGTAAACTTATTAAACCTTATAATAGTTTTATTACTTTAAAAATAAATTTATGTATAAATTAATATTATGTGAAGAGCAAGACAAAATAGAATACAGATCAGATAAAACTACAGATTATTTCATTTAACTTCGTCTTACGTCTATCTTCTTTGTTGAGCTATTGTAAGATTCAACATAATTTTTGGTCCTTCGAGCCGGTTAGTATCAGTTCAATAACAGATATCTCTCCACCCTGTTCAACAGCGGACATATCTACGACCAGTTCAACAGGCGACGTATTCTGATTAGTTCATCAGGCTGATGAAAGAATTCTGGGTGCCTGCGACCAGTTCAACAGCGGGCTTGTGTACGACAAGTTCAACGACGTTTCCTACAACTAAAAAAACAAATTAAAATAGCCCTAACCAATTTCAATATGAAAAAGGAATACATTTTTACAGCCTACCGCAGTAGAGAAAAGTCATAAAAATAATTCATTCGTTGACGTAGTCACGTGCCAAATATATTGTTAGGTTCTCTGAATGGAGCTTAATAAATATAACTAAAGGTCGATTGTAAATATTTAACTGCCTGATCCCAGAAGGGGTAGAAGGTGTGAACATAAACACATAATAGTCAATCCCCCGTTGCAATATTTAAAATTGCGAGGCAATTTACCCTCGTAGTTGGGGGAGACGGCGTTGATCACGTGTGAACATAACAACATAACTCAATGTATGGATTTGGACGACAGAAACCCGTGCCTCCGTAGGAATATATTTCATGGCGCATACAACAGCATCATATGATTCGCTTTGAAAAGTATTATACTTCCCATTTCAATACTCGTTATAGAATGATCATACCCGTTCAACTACAAAACTGAATAGTCATTATTCTAAATGTATGTACAATGTTAACCGATGTCTCTTTAGAGATTTGTTCTGTTACTGTCATTCTATGAAAGTTGGCAGAACTCGTTTGCTATATTGCAGAACTACAGAAGTGCAGTAACATATTATATTAAGAAAATATGTACATATATAAAAACGTGAACGTTTGCATAAAGGTACATTTTGTTATGAACACTGTCGTAGATATACCCCTTTTAAAAGTCTAGCTCCGTCGAGTTATATGAGAATCTTTTAGTGAAAAGGCCGGTAATAGTTAGAAATAAAAATAAGACAAAATCTTTTAACAGGACTGTAATTGCACAGAAACAAATTTACGTATAATAAATATCTAACTTATTTAAGCCTGTACAACATTGAATGTTTTCATAATAAAACTATCTTGTAAATATAAAAAGAGGTGAAGTATCATCAAACACTTCGATATGTTCAAAGGCACTTCGATTTCGTACGATTCCTGTGATTTTTATGTTAACTGCAGTAGACTTGCGAACCCACCTTTACAAGCTATTTCGGCAAAAGCACACACATTTGATTCCACACAACTGTCAAGCGAAAATAGACTTACAGAACAGTCGCGTAAAGCTCAAATATATTCGAAGCGATCGTAGATAAATATTGTCATACCCGAAGTCCCCTTTGAAAGAAATCGGGCAGCGCTGATTATCGGCAAGATCCTAAATAATAAATGTCGGGTTTTTTTTCTCTGTAGCTATTTGGCGGGGGATACGGTGGGGTGAGGAGATGGGTTGGATGATAGATGCTCCTATTCGAAGGCTTCGACATACAAATCTTTTGGATAAGGGCCGTTTGTGTATGAAACGTTTAGGTACCGAGTTTTACCTAGATAATAGATGGTCGGTGCTCAGAGTAAAGTGCAGACTTATTTAACTTTTTTAAGCAGTTTTATTATTCTTCTTTTATAAAGCTATATTTTTCTCATAAATAAAAAAAAAAACTCTTTAACCCTGGCAATCTTATATGCAGTGTTATTCTAGAATTATTATGATTTTATATTTTTTCAGGTATTTTCTTCTATTTCTTTCGAGTAGTTTCTAATTGTTTCTAATAGACGGAAAGTAATGATAGATAATAAATGTTTTAGAATTGAGCAAAGGCACCTTTCTGAGATTATCCACAATAATTAATAACCCATATCGGTCCACAATATTCTCTGTAATACTATTGGATTTTATCTTTTCTCCAATATTATGGCATTAAGGAACATTATCCGAGTTTCATCACATTCCTCATCGTAAACTGAAGATATTCAATTTAAATTAGTAAACTTTTAGAAGTCTATGGTTAATGCTGAACCTACAGACGGTGTCTCCAACCAGTGAAGTCTTTATGACAAGTACAAAGACAAAGTAAAATATATGTTTGCAAGCCCTGTCCATCTATACTAATAAATAAAATAAAAATAGATATGAATGTATATACGATACATATACCAAAAATATAATTTTTAAAATTTTTGTCTGTCTGTATGTTTGCTCCGGGTAATCTCCAGAACGGCTGGATGGATTATGATGGGATTTTTTTGGTAGATAGCTGAAGATACTCCGGGTAACTTAGGATTTATAATTTTCGATAATAATTAAGATTCCGTGTAAAAAAATTAAATCTCATAAAAATTCGAATAAAATCCGATTGAATGCACAGTTTTACGGGCGAGTGCTTGAATTTATGAGAAATATTTTATCTTAGTACTAAAAAAGAATAGGGTTCCGTATAAAAAAAATGCAGTGAAGATTAAATGAAACGCGGGCGCTGCCGCGGGACCACAGCTAGTATTGAATAATTCTCTGACCACTAGACCATTCAATCTCTCAAATAGTATAATGTAAATGAAAAGAAGCAAACTAAAGATTTTTAATAATTTTCTCAAAAACATTTTCTATTATTTCTCTTGAGATGATATGAAAAGTAAATTTATATTGAATTATAGTGCCTAGAGAATATATTATTATAGCCCGCAGGTCAAGTTATAGTGGTGACTAATAATTTTTGTTTGTAAATTCGAAATCATTTCTGACCCTTGATATTTCGTCGTTCTTTATATTAAAATGCTTGATAGTTCAGGCAAAGTTTGTTTTTTTCTTCCTTATCGTCGGTTCTGTATAATAGTATATAATTTATCAGTCACAATTTTTTTCCAAAAGAACTTTCCATTTTCTACAATTGAAAATGGCAGTGGTATATTTAAATGAAATGGACTAAGTTATTATTTCTGCCAAAGGAAATGGACATTGGTAAAAAAAAAAGAAAAAAGACTTCATGTAAAAACTTTAGGAGTTTCTATAAGACGCTACTTCAATGTAAAATGAATTCAGTAAATATTTTAACTTTCAAACATAGATTTAATAGGAAATAACAAATATACAATATTCAAGATTAAAATTAAAATACCGGTAAATAATTCTTATTTTGTCGGTCGCGTTTGTATACAAATTGAAATAAAGTAAATAAATAATAGAAGTTACGTATCTCTAAAACAAAAAAAGGGTGACGGCTTGGGGGGGGAGGACACACAGACGATATTAATATTTTCGATTTGAACCATTCTACGAATGTTGTTTTTATTTTCCTCTCTTGTAATAATTCATTTTGTTCCCAGAATATAATAGTAAGAAAGCTAAATGATTATTTACCTATGTTTAAAAAAAAATAGGTTATTAATTATAGATTCGTTTGGATCAAAGTTTAGATTTTAGATTAACGGCTTTAAAATATAAAACGAGACGAAACTATCTGTGACTGTTAGTTATGCTTATAACTCGAGATTACTGAACTTTTTTTTTACTGTTAGATGAGTTCTCTATCTAATATTCAATAATAGATAATACATATAAAAAGTTTTGAGACTAACTTTGATAATATTGAAATTTTAGAATATTCATTCGATACGTCTCGTACTACACTTTAACTAAACAACTAAAAATTCCAAAAAGCAGCATTCAAATAACTAACTTTAGCCTAATAATAAACTTTTAGTACATCTTGTTAATGTTCTATTGATTTTCCATTATCACTCTACGGCATAGTGGTACTACCAGAAAATTCCTTAAACGTATAGATTTACTCACCGATTTTTTTATGTTAATAATAATTATTCTTACCAAAATCAGCATGATATCTAAATGAGTTTTAATTCCATGAAACAGCAGCGATCAAATCAACTGTCTTACAAAATTGCTAGAATTATATCTAAATATACCTTATTTATACTTTACCTTTAAAAATCCTGTAATAAAAGGTTTATATAAGAAAAAGATACCTTCAATAACCTTTTAGATTTAGACCTTTATTTTATTGGGAAGTAAAGTACAAATCCATTGCAAATATAAGAAGGTATAATCCCTCTTTAAACACTCAGGAGATACTTGTCAACACTTGTTTACACCGGTTAAGTAACTCCTCGCGATCACTACATTCCTCTCCATTAAACTAGGGATCGTGTGGGAGTGAGAGGTGAATAGACCATTCTGAAGATATGAAAGAGATAGGTGAGTGATATTTATCGCGGGACGAACGTACGGCCGACAATATTGTCTTATTCGGATTCCTTTTACACAGAAATTACTTGGACGTAGCTGAGAAATAGTAGATCATTTTAACGTAAAAAGATATATATACTTGATTGTTTAATTAACATTATTTCATAAAAATAATCTTTCTTATACCCTGTATCATCATCACCAACCAACCGATAGACTTCCACTGTTAGACATAAGTTTCTCCCATTGCCATAATCGTCACGCTTGGCAGGAGGGTTGGTGATCGCAGTAGGTGTTTGTAGTAGGCAAAAGATGCTTCTCCCCATCACCTGCTTTATCCCTTAGTCTGCTTTTACGACACCCACGGGAAGATATGGGGTGGTACTATTCCTAGCCGGCACCTCACGGTTATACACCTGGTCACTCCCGCTCGAACTGGGGAGCGACCTTTGGTTTTCTATTTGCGAAAATCTACGAAGACTACGATCTAGTGAGTGCACTGTTTCAATAAGGCTAGACCACTCACCTTTACCACCGCTGCGGAGTCGTTGGTCAGCGCTGACGTCCTTGTTATGGGTTGCGAACTTATACCAAATATACTGTGAAACGAAGTCGTATGTCCAATAATATGCATCCACGTGTCACTATGACGCAACGATTTCACACAACAGTCGACACGTGTGCTCGCAAAGGATTGTACGACGAGACTACCCCCGGGTAGCGGGTGCGAGGTGCCGGTGGCGGCCACGACTAAAATGTCCCACTACCCTCACTAGATTTGTTAACGATATCAAAAACAAAAAAAAAAACCAAAACTACCCAACCGAACTACATGTGTAAATGCGCGGCTCCAACAACACCTGTATATTACTAATGGAGAAGTTAAGCAGTAGTCATCTGTCTTGATATGGGCATATGATGCACAAGGATATGTATTGGATATAAATGTGGTCGGTTATAGGAGAAGGGGAAGACCAAAGACAAGGTGGATGGATTGCATGAAAGATGATATGTTTAGAATGGGAGTAAATGCGGGGATGAATGCAAGTAGAGAGGAGTGGAAGAAGAAGACATGTTGCGCCACCCCAAATAACAATGGGATAAAGGTAGAGAGATGATGATTTACTCTTTAAAGTCGTAAGATATCATTGGATGTACTAGTATCATTCTACCATGTCTCTACTAGGGTAGGTTGTCAAATTAAACTTCTATTTAACTTTAGTTTCATTTATTTCTTCATATTTTATATCAAAAGATTTTAACTTTCTCTGTATCCTTGCTTAATTTGTCCTCATTATACAATTACGACAATCGCAATGTTTTTATTTTATTTAATCATCAATATTAATTTGATTTTTGTTTCCAAATTGTTTCTTTCCCTTTCTATTCATTGTCAACACACCTTACGTATCTGAACAACGGAAATCTATAGCGAGAGTAGATTATTTATGTTTTAAAGTACAGGCATACAATCTGTCTACTAAAATCCAAACTCAGAACCGCAAGCTCAGAGGCCAATAATGATAGCTCACTACTACTTTTAAGTGAGACAGATACATTATCCTACATTACCCTCTGAAGATACATTATACTTACTGATAAATGATACTTTTTTGGAGAATTCCCAAACCACAACTCCTATATTAATTATTGTATCAATTTAGAGTCTGACAGTATCTGATTGAATGTTATAGATAAAAAATAAATTTAAATAACTTCACTATTTCACTATATCATTACGACTCTACCATTGATGCATCCATTTTGAAATAATATAACATAAGCTCACGCCTGTTATCCACGAAGGGTTAGGCAGAGGTGCAATAGCGAACTACATTTCGCCAACCACACTTCGCCGAGTTTAGTTCCGTCCCAGATATGACAGGGGGCGAGCCTGTCGCCATATCGGGTATAAATCCAATATCATTTGACCCGACCCGGGGATCGAACCGACCTAAACGACAGTCGTATCGTAATACAACTGCGCCACTAAGGCTAAGGCTGTCAATATATTTTGAAATATCCAATAGGAAATTATTTTCAATGGCAGTTTTACATTGCTTCCCGCATTTCATATCTTTTACGCAATAATTTTCCTCTAAATGGTCTAAAAATCGTCCAAGTAACACCGAAGTACATTATAATAAATTTGTAGCAATCTATCTAATGTAAGGTATTCAAAATTTTAATTAGTTTAATACAAGAAGGCCGTCGAAGTGAACCGACGTTAAAAATATAAATCAGAGTACAAGAGAGCGTGAAATCTCCGTCGGATCGTCTAAATTGAATTCTGCACTTGTGTAAAGCTTTTTAATGTAGCTTCCTTTCAATGTTTGCTTGTTGATTTTTTTTTGTTTAAATAAATAGAATATAATATTATAAACCTTAGTATAAAACTGGTGCTGCATTATTTTATATTGCTTAGGTGGCTAGAAGTCTTAGGTCCTGATGCTTTGCTGTCTATAGCAAGTTCTCATTGTAAAGGTAGGTTGATACTTCTGTTTGGTGAGATAAACTCTTACTATTAATATTATAAATAATACACGCGTCACAATTAAAAACATTATTTAAAAGAAGCAGATAGTTCATGTTATCTCGTTATGATTATAGTATCAATCTGTCCGTCTATTAGTCTATAGTTTATAGAGCTACTAAGCTGATTTTTATTGTTCCATTTCCATATTAGAAATACTACCTGCTCATAGTATAAAAGTAAAAATTAAGTAAGAAAATTACTTTCTAACAAATTATCTTGCAATATTTTAACTAAACCAATAAATATTTAAAAACTGTTTATGATAAAATTGAAATATTACACATGAGTGCAACCGCGAGCACAGCTAGTTCTTTGTATAATAAAATAGTGATGATCCTTCGATTATAATCATAAGGTCATTGGAGTGTCTTTCGAGATTCTCTTACAGTATTATTTCCATTAGTTCTTTCCCTCAATAAAGCATGTCTGAATAACAAACAGGTACCCACCTACACCGAAGCATCTCGAACGCGCAACGTTCCAAAACAAGATTAATAATCTTTAGACAACTGTAGAATTCAATTTAGACGATCCGACGGAGATTTCACGCTCGCTTGTGTCCTGATTTATATCTTTGCTCCTAACCATATATAGATGTACTCGTATACTTTAGTGTATAATCTCGTCTGCTGGAAACGTTTTGCTATCGGAACATTTGGGTGAAGTAATCCGTTTCTATTGAATTTCTAAAGAGTTTATATTAAGCGTCTTAACGTTATTTGACGGTTCATTGATTTAATTATATTATGTTAAGTGATGGTAAGTAATATGCTGAACTGAAAATTAGTGGAGAAGAAGTCACAGCCACAGCCAAAATATCAAAAATTTTGATATTTAATTATTGTGACCTATAGAAAAGATTATTTACGAAAATAAGTAAGTACTAAATTATTATTTTTTTAATATTTTTATAATAAATAGAATATAATTAGAAAAACAGTTCGAGACTTTACTATTTTTCCTTATATATGTATACATAATCTTAAAATGCCAGTAACGTTTCAATTTGTGAGTTATAGTTGGCAACAGTCAATCGACTTGCGGTGTTCCAACTCGAGCTGTATAAGAGATAGCTTTGAGCCAAGTCTCTGTGGACAGATGCTCAGAAACGGGACTTCTACATACACTTTATACGGGTGCTACAGTCAGGGTTAGAATTTATTACTTCAAAACTATATTCTCGTCAATATATTTACTTATAAATGTTAGTAATTCACAAAGTAAATAATCAAAAGTAATTAAATATGTGATTATATTTATTGATTTAATGTGAATGCTAATTTGTATGGATTTGGAAAAAAACATGCACTAATTTATTAATTTATTTCAGTAATAATTCTATGTAATTATAAAACGCCTATACATAGATATGTGTTATGTTTCTCTATCTTCTTTTTACCCTATTTCTGTGGCTCCAAGTCCGGCTGCATGGTTTGCCTCATTTGTAAAATCATTTTTATATAATTATTCACTGTATTAAGTCTCTTAAATGTTCGTTGGTTTAGTTAAAATATTCCAAGGAATGGAATGGAATGGAATGGAACGGAATGGAACGGAATGGAACGGAATGGAACGGAATGGAACGGAATGGAACGGAATGGAACGGAATGGAACGGAATGGAACGGAATGGAACGGAATGGAACGGAATGGAACGGAATGGAACGGAATGGAACGGAATGGAACGGAATGGAACGGAATGGAACGGAATGGAACGGAATGGAACGGAATGGAACGGAATGGAACGGAATGGAACGGAATGGAACGGAATGGAACGGAATGGAACGGAATGGAACGGAATGGAACGGAATGGAACGGAATGGAACGGAATGGAACGGAATGGAACGGAATGGAACGGAATGGAACGGAATGGAACGGAATGGAACGGAATGGAATGGAATGGAATGGAATGTTACCTTCATTCACTATTATCCTCATAACTTTTCTTATGCACTACCAAATGTAACCGAATACCAAATAAACAATACATTACTAAACTAAACAAACTTATTAAAACTGACCAAATAATATATCTACGTTACAAAAATAGAATCATATAATTCAGTTCAGTAGTTCTTGAGTTATGAGACAACTAACGGATAAACAGAGAAAGAGACGTTTTTAAATAATGTAAGGGATATATAATGTATTGTATTACAGGGTGGATCATTACGTGAACGATAGTGATGTCTGGAAATAACCCACATCTCTGTGCTTCCACTAAAAACTACGATTTGTATAGTTTTTTATATGACATAAAAAAATTATATTTATGAAAAAAAAAGAACCAGATCGAGTTTCTTGCCTGCGCTCTTCTCGACTGGGTTGTTTTCCGAACCGGTGGTAGTGTTTTAGACGTTCATAAGCGCCTTCTTAGGGCCTAAATTGAATAATTGAATTTTGATTTGATTTGATTTGATTGAAATTTAATAGTATACTAGTAAAGGATAGGTGAAGGTTCAAAGGAATTATTGTAATTCTTTCGAAACGTGTTTGATATCTAACTATAGTAGAAATATTGTAAAACAAAGTTAGTAACAAATAGTGGCATTTAGAATTGCCATCGACACAATAAATATTCATGACAACCGACTGAAAGGAATACATTCTAACCCCCGAGGCGAGGGTAAAGCAACGCAGATAAACCTGATAGTTATATCTAGAACAGTAAATACAAGTGACAGCGACCGTTCTCCTTGTAATAACTCTTATCTAGAGTCCGGGACTCTATTGTTGGTGTCCGGGCTTCGCGTCTACTGCTTAGATAGCACGCTGGCTCAAATCCTGAGCATTAAATGAAGGCATTTAGCTGTGATATTTAGGTTTATTTATTTATTACTTACTAACATGAATGTTTGGGACGTAAGGAAACCATCATTTTACGAAGATTTTATAAGTTTTCACTTTAACTGACGAATCGGAATTGAATTTACTAGTTGCCCTGGACCTGGCCCTGTTACCATGAATTATATTGACAAATGTATATGTACAAAACAATCAAAATATTATGAAAATTCATATCTCTGCAAATAAATAAAATTCAAGTACCTGCTTGTTCTTTCTAAATAATAGTCTTTTATCATATGAATGTATTTACGGAACATATCAATAACACAATTTTTTTTGTCCGGTTAATCTCCGTAACAGTTTAACCGATTTTGACGGAACTTTCGGTAAATACCTGAGGTTATAAGATGTAAGTTGCCTAACTACTTTTATTTTAACATAATAATTAGGGTTCCGCGTACAAAAAAATTAAAACCAATAACAAATAGGATACGGGAGCAAAGCCGCTAGAACAGGTAGTACGGTTATAAAAAGATACAAAAAATTGAACCTGTTTTAACCGTTTTAACATGAACCAGTTTTGATTCTGTTATGATTCTCGTCATCGTTTGACGCTAATGAAAATGCATATTTGTAATTTGATGTTTAACTTGTGCATGTAGTTACATATCGCATAATTCATTAAGCAATGAATAATTCAGTGAGGGCCGACGCGATTGTTTACCGCGGCCGACGCAACGTTTCTGGCATGTACATTAACCGTTTGTGGTACAAACGCGATACGGTTTAACATCTGCACCTCACATTACGAGAAACGATATTATCAACAATTAGAAGCGAGTATGCAATGGTAACATTCTGTAATGGTTTCAATACCAAGTTGGCGCATACGGATGCCAGCCCGATATTTCTATAAAACACTACACGCTCGGTTCACGTCAGCACCACATGCTCAATACTAACAACCTGCTGGCGTTCTGAACCGCTCACTGTCTGTTGAAATCATAAGGTAACTAAGGCAGTATGCCTTACATACTTTTAAGTTAAAAGTTTATCACTTTTTATTGAAGTTATACTTCTTTTGGCGCGTTAGAGAAAAATGATGAGAGTAAATTCTTACGATGCGCGCGCAACCTTCAAGAAAAAACTACACCCTCAAGTTAGCTAGTCAACATACGATGCGCGCGCGCACACCGTCACGAAAAACCAACATCCTGAAGATAGCTGGCAACGCTTTAGTTGTTTCTATTATACGTCAAAGAAGTATAACTTCTTACATGCGTACATAAGTACACACACACACACACATTTTTTTTTCAAACAATAAAGAAAGAATTGAGCAAAAGTTAATATAATAAATTTATATAATAATTAATTTATTATTTTTTTCTTTCTATTTGAGATATATTATACTGGTGAACACTAAGCATGTGACAAGAGCTCTGTTACCTAATACGGTTTGGACACCTACCCTCATGAGTACTGAACATTGTTTTGTTTCTGTTGGCTTCAGATTTCTTGTAATCTGTATCTATCTACGACAATAAACACAACTTCCAAGAACAAAGACCAAGTTTCACAAAACTTATATGGGAGAGTTATCACCAGTATTTTTGTTTCACTGTGCCTCGTTAAGGCAAATCGTGGGTCTTTCATATTTGTTGCATAACTTGTGTAAACAATTTAACTAATTAGAAGAAAGGCCCAAACAAGAGATCATGTACAGGATTGCTATTTTTTGTCTAACACTCTTTGTTATACTGATTTACAGTTGGCTAAAAGACCAGCATTTTATAGTGACAGTGATGTGTCTATGTTGTAGGCTATATCTGCATCCGTTGAGAGAAAAGTTTCAAAGACTTCCATTTCAAGCTAATCGCAGAGCGTTGACGACGACTATAAACCTTAGTTTAAAGAAATCTCAAACTTCATAACTCAAAAAATTACATGTTTTTGAAAAACGAGCATAGATATCTTTAAACAATTTCTTAGCAAATTTTCTTGGTTCCTGACCATAAGAGTGAGCTAGACAGAGTTATTTGGTTCACCAAGCATTGTGTTGCAACACGGTTTCACGGTGACACCCATAACCTCAAGAACCAAAAAGTTTGCTGACTCATACTTTTGTCGCACTGTGAGGTTATGGAACCGTCTTCCTGTCAGCGTGTTCCCTCCTTCATATGATATTGGGTCCTTCAAAAGAGGCGTGAAGAGGTATTTAAGCAGGCCAGCATGACAGCGGTGACTGGCAGTGAACTCTGTTCAGTGTCAGTCATCGCTGTTTTGGATTGCACTGTGCTTACCATCAGGTTCAGTGCAGTCACTAAACTGTCCATTATATAAAAAAAAAAAAAAAAAAAATATCATCCAGACTCACACCTGGATTCTTTCCCTGAGAATTTGGGAACTGTGAGCGATGATCACGGAGAGAGGTTCTATCATGACCCATGGATTTTGGACTACTATACTTATGGACAATGTTAAGAGACCAACCAGAACATCTTAGAAAATCTTAAAATATAACGTATTTAATAGAACTTTCTTACCTTTTTTCTTATCAATTAGCCGGTCTTTTTTACAAATATTACACTACAAATAAAAATAATTGGTTAATACATTATTTTGCTTACTTATTTTTAATAACAGCCAGTAATCAAAGTAAAAAATATAAGTGAAGTTCGTTTGGTACGACAAAGTTTAAATCTTGTTGCTGAGTGTACTCAAATATTAATAGAATGATATGATACCATACTTTCTTAGTTATTTCCATATTCATATGTGTCGAAATACCTATTTATAATAATCCTTTGTGTCTGGTATGTTTTTATTCATTTAAGTTAGAACTTTATTAGATGTGTTCTAAACATTTTACGAGTATATTTAAACTTCTTCGTTTATATAATGAACTAATATATTCTTGGTGGTTATTTTATTATCGAATTAGTTCTTTATTATAATCATAATAAATAAAGTAATAAAATATAATAGGGATATAGTGCCAGTACAACACCAAAATTGCTCTTGCGATTCCTCTATTGTTCTTAATAAATTCTAACCTTTAAGTTCACTAATTTACACCTAAGTTTATTAGCATTTAAACAAAACATGCACGATGACTTAAAAACGCATAATTAAGCAACAAAAAAAAATCAATTTTAAGCGTACTTTATTAGTAAATGAAATTACGCCAAATTAAATATGTACACCGCCGCTTCATTCATATAATTTAGTTGTACGAAATAAATGTTTTTACTAATTACATCAGCTCTTTATACAGCGAAGGATTTCTAAAGGCGGATACACACACACTACTAGAACGCGACGCGACGCACGTACACCCGTCGTGGACTGTACACATTTTTAACAAAACGTTAATTTCATCAAGTCAAATAAAGACTACACGTAAAATAAAAATAATTGGGCAACTTTAGGTAGATGTTTTATTCAAGAACAATTTTAAAAAACGTATATAATGACTAGAATATAATATCACTACACTCCGGTAAATGTATGCTAAATTACAAGTTAAAGAGTTGCTTAACAAAGACAACTAATCGTTCTCTTCACAATTGTTATGAAAAAATTGCAAAACATGTAAACAGTTTACAAGATAAGTGGACATTCTCGGATCAATTACGTCAAGTGTTGTTTGATGCGTCGTAAGGTGTGTTACTTCCACTATCGACGGCACGGAAATCTTTATCATTTCGATCAGGTGACGTGTGAGATCGGGGGCAGGGAGTATACCCTGCCCTTGGACGGCTGACCACTAGGTCATACTTCTCTCTGATTAGTGGGCGAAGAGGTGGGTGGGGGAGTTCCCCCCCCCCCATCCCGCTGGGCCATTGCACGGACAAGGCCCGGTGGGTTTGCCGCAGGGGGTGACGCGGTGCTTGCAAAAGCCATCCCGTATCGCCCCCATCCCAAATGCGGCAGACGGCCCCAGGGGGTTTAGTGGGTATTTCCGGACGTTTCTCGTCCGGGCAAATCCCACACTGGCACGGAGTCGTCCCTTCTTGCCCCCTTACCTATTGCATTGAGGGACTTCGGTCTCACTAATGCAATAGGTAGGGTAGTGCGTAAATGCATTCCCCTCGTCAAAAAAAAAGAAAAAAAAAAAAGGTGACGTGTGTGAGCTTCATGTCGCGTCGGGTGTTAATAATATGTTTCTAGCAATAGTACAATATGATTTGGTTCGACACGCGTCAAGTCGCATCGCGTTGTGTGGCCTGTTAGTAGTGTGTGTTCCGGCTTAAATTTAAGTTTGCTCTTTAAATTTAGAACTCTCTGAAGTCTTGCCTGTTGGTCTTTTAAACAAACGGGTCTGGCCGTAACAAGTAAATACAGTGATGTAGTTAGAGGCCGCGTCGTCCCGTTTCACGTCACGTGGCGTCACAACACTTCTCGCGCGTCAAGCTGCGCCTGTTAACAGAGTCCGTTACGTCACGGTGCGTCACCGACGTGTATGCGTCACCTGTCACGTTCTGCGTGATTATATTTTCCTCCTATTTGTTATTGAAGTAAAAACTTCTTTAGCGGCGTTGAGCAATTCTCGGAAGGGGATAAACTTATATATTCGCGTTACTAATGGAACGTGACAGTAGCTATCCACCTGCTGTCAACGATATGGAAAAATTAATTGATTTTTTTTTATTTTCTTTGCATCGCAGAAGCATTTCCATAGTTCTATTATTTATCTCTGATGGAAAGGAATGTTAAGGATGATGAGAGATTCCTACACTTTTGTGTTGCCACATCTAAATTATGATTTAAATACAAAAAAGAGAGTATTTTCAAAGTTTTCACTTCTGTCAGCAGTCCCCATGGCTGCTTAGTATTTCTATATATAATTGTTATTTATTAACATTTTTCTAATTAACATATATTGTAGTAAATATATTAATACTCGTCGTGTACAAGACAAAATGTTTAAAATGTTTGATTGGAACACTTTCCCATGGTTGTTAGTTTGGGAAATATTCTTCATAAGGTTTTTTACGGAAATATCTTACCACCATCACCTCGTGTGCGGGAAAAGTAATGAAACACCACTTGTCTCTATCTTTTCTAGTTTCTTATTTGAGTTTTTATTCATTCCTCATGCACCCACACAATTTTTTTTATTATCTGTCTTGATTTGGACTATGATAAGCAATAAATTGTCAACCCTCAAAAGCAAAAAAGATGATTTTTGGTATAAAACGTAAGATCACATTATAACGTTTATTTTACAAAATATAATGTATGACATAGTGTAATAATTCTTCTTTAAAAAAGCAAAAATTGTTAAATCTAAATCAAATTCCAGTCGAAGTACTAGCATAGTCAGATATATTACATTCTTAACAATTTTAATTCTATCTAAGAATGTTTTAAATAGAATGTAAATACATTAGTCACCGTTCTGATAAAAACCAAAACTAATTACATGTCTATAGTAACTTATAATTTTCTATATTATTTAATAAGATGTTCTAAATGTTACACTTCCAGTATCCAGCTAGTAATAGTAACTACTTTTTATTCATTGTGATGATCTTTGAGGAAGACCTATGACCAGCAGTAGACGTCTTTCGGTTGAATGGATAGACGTATTCGCTACACCTTTCTTGTGCTTTTTGGTCATCAATCAAACCAACGAAATATATTATAAACATTATATTAGATTATGAAAATAATAATAATAACACAATTTTTTGCGTTAATATGTCAAAATTTACGTAATAAAATCTGTTAATGTCACTAGACGAGCACAACAGAACAACATTAATTGTGAAATCCCGATAATTGCGTTGCCGATGTGCGATGATGCCGCAGCGGCGTCGGACATCACTAGTGCGGTGCAGCGAGGTGCGGTAGGGACGCAGCTATGCACGCCCGCAGCGGATAAATGCGTTCAGAGGCGTGCGCCGCACCGCGCCGCGCTCAACTCTGCCCTCATTATGCGGTCCAATTAATTACCCTTCGAAATTGTTATTGCACTATACGTTATAATGCTATAAATGTATAATAGAATCTTTTTTTAAGTGTTTAAGCATACATTAAATAAATGGCCAAGACAATTAAAAAAGCGATGATGGCTCAATTGATAGATAGGTCGGATTCCGGGTCGATGGTTTAGGTTCCCACTCTTATTCACTCCCATGTAATGAGGATAAGCTTTCTGTGAAGGAAAGCATTTTGAGGAAACCATAGCATGACAGTAGGATAAATTCTGATAACGCCTACAACCCTGGAGTTTTTAAAAACGTGTTCTAGCAGTATCTCTACGCTTAGTGAGTTTACCATACTGCATGACATCGTCCAATCAACATCAAGTGATATTTTTATTAAAGCGTGGCAGAATACAAAATAATAAATAAAAGGAAAGGTTTCCGGTGCAACCTTCGGAACAAAATAATTAAAAAGTGTTTAAACATAATGTTTCACGTAATTTTTTTTTAGTTTTCGCGTTCCATATTTAAATTCAGTTAATTTTAACGGGTTCAAGAATGGCTCGCGAAGCGATTGAAATTAAAAAAAAAACATCCAAATTTCAATCGCGAGGATGGGTATAGGCTTTCCTCAGCGTGGAATCCGGTGCTAGAAAATCTTAAGGTTCGTGATTTATCGTCACAGGCATCGTCGATGGACACTGTTAGTGTTGTGTGTTGTGACTATAATAAATATAAAGACCAAACGGGGGTAGTTCATCAAAATACCCCTCAACGCAGCAGGCGACGCCGCGCACCGCCAGTCAGCCCGTGACAATGTTTGGTGAAAACCAGCCGAAACGTCGGGATAGAAAAAAGCAAAGGTAACGCGTGAAAACCCGTTAAACTTAACTGAATAATGTTTCACGATCAAAATTCAGTCTAATTATTATTAATAATGCTGGAGGCATTATTAGGATGCATTATATATTACAATATTGAAAGTAAAATTTACCAACAACATAATAGTATATTAAACCTAAGTATATAGTATATTTAATGTATGAACGGTGAGTTATAAATTCAGTGAGCAAAGCGTGGCGGCGACGCGGTCTACGTGAGCCGCGGTTCAAGTATCAATGTTCATGTCCCGCAGTCAGTCGCGCTATACCGGTGCCATTGCGATGCGCGACGCGCGACCTCACCGCATTCGACTTGACGCGCCGACTAAGTATCAAGATCATTTATTTTATTAATATGGCCAGATTTATTTACTCTTATAAATATGAATATTGTAGAACATTCTATTATAATATTTTATAACGTGACTATTTTCATATTTACTTTTAATAAGATTAGAAATATAAACACAATAGTCTACAAAAAGGTTAAATATATTATATTTAGATCAAGTTTAATTGGTCACTGACCTCAAGTTGAAAACTACAAATACCTACTTTTTGTGGCATTGCAGTATAATAAATAAAAATGAATCATTTCACGAAACTATTGCGTAAAGTAAAAAAAAACTCATATTTCTCCATAGTATTTGATACGTAAATTTGTATCCCCGCGGAGGCAGATTCCAATGCCAATAAAACCAGTATCGTTGCTCCTATCGGCGGCCATATAAATAACGTTTAAAAATATACAGGGGTCGCTAAAAACACTTCTCGCGGAGACATAAAGCGCGCCTCTATCAGGAGCGCTATAAATCCTTTTGACGTATGTGTACGAACTGGAAGGCGGTGTGGCGCTAGTTACACAGGACACAAGATATATATGGTGTTCGTTTCAATCGCTTTATTTTATACAGAATGAATTGGAAAATACAGTAAAATCTTAACTAGCCAAACCAATGCGTGAGATAACGACACAGGCCAACTGTTATAGAGTTCTGATAACAGGAGACAAATTATTTAAACACAAACACAAAAGAATACACTTAGAAACTATAGTTTAGAGTATTTCCTAAAATTCATAATTATAGAGGTAAGTTAATAAACGAGACATAATCAATGTGTTCCAGTGTCTCTTTCAATTTAGATTATTGTCAGTATTAGTCTTAGTCTTGTGTAGCGTATTTTACTTTAAAAAGGGTATGACACGAAACGTTAAAAATCAATGTATACCAACTACAGAGAAAGAGAAGTAATAGAAAAAGTGCAAGATATACCAAAACAACATATTCTTCGTCTCACACTGGGGTTTGAACAACAAAAAAATAATAGGAATATATATATATATATATATATATATATATATATATATATATATATATATATATATATATATATATATATATATAGATATAACCTTAAGTGTGAACCGGTTTTATTTCCCATTTGATTTCGACATTATAATGTTTTCACGTGTGTTCTTTAATATTTACCATATTAATATAATATTAAGTTATATAATATTACTTACACCCATTAGTAGGCTAACATGTTGAAAAAATTCCGTATATATGTGGTGTGCCCTCATAATGGATTCCTGCGTCAATATCTTAGTGCCGCTCTGTTGAACTTATGTTCCTCTAGGGAGCGTCGCTCCTCCGTGTCGGAGAAACAAGATTTTTTAACTTTCATTACGTTGCATATTTACAAAATGTACATATATTATGTTACGAATACATCCATGTACAGTTTAAATATAAATATATCATATCCTTGCAGAAAAAGGCAGAGAGGATGGAACTAGAGTGGAGATATTTTTCTTCTTACATTCTTTCGCTTTATTGAAATTTATTTTAACCTTTTAATAATACAGATTGCCGATTACAGATGTAATTAATTTTATTTACCGGCAAAAATGTAGTCCTAATCGCATCTGGCTTCTAATTTCCGACTTTGCAAAACCATATATATTTGGTAAATTTCCAATATTAAGTCGTTCTACAGTAATGTTAGAAGTGTGCACAATATGTCATGAAATATTTAGAAAATATATCTGTGTAATGTTCTTCTAGATTAAGTGTTCGGTGTATCTCTTCATTCTGAATACGATTCACTAATGTAACTCAGATGAATCCTCTTTTCCTGCTTCTTATGTCATAGCGAGCTTTCATTGAGGTACGAAAACTATTTAAATATTCAATAAATCAGAACGACTGTGACCGCTGAATATCATTGTCATCATAGTGACCAACAAATGCAATAATGTAAGCATATAGGAAACTGAATACGTATCTATCAATCCCAGAGCCGCTGATAAGCCGCCGTGGTACCTAAGATACATGTAATGTAATGTGTACCAACATAAATAATGTGTAATATACATCTCTCTCAAGCCTATCCCCGTTTATCCTCCCCCACCTCACCTAACCCCCTGCCCAACAAACTGCGCGATCTTACCCAAGTTAAAAGTCCAATTACAGTTTTATTAGATAACTCCGGTAAACAATGGAGCCGATGAAGGCATTTCTCGTAACAGCTATCATTAAATAAATCACATTAAATTCTTCGTAAACGTTTCTTTAACAAGCGCTCGCTTCGCATCTTAACATATAAACTAAACAATTTATTATATTTATCTTCTATTGTTTAGAGATATTAAAATACTTCAAAGGCAGTCTCTAGTATTGTCTCGCTTTTGGCTGGTATAAAAAGGGCTCGCGTTGGGAGCTCACAGTTCTAGGATAAACATAATCTGTTTGAGCAGACTGTTAAATATTACATTCATAAAGATCTCTTATTTATCTTTCTGAATTCTTAGATCTTCGAAGTTTCGATTACATTTAATTCCCTCGTACAATCCACTACGGCTGCGGCGGTCGAATTAATGAATACTGATTGAACATTAAGACATTGCTTGAGCTATTTGATTATCATTGCTTTATATCTAGAAACAATTGTTGTGAATTTGCACAGATTTAGGAATTTAATTAGTAATATTGTAATCAGTTTCTAGCAAAATTGTGAAATGGAACATTTGATGATTTTCAGTGTGATCGCAGCACTACTCAAAAACCGGCGATGGATTGTTGATATCTCAGTGGTTTCAATATTTTCCGCTACATTTTCCGTGGAGTATAATGCCGTCACATAAAGAAAGCAAATATACACAAAGCAATAGTTAGTGGAACGGTGTACAGTTTTTTTCCACGAAAGGGCACTTTAACTCGGTAATGGAATGCTTACAACTTAGTGTTATCGTATCCTTAACCAATCAGTCCGCTCAATCAATGGGTTAACTAGCTACCTGTTAAAAATTTGACTAACAGTTAACATGAGTTTTAAAAATTTAACAAAAAATCAACATTTATAGGCTCAACGCTTGACCACAACCTCACTTAATGTTAAGTGATGTAGTGCAAAATGGAAAATACAATTTCAAGTAATGCTGCCTTTATACACGTATTGTTCTTTGGCTACATGTTTTCAAACTCGAAGGTGGTGGGCAACCAATATCAGAAAACCTTCTAGCATCACACTATCCTCACGATATTTTCCTCCACTGAAAGCTCTGCCTCATTATAGATTTGGATCCGAGGATTGAACCTACGTTCATCTACTCGGAATCCGGCTACAAAATTAAATGATTTAATTAATAAAATGGCGAGCTGGTAGACAACGTTGCGTGCTCAGGTTCTCCAAACGGTGTTTATAGGCGAGAGAATCACGTTTACGCTGGAGTTTGCGTTACGTTTTACAGCTTGTTTGTATATCGACCAACTAAAGAGTTCGATTATACGTTGCGTTAACGCAGAGGGCGCTCTCGACATATACTCTCGGTCTTTTTATTAGAACATCTCTATTTATAAAACTATTTTACGACTTAATTGTTTTAATGAAACTTTTGTTCTTAAGTTTCAATCATTTTGTTTCGAAAAATTAAATCTACTATCAAACGCATTCTCTGATCGAATCTCTGAATCTCGATCTCTGAAAGAGCTGTCGATCTCTTTTGGTACGTATTAATTTCTAATTAATCAGCGCTAGTCTTTTGTCTTTCATCGTGATATATTCACAATATCAGCTATCAATCATGGCTTAATAGTGTAATCTTGAAGCGTCTTATTAAACTTCCATTCGCTTTTATTCTATGAATCTTACTTTCATATTATCTAAACCACTGTATAAGTAGATATACTGAATGTCATATCAATAATTATATTTCATATTATGAGTAATTCAGGGTTTCCAAAAACTTTGATGAAGGTTTAATGAGAAATATAACAAAAGGCAATTACGAATTATCTTCGGTTCAGTACGTACAATTTTAGACTATTTCTTAAACATTACTATAGTATACACATTATGTAATCCTACTCTTTATAGCTATGGTGGTTCAGTAATAACCTATTCGAAAGTAGATTCGATAAACTTGGGTTCAAATCCAAAAACGTACCTGAGCTTTTAGTGAAGCAAAACATTGCATGGTTGTTTTATTTTTTAATTCGAGCTTGGAAATATGGCCACACTTCATTTGGTGTTAAATAAAGTTCTCTACCCAATTGGTTTCTACTCGGCCAACTGTTGGATTTAAACTGGTAATCACGAAACGTTAGGCTCCGAAACGCATCATTCTGGTGGGCTTTACGTATGATCTTTTGAAGCGATGATAGCTCTGTTATCTATCTCTGTCTGGTATCTGTAGATGGATTGTATTCCGCGTCGATGGACGTAGGTTTGAACCCACCAATCCAATTCTATAAAAAAAAACCTGAGCGTTCGGAGAGGAAACCATAACACGGTGGTAGTATATTTTCTAATAATGCGCAACTGGGTAGCTCAAGTTAGAAATCCTGTCGCCAAACATTAATAGGTGTGTTTTGGTAGCATATCTTGAGAACCATCATATCTAGCCATAGTGAGTTTACCATACTGGACCACATCGTCCCTTAACATCATGTGAGATTGTGGTTAAAGCACTGAGTCTATATACTATGAAACAAAATGAAGCGACTATGAAATACTATGAAAATAGAAGCGACAAAATTATTTACCTAATGAAATTCTGATAACTATAACTTTCATTAACATTACTGTCCATTCAACTTCCCTTTAATAATAATACTGCTTTAGATAAACTATAGCACAGTTTATAGCTAAACACGTACTCTTTCGTTTAAACAATAAACTGGTTAATATAATTGTTATTTCATTGTGTTATTATTAGTACAAGATGTACCTACAGAATTAATCGAATCTTAAGAGACGAGTGCGTGTGCGGAGGCGTGGCGACGCCTCACTCTCCGACGTACGTGTTTATCCACAAACTAATGTGTGTACGGATGTGTTTAGACGATATTTGATATCGTGGTATAATAAAGATCATGTTTTATACTAGTGAAATCATTTATATATCTGTATCTGAGAATAAATTTTCTTAATCTTTAAATAATACAAAAGTTTTTTTTATTTAAGATTATAAAATAACATCCAAGCGTCGTTTTTCTTTTGTTTTCCTCAGTTACGATGCTCAAAATACGATTATTGGCACAAGATGCGACCGAATATTTTTTTTTAATTTATCACATTGAGCACTAACCTTTTTTTTTTTTTTTTGACGGGGGGAAATGCATTTACGCACTACCATTACCTATTGCATTAGTGAGACCGAAGTCCCCCAATGCAATAGGTAAGGGGGGCACGGAGGGACGACTCCCCCTCTCGCAATTCGAATCGGACCCGCCTTCACGTACTCCGCCCCTATCACCAACTCCTGAGACACCCGCCACACTACCGACACGACACGACACCGAGTCCTCCAGGCCCTCCAAGCGGACCTCGATCCGCTTCGTTAGCCTGGAGACCACGCAACATCCTCCATAACCCCCCATAGGCTGGATGCGAGGGCATCCGCACGCTCCATGCCACAGGGACCTGAGATCTCCAGGATCCGGGCCGCTGCCGCAGTGGGGCGACACGAGACACCCTCAATTCCCAGGTCCTGCAAACCCACCTTCGTTCTGGCATCAGCCAGCACATCCTTATACGTAACCCCCCTCGCCACCGCGTCCGGCTTCAATGACCTTGAGCACTAACCTGGCGTTTACGTCAGATTTCCATTGTATTCCTATTGTCTCATTGTCATGGGTAATCGACATACGATTACGGCAGATTATATACGTTCAAAATTTCATCAAATATCTTGTAACACAACATGATTCAGAGGTTACAGTTGTATTTGTAATTTCTTAAAATTAATTTGATTGATTGAATCACTTCCTTATTTCATAGGAAGAATATAAATATTAAATAGAAAAATATAAGATAGAAATATTGTAATTATACCGTTTTTATTGCATTCATTATATAGATAATTTAATATTAGTTTGCATGAAAGATTAAAAGAGTTTTAAAAATCGACAGTTAGATCATATACACATCTCTACTGATCCTTTCAGATGTATTTATTACATAGACGTTAATTTAGAAATGCGACGTATTGAAATTATAATTGCAAAGTTTTATAATGTTGGAGGTGTGATGACCAAATCGAAGGACTATGAAATATTCTCGATAGCTTTATCGCCGATTCTAAGGACTTCCTACTCCTTATCAACTGTTCAGACCCACCAAATAACCGCACCCAGTAGTAACAGTGTCGACTTACCTGGTGTGCCGATGCAGATATTTCACCTCGCTGCGATGTGTAGCTCCGTCTGCTGCGACTTCTTGCTGTTGAGCGCCCGCTTTTTTCCGTAACCGATTTCACTATCGCTAATACGCTTTTATGCTTAAAATAAGCCGAAATAATAGTCGAAGGGGATAAGATAAAAATGTAACGTGGAGACCGTGTCGCTTATTCGAAAAGACCGTTGGCGAGAGAGCCACCAAGCGTCGAAACATTGAAAACAACCGGGCACAGATCAAATGGTGTTGCCTGAACAATAGTGAATCATGGTTTTATGTGACTTCGCTCTTTCTCCCATCTGCTGAATCTATATAGATACGTTTTGTATATTCATGAGTTTAAATAGCATACTCCAAAAGAACGTTCTGTGGTCATTTGCTTACTGAATACACTTTAAATCTCTATTCATGTGAAGGTTTTAATAAAACAAACAATCACAAACATAACCTATTTAGATCATATACATTTATACAGCATGTAAAGACGTATTTGCACAAAAGCAAATAAATTGTATTATACATTTGTTATTAACTTATGGCATCGTTACAGTGTTCCTGTCATGTAAATGTGTTTACTGTTTGAACAAAGACGATCGCACACACAAAACTAAATACAACATTACACCTCATTAAGGTCAGCGGATGAAATAATTAATGAGTTCCAAGTCGTGTTCTTACGGTAATAAATATTCAGTGACTGTATAGTGAGTTATGAAACAAAACAGAACTTTTCGTATTTGATAATCATTATTAATCGTATCTAAAGACTAGGCCCTTGGTATTTTGTGAATTTAATCTTATTAACTTCAATTTACCGAGTTCGAATTTAATTTTTCTTTCGTTTTTTTTATAGTAAATAAATTTACTGTTTTGGAGCGATGAGGGCGCAGTGGATAGTGATAGTAGTAGATAGTGCGGCCGGATGCCGCGTATGTTGATGTCGGTTCAAATCCTTCTTGCGCCCACGGGCGAATGCGCCCACGGGCGAAGAGTGAGGTGTGAGGGGGAGAGAGGTGGCTACTGCGGTCGCAGTGATCACCCCTCTTCCCTCCGGAAGGTAATGCCTCTTTCAGAGGCGGGCGAAGAGGTGGAGGGGGACTTTCTCTCTCCATCCCCATTGGGCTGATGACGGACGGGCCCAGTGGGCTTACCGCAGGGGACGACGTGGAGATTGCCTCTGCTTACCCCGTATCGTCCCTACATATGCGGTGGGCGGCTCCGGGGGGTTTTAGTGGGTATTTCCGGGCGCTTCACGCCCGGGCGAGTTCTACACTGGTGCGGAGGCGTCCCTCCGCACCCCCTTACTCATTGCATTGGGAGACTTCGGTCTCACTAATGCAATGAGTAAGGGTAGTGCGTAAATGCATTTCCCCCAATCAAAAAAAAAAAAAAAAAAAAAGGTTCAAATCCTCCTATCCAACTCTAAAACGAGCTTGAGCTTTCGGTGAAAGAAAACATCGTGAGGAAACCCTAGCATGGTGGTAGAGCATTTCCTAATAAGCCCGCCTGAGTAGCTACCACCTGTCGCCAAATGCCAATAAGTGTGTTCCGGCAGCATGGCTTGAGAACCAGTACCTAGGCTAAATGTGTTTACCATCCTGGGCCACATCTTCACTTAACATCAGGTGCTATTGTGGTCAAAGTACTGAGCCTATATCCTATTAAAAAAAGTAATGTGTTATTAGCGCTTACCCACATTGTCAACACACGTTAAGTGATGATGTGTTTCAATTTGGTAAAACTTATTATAGACGTTAACCTAAGTTACTCAGGATTTAACAAGTGTTCAGGCAACACCATGTAATCTGTGCCCGGTGGTTTTCGGTGTTTCGACGCTTGATGGCGCCCCTCACTCGACACGATCTCCTCGGAACATTTTTTAATCAAATCGACTTGGCTATTATTTTGGCTTATTTTAAGCTCAAAACGTGTTCAACGTTTGTGCGTGCTTGGATATTAAAAGTAGCTATAGTGAAATTGGTTACGGAAAAGAGCGGCCGCTCAACATCAAGAAGACACAGTGGACGGTGGATCATAGCAGGGCGAAGTATCTGCATCGGCACACCAGGTAAGTCGACACTGTTACTACTAGGTGCGGTTATTTGGTGAGCCAGAACAATTGATAAGGAGTAGGAAGCCCTAGGATCGGCGACAAAGCTATCGAATTAATACAAGGTCCTTCGATTCGGTCAAACACCACCAACAAGATTTGTTTGATAATTAATCCCAACTTTCATAATATAACATTTACAATAACCACAGTACCACAGCCAAAACCGACTTTCATAAAACAAAGCCTTTCCTCTGGTGTCGCCAAATCTAAAGACTCCATTGATATTGCCCATTATGCACCAACTGTATAGGAGACCTTCGTTCTCGCGAAAGTCAAAAAATAAAAGCGGCTGAGGCGGAAGTTGATAATCGGAATCAATTTAGCTTAACTATTAAATTATGTTTTATATAATATACTTTAAATTCTAATAAAGATACTAGTATTTTCAATTCCATATAATATTCATGGCATCCATTCATGGCATCTAAACGGCAGAGCGGGAAACAGCATTATCATATACAATGTACATATATGTAGACGATGCGTTTGTGATAATTTAAGTAGGTACTAGTTTAAATTTATCCTGACACTATTTATTACTAAAAAGTACTTTTACTCAGGTACAGACGTCGTTAACATAATACATCCGTTTGTTAACACATAGATAGAGTGAGCTAAGCTGATTATAAAACATCAACACAATATATGTCGACGATTATAATCATTTCTTAAACAATGTTTAAATGTAACGTACCTACATTCAAAACTTTTTTTATTTACGAGTTCTGCAATGTAAAATAAAGTAGAGTTCGAGTACGATGATGATACTCTATATATGTGAATCAATCAAATATCATCCGCCACCAATGGGCTTCATTTACCACGATTAAGGCCTCTAAGTAGCCTTAGATATATATTTACAACGCCCCTAACATATGATGTGTTTTTCACAAGTGTACCGTGGTCACAAGCCAGGCTGGCTCAATTGATCTACTACGCTGTATACTGCTGAAATACCGAAATGTATCACAATGGACAATCGCTACCCAGACAGGAAAGGAATCATTACCACCTCCACTATACTATTTTAAAAATAACTAAACGAAACATGATTTTTTCCTTTAACAATATTAAGTCAGATTAACTTGTAAGTACTTTCTTATCGACGCCTGCGCGATGTAATGTGACAAAGGTCAGGATTAGATAAGTTTTACGTTGTGGCTTTGTCTAAAGAAGTGTAATCCGGTTCTCAAATAGATGAGGTGGAGAAGAAAGGTCCTGTATAAACAAACCTTCCCCGAGTAGAGCGCACGTCGCGCCGCTCGAGAGGGGCCTGTCTCTAACTCTTCATACACCCTATCTAAACACATAATCTGATACACACACATGAACTTAACGGTTCTTGTGTGTGTATATTTATATTGTAAGAATGTTGAGGGTGTATTTTTTTTTAAATTTACGTTTCAAAGATCTACCTAAATTAACTGCTAAAGTTGGGACCTGCTGGTGATTTTCTAAAGTGGATAACTGTTCAAGAGAAGTTTTAAGCAATGCTTTGTTCAAGGTACATAATATTGTTTAGACTACCACTACCACTAACGAAATTCCCATATAAGCGCGCTGAAACGGCAATCGTCGTTTAGTCGCAATGGTATCAGAGACATGTAGATATACACGGGTATAACCTACTTACCAATAAGTCCGTTTTCAAAACCCAGTGTCACGCCTCCTTCAAACGCACAGAGACACACCCGAACTACCTCATAGTACAAGCTGTCTCGTACTCGCCCGACCCGAACGTCCCCCAAAGATGCGAAGACCGTGTAACATCTAGACCGACCGCGACGATAACATCACTAGCATGAATAGGATTCTCCCGCATCAACCGCGTATACTTTCACGTCAGCGCTCACGCCCACGTAACCACAGTTCCCGCCGCCGGGGATGCGCGGCTAACTTTGCTCCCGTACACTTTCTGGGTCCCCTCCGGTGGCCTAAGACGTGCTTCGTTTTCCAACTGGGGTGGCTTTTGACGTCGCTGCCAGCGCGATACAGCATCATTGACCATGCATTATGCAATATACGCGCAACACTGCACATACGCTCCTGCACACAACACGCAGGTAATAAGTAAATAAGGTCATGTAAGGAACCTTATTTTTTATCATAAAATAAAAAATGTAGGGATTAGCTAGGATTAAAATTCTGCAGAGTTGTCGCACTCGGGTAACGACCAAGCTGAAGTTCGTAGCGCTTTGATATCCTCGTGCTAGTTACCTTTTTGCAACTGCGTGGCTTTAGCATATTTGCCCTCAAAATTACGGTGAAGCTGTGAAGGCCTTCCCGGCCAACAGTGTTGGCTAGTTGGATAAAAGGATCGTCATTTAGTTTTTTACCCGCTGTCGTCGCGTGTGAACCTAGTTTTTGAAGTCACTCTGTTCTCATTGCGTTTTTATTAATTAGTCCTTTTTTGATTTTTTAATCGGTTCGTGTTGATTTCAACAAATCTGACATTCTTTTAATTGAAATTTCACAAGCTGAATTTATATCAAAACGTACCAATTCATCTTCACGTTTCCTCGCATTTACCCCTTGATATATCGTATAAAATACACCCCTTCGCACTGGGAGTCGTTAGAAGTGCACCCCGTCCCTTAGGTCACTTGAAACTACCCTGTTTAGACATCGAATCAAACTTTGTTAGGGTTCCTAAGGGAGGTTATATTTATATAGCACAGTGTTCAAGGAGTTTCGATTTGAACGCTTTACATAACAATTTAGCTTTGGAATTATTTATTCTATGCTATTCATGATTACGTTTGTTTTACAAGTTTTTATACATCATGTAATAATGAGTTTGATACAATTATTTAAAATTAAACATTTCTGTTACGTCCAGTAACATGGTGTTGTGTTTGCTAACATTATTTACCTACAAACGGTTTAATCTTTCTCCAACATACTATATTCCTTTTGTTTTAATTTATTTTACTATCACATCTTAATAATCTTTAATATCCTATGCAGATATAAACAACAACTATATTACTAGTGTTCGTCTGTGATCGAAATTCGACCATAACTCATAAAACATTAACAATTTTTATTGCTTTTTATTGTCAATTGCTTAAAATAAAACCTCAAAAGTCAATATTCTGTTTACACGGGAAACAAATGTCAAGTCTGACATTGACATGTGATTGTTAACGCATTGGTATAATCGTAAGGGATAATGATAGATGTATGTCTGTGTCAAACGAATGATAGTGTTCGAAATGTATTGTTTTATTTATTTAATGTATTTTTTATGCATAATTAACAAATATATTATCATTCTGCACTCCTTCTCTATATAAACTATAAGCGTGCAAAATTTCATACTCCTCCGTCCGCGCAATATTCGTAAAAAAGGGTACAAAGTTTTTGTTTCACGTATTAATGTTATGATTATAAAAAAAAGTATTAATTGTCAAATATTTCCTCTCGATGTACTATAACAAATATTTTTTATTTCATATTAGAGTTCGGCAAAATGACTGCACTTCATCTGATCTGTAAATAAAGTAGATTCCCAGTAGACGAGAATCTGTTGTCTGAGACAGTTGTCATGATATCAGTCTACCTGTACTACGGCTAAAGCCTTTACGTAGCTTGCAGATTGCAACGTAGATTGCAACTTAATCTGCGACGGCTCTATTAAGGAGATTAAATTTACGATAAAATGATGTCTACGTTATTAAAAAAATACAAGTTAATGTAATTTTTTTTAATATAAATTTGGGCAAATACAGTTGGGCAGCGTTATATCAAATCTGTTAGCAGTACTTATCCAATGTATAGCGGAAGCTGTATGTACATGAGAGCAAAGCTCTTTTCAATATTCAGCCAGATTGTGTTAATATTTACAAAAAAAAATTTACGAATTACCGTACTTTATTTAGGATTTTTAAAGCAATTTATATGAATAATTGAAATCAATATTAAAGTTGAAATAAAAAGCAACCGAAAAAATATATTTCGTGAAATAAAAACTGAACCTGATGTGATCATCAAGAATTCAGTGCAATCAGACCGGACAGATTAAAAATTCATCAACACATAAATTGATCCACTGTTATTGCAGCACTCAAAAATAACTTTCACGGTACGTTTCAAAGTATTTTCACTGTTATAACGATTTAAATCAAACTTAACAAGCTTTTTAAAATTTTAACGGTATATGCATTGTAATCCGTAACACAAACTCACTACATCAAACTTAATTATTCAGGAGTAATAAATTACAATGATGTTTCTAAGGTTCAAAAGATCTTAAAAGAAGCTTTATATTTTGTTGAAAGAAAATATTACAAGACAAACACGCATGAGTAATCCATTTGGTAATTTCTACAATTGTGGTATCTTATTAAGGCTTAACATGCTAGCGTCTCCGTAAATACCTTTACTTAAGATAAAATGCTATTATTAACAAACCATACCTTATAAAATAGAACGAGTCCTTAACCTATAGTATCGAAGTTTCAAGTTTAGCCGGGAGTTCCAGATGGCTAGACCAGACGATTTCTTCTCCCAACATCCTCTTTATCCTAAACTTGAACACGCTCCAGAAAATCTGCCAAAAACAAAACTTGTAACACTTAGAGACTCCAGAACCGATCAGAGGCTCTACATCGAAACTTCACGCGATGTCGCGCCGGGGACCCGCAGGAAGATTAATGATCACCACCCTTGCGGCACCCGTTCGCACCCCCGCATCAATCACTTAGCCCTTTGATGTATTATTTACTTGGAAAAAAGTTATTTTTGTGTCTCTGTTTTTGAAGGGAGAGCAAATATTATTCAACACCATCTGTCATTACAAATCAGGAGGGGCTTCTCTTGTCGGCGTACTTTTAGGATTCCGCTAAACATTTTTATAAACTCTTTAATAGCTATTTGCATCTTTCGTTGTAGGAGATACAAATCAAAGATGAAACTCTTGAGATGTTCAGGTTTGTTTCTGTCGCCAATTTGTGTCACTTGAAACTTATATACATCAGGACAATTGTTTGAACTTATATTAAAGTTTTAATGTCTTAATACCTATATGATAGCCAAGTTATTATTTTTTTATTGCTTGTTGGGGTAAGCGTTTTAAAATGCGAAGACGAATCTAACAAAACTCCTAGTACTGAACCATATATCACTCCATTTTAAATAATATAGACCCTGATCTGGTATACATGAAAATGTAATGAAATCTTGTCTCTTTAACGACAAAAGGAGTTATTATATGTCATCTGCTGACGGTGTGTACGCATCGTCTGAATCTGTCAGGAAATACCTCTTGATGTTTGCATTTGGAATTAGAGGCACGTAATCAGCGAATGGAATTATAATGATATTTCCATTGAAATACCAAGCTAACACTACGTACAATAATAATGTGTTAGTATTTTCTTTAGACACTATTCGTTTTTAATCACCTCATCCGCTAGAACAGTTTTCTAAGCGTTCAGGTTCCCTCGTCCTGTTACTGTTAAATTTAATTTACTCCTAAAAGTTGTTTGATTAATTGCGAGACTAAATCCTTCGGACAACATTTAAAACCTATGATATTTGTTGAAATTATTTCATTGAAATAAGAAACCACAACAAGCATCTACTGGAGGCATGAGCAACTCGCGGAGCTCGTCGTAGTTACGTGCGGTCCGACCGGTTGCCTCCTGATGAGGCTCGTGATAGCTAACATAGTTAAAGACAAATTTCATGAAATAAATAAACTATTTTTCACCTGTTTTTCATTCGATGCGATATTTTTTTTCTTTGTTTGATGGCTTTTCTGGCCACTTGTTTTACTAAGTATTTTTTTGTATTTAGCTCACTAAAGCCTTCGAGTCTGATATGTCTTATCTACTATATTCGCACTGCCATTTAGCAAAAAAAATGCAATTTCAAGTAAAATCGATTTCGTAATTTCAAGAACGTAACGTTACTTACAAGATATTACTTAGCTATCAATGACTATAGGAGACGTGAATATAAAGACATTTGCATTCAAATGAAATAGAGCCTTTAAGAACAAAACTTTTTTGCATTCCATTATTACTTGTAGTACTTAACAAAGAGGTAAGTGAAATTGTAGTGTAATGTAGTATTTCTTTGTTTATTCTATATAAGATAAAGATTTAACAGTATTTTTAACTTTATACAGAATTTATGGAACAAACGAAATGGCGTTTTATTGTTGTTTTTGCTAACGTCTCATTTAATTACGTGTTAGAGGGAGACAGATAACAAATTGAAGTGTTTGTTAACTTTATTGCAATTCTTTAAAGATGAACAAAACAAAGTCAAGGGAGATATTTCGGTGCTAATGGAGTCGTTTGTTAAAGGAAATTTATTTTATTTGGCGAACTTATTAACAGTGAAATCGAAGCATTAATTCTCTGTAAACGCATTTGGTGTTTTGATAAAAATATACATCTTTGGGATTAAAATAAAATGAGTTTGTTGAATATATAGAAATTGTTACAAATTTCTTAACTTTACAAAATCTCTTTTATAGTTTATTTGTAATAACATTGCCCGAAGAAATGTTAAACTCAAGTGGCAGTGGACTGGGCACATTGCTCGCAGAAATGATGCCCGATGAGGCCAACGGGTTCTCGGATGGCTACCACGCACCGGAAGACGTAGCGTGGGTAGTCCCCCCACTAGGTTGACCGACGGCCTGGTGAAGCTCGTGGTGATGCGCTGGATGCGGGTGGCGCAAAACTGGACGTCGTGGAGATCTTTGGGCGAGACCTATGTCCAGCAGTAGACGTCTTTCAGTTGAATGGATGGTTGGATGGAAATAAAAATACATGTCACAGTACAACGTAATAGAGCAGAATACAAAGGTATTAGGATTGAAAGCCATGGAGATGACAAATATATTGTAGAAAAAAATATAAACCATGTTTTGATCACAACATCACTGTATAAGAAAAGGCTACGTAAGGGGGGAAGTTGTAGTAAAAAAGATCTCTTCTTAAAGAAGAAAGATGATATAGTAAAGAAAAGGAGTAAAGAAGTCTTTCATCTCTCTGTCAAATTATGATATGTGTTTAGTGATGAATTTAATATTAGGAAATGTTTGAAGATTTCAAATCACAGGCACATTCTGTTGAAAAACAAGCAAAGACTCCACATAGACCTGTCTTGCTCTACCCGCGTCATCGTGTCGTTTATAAGGATTGCCATAATCGGCACGCTCGGCTGGCAGGTTGGTGATCGCAGTGTGGTACTCTGAGGATGCTGTTGCCCATCACCTGGCTTATCCCTTAGTCGCCTTTTGCGACACCAGTTTGAAGACATGGGATGGTACTATTCTTAGTCGGCAACACACATAACTGTAACTCAATTTAAATAAAATTAAACATTAAATAACAATCATTCATAACGTCGAACAGAGTCGTTAAAGCAACAGAGTCAACAAAATCCTCAATTACCTAGTATAAAAGCGAAACGTCCCCAATTTCAATCCACAAATCTTTCGCGAGCAACCTCACCATAAACATCTTCGAGTCAAATCAATAAATAGAAGTTAACGAAGTCGACGCGTGATCTTGTCGTCTGCAGTTAAAACATATATTCAATCTACATCCAATCGCTAATATTGCCGAACGAAATAAAACCTTGGTGTTATAACTATAAGGTTCACGAAGATTTTTCTGGAACGCATTTAAACTCAGCACCTCAAGCCCCTTTATTGCCAAAGATTCCCAGGAGGCGTAAATTGGGTCCAACTCGAACCATTGCGGGATGAACTTCGTAAAATAATAACTGAATGCGCGTGTTCTATTGATTTCACCAGATAACCAGTTGATTAGCCCTTTGTCAACTTGTGTAATCTTTTCAAGCTATTTTTTGTATCACAGAATGAAATAAACACAACGTTGTTTCTTAATAAAATCTCAAATAACTGATGTTTATTTATATATCTACTAATAAATACATATATCTGTGTTATGTCTGTATAGGCTGCAAAAATAATTATGACAATTTTGAAAACTATATAAAAATCTCAACAACATACAGCGCGCGGGCTGAAATAAGTGTTACCAATCTAAGTGCTCAAAAATTCTATTTATTTTTCTGTTATTATGTCCGGATATAATTCGAAAACAACTTTATAGATTTAAATACAATTTGGCTAAAATGCCGTTTAGTCTAGGTATAAAAAAATAATTGTTTTAGTCTAGGAAAACGGTTATATAAAGTTTAGAAACCATAAAAAAATATTTGTTTTCTTATGCGAGTTAAAATAACATTTTCATTAGAAAATAAAATTGTGAAGTAAAACACACTTATGAATAAATTAGACTTACACAGACAGACTAGACAGGTTGAAGTAAGTCATAATATTTGTGAGATTTATTTAACACGGTCAGTATTGAACAAAATAACCTTTTCAAGGGGAAGTACGTAAATTACGTAAATTGAAACTAGTAAATCCGAGAAATCTATAGTTATGTAGTTTGTCGCTTGATCAAGAAATATTTCTCAGACTTTACTTGATTTTACTAATAAGCGCTAAGTTATTTTTTAATATGCCTATACTTTATAATTCTTATCATCGAAGCAATAATTACACCTAATATTAAATAGAAATTTCAAAACTAGATACCAAGTGAAATATATACACTAATAAATAAATTGAAGTGTCTCTTTGTAATGTCAAATTTTTTTTTTACTAAATAAATATGAATATAAATACGGTACCTATAATAAAGATACAATTTTTTAATTTTTTCTCTGTCTGTCTGTTTGTAATAGGTAATCTCCGGAACGGTTGGACCGATTTAACGTGTTTTTTTTTTAGTAGATAGCTGAAGTTATTCCGGGTAACTAAGGGTACTTTTAATTTTCGAAAATAATTAGGGTTCCGCTTTTATTTTATACCTGTTTATATTAGTACTATTTTTTTTAAGTAAAATAATTAGGGTGCAAAATATAAGAAACGCGGGCGCTGCCGCAGGTAGACAGCTAGTGCGACGCGGTGCCTGCGAAAGCCACCCCGTGTCGCCCCCATCCCAAATGCAGCGGACGGCCCCGGGGGGTTTTAGTGGGTATTTCCGGGCGACTCTCGCCCGGGTGAGTCCCACACTGGTACGGAGCTCGTCACTCCGTGCCCCCTTATCTATTGTATTGGGGGACTTCGATCCCTTAAATACAATAGATAAGGGTAGTGCGTAAATGCATTTCCCCCCGTCAAAAAAAAAAAAAAAAAAAGGTAGACAGCTAGTATCAAAAATATATTAAGCTACAATAACCAAATCATCTAAGGTTATCACAAATTTTATTTCGTTCTAAACTTAAAACGATTCTTAAAAGTGATTGATAATTTAGGCTATTAGTCAACTTAATATATATATGTAAAGTTACACGAATCATTTTTCAATATTTGTACAAAGTGATTTAAAACAAAACGAAAGGTAACTTAAAAATTATAAATTTATAATAGAATCTGAATGCGTTACCCGTGTATCGGTTGCAGCTATGATTGACAATTACTGTAAAAGTTTACGAGCCGACAATTTTAAAGCGGCGGTATTAATTTGATTTACTAGTCAGGTGAGGCAACTGAAACCTCAACAGAAGCTGTTAGGAGGATATCCAGATAAATTGCGGGTATCTTTTTCAGTCTTTAGGTTAAATGCAAAAATTGAACAAATTTTTTAGGAATTTGATTTCATTGTTTTAAGTATCAAAAGAAGATTGAAATTAGCACCAGTGATGAAGAAATTAAAGAGTAATATGTTAGCTTGGTATGGATATGTCATGAGGAGAGATGAAGCTCAAGAACTAGAAGAGTGTTAAGTCTGAAGGTGGATGCTTATAGTGGTAGAGGGAAACCAAAGAAGGTGTTGATGGATTGTTCATTGAGGTAATATCGAGATGTTAATGACAGAGGAGTGTGGAAGAAGATAATATGTTACGCCGACCCTGGTAAATGTAGGATTAGGTAAAGAGGAAGAAGTGATATATTTCAAGCTTGACTGTCTCTTGTCTTCGTATCGTCTGCCAAATGGATACCAGAAATACTATAACACTATATGTATGATATTTAGTGCGGTGTCGCCGTTGGTTCAGCTGCCCATGATCGCACCCGACAGTACTAATGGTGCCACAGTGTAACATGCTACAGATACCCACGCAAATCAATTTTAAATTTATTCTGACTATAACATATATCACTCAAAATATTATAACCGGAATAAAATGATCAGATGATTGCTAGTCTGAGCCTGAAGGTATATGGCACGTAATACGTTATATATCAACAGCGCTCGTTGCTTGGTTTGGTGTTAATATCTTTAGGAGTTATGATACCTAATATTAATAAAATAGGGACTCAAATTTAAACAGAAAGTGAAGCTATTATTTATACAAGTTGAATGGTTTTTCAAATTCCCGCGGAAATATTGTGCTTTACGTAATAGGGAGATACGTGTTTTAATTTGTGATGCATATTTCCAAGGTAGTATATATAATATATCCAACCCTGTAATTAGTCTGAGCTTTCGCAAAAGGAAAACATCGAGGGGAAAATATAGAACGGTGGTAGAGCATTTTCTATTAATGTTCACCTTGGTAACTACCACTCTTAAGTTTGAAATCCTATCGCCAATATGATTTGGTAGTATCACTTGAGAGCCTCTAAGCTTAGTATGTTTACCATCCTCGACCACATCGTCGCTTAACGTCAGATGAGATTGCAAAGCGCTCAGGCAATACGGTAGGTAAAAAAGTACGTATATGCAAAATATTTTTTTAAATTCTTATGTCATCTTTTCTAAGCTATGTCTCGGCTGACATGCGCCGAGCGTCGGGCGTCGTCTGCGGCCGGGTGTTACGATCTCCCCGATGTTTACATTTTCTACACGACGTACGTTATACGTCGCGTTCCCGTAACATACGCGTTTACGTCACGTATCCCTTACTCATAACACTTACTATACGCATAAAAGTAAACGTACACTAATATTATAAAGAGGAAAGATTTGTATTATTGTATGTAACGAATAAACATAAAAACTACTGAACCGATTTGGATGAAATTTGGTATGGAAATAGTTTGAAATCCAGGCAGTGAAATAGGATAATAGCAGCTAGTACTTTATATGTTTATCTTATCTTGCAGAAAATATGTTATTTCCGTTCTGTAGTGAATTAAAGAAAACTACTTTCATGTGTAACAAATAATAATGGATCTGGAGATCTGTAGTGCAGGTCAACGTATCAAATTTCATACTGTCACACCTTTTGCAATTGTATTGTATTTTTAATTTTAAATTATAATCTAATTTAATTTTAATAATTTTGTGTTTACATATATAGTCTAGAAATATAATTCTCATTTTACTCAGAGTAATAATTTAGTTTTACATAAATGAATTATTAAGAATATAAAAGCATAATATCTAAAATTAATTTTCGGTTAAACACAACTAAACCTAGTACTTGTTTCTCAAGCGACGATGCCGGAACACACCTGCTGCTATTTGGCGACAGGTTTTCTAACTTAAGGGTAGTAGCTACCTAGTTGGGCATTATAAGGAAATGCCCTACCACAATGTGTTGGTTTCCTCGCGATGTTTTCCTTTACCGAAAGCTCAGGCTGATTTTAGATTTGGATAGGTGGGCTCGAACCTGCGTCCATCGAAGAGAAATCCGGCCGCACTACAAACTAAGCCATCATCGCTTGAAACTTAAGAAGCGCTAAAGCGATTTAAGTAATCCTTTTTTAAATCATTGTTTGTATTTTATGACTATATTTTCTGTGAATAGTTGTAAATTAAACACTTAAACTGGGTGTATAGTTTTGTGGGTCAGTACATAGTCTACATCGTAATGTTAAATATATAATAAATAAATAAATATTTAACAGATATATTTCAATGAGTAGAGGTACGTCAGTTACAGGTTATATTTTTTAACTTGAGTGATGAAATTTGAAGTTTAGAGTACATTTTATTCATTATGAGAAAAATAAAAAACGAGTTATGTAATTAAAACGTGGTATTGGTTAAAAGTATTTTAATTAAAAACAAAACCAACTTCAAAAGAATAAACTATAAAATGTACTAAAAAGGCTAAATAAATAAATAACTTATTAATTCACCTCGTTAATTCTGAAGTCCGGTGCCAGCTAGCTATCACAAGTACATATAAGCTTAATAAAGGACTCGGTAATTTTAAAGAACAATTAATCAAAATTGAAACATTGCTCTTGTCAGAGCCCTCTCTTCGCTATGGCTTGTCCTTACAAGACGAGTGAAGGAGGGGGGAGCCTTTCTATAGTTTGTGTTTTTCTGTGAGGGAGATGGGTGGTTGTAACTTGTTAAACAGGTTATAATCACCCCTCTCCGTCTGGACGAAATTCTCATATGAGAATTTGGGCGAAGAGGTGGATGGGGAGAGAGCCTGCAACTTCCCCTCCATCCCCAACTGGGCTAAATAGTGGACGAGGCCCTGTTGGCCCTGGCACGTTCCTCCACATCCCCCTACCAACTTCATTGGGGAGACCTCGGTCTTCTTAATGAACTTGGTAGGGGTAGTGCGTAAATAGGAAGCGAGGTGTACTAAAGGAAGCGAGGTGTACTAAAGGGAAGCGAGGTGTACTAAAAGGAAGCGAGGTGTACTAAAGGAAGCGAGGTGTACTAAGGAAGCGAGGTGTACTAAGGAAGCGAGGTGTACTAAGGAAGCGAGGTGTACTAAAGAAGCGAGGTGTACTAAGGCAATTGGTTGGGTTTTTGTTAACACTGGTGGTTTAAGGGTTGTTGGGCTGATATGGAGTGTGACACGGAGGACGAGTTTTGGGATGAGGGAGGAAGAGATACATCAGAGTAGGGGGTTGAATGATGAGGCGAAGTATGAGGAGCTTGAGGAACGGGTTTTCCCGTGGAAGATATACGCGGGGCATTTTGATAAGCAATGGGGATCTGTGGAGGAGGTGATGTCTAAGGTTGAGGGGGGTTAAAGAAGGTGAGGAAGATGGATCCGATGATTGGTGCTATGACGCCAAAGGAGGTCGTGGAGGGCTGATGCAATGATTGGATGGTGAGTGGAGCTGGAGGGAAAGAATTGGAAGAAAGAGGCGTTGGAGAGGAAAGTGGAGGCGCTTGTAAATGAGGTTGAAAGGTTTGAAGAGGGAGAACTCTGAGAAGGAGGAACAGAGGCGGAAGGAGGAGGGTCGGCCTGGAAAGGACATGGCTGCGGAAGTTGTGACGGCGGTTATGGGGAAGTTGGAGGGGGTGTTAGAGGGAGTGAACAAGAAGTTGGAGATTTTGGAGGGTCAGGTAGCAGGGATGGCTGGGCGTTTGCCTGGAATTGTGGAGGAGGAAGGTGAGGTTGTTTGTGCGAAGCAGGGGCCTCAGAGGAGGAAGAAAGTGGTGGAGAAGGGTGGTCCTGATCTGTCCCCTCTGGGGATGGACTGGGCTCCACTTCCCGGCGGAAGTAATGTTGAGGGAGTGGGAGATAAGGTCAGTGGGGGAAATACGGAAGAGGAGTGGTCTGTGGTTGAGGGGAGGGGGAAAAGGAGGAAGGTGGTGAGGAGGGGTGCAGTGGTGGCCCCTTCTGAGCCTCAGGAGGATGTGCCGGCGGGAGTTGGTAGACCAAGGGTGAGGCTCCCGTCGCCGCCGCGAACGGCGGCGGTGGTCATTACACTGCGGCCGGACGCGGTGGCGAGGGGGCTCACCTACGGGCAGGTGCTTGCAGAGGCGAGGAACAAGGTGGGGTTGGAGGCGATGGGAATCGATAGTGTTTCCTGTCGCCCCACTGCTGCGGGCTCAAGGATGTTGGAGGTGGCGGGTCCGGAGGGAAAAGAGAAGGCGGACATTTTGGCGGCAAGGTTGCAGAGGGTGGTT
Organism: Samia ricini; assembly: GCA_014132275.2. Classification (NCBI taxonomy): domain Eukaryota; kingdom Metazoa; phylum Arthropoda; class Insecta; order Lepidoptera; family Saturniidae; genus Samia; species Samia ricini. Next base: position 30,720,654 of record AP028166.1, read on the forward strand.
GAAGAGGTGGCGGTGGTCTCCAGACCAATGAAGCGGGCTGATGTCCGCCTTGTTGGTCTGGAGGACTCAGTGGGGAAAGATGAGGCGGTGGCCAGGGTTGCGCAGGAGGGGATCTGTAGTGTGGAGGAGGTGAGGGTGGGGCCAATTCAGGTGTCGGGGAGAGGAGTGAGGACCCTATTTGTGTCGCTTCCGTTGGAGGCGGCCAGGAGGATTGAGGACAAGGGGGGAATTAAGATGGGGTGGAGTGTGACCCAGGTACATGTACTTAGGGTCAAACCAATGAGGTGTTACAAGTGCATGGGCCTGGGGCACACTCGGGCCATGTGCACGGCGGAGGTGGACAGGGCGGGTCAGTGTTTCCGGTGTGGTGCACATGGCCATAAGGCGGGTGATTTTACGGTGGAGAAACCCAGGTGTGCGAGGTGTGCTGATGAGGGAAAGGAGGCTGGTCATATGATGGGGGGAGCGTTCTGCTTCCCCTCTTATCAAGGTGGGCGCCCTGCGGGTGGAACAAATGAAGTGAGGGCTTCTTCTTCTTCCTAGGCATCCCTCTCCTTATCTCGTCTTGTTGTTTAAACAAGACGAGTAAAGGAGAGGAACCTATCTCTTTCCTTCTTCTATAACGGAGGCGGGTTCTTTCCTCTCTTTTCTCTTGGCCCGTCTCCGTTCTGTCCCCTTCTTCCCATTTCTACTTATGGGGACAGGAGTACATCCTGTCCCCGGAATGTTGACCGTTGGGTCAGGCCTCCCTTCGGGGGGGCGGGTGAAGAGGTGGGGTCGAGGAATATCCTCCCCCATCCCCATTGGGCCATTGCACGACGAGGCCCGGTGGGTTCGCTGCAGGGGGCGACGCGGCGACATGCCTAGCAACCCCGTATCGCCCCCATCCCAAATGCAGCGGACGGCCCCGGGGGGTTTTAGTGGGTATTTCCGGGCGACTCTCGCCCGGGTGAGTCCCAAACTGCACGGAGCTCGTCACTCCGTGCCCCTTATCTATTGTACTGGGGGACTTCGATCTCCTAAGTACAATGGATAAGGGTAGTGCGTAAATGCATTTCCCCCCGTCAAAAAAAAAAAAAAAAGGGGTAGTGCGTAAATGCAATGCCCTCGTCAAAAAAAAACGTTTAGCTGTGAAGCCTACTTCATAGCTTTGGAAACGAATATATGAAACACATCTAAGTGTCTATAATATTCGAGGGTTTTTCTTGATTTCCCTGAGTTCTACTGATTAGATCCTGATCTGGTGAAACTGGAACTACATATAAAAAAAATTTGCAATTGGTCCACAAATGACGGAGAAATCGCGTAACAAACATACAAAAAAACAGACCAATTGAGAACCTTCTTTTTGAAGTCGATTTAAAACACGATAAAGAGTGTATTTGAAGCTTGATTTTTGTTCGGATTTCCTGTTGTGCTTGTTAAATTTAATACAACAATAAGAAATAATAAAGATAATGTAAATAAAATCAATACAATTAAAATATATATTGTGAAATAGTTCAAAACTTTTATACACAATTAACTATTCTATTCTAAATACAATTCACGTGGAGCTTATTAGAATGCGTAGGTAGGTATTAAAGATCTGTAATGTTCCTGCTATGAAAAATTGTCTTTTGCTTTCCTGAGAACATTCTGGATTCGAAGCACGGACCCTGGATATTAAGAGTGAATACTCCGGGGAGACGCCGCGCGATGTTTTCAAAAATAATTTATCTCGACGGTAGACAATTCTTTGAGTGGTGTTATATTTTTCAAAGTATGTTGATATAACTTGTTTGCTTTGATGATTAGAATACTTCTTTCGGCGTTGGAAAACATTATAATGCTATTATAAAATAGGTGTAGGATTCTTGTATGTATGCATGTATTTTTAGGCAGTGCTTTGATCACAATCTCACCTTCTGTTAAGCGACGACCTGATCCAGGATGGTCAATATACTAAGGTACTAGCTCTCGAGTTGTATTACCGAAATACAGGTAATGGTTTCTAGCGACAGGTTTTCAAACTTGAGGGTGGTAGCTACCCAGGCGGCTATTGCTGGAATATGCTCAACCACTGTGCTCTATTTTCCTTACGATTCCTTTCTCGAAATCTCATGATAAAGTTGGATAGGTGAAATCAAACCTGTGCCCATCGACGCAGAATTAAATATAACATTAAATAGCAACCTTATGGCAGCAGTATTAAGGTCTAAGTTGCATGTAATAATCGATGTTTATATTCTCTTCTCTTGTATTCTTGGAACTCGAGTAAGGTGCCTATTATTATCTGAACGTCGCGAAGAGTCGCGTGAAGAGTCTTCTGGATATCGTCACAATGAAAATATTAACATCATAATTTGACATGTAATGAGACTCTATTTAAATGGAAAACCTTTCGTTAAATCATCGATTTCAATGAAATTTGCTAAATTTGCTAAATATTTTGAAATGTTACTTACGAAACAATAAATATCATGAAACAAGAACTTCGTTTGTCTTGTTTACTCTTCACTTGAATAGTGTTAGTGAAAGCACTTTTACCAATTATTTTATATTACGATACTAATTTCACCTGATTTCAGGTAACTAACCAAAAGTTTTAAAGAATTCTAAGTTACTTATCTAGCGAAATAAACAGTTGATGTACCTGTAACGGTGGTAGAGTTTATAACAACATCTCGCGCACAGAACTTGCATGATAATAGGCGATTCAGTAAATCCTTTCCTTCAGGCACGTTTTCTGAATAGTCGACATTTTGTCACGGAGACGCTAATCTTAAGATCGCCAGACACGACACGGCCTGATATATGGCGATAACAAATCGCTTTTATCATTAATAACGGCCCAGTTCTCCCGTTTTATGGGATTGTTTTTATGGAGAAAGGGATTTCGAGAAAGAAACCATCTCTAAGTATAAATATAATGTCAGCCAATCTTTATAATGTAAGTCGTCACGGTCCAACATTTAATCTACTGAAGGGCGATTTATATGATATTATTTACAGCGAGAGAAGATTTCTCAGCATTTTGTACGCTCTCTGTAGATGTAAAAAAATATAAAAAATAACATCTCATTAGACCTCTTCACGGTGAAAAATACAGTTTTGCGCGTCGAAATCCCTCTGGCATGTAAATCCGAATGACAGTCGAAAAAATTATACGAAAAAGGAACGTTAAAAATGTTCGTTCGTCATACGCTCCGGGTAAAATATGCACCCTCCACGTAATATATAGGAGTTGGAGTGCCGGTCCCGGACACCGTCCTCTGATATATATCCTGGGGTTAAGGGCAGAGTCCTACTGCTTGCTAACTCATCAGATGTGCTAAGAATGTGCTAATTTTTCCAGAACTATGAAGTCAATAATTTATGTATGTATGTTACATACATACATGCAAGTGAGAATTCGAATACACATAAGTTACTTATTGTTACTTATAGTTACTTATTGTCCTAATAACTTGATCACATTAAGTTAATATTTATTTGATGTTGGGGAGAATGAAATTCTCGTGGTGATAATCAAAAGCTCTAAGCTTCAAATTTCGTGTTCTCGAGTGACTCAAGGGCTTAGTTTAGTTTAAATTTCTTACGGTTGGTTATTTTTTCCTTCGTTTTTCATCATTTATTCCTTGCCGCGGTTCTTTTAATCACTTCCACCAGTATTGTGAAGTGAAATTCTAAGATCGAAAGAAAGAAAGAAAGAAAGAAAATCTTTATTCATAAATGAGATACAAAACACATACTGAAAAAATAGAAAATAGTAATAATAATAATGAAGAAATGATACCAAAAAAATAAAATCACATAATAGGGTAACTATGTGTCACCCACCAACCAAAATCTCATTAGATGAAAGGGTCTCCAGCTCAGCATATGCTGAAGTACCAAGAGATACTCAGCGCTGATTTTCAGCTTAAGCCCAGAGCGAATCGGTAAAAATCTGTTCGCCGCGGGTGGGACAGGGCCCCTCATCATGAGTGAAAGTGACGCGGCCAATTATTAAATCCAAGGGGAGACACATTGAGGTGAGCGGCTCTAAGTGAACCTTAATTGTGTCCAATTTGTGCTGAATTTATTAGAGCTTGACCGGCCATTGTTCTGTTTAATACAGCTCTCATGTTATCATGACTAATTTTGCGATTAGGAATGGTTATAATTTTTTTCTTTGTTCTGTCATATGTCGACATTGAGTCGTTTTTTCTAAAGGATTCCATATATCTTGTACTTTATTTCTCAAATAAATTAAAGATAAACATTCGACACTTTTGGTAGTCAGTGGTACAATTTAATGAATTACAATCTTTTTGTTGAACTAATATTGGACTTATATCTATGTATATAAAAGGAAAATGGGGGTCCTTTGAGGCACCATCACCCCAAAACTACTGAACGTACCGGGATGGGACTACTACCATTCGACGTATTTTGGATTCCATTGCCTTTTCTGATATTTTTTTTTTCGATCTTCTCTTATGTGTAAATTTTTCCGCGCTAATAAAAACAAAAGACTCTCATTATTCTTCATTTATTTGTTTTTTAGGTACGCGGCGAAGAATATATGTGATGGATTTAGTCATAAACAATTGAAGTATATATTGAAGATACATTTATTTATTACCTGTTGGTAGTATATCGTCTGTGCACGCGCACGCTCTCGCGGAGCTGTTTTTGTATTAACATTTTATTCAAGTCACTTAATATAGTATACATATTCTCATAAAAGACTTTTATTTACATCAATATGAAACGCGGACGGAGTCGCGGACACCAGTTAGTATCATATATATCTAAACTTGTGCAATTTTTTTCTGTTACTCTACCAATCCCTTTAGGAATTATTTCATTAGATATATTTAAGTTGCTATTAGTATTTAAATTATAGATTTTTAGTATGTCCGTCATTGTTATTGTGGTTTGTGTAATGAAGCGGACAGTGTACTATTGGTGGCTATATGTGTACAATAAATTAATCAATAAACCAGAGTGGACCTAATTCACTAAATAAGAATTATTCATGCGTTTAATATCCTACGGGTAACATTTGCTTTCGTTTATCCGAACATACATATACTAAAATAATCTTAGAAAAGTAAATTTGTGTAATAAAATAAAGAAAGTAAACACGTACCGAATACAATTAACATAAATCTTTATTGACAAAACAACTAGTTCTGGAGAATGTCAAGTGAGGAACTTTACGAGGCATTTCTACGGCGGCGACGGTCCTCTAATGTTTTGATTAGTTGAGGTCCAAATTCAATTTCACACGAAGTACAACTATTTTTATAATAGAATTATCTAAAAGTTTAAAACATGTGTTGTAACCTTCATCTATATTCTATACTAATAAATAAAATTGAAGTGTCTGCTTGTAATGTCAAAATATTTTTTTGTTAAATATATATGAATGTATATACAATACCTATACAAAAAATACAATTTTTTATATTTTTGTCTGTCTGTTTAGTCATTCCGGATAATCTCCGGAACGGTTTGAACAGTTTTGACTGGACTTTTTTCGTTAGATAGCTGAAGTTGCTCTGCGTAACTTAGGGTACTGTAGTTTTTTGAAAACAATTAGAGTCCGCGGTTTAAGGTACGCCCGCGAGCAATGCGCTTCGTTTGGCAATTATTGTGAAAGCGTGTTTTTCAAACGAGTTTGTGTTTTGAATCAGTACAAACAACTCATTCAAAATCATGAAGTCACGCACCTTAAAAGATAAACTCACGTTTCCTTTGTGACGCATTGTCGGTTAGTCCAACTATTTTTTGTTTTTAGTATGAATGAAACAACTGCATGATTTTTTAAGTATAATATTTTTTCTCAAAATAATTTAGCTTTTTAATAACTAATATTATATTTCAAAATACGTGTAAGGTTTGTTAAAAAAAAATTAAATAATACATATATTTTACGGTCAACCGTTGGAAAAAGTTGAACAACGCGATCCACACTGCTATTCGTTCAGGAAACTGGTAAATGAAATCGACATTTACTTAATAGGACCTTTAATTTGATCTATAAAAAAAAGAAAAAGTATTGTTCTTTGATTTTAAATAATATTCATTTATTCATTCATGTAATATATCTGGTTCATTTTTCTCGTGTGCAGTAACTAAATAATATTACAAATTACTCAATACTATAATATTATAAAGTTGCTACTAAAATACATATAACGTAAATGTATGATTAAAAAGAAGTCATGGGGCGAGCCGTATATATATAATAGCCGTATAATAACAAAATTCTTGTAAGTCTGTCATGTTAATCAATTAATGAAAGCTTACTCACAAAGGACAATACGTAAAAGAACAGATGTGAATAAAAACAGAAACGCAAACATCTGAAACATCAAGAAATGTCAGAGAGAAACACTCCGAAGGACAAAAACCCAAAAATAAAACAAAACCACACAAAGAGACACTTCACTCAGCGCGTTAATTCTCGAATGATATTTTAGATACGTTCAGTTAAGATGAACTAATGAGGGAAACGGATCAAAGGACTTCGTAACTTTATTCCGAAGTAATTTTAGAACAAATGACCCGAGTTGGACGACTAATCGTCGGATTTGTCAGAGGACCGCTCCGAATATTTCTGATGCATAATTAGAAACTGTTACATAGTGTAAAATTGTGATAGTGTTTTATTATAATAATAATTAAAGAAAATCATTCAGACTTAATCCATATTATATTGTTAGTTTTTGTATTAAATTAATATTAGTATGTACAGTAAGTCTATTACTCATATCAATTCATCATGTGTAGATCTTAACGGACATGCAGTTTCGTACAATTGATTATAAAAGGTCCGTCTAATTTACAAATGAATGCCTTCAAAATGGTATTAGGACTGGTTCTGAACCTCCTTAGCATCAAGTAAAAACGCTGACGCATGATGGCAAAAAAGCCTACCTTAAGGGAACAAACTCGATGCACTGCAGAATCGAAGTAATCTCAAACGCATTGTTATTCTTAATACGCAGAGCATTATAGGCCTTCTAACCTTTTTTTTTTTTACGTGGTTGAAATCTGCACGTTGAACGCTCGGACGTATGCCGAAAACCGAAGATTTTTGCACACATTGATCCTCGCGACAGACTGGGTCACCGAGGCACACCCCTCTGCCCGAGGCGCCCTCTTTGGTGCCCGTGTGCCAGGTTGGCCGAAACCGACTGACTAAACACTCCACGTCCCTAACCGGCGCAAAGATGCCAGGGCCTCCGGAGGCACATTATACATGTATTCTGCAGAGGCCCTGAAGGCCTTCTAACCTAACCTATCCCACAGGTTACACGAGAAAAACGTTTGGCAGAACGTCTGATTTTAATAAAAGTATAACCCAAAGTAACCTTGTTACATCGAGGAGATCAAACGTCACTGGAGGGAATTTCTGCAAACCCCTCGCTGCAAAAATAGGCACGTAGTCTGGATCTGTACTTTTTAATAATGAGATAATATCCTCCAGAGTACGACATAACTAGTTACCTTTTCTACGATTTATTTTCTTCGTTTTAGAAGACACTGATTGAAAGAGTAACGTTTTGGCACTGTTTATATCATCACTAGTAAATGCAGAACTATTAGGCTTTCCTCATCCATGATGTGAACTTTGTTCTGAATAAAAGCTAACACCTCACTAATCACAATATTGGATGATGTACATTTTTCTACACATGTCGTTTTAACTGTTTTAGCAAGCTCAAAGTTCAAGGATCGCACGTGCATATTACCAAGATATTATGTAATCCAAAAATAATTGAAATAGACTGCAAATTCTTAAATAAACTTTCTTCTACGTTAGCCAGTGATCTTGAAAACTGCACTACAATAATTTACTAAATTTTTATAAAATACAAATTATTATCTAGTATTTACATACCGCATGAGGTCAGATTTAAATGAGCTAATATTACGCTCCTGTGTTCAAGACAATTTACCATAATGTTCAATCATATATGAATAGTCTGTTATCCGTGACTACACTACACTATGTCAGATAAAATTATATATAAATATGCATAAAAGATGTATCCTTTTAACATTCTGATGTTTAAATGAAATTTAACAAAATAGTGTCACATGTTTGACAAGAAATATGAATGGGAAGGAAATAGCCGGACAACAGAATCGGTTGGTGATGTGTGGTGGTGTGTTGATGATTCCTTTCTGAGCTATAGAAAATGATACCAGCCTACATATACCACGGGTAATGCCTATAGGTAGATCTAGATATGTGTATACACACGTTGATCTCGGAAAACGACGTACCTTAACATGCCATTATGGAGGACTTTTCATCATGTGGCCGCGACCTACTTCGGTACGAAAGCCCTACCACCAATCGTTTATTAAACTCATTAAATAAACAAATAAAACATAGATTTAATAAAAAGTCAACTCAAAATCGATAAAGGAAAGTGAGACGTTATTAGTAAAGCAAAACTTTATAAATAAATTGTGTTATTGTAAAAGTTCGCAATGAGGCGAGTGCCGCGACCGAGCGCGACTCTTTATGGATGCGGAGCTATTTGTAACAAAGGGTCGCTTTGCCCGGTTTACAATACAAATGATTAAGATAATCAGTGGCCCGGACTAGCCGCCCTGCACACCGCCGTGCACACCGCACTGTATCGCGACACGCGACATGTATTTTTATTATATACATTCATATCTATTCAGTCAAAAAAAATAATTTTGTCATTACAAACAGACACTTCCAATTTGATTTATTAGTATAGATATATAGTATAGAACCGCTAGAACCGCTTCAATTACGCAGGGACATAGCCTCTCTAAGCGTATTTACCGCTTGTATCATGGCGAGTGTTCTGAAGAGCTCTTTGAGCTGATCCCCTCCTCTCCATTCCATAACCAAACCACGCGGGCGGGACTTCGGTGTCACGGTTTCACGGTGACACCCATAACTTCAAGAACCAAAAAGTTTGCTGACTCTTACTTTTGTCGCACTGTGAGGTTATGGAACCGTCTTCCTGTCAGCGTGTTCCTTCATATGATATTGGGTCCTTCAAAAGAGGCGTGAAGAGGTATTTAAACAGGCCAGCATGACAGCGGTGACTGGCAGTGAATTCTGTTCAGTGTCAGTCGCTGCTGTTTTGGATTGTACTGTACTTACCATCAGGTCCAGTGCAGTCACTGTGCTGTGTATTATAAAAAAAATATATATTTATTATAAGTGCTATTTACATATGTTACAATTTGAATTTAACATACATTATTTCAAGTTTACTCGAAATCAAATTTGGTTTTGATATCAGTTTTGTTGATTAGCGATATATTTGTATACTTTGAAAATTACTGTCAGTAACGTATCACATGCTTTTGTACCGATATTTGTTAGTAGTCGACGGGTGTAAAGGTTAACCTAAAAATTTATTGATAAAATAACAAAGTATCGTAGTCACGCGAATGCTCAATCAAGTTTCGGTTGCCTTATTGCCTTCGCTTAATTCATACCAACAATAAATATCCCGCTAAATAGCACAACCGCTAAAAGATTGTGAACTCGCTTCATCGGTAAAAGTATTATTAGAAAATTCGTTGACTCCCATACATAAAGTGCTTATTGACAGTAATACATTTACAGTTCAAAATTTTTGTTTATTGTAATTTATATTAAATTTATTTGTAAGAATATTGTTACGAATTCGAGAAAAGTAAATAAACAAAGAGTCAAATAAAATCATGAATATTTACTAATGCGTGTTGTCTTCCTTGTAATTGATGATATTGAATCTCTAAATTTGAGAAATTTCAGTTTGAAAAAACACGTGACACGTGCTCTTGATCGTCCTTTTTAAATAACCTACTCTGTGGTCATAAGTTACCCAAAGAGCAATGGTTATGGTCGGAGTTTCACTGCGAGCTGGAATCAGTAATGAGGAGATCCGTAGAAGATCTAATATAACCGTCGTTGCCCGAAGAATTACCACACTTAAGTGTTACTGCGGTGAGCACATTCGTTGTAGAACCGATGCCTGATGATAGGTTTTCGAATGGTTATTCGTACAGCATAGGTAAAGCCTCTAACAAGGTGTACCGATGACCTGATAAATGTCGCGGAAATCTGTTGGAAGCGGGTGCCGCAAAACCGGTCATTGTAGAGATCTTTCGAGGAGACTGAATGGATGAATAGGTCGTGGTCATTAAAAAATAACGTTATTTAAATATTTAAAATATTAGTACCATGAATGAAACCGATGTCAGAAGCTAGCAAGCAATACACTCATACGAACCCGTCCCGAGTTGTAATCCCGCGAGCGTTGCCGACTTTTTCAATTAATTTAAATTAAGGTTTTACGATGCCTAATAAAATTGTACAAAGTTTTCTTACATTGAATACGGTTACGCTTAGCAGTAATTAGTTTCATACGAGAGCGCTGATTATTCAAATTGCCGTGATGTAGGATGAGGACCGGCTTCTGAATATGCGCATAACTTCGTATAAGTTTAAACACAAACACGTGGTATAGCTAGTCATTGTTAACATTTGTCACAAAAACACTGCGATCTTCGGATAATGTTAACACTGATTCTATTGTTAGGTTACTTCTACAATCGGTAATACATTTTTCAATAGGTAAAGTCTACACGGATCTATCAATAAGTCATAAAAAGTAATAAATTTTAATAACAGACCGCACGAAACGATACATACTTATGACCAGCAACGGATTGCCCTCCCAATACATCTTCGATAACTTAATGCATATTCGTAAAAATTTAGACAAGCTAGATCTAGTGAATGGTCGTCATAATTTTAATACTAGAAGTAAAGACAAGTTGACCGTCCCACGCTTTAGGTTAAGTAAGTGTAATAAAAGCTTTATAGGTAATAGTATTCGGTTTTACAATAAGATCCCAAGTAACATTACCGATTTACCTGACAATAAGTTCAAGTATTATGTCAAGCAAGTTTTAATCTCAAAAGGTTATTACAGGGTGGATCATTACGTGAACGATAGTGATGTCTGGAATTAACCCACATCTCTGTGCTTCCACTAACATTATTAAAACTACGATTTTATATTGTTTTTTATATGACAAAAAAAATGATATACATTATATTTATGGAAAAAAAAGAACCAAATCGAGTTTCTTGCCTGCGCTCTTCTCGACTGGGTTGTTTTCCGAACCGGTGGTAGTGTTTTAGATGTTCATAAGCGCCTTCTTAGGGCCTAAATTGAATAAATAAATTTTGATTTGATTTGATTTTATTGACTTGTGTACACAGGTCCGCACATATCGATGACTGAGATAGAATAAATCACGATAAATTAAAAAAAAAGAAACAAACTTTAGACAAAGGAAAGTTATTAGAAAAAAGTGATTTTTAATGTCAATATTGCGAGAAACCACTGTGGTTATTAATAGTATCTAGTGACAGTTAACGTCACATGTTATATTATGTAATAGTAGATAAATCATTTATAGTGCGAATTAAATATTCAAAGCTAAATCTTTACTAATGAGGGTCTCCTCTCCTACTGCAAGAAATTTACACATCCGTATCTCACTTAGTGAATGTTAGTGTGCGCGTAATGAATATCTTCCAGTGGTCCTGATCCTGCTCGTATTAACACGGTTCTGAATACAGATATAATTTGCACATTTCAAACGGCAGTAATAAATTTAGCCAATCTACCATTGAGCATGTTTGATTAAATAATGTTGAATTTGAAAACATAAATTTCGGAATATGAATTAATTTAATACTTCAAAAGAAAAAGTTAGTAAACTTCGAAATAAATAATATTTAATTGAAACGCTATCATGTGATAGTCGTATATTGGTTCAAATATACATTTAGTGTATAAAAAACGATATAATAGATAATGGCTACTACGTGTGATCCGCAAATCCCCTTTAAATTAAAGGGGAAGATTTACAAGAACATAATACGAGCTGTCGTCTTGTATGGATCAGAATGTTACCCCATAAAGGTGACGGACGAAAGAAGATTACATGCAGCTGAGATGCGAATGTTGAGATGGATGTGTGAGGTAACAAGAATGGACAGGATTAGGAATGAGTATATTAGAGGAAGTTTGAAAGTGGCGCCAATAACAGACAAGTTAAGAGGCGGTCGTTTATCCTGGTATGGACATGTGATGCGCAGGGAGAAAGAGAATGTTGTAAGAAAGGAATTGGGTATCAATGTGGACGGTTACATGGGAAGGGGAAGACCAAAGAAAAGATGGATGGACTGTGTGAAAGATGATATGTTTAGAAAAGGAGTGAATGCGGAGATGACAACAAATAGAGAGGAATGGAAGAGGAAGACATGTTGCGCCGACCCCAAGTAAAAATGGGAAAAGGGTAGGGAGATGATTATGATAATAGATAATGTTCTGTCTAAATAAAAACCAGTTGAAAGTGATTGGATAGTTTTGATCATTGCTTTCAGGCTGACGTAGAATCTGAACACAAGGAATGATTTAGGTAATTTATTATTACGCATTTCTGAAGAGGCTTAGAGTAATAATAAAATTGCAATAAGAAAAACAAAAAAGAGTGTCCTATTTTCAATCAATTACTTTCGAAGGAACTTTAATAAAAGTATTTAAGAGTAAACGTAGTCGAGAGTTAGTATTAAATATAATTCACTGAGTTACCAAGTTTAATACAAACCGGCTGAATATAGGAGTTCATTAAAGTTTTCGGTATAATAAAATAGAAAGTTTACGTGTTTCTATAAATATTTATATAATATTACTTCTCAGTTGCCAACGTAAGGAGCATAATGCAATGCTACTACCTACTGCTATTACTCGTTCTCTGCTGGACATAGGTCTCCTCCAAATCGAGAGGAATTTCCATAATCGCCTCGCTTGGCAGGCGGGTTGGCAATAGCAGTAGGTGTTTGTGGTGATCAAAGGATGCTGCTGTCTATCCTCTGGTTATTCCTTTAGTGCCTTTTACGATACCCACGGGAAGATATGCGGTGGTACTATCCTAAGCCGACACTATACGGTATCACTCACTTAATTAAATTAATTGCCTTTTATATACATTAGTTCAATGTAATGGAAATACTTTATTGTATTAAGTAGTCTAAATAAACCTCGGTCGAATCTAACTAAGGTGATAAAATAAAACAGCAAACAAATTAATGCACACGGACTTGTCTGAAATAGATTTTATCTGGTAGAAAAATTTGCGTTAATTAATCGTGACATTGGAGCAAATGCCTTTTATCGGTTTAGCAGCTGCTGCGGGCCGCGTTTCTTCTGTTCTTCACTCTGTAATATAGTTTTAAAATTATAATTGAAAAATAATGTTTTGATGGAGCTGTCGATTGAATCGTATTTTGTTCGCAATTTCATAAGATTACATTTTTTTTTAAACGGAACCCTAATTATTTTCCTAAAAAATTGACTAAAATAGAGCAAACATATTCAAGAACTTGCAGTAAAACAGTTCATTAAATTGTATTTTATTCACAATTTCACGGCTTTTAAATTTTTACGCGGAACCCAAATTATTTTCGAAAAATTAAAGTATTTTACGCCGAGGAACTTCAGATATCTGTGAGATTAGCTGAAAAAAAGACAGACGGTTAGACAAATCGACAAAAAAATTTAAAATTGTGTTTTTGGTATGTGTTCCGTTTAGACATTTGTATGTATTTAGTAAAAAGTTGTTATTTTGATATTACAAACAGACAATTCGATTTTATTTATTAGTACATATAATATTAGTATAGATGAATCTCACTGATATTTCTTATTATAATATAGAATGGTAAACAGTCCACTACTCAACCTCAAAAAGGACCACAATGTTATAGAAAGCCAATAATATGTAAGTACTCCGGAGGAGTGATCGCATCTCATGAGCCAGTGTGTGTTGTTAATTGAACCTTCGGCGTCGGGATTCGGTGATATTGTTGTGTTTTCGTATTCGAACTGTGCTATTACTGTTCTACCGTTCTCTATTTAATTAAATTAAATAAAAAAAAAAATTAAATACTATTTGCACCAGTCAAATTAATTCAGTTTGTACGTATAAAACGTCGATATATATAACATATCCTCTACTCGGTAATTACAATTATGAACCTTGGTATGTGTCGTGTCAGTTGTAAATGAAGAAGGTATATTTCAGTGTAAAAAAACCCACATGTAGATAAAACAATTAATAAAGGATTATGGGTATTTATTGACGTCCTAAAATATGTCATGTTCCTAAGTATTTTAAAACTTAAATAATTATGATTAAAAAGTAAATATTACAAACATTGCTTGAAGGCACATCTGTATATAAATTATACATTTAAAAACAATTTATTGTATTATTTAAACTTCGATAAGTTTAAAAATATATTCATAATTCAATTCTAAAGCAGTTTTTATCGTGTTTTAACACATAAAATGTTATGTTACGGTTTATCCGATAAGAAGAATATTGTCAATATATTATTTTTGTTCGACTTATATAACCTTATATTTCTTCTCAGCGGTAATTTCAAAGTCATCGTCGAAGAACGTGACTTCGTAATACCGTTTTAACTAATCAATTCTATGGATCTCGATCATTGTCTTCCATCCATCCATTCAACCGAAAGACGTCCACTGCTGGACATAGGTCTCCCCCAATGATCTCCATAATGATCGGTATTGCCCCACCCGCATCCAGTGGGGGGCCTACCCACGCTACGTCTTCCTGTAAGCGGCAGCCATTCGAGAACCTATTGCCAATTAATTTTGGCAATTTTTCAGGCAATGTCGGTTACTTTGATTCTTCTGCGAACTTTTACATTTCTGATTCGATCACGCAGATAAACTCCGAGCATATTGCCCTTTAGTTTTTTGTATAACCTTGTTTCTATTATGGCTCTTGTCGGCCGATTTTCCTAACTCTACATAGCTTATAAAATAAGATTTTATATCGCGGGTATAAAAATATTTTTCGAAACAATTAAATTATTCAAAACGTATAATACATTTAATTTTAAAACAAATGCCGCTGAAAGAATGAGTTCAGGCTGGTAAAATAAATAAACAAAAATCAAGAGGAAAGAAGCAAAAAAAAAATCAAGTTTATTTATGGCAACGAAACGTCTTGTCAAAATATAACTTGATAAATGAATAGACGGACACGTTATAAATATTTCTACATATTATACGAGAAAATTTGTTGGATATGTTTACGAGTTATAGTTACGTAAACGTAATATATTAAAATTGTCACACAAGTTGAAACAAGCATTCGTGGCCATTTGGAATTGGCTTTTGAAATTATTTATGTTATTTTAAGACAGACAACAATGGAAAAAAAGCTATGCAGCCACATGGACTGCCGATGGAAGTAAAAACTCAAAACTTTGGGAAAACAATGTTTTTAATGTTTATCGTATGAATTTTATCATTCTCATACCTTATTCCTAACTCACTTGGGGTCGGCGCATTATGTTTTCTTCTTCCATATGTCCCTATCAGCCGTCTCTTCATTAACTCCTTTTTATTTCATATCTATTCTCACACACTCCATCGACACTTTCTTTGGCCTTTCTCTATTTTTCTATCCTTCCACATTCATATTTATAAACTATTTGACCCACATGCGCTTCCACTCTTTTCATAACATGAACATACCACGACAGACGGGAACCTTTTAACTTATATATAACAAAGTATAGTATAATAATATTTAAATTTTTACAAGTTGTTAATTGTAATTATTAACATAACCAAACATTTAACATTTTCTAGTTTTTTACATTTTTATTACCGCGCCGAGCAATTATTACGTACAATTTCATAATCAAAACATACGACAGGCTGCGTGAATACACATTTTATTACTTATCTCTGATCGCCAGCACTTAAGCGCCATCGTATATTTGACATACTGTAGCATGTTGACGGTTGACGTCATAGCATTAGTAACACGAATCTATAAGTTTTTGTCCTACCAAAAATCTCTCGAATGCGTCAAAGTTTCCACTTCAAGATATAGTTAATTATAATGTTGGTGACGTCGTTTACACGTAACAAAAAATAGTATTATTTGTTGAGATGATTAATAAAAATAATTATAATATTATTATCATCTCTATTGGTGAAATATATAAATATATTATTAGGAAAAAAAGTCTTGACTCTAGTTATGAAATAGTTTAATTAAAAAAAGAATTTACTCAATTTAAATTACAATTATTATGTTATTACAATATGAAGTATTGAACGAGACTGAATTTACATAGCAATGAATTATATCTCTAAGAAGCCGCGAAGTGGCTTCCCACGGTATGGAATCCGTACGGTCAGCAGTCCCACGGTTTGTGTTGACGGTGACGCGGCTTACGGTGCGGCAACTCTCTCGTTTCGTAAAAATGTTAACTACAGGAATTGAATCCAAGAGCAACATGCACCAAGAACGTATATAGCAGAACCGAAAATGTTCTCGGAGTACATTCAACATTAAAGTTTACATATTACATATCCGTCTACACTGATTAAATATGTTCTAACACTTCCTATCAAATATAGTTATCCAATTCAGACATTTGTAATAATCGTTTGCCTTTATGGTCGTTTTCAAGAGGTACACTATAGATAGCCACTTAAATTGTGGTCGACTGAGCCTCTTAGCTGCTTTATGTCAAAACAACATCCATATTTAAAAAGAATGAATGCATTAAGAGCTGCTGCGTGATTTAAAGAAATAATTATTATTGGTTTTATAATAAGTAATCTTGTTCCTCGATATATTATCTATACTAATAAATAAAATTGAAGTGTCTGTTTCTAATGTCAAAATAACAGCTTTTTTACTAAATATACTACATACGAATGTATATATGATACCTTGGTATAGACCATAAATAGATTCTTTGTCTGTTTGTTTCGGGTAATCTCTGGAAAGGCTAGATCGATTTTGAAGGGACTTTTTTGGTAGATAGCTGAATTTACTCCGCGTAACTTAAGATACTTTTGATATTCGAAAATAATTAGGGTTCCGCGTAAAAAATTAAAACTCACTAGTAGGTGTTTGAATTTGTAAAAAGTATCTTTGCTTCTTGCTTTTATCAAAAATAATTTCAGGAAAATTATGAGGCATAAAAAAACAAACAACGTTTGGGAAAATGACGATTCAATGAGCAATTTTACGATTAAGTACTTGAATTTATCAGAAATATTTTTACTTTACCAAGGTATCGAAAAAAGTGTAAGACAATAATCAGGGTTCTGCATGAAAATAATTGAAACACAGCGAAGAACATATGAGACGCGGATGCAGCCGCGGGCACACAGCTAGTTAACTATGATTCTATTTTTAAACGGACTGTAGATAAATATGATTCGATTTCTGGAAAAAAGTTTAGAAGATTTTTTTTTTACGTATTCGTCTAAAATCATCATAATCATTTGTTGCTTTGTAATTTTAAACACCGTCTTACATAACACGTCCTTATTACATAAAGGTGAATCAGGAAATTTCAAGTTTTAAAAAAAAGTTTCTAATCGTCACTTGCCATGAAAGTTTATTTATTTCATTGTATTGTTTGTCTGAAATGTCCCCCACATTCAATTATCAAATTGTTTAATATCATTGTTTGAAACTTCTAACAATAAACAATTAATTTCATCAAAGTCATTTTGACTTCCAAATTATTAAGCTTTACTTTGATATCTGTCGCGTATGTTCATGAGAAACCAAATATAAGTCGTACTCGGCCCGAACAGTCGCTTTTGATCGTTACGTTTACAGTATTTTTAGATTTGACGCGTTGTTAAGTTTATTTATGAACAAAGAGTTAAGTCGCGCTTTGATGTTGTTGGGAGCTGGTGCTTCAATAAACGACACAGTTACATGCACTTTATCTTTTAATAGAATTAACAGAATAGATTCCTATGGACTAGCTTGACCTCAGTGAGTTAAAAGCAATCGTTGGGGATGACAAAGTAGCGGAAACTTCCAATCGTAAATCGTTGATCTACGATGACCTACCTGTTTGGGAGTAATTCCTAACAATAGAGCATATACGGAGTTATACAGGAACATTCAAGTAAATGAAACACAAAGAGTTAACAAAGGGTACGGGGAGAGGTGCCTCGGTGACGTTTCAATTAAAATCTACTCTTCTGTGTTATTGTTCTATGATTAATTATCGCTGCATAAAATAAAGTGAAATAGGTATCGTTCTTCATAGAAATTTATGTTATTCATAAATATCTACTGATTTGGTAAACTTTAATATCGATGAGGTTGGTTGCGTGTCGCTCCAGTCCTATGTTTACAATATTTATTGAATTAGTTACATGTTAACTGTACTCTGACTCGTAATTCAATTAAGTGTATTTGATTTCTGAATAAATAAAGACTTCTATATTGAATGAAAATGATCAAACGTCTCCAATTTCTAACAGCTGGCATTTCCAATAAACTCTCTGTGTGGCGTTATATTAATCTCATAGAGAAATTTCTACGAAACACTTAGCCTTTCTTGCGAATAACAAAGCTGATTTAATAATAATAGTATAAGAAGTTGTAGAAGAAGAAACTTAGGTAATGCGACAAGACATATTTAGATTACCTAAAGGTGTTTTCTTATCAACTGAAAGTATCATTAACTAAAAGTAAATAAGTAAATATAAGTCATTCCGGAGAGTAAAACTTGCAATATTCCAAATACCACATTGTATTTCTTAAAAACAAACGGACAAATTACAAATTATTAGGTGTTTCTTTCTACCTTTCAGAGATAGGAATTTGTCTTGCATTTGCAGGATTTTGTTATTACTATTATGATTTAAAAAACCAAACACAATTAAAACAGCTGTAATAGTTTTGTTTACAAAAATCACAATTTACCCTACTTTTGCACGATACGTAATGACAGTATAGCTATAACAATAATATCTCTCTTTACAAATGTAAAGAGGAAACAAACAAGAAGATAAATTCAAATCGAGTACATAACTCTCAAGCGGGAAGTTATCGCAAACGATCAAACAACAAAGATCCAATTTGGTCAGAGAGACTTAAACGTGGAATACAATAGAACTGAAACTTTTAAGGTGATAAATGAAAATAATTTTTATTACTCGGTGAACAGGGCGAGCATGACTGTGCGGGGAGAGTTCGGGGAGAGTGGGGGAGCGGGGGGGTTCGCAGCTTAGCGGCCGCTGATTTATTGCTGACGGTAGTTCGATCCTCGGATTGCCGACGCTCTCGTATAGTGGAAATAAAGGTAATAAAATCTATCAAGTTACGGTTCTTTGCACTTGAGAACAGTTGGTGCAATTCGAGAACGCTTTTCTAAACATTTATATCGAATGTCAATATTGGATTTAATCCTGATTTTTAAACGTGTATTTTATGTGAAAATATTGTAAATATATATATTTTTTATGCGAATTCAAACTCCTGCAAACTCGTGCACTACATTAATAGTGGTAATTCACAACGTAGCGATAAGTAACGCTACTTTTTAAAATAAGAATTTAATAAAGCATGATGCAATATGAACAAAAGAAAGTTTAGAAAACTACAGCAACGAATATTTAAAATATAAACACTCCTTGCAGTCCTCATGAGAAGTGTTAATTTATATAAGAAACATATTATGAGAGAAATTGATTCCAAACATAAAACCAAGTAGAGAAGACATTTGATTTGAATAATAGAGAAAGTAAAAAGGAACATTTTTCCAGCGGTTTACTCTTGCTCTTAGCTACTAGACAATAAAAGTAGTTTGTACCCGATATAACGTACTGAGAGATAGGTTACTAGTAACAAAAAACTAATATAAGCTAAATCCAGTTAGTTTTTCTAAGTCTAGTTTGGTGGCATATTAACCCCGAGGCTAGTCGGTTTTCATCGCATGAATAAAACAAAGGGCTACCGACATGGAGTAAGAATAACAACAAATTACAATAGCAATGCCGTTTATCCTCGTGGGAGGCCATTAAAAACATTGTGATAAGCGAGTCCGGCCCGGACTCGAACCAGGGACGAATAGAAACTGTCTTATTACCGGTGCTGACGTGGGCTGCCGTCTAGTACAACTGTAGACAGAAGGTCCAATGTTTAATCGTTTGAGAAAGCACAGCGGGGGTTGCGCTTCGGTGAACGAATTTAAATTATATCTTATCGAATAGATACTCGCTTGTTACGTTAATACGTTTTATGAAATTTTGGTATACATTTTAGGCGATTCTATATTACTGCATATTGACCAATCTGTAGGTGATATTTGCTGTAGTAAATAAAAAAAATAGTATATATAACATGTAGTTATTCATTCATAATTTCATATTTACCTGGTATATACCATATAATAAGGGTATATAGCCTGAAACAAAACAAAAAAAATAAATTGTATACCACCAGATATAAGAAATTTTTATTGAGCCTCACACTGCTACCAAATATATACGAAATAGAAGTTAATATTCGGATTAAAAAAAATTCAAACGAGATTATACATATGACAAAATTCAGACGACATATTGAAATCAATAAATATAATAAAAGAGTAAAAATAATATAACCATACGAAATAAACATTGTTTTATCATGTTGCCTTTACTTGCCAGAATTAAAACGATAGTGTAAGTGGGTGACGTAGTTGCCTCGCCGAATAAAGTTGTGTGTGGTTTGGGGTCAGCGGGCGACGTGTGGGCTTGGGCCCGGGGGGGGGGGGCGATGAGGAGGAGACAAACAAACAGACATTAGCGCACTCCGCGGTCGTATCTCGGAGCGCAGTCAGTTTGTCTTCAGTACACCACTGGTCTAAGGTGGAGGCACACATAGAAATTAAATTCGTTTCTACTTGATTAAATTTGACGTGCACGTCGTGTCGTATCTGCCCTGGAAATTGTCCGTCTGGGTTTTCACTCACAATTCTTCTTCTGTTAAGTGAATTATAAATGTGTAAACGGATTTTACTAGCCTTCGAGATTTTAAAAAGTCATATGTAGCTAACGTTTGCATTTTTTTGTCCTTGAGTGACCAAAATAATCATCTAGTAGAAATTTTAATCTTACCATTTATTCAGTATTCTTTGTTTCAGTGTAGTAAAAAAACATGTAATTCCAGCATTCTTACTGAGTAATATAATTTCAACGTAAGATGCATCGCATTGTATAAATGCATAACCCAGTCGGGATAGAGGATACTCCATGAAGGGATACAGTCTTGATTAATAGGAGCATTATTTAACTAAAGATCAAAATTTTAAAAAAGCACTATATTTTATTCCAAAAACTCTCAAGATTGTTTCTTTTTCTTGTCTGCTTTTTGTAATTTGTTTACAAGTTATTTTCACTATTAAATAACGTTATATTTGCCAAATTGTATATGTTATTATATTGGGTTCCGCTGCTAATATAATTACACCCGGCCTGTTAAATATCCTTGACTGTACAGCCGTCTTAATTGTAATTTTAAAATACAAGTTGTTTCACACTTACCTCTCCACTCTTTTATAAGACTTGTCCCTTAGAGTAGTTGTCATTTAATAATAGTTTCACAAAGTTATTAATACCAGGCAAAACTTACGCTGTTAATATAATATATTAAGTGTTTAAAAGCATTTCGATTAAGTCTTATTTTGAAAATAACCATCACATGTAAACCTGTTGAACTTAACTGTATATTTGAATATATTTACAGTGAAATCATGTGGTTGTGTAAATCTTTATTGTACGAAATATCAAGTACTAATTCTATAAACACAGAACATAAACATGTAACGAATTTAATTCCTAATAACAATGTTTAAGCTTATCGTAATGTATCAAAAGATGAAATCGTGATAACCTGAAATAATAACATTATACAATAGAATGAAAGTGGGCCGCGGACCTTATTCCCGAAACAATCGTAACATAACGTGAGAGGCGAGTATCGCGGTCGGTGCTTCAGACGCGAGAGGACAGTACCTATATCCTAAACAGGACCCTTCGGTGATTAATGTATGCCCACTCTCACTCTCGCACGGTTCATAAACCCACCTGTCCAACTCAACAACTGTTACAACATTGTTCGGGTTTGTTTCTGCTAAGTCTTTATTTGCGTACCGCGGTAGGTACACGGTTTACTTTAACTGCGTCCTCTTCAAACTATCAAAGTAACTTCTGTAGATTATTATCAAAAACTCATATTCATATTATTTATTCAAAACAAAATATGTTTTGATTATATATAGATTCAAAAATATATTCATTGATGTTTTAAAAGGACTTTTAGTTTACTCAAATAATCTAGGATTGAACCTAGCCTTCAGTGAGTTTTGTTTTGTGAAAGGTTGAGGTAATTTTTTAATTAAACTTTATAGTTAAGTATTAAAATAAAAACATTGAACAAAGCACCAAGTAAATTATTCGTTACTTAGAATCAATAAGTTTCTGGTTAAAGTAATCCTTACAGTTTATTTACCCCTGTAGCTAATATAAATGCAATTTGTGAAAATATTGTGTTCTATATTTGTGTATATTGAAAAGAAATCGTAATTTTGAAAGCATCTTGAACGAAACAAATATGGTAATTACAGAACTAGTGGTGCTTGGCTGCGCTTGAAAAAAATATCGTCCATTCTTTAATCTTTAAGAATTAAGGTAAATATAATTTCCAAACCGTAAATAAAAACTTATATTTAATACATGTTTAAAACAAACTTGATCAAAGTTCTAACGATAAAAAGCCATCATAAATCGAATATGTACCCGACGTTGGTCAGACCACAGCGGTTATACAATCTAACTAATCAAGGTCCCAATTTCGTAACCCACCGCGACAGACTTGGCGCTCGGCTCGTTCGCCTTTCAATGGTTCCATAACCTACTAAAACCATTTGGAATTATCCCTTCAAAAGCCGTTTTGAATATATTTTGAATACTGTTTATATTAGGGCAAATTTCTGTCAGCTTTTTCGTATCAAATAAATTAACATTTGATTTTCAAAATAATATCGTAATATATTTTTGATTATTGCATTGATTTTGTATGATAAAAACGTGACATACTTCACTCAATGTAAATAATACATGTTGTTTATGTTTTATGTCTCTTAAAATACAATCTTTTATATTCGTGTTGTATCAAAATTATCTAAAATAAACAAAAAAAAAATCTATAATTTTTTTTTGTTTCCTCCTCTCTGACTTTTACTTTGGACGATGTCTTTGAATCCACTTGAATATTATGTACAACATTTTGTTTTTGACATTTTTTCTGGAACTTCATCTCGTGGTATCTCGTCCTTGATTTCAGGACTAATACTTCAAATATATATTGTAGTCGTAAGGATAGCGATGGATAATTAAACACGTAGAAACGAAATCTAAATAGTAATGTGTTTATATGAAGCGTTGTGGTCTGAATATGCAATGAAACTGAAACAGTCGGTGAGAGCGACGCGGGCAGCACGTGTACGCAGGAACACTGCGAACTGAACATACGATGTTGTTTTTTAGCTTTAAACCGTGGTAATCTTTGTACAACTTGTATTTTCATGTATCCGCATGTAGACACGTTTCAAGTTCTCATTAATCGATAAATTAAGGGACACAAACAAAACGATAATTTTAATTCAATTTAATAATGTAATAACTTAATTACTGACGGTTTCTATTTTTTATAATTAGTGAAGAAAATGATGTTATTAAGCAATCACAGTGAATTTTATAATAGTCCATAAAAGAGAAAAGATGAAATAGCTATAACTAAGGATCCTACAAATAACTTGACCAGAAAAACATAAACCTAAACGGTAACAATCGTATTATACGTACCGTAAGTTGTGTTTCGATGCTGAGCATTTTAGAGTGAGTGATTCGTATATACAAATTTCCTATTCCCAGACCAAATCGACAGCGTTCATTTACTTGGTATATTCAAGTCAAAATAACGATGTCACCTACAGTTTGATTATGTCTTATTTACTTTAAAATACTGCGTAGTCATTATACTGAGGTTAGGCATGTAATTATATCTGTAAATGTAAGTTTTCATATCACATTATCCATACTCCATAGTAAGAGGGAAACTTCCAGCAGCTACAACAGGATTTGTTAAAAGTGAACAAATCACAAGAGCCATAAAACCAACGAATTCAACGTAGAGTTGTAAATCAGAATGTTTATGACACTTAACCTAAGGGAAAGCCGTGTGAAAAAGTAAGGGAAAGTTTTTAATTAAAAACCGTCGAGCATCGGAACGGCGGTCCGGTGGCGGGGAGCATACATTACCATAGATTGTGTCAGAGGGCTCCGATAACTCCCACTACTGCTATTTCCGAACGAGGCTTTTCATTTGGAATTTAAATTAAGGGTAAACACTGCCGGCTTCCATCACGGTTTCTTGAAATTATTTACATCGGGTCACGTCAACTTTTCAAATCCAATACTTGTATTCAAGCAAATCTTAAACCTCAATCAATAATGGATTTTGACAATGAAGCAGAGATTAACTGCATTTTATTAAATAATTAACTTCTCCTTTGAATAACTATACATCGTATCGATGCACATTTAGTATATTATTTAAAAACGCAAAGATAATCTCATCATGATCTCAAAGCAACATCTTTTTCTATTGTGATGACAGGTTAATAACATCCGAATGTATTCTTAGATGTCTTCCGAGTTCGTAGCGACGAAGGAATTAAACAGTGTTTATCTGTTAACATCATTATGTTCGTTTCATTAAAATAACTGAAAATAGGTCAATGCTTACTCTGCTAGGAAAACTTGATTTAATATCCAAGCTAACTTATAGTGCATTGTCGATTTCTAACTTCCGGATATCTTTAATTAAAATATCCCAAGCGCTTAAACTTCTCGCGGACAGTGAACGGGAGAGCTGGTCAAGCTGACTTCTTTCATTGGTTTTTTTCTCGGGTCGTGGAGACTATTTATTTATTTTACTGCATTACATCCCGGTAAAGAGCATTACGAATCTTATTGTTTTCTGCGTAAACAAAAACAAAATATCTCCAACATTATAAAAGAAAACATACAATATCAACAGCTAAATTGCCCGAACAAATTACTAAGTTTCATTTAATAATATTTCCGTAATTTATTTGAGTTTCATCAAGGAAATATTTAAAATCTTCGTTCTAAGAGTCATACGTTTCACTATACGTATACCAATAATAATTGGCACATACTGATAAATCAATAACCTAGTAC
Organism: Samia ricini; assembly: GCA_014132275.2. NCBI lineage: Eukaryota > Metazoa > Arthropoda > Insecta > Lepidoptera > Saturniidae > Samia > Samia ricini. The sequence continues at coordinate 30,745,817 of AP028166.1, forward strand.
AGAGGGTTAATATTGCAGGTGTCCGTACTCGTTTGATATCAAGACGTCTGCGTGCGGGTAATGTGGTCACCACATCATCTTGATGGAATTTAAACTATATTAAAAACACGGCATGTGGATTGAAAGGCCATTTTGCTACGAGTGACAGCTGTAGAAACCTCATACGTCTTGATTTTATTACAACTGACTTCATTTATAATATAACTTTGATGATCCTCATTTCTGACATCAAGACATTCTATTTTGGAGATCATCACCCTGACCTTAAGTCCTGATCTAATTATATATTTCCGTTATATATTAGTTAAAGAACAACAGATGGCACTACATTAAACCAGGACACTTTTACATTTAAGTGATTTATCAATGTCTTTCCTGAGTTTAGTTTTTAAAAAATCACAAGAACACCTTAATATTCTAAAACATTTTCATGTAACATTTCTCCTCTACGCAGTCGCTACAGATTAGTAGATTATTTAAAGCAGATAATGTTTTAAATATGGATAAGGGTGATGCGATGCCTACGAGAACCGGTAACAACGTACAGCAGGCTCGTTACTACAATCTGGTATCAGGACCACTTGATTCACATATACATCAAAAAGCCTCGACATCAACCCCGTACACTAAATGAGTTTGAGTTAAACGTAGTTAAATTCTTACAGTGAGACAACTTTTAAAAAAAGTTGTATAAGATATAAAGGCCTAACTGCAAATGAAACACGAATGAAACGCTGTGTGCGAGAAATTTAAAATGGTCATTGATATGTGCATGGATATAATAAAATGTAACTTTTAGTCTTCTACCCCCTTATTGTTAGTTAGTTACGACAGCAATAGAAAACATTCTGAATATATTTTCAAGATTTGAATGAGCTCTCTTATTCGACTAAAGAACAACATGCAAGTGTTGGTAATCGTTTTTCTCGATCTTCGACATTATCAGGGTTTTTATTTACCTCGGTATTATTTTGGTTTTTAATCATTTTTCTTTTTTTAACTTCTTACGTTTCTGAATACAAGTTCTTTAGACTCGACTTTGTATTATTTTGTTAATAGTTGTATTAACTATTAACAAAATTAATTACTGTTGGTAATAACAGTTTGCTTGTACCTAGTTTTTGGTGGAGCAGAAAACACGTTGCTATTGACTTCTACTGTAGTAGTTGCAAGTGGGTCGCGGTATATTGATTAGTACCATACCATTATCGGTGCATCATTTTTAAGTTTTACTGTCTCTACCATTTCCCCCACATGAGTTAGTTTTGAGTATTTTATCAACGTTTTTGTAATATTACGATCATGTAAAGCTAAATCACTTTATTATTTAGGTTACTTGAACTATGGCTTTAATTTTATACTTTTTTTGTTCTTTACGACAATCGCTTAATTTAAAAAAAAATACAAAAAAAAAATAATTGTCTACACTTAATTCTCTAACGTTGCAACACTGACATTTTTATTATTCTATGATGTACCTCCTAACCTTTCATACACCCCCCAAATCACTTTGATCCCTGAATTCAGTTGATATACTACGTCGTAAATGAAATCCACAACACGGTGAATAATCGGGAGCTCTTTTCAAAATGGTGTTCTCAAATAAACCCCGTCGCTTAATTCACTTAGAGAGTTATTATTACGCGGTGAAAGATGGTCTAAGGTGTTAAGAGGGGGTGGGTGGGGAGGGAGTTGTTTATTGATTAGCTAAAGAGGAGGAAGATAATTTTATAATCTGTAATTAAATTCCAGAAGGAGGTGAATTCGGTTGTTGACGTGAACTGGAAGTAAATTGCGTTATTATTTTCAAAAGTGTGGGAAAGTTAATTTTGATTATATTTTATTTGAATCTTGAAATAATTAATTATTCATCTAATAATATCAGTTGTAAAATAAAGGCTTTAATATCAAATTGATTGTTAAATCTACTCCGTTTATACACGTCAAATGATAGCAAAGACATACTTAAAGATAAGGATAAAAACAAAGCAGTTCATAAAACCGTGGTGTGCTGTGTTGTAACGTGTGGACTAATTACTACGTTGTATGTTCAGTATGTTTCTTACAATAATAATATATTTAGGAAGCACCTGAAAAATTATAATTCATAAGAAACACACTATTTATAGCATAATAACATTTAGTAAAAAGTTAAACATACCGTATTTTAGCTTAATAAGTTTTCATAGTTTTCAAAACTTATTGTAAACCTGAAAATCTGAAAACCGTTCTTCATCTAAATAAACTTCATTAATAGCCACAGTTGGACATAACTTTTACTACACAAAATTTAAATTCAAAAATACTTTATTCAATTTAAGCCCTGATAAGGCGCTTTTGAACGTTTAAAAAAACACTACCTCCGATTCGGAAAACAGCCCAATCATCCAAAAGAACGGGTAAGAAACTCGATCTGTTTTTTACCCATATGTTGTCGACTATGCAACTCATAGTTGCTAGATTTATTTTAAGATGCACAGAGAAGGGCGTCACTTCCAGACATCACCGTCGTTCACATAATAATCCATCGTATAAAAATCTTTGCAAATTAAAACTTAAATCCAAAATACTTCATAGACCATTACCTCGTTACATAGCTCAATCACGGCTACCCTTTCAAGAGTTCGAAACGTTGTCAACGCTGTCAACAATGAAAATCTAACTATCCTCTACTAGTTTATAAATTAAAAGAATAGTTGACCTATTAATAATTTAAAAAAAAAATAATATTAAATGTACGTATTATGTTTGAATAAAGCTAACACGCTATTTGGTTCACGTATATGGTTCACGCGCTAATAGATGTTTCAGATAAATATCATTTATTTTCTTTTTCAAACTAAATTCCCACATCGCCTTGAAGTTAAGATAATACAAAGTGAGAGAGATAAGGTCGTAAAGAGCAGGAGCCTGCAGAGCGTTTACTGCGCGTTTCAACAGATTGCTATGGATTGAAAAGCCAAACAGAATGTAATAGAGTAACAGAGAGGCGCGGTCACGTACTGCTCGGGTCGTGTGCGGCGGGAATCCTGCGTTTGGTGCCAGTAATCGCCTCTCATTGTATATGGGACAAATAGTCACCTTGCGATACGGTTGTGGCTACGAAATTTTACAATTATTAAATTATGTTTTCTTAAATCGTTTTTTTTTTCCTTATGGGTTATCAATAAAAGTAATGGTATCGTTAAACGATCTCTATTTTGTGAACAAAAATTTATTGTGTATGACATTTAAAATTTAAACAATTACGATAGTACTAACCTTAGCAAATAAATGGAAATATACAGCTTTGAAATCTTTCACACAGAGCTGATTAGATACTTTCATTTTTTTTAATGTAAGATATCTTGTTAGTGTTTAAGGACTAAATCAATTTTTTGATTTTTTTTAACCAACTTCAAAAGGAGGCGGTTCTTAATTCGTATGTTTTTATTTTGTGCGTTCGTTACGCAATTTTACGTAAATTGTGGACCGATTTGTAAAATTATTTATTTGATTCGAAGGATTACACTCCCGTGGTAGTCATATCGATACCAATTTAGGAACTGATCAGTGAATCTCAAGGAAATCGAGTGAAATCCTCGAATTTTATAGACACACGAGTTTTGTAAATGTTTTACTTTATTTATGTGCACTAATAGTGAAAGTAAAATACAATAAAGTAGAGGAAGCGAAAGACGTGCTTTCTGCCTACTCTTATGGTAGAGAAACTTTTTTTTACACGGTATAGGCTCAGTGCTTTGACTACAATCTCACCTGATGTTAAGTGACGATGTGGTCCAGGATGGTAAACACACTAAGCCTAGATACTAGCTTTCAAGTGATGTTGCCGGACCGCACCTATTGGTATTTGGCGACAGGTTTCAAAACGTGAGGGTGGTAGCTACCCAGGCGCCTTTTTTTTTTTTGTTTTTTTGACGGGGCCAAATGCATTTACCTTCTACCCTTACCCATTGCATTAGTGAGACCAGAGTCCCCCAATGCAATAGATAAGGGGGTACGGAAGGACGACTCCGTGCCAGTGTGGCACTCGCCCGGGCGTGAAGCGCCCGGAAATATCCACTAAAACCTCCCGGGGCCGTCCGCCGCATTTGGGATGGGGCGACACGGGGTGGCTTTCGCTAGCACTCATTAGAAAATGCCGTACCACCGTGAGGTTATGTTATGTATGTAAAAGTGAAAAAAAGAGGAAATAAATGATGATAAAATAAAAAAATAATTTAATACAGAAATATAATTATTTTTACTAATAAACTGGTTTCAAAACTATACCTAAAAATACATACTTAAACTAAAAAGTAATAAAAAAATGTTTTTAATTAAAAACAAAGCTGATTTCGGAGGAAACAGAAGTAAATTAGTGAGGTAATTATGTATTTATTTTTATAGGATATTGTTTTGAAGTCGGCTATGTTTTCAATTTGTAGAAAAATATGTAACCTATTTGCAAACTATCCATATCTACTATTACGAAGATTTAGAAGTAATACAAGTTATAAACGGTGCTACAGAGAAATATATGTACTGAAGACTTCAATGTTCGTAAATTTAATTTGACTTCAATTTGAATTCCACTCATTGCATTGCCCCACACGGACGGAGCAGAGGACGGTTCTGGAACGATTCGTGATGAGTTCTATTCGCTACAAGCATTACCGAGTCGGTGAGCTGAATACCTGAGCGGGAGCCGCAGGTGTTAATGGCGTCACTGGGAACTACTCTCGTTTACATTTTATACCTTTTTTATCAATTGACTATTTAATTTACGATACAACATTCGAATCTATTTAAGTTTTATATATTTATCTATAAAGTGTAGTTCAAACGTTATGTTGGTAGCTTGAGGTTTTTAATTGTCTTCGAAGGTAATCTTAATATTCATTAAAATAATGCAGTAAAATTAAAAATTCTCAGTTCTCAGCTCACTCATGACTGAGCGTTATACTGACCGTCAATCTAGACTGTCGATCCAAAAGGTCGGCCCAGACGGTCATTCAGTCCGGGGTTTGAGACACTTCGTGCAGGATTTGTACCAATCACTTGGTTCATTGTTACTTATCAAATTAGGCTTTCCTGACAATTGATTACAGTTTAATATTATCTAAGTTGTGTTTTGTTACTCTACATATTTTTATCCGATTGATGAAGGCGATACTTTGCGGAAATACATTAGAAATAATTATGGTAGATGTTACTTTGGTATTTCCGGTTTGAACGTAGTTTAGACTGTATGGCTAGGGTTGTCGTCCTTCGATATTCAATTGATGAAGGCGAGACATTTGAAGCGGAATTACCAAAATAAACTTAACCATATATATATTTTTTAATTCGCATATTGATAGCATAAAACAGTTTATTAAAACAAGTAAATCATATCGGTAAGCAAACTGAGCGTAACTCAGTGTTATCCTCCACTGGATGCTGAGAGTGGCAGGGTGTGAAGACAAGTTGCCGGTAATTTCGCATGAGCTCACGAGCCATCAATCAACCCCAAACTCACGTGTAAACTTTACCTTATCAAGCGTCCATTATATTACAATGTGCTAGGGTTCAAGGGTGACACATATCACGTTATTTTTTTAAGTTTTCGCGTTCCATATTTAAAATCAGTTAATTTTAACGGGTTTTTACGCGTTACCTTTGGTTTTTTTCTTCCTATCCCGACGTTTCGGCTGGGTTTCACCAACCGTGGTCACGGGCTGACTGGCGGAACTAGTGTGTTGTGACTATAATAAATATAAAGACCAAACGGGGGTAGTTCATCAAAATACCCCTCAACGCAGCAGGCGACGCCGCGCACCGCCAGTCAGCCCGTGATCACGGTTGGTGAAACCCAGCCGAAACGTCGGGATAGGAAGAAGAAAAGAAAAAAAACCAAAGGTAACGCGTAAAAACCCGTTAAAATTAACTGATTTTACATATCACGTTGTCACCTCTTAATGTCGTGATACATTGTGATCGCAGTATCACGCTCTGTCCGCTTAATTATTTACCGTGAAATAATAAACATTGGTACAGCTTGTTTTTGTATAACTCATATTATACGACTCATACTCATATTATGACGGATAAATAAGGCTTGATCTTTTTTTTTACATGATATAGACTCAGAGCTTTGACCACAATCTCACCTGGTGTTAAATGACAATGTGGTCTAGGATGGTAAACACACTAAGCCTAAAGGTACTGGTTCTTTAAGTTATGCTGCCGGAACTCACCTATTGGTATTTGGCGACAGGTTTTCAAACTTGAGAGTGGTAGCTACCCAGGCGGGCATCATTAGAAAATACCCTACCATCATGCTATGGTTTCCTCACGATGTTTTCTTTCACAGAAAGCTTAGGCTGATTTTTTACAGTTGGTTAGGCGGGATCGCACTCGCGTCGATTGAAGCAGAATCCGGCCGCACTACTCACTACGCCATTAAAACGCAGACAGGACAGGAAAGTGCGTATGTGAGACAATTACAACGTCTTCAAAGTAATTACAAACCAAAATCCGATTGGGTATGAGTAAACATTTTAACTCTACACATTTAGTTTTATGTAATCATTTATGTTATTTCTACAGCGATAATAATGTAAGTTCGTAAGTAGTGATTATGTTTTAATTTAAAAAAAAAAATCGGTAAACTTCATAATTGACAGCACTGTTGAAACATTTTATTATTTTATTCGATATCCCCTGCGTGTGACAGAATGTTCGATGCCGGGGACAAGCGGCGGGGACCTCGACCCGACCACCTATCCTAAGATGTCACTCACAGCTTTATGTAAATTATAAAAATAATATTCGACTGTGACCGTCTCAGTTGCTGTCAGCTGCAATCTTGTTATTTCGTTCTAAATGATTCGTTTATTTTGTACTAAAATTTTCAATCAATATGCTAATGCAATAGCTACGTGCGTGAACAAACATGGCGGACGACATAACAATCAAATCACCGTACCGTACCGCCGGTGATCAGTATAACTGAATTCACAGATAAGATTAGCATGCTTCATTAATGTTGGAATGTATTTACATTTAAATTAATGTAAAACTATTAATTACATTGTCGACTAAATTAGTTAAAAAACTATACTTTCAAACAACATACAAAAGTATTCAATTGATATTTACTTTATTGGTAATCATGTGTGGTAATAAAATGAATCTTGTATAAATTTAGATTGTGTAGAGTAAATAAAGTATTTCCAACGTAATATAGTTCGCAATCCCGCGCGGTCTCTCTCACACTCACACACATAAAAACGTGTTCGTACCAATAGTAGTTTCCAGAAGCCCTTAACGTTATTTTCTTTTAGCCGTTTGAAAAGAGCTTTTCAGCTCTCGATTCGAACCGAAAACGGCACTCTGGATACTCTCCGTGTAAACTAATATCATTTTTCTTGTCCGATACCGTTGAATAAACTCTGCGCGCTATTTATTAACTCTGTTGTTAAAAAGAACTTTTTGTGTTGAAACATAAGATTGTATGTACCTTTCATTTATTTAACCTTATTTATTTTATGTAACATTATTTGTTTTTTTTTTTACAATTTTGGTATTAACTATACTAACTAACTATTATAATATCATCTTGTCCTGTTATTTTAACTGTTTTTTGTATTGTAATGTATCAGGAACCCTCTCCGATGAAGGCCTTTTCCAGTCAAAGTCTTGCCATCTTTCTCTGTCCTGAGCTATTTGGATTCATTGTAGACCCGCTATTTTCTTGACATCATCATCACATTGAGTGCACGGCCTGCCTCTGTAGCGCTTGCCTAGCAGGCCTCTCCGTGTGGTTGCTGTTTTGGTCCACCTGTGATCTGTGAGGCTCGCCACATAACCCGCCTCTTTCCATTTCAGTTTTTGTCCATGGCTTAGTGCATGCAATTGCTTTCGTCTCTGATCTTATTCTTGTGTGTCTTATCTTGTGTAGGTTTTTAATGTTTAGCATGCTCCGTTCCATTCTTCTTTGTCATGTATTTATATTATTTTTTATTTCATTTGTCAATTTCCATGTTTGGCATGCATATGTCAGGCATGGAATAAGGCATGAATCTATAACTTTCTTTTTAAGCATTATAGGTATATCAATATTAAATATTTCTTGGCAACTTCAATATTCGTTCCATGTATTTTTTACTCTTCTCTCTATTTCTTGATCATTTCTGTCCTTGCTGAATTCTATTTGTTTACCCAAGTAAATATGCCGTTCGACATACTCTATTTCATCATTTCCAATTTTTATATATATGTTTTATATATTTTGTTTTTGTTATATTAATTTGTAAACCTACTTGTATGCTAGCCTTGTGTAATGTTTCTATCATGTTTTGTAGTTGGTTGCTTTTTTCTGATAGCAATACGATTTCGTCTCCAATCTTAATTAGTTCAAATATTTGCCTTGGCTGTACAAGCCTTGTTTTTTTTCCAATCTAGCTTACTTATGATGACATCTAATATTGCAATAAAAATTTTTGGAGAGATAGGGTCACCTTGCTTGACTCTTCTACTGACTGAAAAGCTTGGTCCAATGGTTTCTAGCTACACTCTGCTAGTGCTGTTTTCGTATATATGTGTTAGTATAGTTACGTATAGAACCTCTACATTTTGTGCTTTTAGTGTTTTCTATATATTTTCGTGCGAGACGGTGTCAAAAGCTTTTTGGTAAATCTATAGAGAGAGAGAGTATGTAGAGAGGTCTTTGATGCTCTTTATATTTTCTATAACTAACTCTTAAGTATGTACATGGTTCACAGTAGAGAACTTGTTCCTAAAATCAGCTTGTTCTTAAGGTTGGTGTTGTTCTAAAGTTGCGCTTAATCTGTGATTGAACATTGTAGAGAAGATTTTATATATACTTGGTAGTAGACTTATGGGACGGTAATTGCCTATATTTTTAGGATCGCCTTTTTTGTAGAGTAAGGTTATATGATATGTTATTACAAGTACCTTTATGTATCTTTAAATAAATGGAACTTTCCGGTATACAGAGCGGTCGGTGTATGCTGTTAAATTGTGTAAACCCATAAAAGTAATTCAGTGCGACGTAGAAGGTACTCTTACCTTGTCGGGTTTGGTTCACCTATCGGTTCTTGATCCGTCTTCTTGTTAACTTACCATTAAGTGACTTTTCATTACTAAAAAATTAAACTATAAATATATATATATATATAAAATACAATTTATTACTCAAGAACGATTTTTATATTTAATTTAATTTCTCAGATTGGTATTCGCTCCGAAAAGCAGAATAAATATATATTTAAAAAGGGACAAAATCCAAAAAAAACACTTCATAAAGAAATTTTTTTTTTCATACAGTCTGTTTGTTCGTCTCGGACTCTAGAAGTCACTTTGCGTATCGGAAGAATAACTGAATTGAATTAAGTTTATGACACAACATATCGATTCTGAAACATTTCGCAGGAATACCTAGTATTTTATTACTTCAAAATTAAAAACAATTGGGATAGGACATAGTTTATTACTATGAAAGCAATTAATCAACTTGACCGACGTACAACGTAACAAAATGAAATCCCTCTGGTAGATCTCAAAGCGAGATCGGGACGGACACGAGGAGCCGTATAAATTGCAACAGAAGTAATCTGAAGGGATGAGGGGATGCAATTAGGAAGCGGATAGTTGCTACAGCTTGAATGTAAATACACTGTCGGATATTTTTAAGTGAATGGTCCATTATGTCGGTTTATACTCTTTACAAATTACACGTGTGTCGCTGTTTTTTTTATAGAAAACCCAAAAATTATTCTACATCAAAATACTCTTTAATCACACTTAGAAATAATTTCTACCCGGGACAATCAACTCACTTGTAGCTCAATCATGAATCGCAGACTATTGACAAGAAAAGTCAAACTAGTGGGTAGTTAAACAAATAGGAACAAGATATACAAGATTCAGTAGTATAGACTGAGCATTGATGAAAATATCTGAACAATGCAAAATATTCATTTGAAAATGTATATTGGAATGTTATTAAAGTTATGTGTTAGTTATTTATTAACAATAAGATTAAATCTATATCCATACTAATAAATAAAATCGAAGTGTCTGTTTGTAATGTGAAAATATTTTTATATACTAAATATACATGAAATCCATGTAATTTGTTTTTTGGTTTTTTTTTTCATGTCATTTCCATGTCGATATCAGTGTCAAAAATACAGTTTTTAATTATTTTTGGTAAAAATGTATGTTTATTCAGAAGTTTATTTTCAAAGTAGCATACAGAACAGAAAGAGTTGGTAAGCTAAGTAAACGTGGCTGTGAGTCATTCTGTTGAAGATCCGACAACTTGTTGGAGAAGAAGAGTTCTTAACAGAAGGCCCTACCATGGCAAACGTATAACCTTCAAGTGAAAATGGAGCAACAGCCTACTGAAAACCATAAATATCGTGAGAAAATTATGGCCTAGTGGTAGGGTGTTTTCTAATAATGCCCAGCTGGGTAGCTCAAGTTTGAGAGCTTGTTGCCAAACACCAATAGTTGTGTTGTGTTCCATCAAAACTACTTGAGAGACAGTACTTCTAGACGTTCGTATCTTGTCTATCCTTGAACAAGTTGTCACTTAACATCAGGTGAGATTGGGTTCAAAGCCTTGAAAATCTATACTAATAATAAAATTGTGAATTTTAGGAGTCTGTACTTTTTTTCGATTTTTCTAAAAATAATTATTGTAAGGGAATAAAAATAGATAATTAAACACATTTCTATTATTTTTAGAAATGTCTGTCTGTCTGTCTGTCTATATGTTTGTGCCGGTATCAATTAGAAAGTACTGAGTATGTTTTAAAAATTCAAAAAGATTATAAAACAAATGTCAAAAAAAATCATTAAAGTCGATCCACTCTATCAAAAGTTTTAGTAATTTGAATGACACGTGGTGTCTTTAGTATGAAATAAATGCGTTTTTTTAGTTTTATTCGAAAAACAAGATTCATTGAAATTAAACAAAATGACATAATATAACATATATGTATAGTATCTAAGACATAGTAAATGAGAAAACAATATTTTCAACCTAATATTATTTTAATTCTAATTCTACTTAAATGATTCATTTTTTTTTATGTTTATGACATGGGTGGCGAAGTGTTACGAATGGTGATTACGTAACAGAATATGTATTTCTGACGATTATTCATAGATGGCGCTAAACTATTTCTTAATAGTTTTGAATGTTCTGAAATATCACTATGTTGAACTACAGAATCAACATTTGTTTTGTCTGTTTATTAATTTGTTCGCCAATCACCTAAAAACTACTGAACCGATTTCGACGAGATTTGGTATGTTAGTAGTCTATACTCTATAGTAACGTCTTTTTACACATATAAATGTATTTATATTATATAATGTATAAATAGCGTTTATTAAGTTCCATAAAAAAACCATAAAAAGGAAGTGTATGTATGTAACATCTATACTTTTATTATAGAGGTAAAGTTTGTGAGTTTGGATGTAATCTCCGGTATCACTGGTCCGATTTAGGAAATTATTTCACTGTTAAAAAACTATATTATATATATAGGGTATTTTTGACGGGAGAGTATAGGCTACACATATAATATAATTATCTGAATTCCGCACGAGAGAAAGTCGCGGGCACAGCTAGTAAACAATAAGAAAAACATTAGCGAGACTTAACTGAAGCCGGCCATAACGATGTATTTATATAGAAGAAAAAGTATAAATAAAAGAATAATATAATGATATTGTAAAAAAAACTTGTCCCGAAATGTATTCAGTGTTTAGTTCGGACGATTCTATTTTTTTAATTCTATGAAATACTTTATTCGCTTGGAACTTTTAATTCTTGATAACACTTAAATATTGTTAGGGAACTATCTTCACGAGTAACGAACCGACCCGATTCGGGCGAGTTTTAATTTGTTAATTTTAAACTTGACGACATTCGACCTAGTTGTGACTCCTTTTTAATTTGTTTCACTAAAATTGATGAATCAATTAAACGTGTCTAATATCGTCAAAAAAAATTAAAAATTATATTTTACATCGTACTTATTAATTAAGTTCTAACTGATATTTAAAGACATTTCGCCAGTTCGTTTAAATGTACGTCAGGATTTATCTAAAATTCAACTTGATCGTTTTAAATTTAATATAACACACAGGAAGTATGTGTCGTTCGGTGAACTATAAAGTATTGTAAAGATTATTAAGATTTATTTATGTTGACATAAAATTAAAATAAGTAACGTAAGACAAAAATTTAAAAAAAAATCGAAATCTATTTAATATGGTAGTTTCCATGTGATGCGCTCGCAAGACGAAAGACATTTATCAATTTGTTTATATAGACATTAATATCGAAAGTTTTTGCTCACACCGACACAAAATTATGCAAAATTTTAATACAGAAACCATAGCAATGTTACAATGTTATCCATTGTCATGATAGTATAATAATAATAATAATTGATTTCCCAAAAAAATTGTTTACAAAAAAACATAAGGTTATGCCCTGTCACCTGAACTAGGCTTTTTAGCCTGTGTCTCAGGTGTCGTCAGTGTCTTCCTAATATACAGAATTCCTTACTCTAAAATATTATTCTTATTAATACAGAAATGCTTAATTTAGCGCACTTTTCTTCTATATGTGATGTTGAATGTGCATGTGTTGAGTATATGTTTGAATGTGTGTGTTCGTGTGTATGAATGAGTATGTGTCTATGTATTTATTGGCTCACATAAGATATGGGTAATAAAACTTGTATCTACTTGATTGCTTTTAGTAGATTCTCTATCGTATTATAATCATATTCAAACAAAATTTTTTGTAATTCATTTTTTAATCTATAGTTATTCAAATTTCTAAACGTATTTTTATAATTTAATAAATTGTATAGATGTGGTCCTAGATATCGAAAAGTCATACGAGCGCGTGTAGTATTAATCATGGGAACAGGTAATCGATCTATTCGTTTTTGACTGGTGGTGTTTGATATTAAAGAGTTTGCAGTTTCATGATATCGTCTAATACTCTGATACACAAATAATTTTCGAACTGACATTACTTGTATCGTTTGATACATTGTTCTATTTCAAGCCCAGAAACATTTTCTAAAGTTAAATTTGAAATGAGTATATACGTAAGCCTAGAGGCAACTGTGCTCTATTCTCCTTTAGAAAAACCCAAAATCGATATTGTAAAAAAAAGGTAAAACAATATTATAACTAGCAAACTGAATAAGATCGACTGTATTTAATTTGACGGTAGCAGTAATGTATTCAAAGTAAATCAGTTGATGTCAATGCACTGGTGCCGCGTTAGAGCGGCGGTGACTCTCCCCCGCCTGCCCTCGGTAATTGGAAAGGAAACTAATTCGATTAAAGGGGGCACGTCTAGCAATTTTACATTTTTTTAACTTTAAAAGAAAATGTGTTCAAATTTATTTTCTATCGGATCGCCCGTTACGGGTACAAGGTGTCACCTTTTACACGCCGCTCGGTTCGTTACTGTATTTTGTATAGTCTCTCGTTAACTTTAAAAAAAGGCAGCTATGGCGACTGCCGACAGAAGTGAAAAGTGACAACTTTGAAAAACAATTTGTTAAAATATTTTGTTTTTATTAAAACCATAAATGATGTTATGTAGTGTATTATTGGGTAACGTAGTTTTGATTCAATAATTATTTCTTATATTTCATTTATTGAAATTCGAGTGCTAAGTAAATATTTAATAAAATAAAATAAATAAATAATAATTTATTTAATAATGCTTTACCAATTACTAACCAATTTATTGTTACTGTAAAAAATTATAAGTTGATAGTAAAACCAGGGATTTGCATTTGTTATAAATAAGTTATAATTTTTTAAATTGTATTTTAGATGCTTAGTAATTAAATATTTAATACTTCAAATTAAAAAGCCATTTTATTTCCAAGATCTTTTCCATAAACGGTTTAAGGGCAGCCGATTTTTTTATTTAGTTATTTTTTTAATACGAATTTATAATATTATTATCTTTTAAATGGTAGATTACCTAGGTACTGATATAAAATTTTATAAATAATTAATTAGATTAATAAGATCCAGATTTTTTTTTATCTTATTAAAACATCATATTTCATCCTAGCCCTTATATAGGATATGACTCTCCCTTTTGGTGTCACGCGACGAGGTAATTATTGTCCGTTACATGAACCAGATCTATTTTAATATTTAGTCGCTGTGTCTGTAGTTGATTTTAGAAGAAGTATTTTACCAACCAACATCGTCGAAGTTGATTGGTCATTCTGGCTGTCTTTATCTTTGAGCGCTAGCACTTAACACCATCTTATTGATGTACTAATATACTGTAGTATATTAACGGCTGACGTCATAGTAATGGTAACGAGAATCGCTCAACGCCGCTAAAGAAGTTTTCAGTTCAAAAATATTGTATCTAATTTCTCTGTTTACCTAATTATTGTGCATCGCACCATAGCTGCAATTCGATCCTATTGGAGCGGTATCCGAATAATGTCACTTAGATCGCTTAACAAAATTTAATATAACAACAATTACTTTTAAAAAAATTCTGCTCTATTATTAGAAGATACACTTATTCTGTATTTTGAAGCGATAATGGCGCAGTGGATAGTGCGGCCGGATTCAGAGCCAATCGACGCGGTTTTGATCCCCTTTATTGAACTCTAAAATCGGCCCGAGTTTTCGGTGAAGGAAAATATCGTGAGGAAACCATAGCATGGTGGTAGGGCATTTTCTAATAATTTCCACCTGGGTAGCTACCAAATACCAATAGGTATGTTCCGGCAGCATCAATTGAGAACCAGTTACCTAGGCTTAGTGTGTTTTCCACCCTGGATCACATCGTCACTTAACATAAGAACATAAGGTGAGATTGTGGTCAAAGGACTGAGCCTACATCGTGTAAAAATATATACTTTCATAATAAATATATATTTCAAATTACAATTTCGCCTATAATTTATTTAAGTCTAGAAATTAAATTCATAAAGCTGACGTTAAACATATCGCGCCTCGCGTTAAACCCAATATTAAACTTTATAGATTCGCATTCGTTGAAATGTGATATCAACCGAGCTTGTGAGTGATGGTGACAGGGCTCGTTTCCCATTCGCTTCAAGTTGAAATCACAAAGGCAATACTTCTTAACCGCCATGTGTTTTAAATGATATTCAATTAGAGTTTGATGTGTGTGTGTCGCATGCATGTGTGCGTCGGAGGCAGGAGCGACTCGCGCCTCCATTACAGTTTGAACGTGCTATACGTGTCTGCATACTCATTATGTTAATTTGTACCGGTTGGAAGATTACACTAAGTTCGAATTTGTGGGCCAATCTTGTTTAGTTAGTTATTACGCTAAATGTATTCTATAAATGCATATCTGTTTCAACAGATTTTTTTTTTACATATTTTATTTTGTATATAACGACAATGTTTTGTAAGATGTAATTTGTTAGTGTTTGAAATAACGCTCAAAACTAATATACAATTAATTTAAATGCGAAATAGTATACAATGTTTTAGAATTAACTACTCAATTAAAAAAACTGTCTCAGAGCTTTACTTGCGTGTCGACTAGTTCTTTTAAACTTTTAATATCGTAACTGATTATACTGAACGCAATTACGACTTAATCCAGTGATAATATGTAGGAATGGTGAGCTCTTAAAAAAATTTAAAACTAGAATGAATTCGTAAGCAGTGATGATTCGTAAAGGTCACGCACAATGGGGCCTATAATTAAGGTAATGAAGAGCAACAATCAGCGAGCCCTCTGCGAACGGGAACAAAGCCCCGCAAAGATGATTCCCAAACAATTTGCAGGGATAATAGCGGGTCGCCGTTTGCGAGCGCCGATCACAAGGGGCCATTGTCCTCGGACGGTTTTTGTGCGCTGGATTAATTGTTCACACGACCTTGAAGATATGGGTCGGTAATCGCTTCGCCAGATGCTTTATTCAATATTCTTTTTTCCTACAATTAATTGGCTTTATTTCCCTACAAAATATTATAATTAGGAAAAAAATTACAGAATATATCAAACCTTCGTATGTTCCTCATTTATATAGTACTTGATGCTTGTTATTTCCATTACAAGGACGAGATGAATGTGAAGTTCCTATGAAAATAACTAGTTACAGTGTTTCATAATAAGTCAATGTATACTTACATAACACTCTATAGTGTATCGTGATCGCCGAGTGAAAGGTATTATGAAAAATGTTCAACGCTAATATAAATAAATATTTGTACAAAACGTATAACTTGTAAATATTCTATAACTGGGAAAACTTCTCTTTCCGATGAATCTACAGTTCTTTCCCTACTATATGCCATAATTATGAAAATGTTCTAGGTGCATGAAATTTTCGAAAAAATATAAAATCTCAAAAAATCACTTATATTAATTTGTTAAATACCCGCTAATGACTAAAAGTCTAATTAAACCAAATAGTATAAATAATTTTGGTCAAATAAGATGAAAATTATTATATTATTATTCGTGGAAATGTATTATCCTCTCTATAAATATTATATGGAGCTACAGCAAACTAATTATTCTAAATAGATTGTTCGAATAACACGAAATAATTAAGCGCAAACATCTTGAGGGTTGTTTTGTTCTCGAGACCGCGCCGGTGTACCTGCGTAGCGGACTGCTACAAAACTAAGCGGCTACGAGGCTACGCTGCTACAAGACTACGCATAGCGTACTCCGTAATTTCTATACAAGATATTCGCGTTATTTTCACTATGCGAATATATTTTTTTACACAGAATAGGCTCAGTGCTTTGACCACAATTTGATCTGATGTTAAGTGACGATGTGGTCAAGGATGGTAAACGCACTAAGCCTAGAGGTACTGGTTCTAAAGGGATGCTGCCCGAACACACCTATTGGTATTTGGCGACAGATTTTCATACTTGAGAGTGGTAGCTACCCAGATGGGCATCATTAGAAAATGCCCCGCCACCATGCTATGGTTTCCTCACGATAATTTCCTTCACCGAAAGCTCAGGCCTATTGTAGAGTCGGATAGATAAGGGATCGAACCCGCCTCGATGGATGCAGAATCCAGCCGCACTACCCACTGGGCTATTATCGCTTCAACACGACACCATTCTACTAAACGAAATAATTAAGCAATTAACATTCTAATTCAACGACTTGTCGTTCTTCAATGATTTTAAGACAATCCATTGTAATGGATTGTCTCTAAGTATATAACACTAATAATGGCTCGGGGTAGTGGAATGACTTATCATATCGTTTTGTATAAATGCCTAGTTTAAGTTTCGCAATAATTCAAATCGGCTGTGACATTCTTCATATATATCTGCATATACAGTATAAATGTAAAACAGTATATTCGATAAACGTCCTCAATGGAGAAAAAAACAAAGTTTAATTATAAAAACATAATAGCTTATTTAAATAAATTGTTTCAGTCTATGTATTCCATAAGTGTAAACAAGAACTATATATGAATTTAATTGTTAAATCAATTTATTTATATCCTATATTAAAATAGATCTCGTCGAGTCCTACTTGTAATCCTTACCCGATGCCCAATAAACAGCAGAGCCAGGCGGATGCCAGTGACGTCACAAAACACAATCAATCAATCTCGCAGACAACCTTCAGCGGTCATTGCTCTAATTTCTACATTGATTTGTGCTTTAGTTTAATAACGTATATTAAATATGAACGTTCCAGTTATAGATTAAATGTAAAGATTCTAAATCATTTATTTAATGTCATGTTTAAACGAAACAAAAATAGAACTGTTTAAACGTCTGTAAATAATTCTACGATGCGGCACATAATGCATAGATTATAGAGTTGTGTGTATCAGCAAAACAAGTGTGCTTACCCCGTGACCTGTTTAAAGTGTGACGTTAAGTTCGCCGCCATCAATCACACGTTACACTCCGAGTAGGGTCTGCGAAATTTGTATTTAAACTGGACTCTGTTCTCTTGTAACACAAATATTTAAAATAACGTTATAAATCATTCGACTGCTGAAAATTTTAATATCACCGCCCACGTGAGGGTACGAAAACTATTCTTTAGAACTATCAATTGATAGGGTATTTTTATTACTCCTCTGATTGACTAGAAGTTACATTTTTTAGTGCTCAACATCATCCTGCTCCTAATTTGTTATTTGTGGTTGGTACATTGTGTCTTTGTACAGTCGTTTTAGAGAAACTTGAATATAGTGTGTGTATAGCAGTAAACGTCTTTTGGCTCACATGTTGGTAATGACGACTTTTAATCGACAAGTTTTAATCTCAAAAGGTTATTACAGGGTGGATCATTACGTGAACGATAGTGATGTCTGGAAATAACCCACATCTCTGTGCTTCCATTAACATTATTAAAACTACGATTTGTATAGTTTTTTATATGACAAAAAAAATGATATATATTATATTTATGAAAAAAAAAAAGAACCAGATCGAGTTTCTCGCCTGCGCTCTTCTCGACTGGGTTGTTTTCCGAACCGGTGGTAGTGTTTTAGACGTTCATAAGCGCCTTCTTAGGGCCTAAATTGAATAAATAAATTTTGATTTTGATTTTGATTTTGACGACTTATCAGAGTAACAGGGCGATAATAGTATTTACAAAATTTATAATTATTTTTAAAATATCAATACTCGTATATATTATAAACAAATACGAAACAAACTGTACGACATGACCTCACACCAGCGAAGCTACCTGACTAGCGGCCTGTGGTGTTACAATAGTTGTGGTAATAGTACCTGACTCGGTTTGTGTTGGGAACACACATTGAACTAGAACGTTCCGTGGTGATTCATCAATCGCACGTGACAGTGAGCGCGGAGCTTTTATCTCGGGAGCTGTTCTCGGCCACTGCATAATTACTGCCGGGTAACATCGTTTCAAATGAGGGTAATTGCTTATATTGTACCCATATAATGTATTTTGAGTAAAATTGGTTCATTCATCAATGCATATTCGTAAAAATTTAGACAAGCTAGAT
This sequence comes from Samia ricini, assembly GCA_014132275.2. Taxonomy (NCBI): domain Eukaryota; kingdom Metazoa; phylum Arthropoda; class Insecta; order Lepidoptera; family Saturniidae; genus Samia; species Samia ricini. The sequence goes on from AP028166.1 coordinate 30,764,839, forward strand.
CTAGTGAATGATCGTCATAATTTTAATATTAGAAGTAAAGACAAGTTGGCCGTCCCACGCTTTAGGTTAAGTAAGTGTAATAAAAGCTTTATATGTAATAGTATTCGGTTTTACAATAAGATCCCAAGTAACATTACCGATTTACCTGACAATAAGTTCAAGTATTATGTCAAGCAAGTTTTAATCTCAAAAGGTTATTACAGGGTGGATCATTACGTGAACGATAGTGATGTCTGGAAATAACCCACATCTCTGTGCTTCCACTAACACTATTAAAACTACGATTTGTATAGTTTTTTATATGACAAAAAAAATGATATATATTATATTTATGAAAAAAAAAAGAACCAGATCGAGTTTCTTGCCTGCGCTCTTCTCGACTGGGTTGTTTTCCGAACCGGTGGTAGTGTTTTTAGACGTTCATAAGCGCCTTCTTAGGGCCTAAATTGAATAAATAAATTTTGATTTTGATTTTGATTGGGAATGTAATGTCAAGTAGTAAACTAATATATGTACGAGGAATTTGTGACGTTTCTGGTTCTTACCGAGAAACCAGAGGAGATATTAGTACAGGCTCCTATGACGATATATAAGAAACTGTTTTTAAATATTTAGTTTTCTTTAAACTATATGGACACAGCTTTGGTCATAATCTCACCTGACACTAAGTGACGAACTCGCCCAAGACAAGATTATGCTTAGAAGAACTGGCTCTCAAGTGATGTTTCCAAAAAAATCGTATAAAAGCTTGGCGAAAAATTTGCTTAGAAAACTTAGGCTCACTATTAAATAGATATATAGATTCGAGATATTGTCCATAAATGTGATATTATCATAACCAGTAATTTATTGCCCCAGCGTAATAAGACGCGATCGACTCTTTCGAAACCTTCCAATTATAACTTTAATTATAAAAAAACCCTCAGTTAAAAGACAAACAAGTTTTAATAAACAAAGGAGTTGTTAAACGTGAAGTTTTCGTCCGAGTCAACCTACTTTATTAACAAGTTCTTTAGAAAATTCACTATGGAACAGTCCCGTAGCCAGGTTCCGTTCGGGGTCCGCAGTATGCAGTTACTTATCACAGCAATGAATCGAACATGCTCGACAGTATTGCGATCACCTTACACATACTCATCTGCCACAGGTTTTACTCTGTGTTATTAGACAGAGTATTCTAATTGCATGCTTCACTAGTACTAGATAGTTCTATTTTTACTGTTAACAGATCTATAAAAGACTTCCGGAGCGCTTGAGAGAGCAGAAGTGATTGAGCTACGAACTGAGTTGATGTGGTCTGTCTCTTCTAGTAAAATTTGTGGCCAATAACGAAGTATATTGACACAGATTTATTTGTTTATAATAAAGGAGTCCACGTTTGATATGTTGAATACTAAAAAAGTACTATTAAGAAATAAGAGGAAGAACGAACAAACGAACTAAATTATTATCAGAAAAATGTATAAATTTACTGCGATATAAAAGCAGAAGGTTTTTGTATGCCAAATAAAAAATTTATGTAATCGCATTTGCGATAATACGATAATAATATCAAACAAGTAATTCAACTGTATCTTTACAAAATAATAGGGTTATTTTGGTAATCGGAAATAAATAAATGATGAGTTTATTTTTCAGGTAACATTTTTGTATGGTTTATGCCTAATAATAATAACAATAATGAAATAAAGAAGGTTTTACGTGTTAACCTATATATAGATATAAAAACAAATAAATCATAATAAAAGTGAACGCATTTTGTTTCGTTGTAGACAAACCTTTTATATGATGTTGAATTTTGTGTTAAGTATTTCAAAACGAAAACAAAAGTATATGGAATTACAATGTAATGACAATAGTGGCTTTTGTAGCATTCCCATCAAACACTCGGATATCGTTAATTCTGAATGCAACATACCACATGTTATTATAATGTCTTAACTGCATTCGGTAAACGTTGCATCAAATTGTGCATATGAAATATATTTCATTTATATCAATTTCTATGACGATCGGATCAACGGTATATAATTTTTATATGTTACAACACTATCTAGTAGTGTTTGTGATAATACATGTAAATATAATATCAAAAAATTTATAGTAAAAATAATCGTATTTAACCTTGTTATAGTTTTATTGATTCGAAAGCAAATGTCTGTATGAAAAATAATATTATTTCACAAAAAAAATACAGGTAAATTAAAAGTACAAGATTGTTTTATGTTCCTCCATGAACTATTGTAAGGTTCAGCAAGTAGTAAGTTATAATAGAAGGGTTATTATAGAAATCTTCGTCATGAAAAAATAGATTCCACTATTACAATACAATATTTTTGCATCGGAATGTATAACTAAGTCCGTATCTGGACGACAGAAAAACATTTCTGTATAATTAACGTTCCCTGGATCCTTTATTAAGAAAATTTTGATATAACAAGTGACTGCCTAATTGAACGGGAAAATGTAAATTATAAATAATTATGATTCGTGAATTACTCAGCGATGGGCCGTTATTAACATAGATCTTATATAATTAGTAACGTCTTGAGAGATTTCCAGTTTACTTTACAATTATATTATAATACGAATAAAAATACACACGCGATACTTTGTCGTACTTTGTTCTGATTCTGTAAATTACTAGATAGCTAGCTAGATTATATACGATTTAAGTTTATTTGGTTTGTTTATAGTTTATATAATGTATGCACGGTTGTAGTACGATAACATTATGTCCACAACTATTGGAACAACAAAGCAACTTCACTCGCGCTGTGTTTTGGACTAAAGGGAGCAGTTATCAGCGCGCGCTCAGAATGAGACGTGCCAATTCCTACTCACAATGACCTATATCAATAATAGTAGGTAATTCAAATAAATAGAATACATTTAGAATTCACAATAGTTATTTAAGTCCATTATTGTGCAACATATAATAATACAATCTACATTATTTTAAATAACATTCATCTAATGTAAGAATGGAAAACTTGGTGAATTATCTCTGTGAAGAGTGTAGAAAACTATTACTTGCAAATTGTATGTTTAAATATCAATCTGGTAAGCATTAGTCATATATACTCGAATTATTATTAATGTTTATTTCTTAATTACTTTTAAACTATTGAACGAATATATATAAAAAAAATATTTTGTATAAGGTGGAAAAAAGAAAATATAAGTAACACCGCGAAGTTTCATGACCCACTTTGATTTAAATCAAGTAAAGTGAACGTACACATACAGTTTATAATCAGCAATAAAATAAAGTGTTTAAGGATCTGTTAAAGGTTACTGTTCAGAGTTAATTCTCAAGGTATCTGTTAACCGCGGCACTTTACGAACCTAAACTACTAATTTAATATAAATTGCTTTATACTGATGTGTAGTAAATTCTACTGAATAATAATAAATCTAATATTTCTAAATATTTACTTGGTAAAAGGAATGCGTTTATTAGGGAGAGTTTTTGAAACTGGCTCGTAGATAGAAGAGCTGAAAGCAAAATTGTTTGTTTTGTAAGGGACAGGTTTTAAGAATAAACGAAACGCAAGTGACAAACAACGTGACGACTATGTAGGTTGATAGGCAGAAGGGCAGAGGACGGCCTAAAGATGGATAGAGTGGGAAGACATGAAAGAAGAAGGGAGGTGAATGAAGACATGGTGGCTTATAGAGATGTATGGAAGAAGAATACATTGCGCCGACCTTAAACAAGTAAAAATTGGGAGCAGGATGATGATGATTGTGTAAAAAAATTGACATGTACATATTTACATAATAAATAAAATAACGTAGAAAGTGAGGTAAATATTTCTAAGCGAGCAGACATCCATAATTATCTCGGAAAGCAGTTAAACATCGGATAATATAGCGCCATTTGAAGCGAGATCCGGCTTCCCGATCGGCGGTTAAGAAGCGCTTAAGCGCTGTGAAAACATTATATCTAATATTTAATGTCGGCCATTAAACAGTTTTACTCTCAAATTAAATACATTTTTTGTTATTAATTTTTAACCTTATAGTAAGTATCATCATCATTCCGGCATCTAACGGATTCCTGTAATATCCACCAGGTAGTCGCTTCATATTGCGTGTAAGACACACACGCTGCGTCTTCCGGTATGCGGTTACCATTCGAGAACCTTTTGCTCTACCATGCATCGGTTCTACTAGCATTATGCTCAATGACGACTTTTTCTGCTGATCTCCTAATTTCCGATTCAATTGTGCAGTGAAACACCGAGTATAGCTCTCTCCATTGTTTTTTGAAGCTTCCTTCCTATGAAGCCTTTCGTGTGTAAATTTTGATAAAATGACAATCATATTACATTATTATATATAATATTTTTAGGTGTAATAACTTTTGCCGCGGTGCATGCACCAGCTCGATCCCGTGCTTGCTCCAACCTGGTGGCGGGAGGTACCGGGGGGTTTAGTGGGTAGTGGTCAACGGCGCTTCTTGCCGCGAGTCCCACACTAATCCTGTGTGACAGCCTCTCGCGCTTTCGTGCGAGAGACTGTCACACATCTTCAGACGTGTTTCAGCCAGATCTGGAAGGGGGGGTCCCTATCAGATCTGGCTGGACAACTAGTGCGTAAATGCATTCCCTCGAAAAAAATAAAATAAAAAAAGGTGTAATAACTTTGAATTATCTGTTTGAGTATATTCAAATTAATATCTTTAATGATCTGTGTACACTCCGACAGACTAGTCTCCCTATCACTTAATGTAAGATTCATATTTATAAAACCTTACATGATATTATTTAAAATTGTTTTGATTTACCCCAGTTTACGCAACATGATTACAGGTATCTAGAGCATAATACTGTAATCAAAGGGATGGCTTTGAAATAATTCACACACATAAGTTAAGGGGCGGTGTTCGATGTTAATGTAAAATACGAGTTACAGTTCATTTAGTCGGTGAGTTTCGGGTTTCTTAAAGCAACTGTGAGATAAACATCGCGTCCGAGCGGCGGAAGGTCACTCTTCAGAAATTCCTTTACCCGTTCCGGGACCTTTTCCCTTCAATACACCAGATTCCTTCGTTTACTTCGCGCACTCAGCCTCCGATAATATTTATAAAGGTAAAATATAAAGTACAGTGATTTTTTTTTACAAATTTAATACAAAACATTTTATAAACGCAAAGAAAATATAACTTTATGAACCAATGATATGGTTCAAGCTGAAATAGATTATATATTTATAAGAAAATATATTTCTTTAACTTAATTATTTAATGTATAAAGAGTTTTTATTAAATTTAGCTTATACGGCAACGAATTACATCTTGGGCATTGTATAATTCTTATAGTATTAGGAAATTTGTTATTATATAAATTTGAACATGTAAAAATAAGCTTAAAATATTAAATGACATTTTAAAAAGAAACACATTGTTTGATGAAATGGTTGACTTTTTAGCGCGTTACCTTTTTTATCCTTATGTTTCAGTTGGGTTGCATCAATCATGGTCACGGGCTGACTAGAGCATTTTGTTGGACTACCTCCATTTAATCCGTTGTAGTGACCCTTGTGTGGTGTTGTCCAGGCGTCAGCTTGTTTGGCCGATAACTGATAATCTCAAACAGGCGACGGTCCTTCTAGTATTCTTCTAATTAGAGCGGACAGGTACGCATCTAAGACGGCTCTGCGTACGTTTACCCCGCCTTCGCGCAAATTGGATTTAGCTTGTTCCTCTCTTCATTATCAAAAAATCATAATCTCAAAAGTGTTTCTCCGCTTGAAGTGGAACCAAAAATCTGGATTTCATCGCCTGATCTGCAACGAAGACAACCTCTTCAACAATTACTTTAGAGAGGCTTTCTTGTCAGCCGTTTGAGGAACATAATCTCATGAAAAAATTGATGGGAATAAAACGTCCTAAAACGTGTTTAAAGAAAAACAGGCGGGGTTTTAGAAATGATGAGGCCGACTCAAAAGAAGAAAACGTTGTAAAAAATCACTGATGAAGAACATGGCCATTGAAAAAGTAACAACATAGAATGAAATTTCAATCTGAGTCGGGCACCTTTTGGAAGGTTACTCCTGTTGGTGATTATGTATAAATACTAACGTGATGCTGGCAGCGCTCGACAACGGGCGCCGATGAGGCACTTTGGTCGTTTATTTGGCCGCTTATTGGATACGCATGACCGGATATGCGATCCATATAGAGTTTTTCATTTAAACAGAAAAAAAAGAAAAGCAATCAACCTGTATTTCCCTAAATCTACTGTACGAGTAAAGCCAGTCTACGTTCTGCGGTGAGTTTGTTATCTATCTAATTTGACATGATAAATAAAATAAAGAAAAGCATTTCATAAAAAGCAAAATTAAAATTCTAAAAATATTTTAGAACCTTACAATATTGCAAAGGTTTTATTAATTTGAAATAATTGTTTATATATAATGTAAACTTTGCCAGAAACGTGACCTTCGACGCAACTCATTACATCTGAACGTGTATTTCTCCGTAATTCCACCGTTTAATTAATAATGATGTTGGTAGTTTCAAATTCGTAAGCGGAGTGAATATTTGCATCTTACTAATGTTAATTGATATCCAGCCCAACGAGGCGCAAACAGTGCATGGGAAACATACTTATTATAAATTTGAAGCCAAGAAAGACGATCTAAAATAACTGCTGAATTACTCACTATGTATGCTTGTATGAGTAATCTCTACCCTCATTATTACTAAACGAATTTTCAAATGAATGGTTTTCACTATAATTTTGTTGCATTTTTAAGGAATCTTCCAAGATTACATAATAATTATTGGAAATAACACGGTATAGGAGAATAGCAACATAATGAAACACATCGAGTTCTGTGAGTCCGCGCCGGAGACAATCCCCTGTTATTTAGACGGCACAGGGTGCTCCTAACGACGTCTCAGGACACGTCCCGTACAACCCCCTCTAAGATATAGTTGTTATGTTATTAAATTTTCTTGGCTAACTTGATGCTGGACTAAAGTTATCGCTGCGTTTCGCGTTACTGGGTTATATTGGAGGAAAATTACGTGAATTATTTGAATACGATTTTAATAATGTCTAAATCACTTTAACTCGTTTCCCAGTTTATTTGTAACTGTTTCTTGTAATTGGAATGAAAAGCCAACATACATTTTGATTATTTTCAATCAACCAAGTAAGACACTACTCAGTGCGACGAGACAATCTTGCATTTATTTAAAAAACAATACTACATTCTACTTAAAGTTATAGTTAGCATTAAAAGTAAACATAAGAAGTAGCTTCTTTTTTTACATGAAATAGGCTCAGTGCTTTGATCTTAATCTCATCTGATATTAAGTGACGATGTGGTCCAGGATGGTAAACACACTAAGTCTAGAGGAACTGGTTCTCAAGTGATGCTGCCGGAACCTATTGGTCTTTGGCGACAGGCTTTCAAACTAGAGGGTGGTATGGTGCTATGGTTTCCTCCATGATGTTTTACTTCACCAAACAACTAATAATTAAAAACCGAACAAGCTTACAACTAATCGGGAAATCGCAACGGTGTCATTCTCTCTGACGCGATGGTGACGACGTAACATTTTCTTTTGTATCTGACGTACAACTAAATCTAACAGGCTAAGCTCCCAATAATTACGGATTAGTTATTATTTTATGGAGAAAATGGGTATCAAACTGACTTATAGTTCATAACTTAGATTCATCGAACTATTTAAAAACACATTATAATGCCCAGTCATTGTTGTAATGCGCTCGCCATGACTAAACAAACACATTCGTTTAAATACATACCTTTGATTGGATAGAATAAGCTTTATCTCGAGACTTATCAATTCAACCCCTCGCCTCCAGGCTCGACCGGGATCATCCCTTTCTAATTAATTTATCGCTATTTATAAATAAGGGATTTATGAAACAGACCCCTAACAACTTTCGCGTTGTTGCTCTGTACCTTTACGTTTGTTCAAACAGTAATTTCAAAGAGCGCATTGCTTGCCCGCGACCATTACACTCTTGGGAGAATCCGGTCACAGTGACTCACACGTCGAGCATTACTGGATCAGTCAATATCTATCTTTTTTCACATTAACTTGACATCATTATTCTGAGTGTATGCCGTATACTGTGAATGCCGGTACAGTCAGCCGCAAAAAATGTATGATTTTCCACCAAAAATATTTATGATAACATTAACACCAAAATCTATCAATGAAATCCTATCAACGGGAATATCATGTCTCCATCTATACTAACTAATAAATAAAATTGAAGTGTCTGTTTGAAATATCAAAATAACATTTTTTTACCAAATACATTTTTTTTTTAAATTTAATTATCAATAAAACATATTACAAAAAATATACATCTATAAAGCGCCACTTAAACCTTTGAGGTTTGTCTGTAGCACTTAAAATTTAAAAAATCGGTTACAAATATATAATGTAGTTAGGGTTTTTTACAAACAGGATAAGTAAAAAAAAATGTAATGTAAATGCATATACGATACCTGTACCAAGAATACAATTTTTAAAATAAAATTTTTATGTCTGTCTATCTGTTTGGTAGCTTGGTCCTTCGGAATACTACGAACTAGAGTTTGGGATTCACATGACTTGAAGCTGCACACTAAGATCTCTGTATACAAAGCAATAGTTCTTCCGATATTGCTCTATGCTGCCGAGACATGGTGCCTCTATAAGCATGATATTAGACGACTTAATGTCTTTCATATGAAATGTCTAAGATCAATTCTACATGTGAAATGGCAGGACCATATAACAAATTGAGAGATTTTCCGGCGGACCAAGTTGAGTGGCATAGAATCCTTACTTATTAAGAACCAACTGAGATGGTGCGGTCATATTGCACGTATGAGAGATTCCAGACTGCCTAAATCTGTATTTTATTCACAATTGTCGCATGGAAAGCGCAAGCCTGGTGGTCAATTTTTACGTTACAGGGATGTAATTAAACGTCATCTTACCGCGTGTACCATATCTTCAGTTGAGTGGGAAGTGCTTGCGAAACAGAGACTAGAGTGGCGCAACTCTGTTAAAGAGGCAGTCCAAATATTTGAGGAACATCGAATTAAAGATCTTGATGCAAAACGCCTTCTTAAAAAGAACCGTCCTAAGCCTTCCTATGTGTACACATACAACACTCTCGGTCAGTTACATTGTGCGCCATGTAACTGCACCTTCAAGACAAAGTTTGGTTTCGCGAGCCACATTCGCTCACATTATCGAAGATGCCAGGGTTCGCCGTTGATGGATACGTCAAGGATGACATCATCTTCTATGTGTTTGTTCCGGATAATCTCCAAAACGGCTGGACCCATTGGAACTTTTTTGCTAGATAGCTGAAGTTACTCCGGGTAACTTATGCTACTTTTGATTTTCTAAAATACTAATTATTTTAGCGTAAAATAACTACAACTTATGAAATTTCGAATAAAATCCGATTCAATTGGCAGTTTTACGGGGAATTGCTTGAATTTATGAGAAATATTTTTATTTCATTTTAGTAGATACCAAAAAAATGTTACGAAAAGGGTTACGGAAATTAAGGTTCCATATAAAAACAAAATGAAAACGCATTGAAGAATACATGAAAACACAGCTAGTTTAAAATAAAACAGTAATGGATCAAAATCTGTATATTAGTGAGTACATTTAAGAAAAAAACTCGAAACGTCTTTAGAAACAACGACCGGAATTTTTAGGATTTTATAGACGTGTATGAGTGCACGTGCACGCATTACGCAAAAACTACTTGATGGATGTTGATCAAACGGTAGTAATTTATATGATGGAGTAGTATGGGGAATACTGCTTTAAAATTACTTCAAATCTCACTCCAAAAGTAAAGAATCGAGTGAAAATTTGTACAGGAATTAAGGCATTTTTAAATTGAGTTATTTGCATTCAAGGTATCAGTTATAAATGAAGAAAATTTATATCAATACTTCAATATCAATAAAAATAATCAACCCCTTAATAGTTAAAACAAATTAAGACAAAACTAAAAGATAATAAATACAAATATCTACTTACACATTAAAGACAATTTAGAGAGTTTTAAACACTTGGATTGTTTTTCAAAGTAATGTTGGTAAGCTAGGAAATATATTCGTATATACATTAACATAAATATGTATCTAAAATTGTATAGAATTAGTCGTTTTACAAACACGGACTCAACTCAGTGACAGCTACGAAAACAGTTTATTATACAACTAGTTGTGCACCCGCGTCTGCGCCCGCGTTTTATATGTTCTTCACTACATTTTAATTTCTTTATACGGAACCTAATTATTTTCCTAAAAAAATTTTAGTAGGTACTAAGATAAAGTAAATACATTTCTCATAAGTTAAAGCACTTGCCCGTAAAACTGTGCATTTAATCGGATTTTATGCAATGAGTGTATGTAATATTTTTATGAGTTTTATTTATTGAGGACTGCCTCGGTGGCGCAGTTGTGCACGGGGCGACTGTCGTTACTGAGTAACAACCCAGAGTCTGGAATTTGTAAACAATATGGCGACAGGCTCGCCCCCTGTCACATCTGGGACGGAACTAAGCTCGGCGAAATGTGGGTGGTGTAGTTCGCTACTTCACCTCTGCCTAACCCTTCGGGGATAACAGGAGTGGGCTTATATTATGTTATGTTTTGTTTTTTAAGCGGAAGCCTAATTATTTTTGCAAATAAAAGTACTCTAAGTTACCAGCAGTAACTTCATCTATCTACCAAAAAAAGTCCCGTTAAATCCGTCCAGCTGCTCCGGAGATTACCCGGAAGAAACGACAGAAAGACAAAAATTTTAAAAATTGCATTTTTGTTATACGCATCTTTTAAACATTCATATACATTTAGTAAAAAAAAAATAGCATTACAAACAGACACTTCAATTTTATTTATAGATATAGTTAACATAGAGTTCGTAGATAGATCAATTTATGTAATTTTTACAAATTGAAACTTAAAGCAAAACCCAAATTGTTAATATTACAACTTACTTTAAGTAAAAATTTACGTATCACGTATAGATGACACAAATTTCACTTTTGTTACCTATAAAGTTTCGAGATATATTTTTGTGTCACTTTTCTATTTAAGGATGGATACATGTAGAGTGAATCTCTCCTGTTGGCTCCGGCTGCCATTCTATTATTAACTGTTTCGTACTCGAGGAAGAAAATTTTTACTTTTAGATGTTACAAAATTATTGTTTTTTGACGTTCATAAGCGCTTTTCAGGGCCTAAATTGAATTTTTTTTATTGTTAACTAAGCTTCTTACAATATTACATCCAACACTGTTACGACATTCCACTCAAGTATGTTTAATCGAGCAGGCAGATTTTCCTCTTTTACCCTCCATTTGATTATATAGGGAAATAAAATATATTTTAAACTAAATGCATTAAGTTGTAACAAACGATCCCTGTAAACACGCCAGTAACTGCATAAGTTTGGATTTTCAAACAATGCTGTATAAACTTGGACATTTGACGATGCGGTCGCGGAACAACAAATGTCGTTTAGTGAAAATTGCGAAAACAATTTCACGACGGTAAATGAAAGTTTGTTTCGAGCGCCGGGCGCGTTTACGAAGCTAGCTGCCGGCGCTCGGCGACACTATTTGCATTGTTAATAGAGTAGACTGATTCGATATTATCAATGAAGCGGGAGTGTACGAGAGCGCTTGTTTGTAATATTGTGCTAAGCAGCCGACTGCAGCTTCACGGAACTCAATCACGCCACTTTGCAAATTCTCAATATACAGACGTTTTCTCATTCCTTTACATTTACGACATTCCTTATTTCCCAAATTGAGTTGTTTTTCACCATTTAATTAACACGGGAAAAGTGTCGACATTTAGGCAGAGGTTAATGAGTTTTCTAAATTAATATTTTACGAAACAACATTTTTTCAATAAAAAGACAATTTAAGAAATAACTAACTATCCAATATGTTATCTTCGTGAACATAAAACATTTATTGTGGTAGCGCTTTTATGTCCAACTTGATTGCGACCATCATACACATGTATAAAACTCTGGACTTTATATTCGATTTAACATTCAATGAATTAAAGTTGCTAAACTTGAATAAAAAACACATATTTTATCCCAAATATTTTTCCAAAATGACTAATTTTAGGCAAGTAGTTTTACATGTTACAATATTTGTAACCAACATTATACATGTTTAAAATAACAAAAAATCGTTCCAATGATTGGTACATTAAACAAAAACAATAAGAAAGCAGTAGAAAGCATCGCGCGGGAACGTTCACCTGTAACATAAATACATTCATAAACAAAGGTTTATGTTATGAAAAACGTCGCGCGCTAATTTCGCGTCCAGTGATAAATTATCACGAACGATTTATCACGTTGTTATGGCGCTCGCTGCGTTATACTACGGCGACGAATAACAGCGGGGAGAGACAATAAGACTTCTTTTTCTGAAACATTAAATATTTATTTGCGGGGATTTTGAACGGTTTTATGGCATAATATTTGCGGTTCAATCTCGTTTATTACGTGGGTACCAGAGGAGCGGACTCTGTTCGTATCCTCCTTATGTATTGGAGTTTTTACTATAATTATCGCATTTTTATGTAACCGTGCAACATTAAGCCTTAATTGGTGAACGTCGATAGATAATGAGATGATTATTTATCTATAACTTGTGAGGCTTGGTGATACAGTGACCCAGATGAAGATCATATTTATAACATCAAAGCTATAACGATTTCTAAGTCCTACCATAAGTAGATTGTAAAGAGTCCTTGCTTCCCCAGATGTCGCAAAAGCAACTCTACACAATGTAATGTGTTACTAATTTTACTCACAATCTCTTATGTTGAATAGGCACGCATTCGACCATTACGTGGTAAACACCTTCCACAATTTTATAAGTGCCACAATGTGGTGATAATTGAAGTTTAACTAAATTAAAAAAAAAATATTCAACTGTGTATGTCATGACCGAAATCTAAAGGCAATTTAGAATTCTCTAAACCGAGCAAAATGCAATAAGATTGATTATATAGTTTTAGAAATCAGGTATTCCCTTACTACTTGAACGTTGGTTGAAATATTCTTTCCAAAACTGTTCGACACTATTTTTTATATGGTGAAGTACCTCAGTATGGCATCCCATGCATAAAGAAATATTTTGCCAGGCGGTTCACTAGTTCGTTTCCTACTAACCCTACATGATACGGTCTCTATTTTAGAATTACAGTTTTAATTATTTTTTGAATCTCGTAACCGTCGTAAGATCTCTTAAGGTATCGGTAGAAATGAAATATATGGGCATTTACTAGATTGTTTTGTGATTAAGGTCATAATTTAACTCGGCTCGTAAAAATCACGTATTCCGTGTATCCAATGAAGCCGTACACACAAACTGAATGGTACTTTGATCGAACAAGTTCATCGAACTGAAACTTATCGAATTCGTTGCTGATTGAATGTGAAGACAGAAAGATATCCTGATACAAATTTAGCTTAGCACGTGACTTTGTACTTGAATAGATTTTGTAGACGCTGTCAATTATCTTGGAGAATACAAGGTTGTATCTGCCCGTAACAAAGTTAAGCAAATTCAAATTTTCAAACATTCGATTTTGACTTTTTTCCGAAAATCAACAAAAACGCCTTAATGGATTCAAACTAAATATAAATATTTTTTTAAATTTTTATAAAAAAAATTATCATGTAGATAACTTCAAATGAGTCGAGGAACGGTTTGGTGATCTACCAGGTCACAAAACATCAAAATCATATAAAAATAAGATTTTTACCTTGTCTCATGCGCTGGATTTTCATACTGTATTATTCGGCTAAGTATTCTGTCTAGAAAAATGATTCTCATTGTACAGTGTAATAGTAGTAGTGCCCTTCATTACTATGCCACGGTTTTGTGCTTGAATTTACGGTACCATTGAATAAACTCAACTCAGTAGAGGTGTTGTCCCGTTTAACAAAATTACTTTACTTCATTCAATAGTTTGCCATTTGGGAATTTTTTTCAATTTATAATCAAGAAAATTAATTGAGTAGGTATTAATTTCATTAGGGCTGGTATTTATTTTATGATGTGTGAATATTTAATAAATAAATAAATAATTAGCGGTTACTGTCAGTGAACGTTATTTGTTATTAAGTATAAGTGGTTTTCTAGAGCATAAATGTATGAATACTATTACAACCTTACAAAAATTTGGATTCAGTATGCAAAAAGATGGTTTTTAAAAAGTAATTAACTATGGAACGGCGCAAAGTTTAAAGGCATTCTTCAGATCAAATTGCTCAGCGACATCCTGATAGCGTTCTGTCGCGGTGAAATCGACCGATTAATTTGAAATACCTTCGTTATTTTTAAACTCGATGTTGCGAGCATTGTTAACGTTATACGAAGTTCGATTTTTTTTAACAATAAACGTTAAATTTCTCTTATAGAGATATTACGATCTGTCTATATTTAGCACTGTGATAGAGTAACGTCGAATTTTATGTAAATTACAAATGTTTGAACGGATAGACAACGTTTTAAAAGAATAGTCCTTTTTCGACATTGAATGTGGTACTTTTCTATAAATTCTTTAATTTTTTACATTTAAATACGTCAAATAAGTGGCAGTGGCTGAATACATTGCTCGCAGAACCGATGCCCGATGGGGTCAATGGATTCTCATATGGCAACTACGTACCGAAAGATGCAGCGTGGGTGGGAACAAAGTGGACTGAGGGTATGACTGGTCCTTGTGGAGATCTTTGAGGGAAACCTATGACCAGCAGTGGACATCTTCCTGTTGAATGTGTTAAAAGTGTATTTCTATTTTTTACCTTCGTAAGTGATTTTAAGGCAGTTTTCACAGTCACTTAGATATCTATTCAAGGATTATGTATAAATATAATAAATCCAAAATAGGCATTCATGTAATGAGGAAAAAAAATCCATATTTAGTAATCAAGCAGCAAAATTATCATATCAAGGTATTGCGCAAGGACAATTAAATTAAAATTTAGACTAAGGAATAAAAACGAAGTAAAAAACATGAAAATAGTAAAATATATATAAAAAATACTAAACATGGTCAGTAAATAAACTCGTCCCATATAGCACTGTAATACTTTTTATACCAGAATTCGTTGAACAGTATGCCTGTCTGTATCAGTCATAGTAATTTCTTGATCAACTATGATCTTCGCTTGCCTCGTTCAAAAGTCTGCACAGTATAATGTAATAGTGTTGCCGGATCATTTATTGTCCATCAATTTACTATATTCAATAAATTGCCCGTTGAGTGTCGCTTGGTCTTCATCGCCCATAGTGTGTCTGGTTATATTACTTTAAGTAAATATGTAAAATTGGTCTAAAGATCGCTCCATTATCGATTATCTCACGTCCTCTCCCACTGCATCGTGTTATATCTATTTATTATATTTTATAATAATTTCACTTGAAATTTTGATGACAATGTCCTTTCTTTGCTCTTAATGCTATTAAAATTCTATTGTTTCTCGAAGTTCCAAATTTTCCATTTTCAAATGTTCTTTCTTAGAACATGAATAGACCACAATTATATAATAGATGACAGAACACTCCTCAATGAATCCATTAAAACTCATGTTACATTAGCAGAGCGCACGCGTAAGATATACTGACAGTTGACATCAATAAACTAATAGAAAATATTATGATATATAAATAATAATCATATAATAAATATTAAAAAAACAAATGATATTAAAACCAATCATTACAATATACTATTAGGAGAACTATATAATTTTAGTTCTTCAAAAATCCTATACAAAATCTTCTGATGACATCTGATATCTTTCATCTACGATTGACAAACAGTTTGTCTATGGACCCAATTTTTAAGGTTATGCAGATAAAGTCGCAGTTAGAAGTCAATATAATTATGTGAAAACCTGTGGGTTAACAACCAAATTATTCCGATATACTTAATATGAATATATATTCTATTAACAATGCAATGTAATTGTGAAGCGAACATTGTTTAAAAGGTGAACAAACTAATTTCAATATTTCACAAACTGCATACTCGTAGTGGAACATTCAATATTCTGTTAAACATAAGCGTATAATTGTGAGAGCGCACTTTAATTAAAATTCACTGGACAGTTGTAAAACACTTGTCAGACTGCACTGCGAACTGCTAGAACCTGGTATCAGACTTAATTCCACAAGTTTAAAAAATGATTTGATTCCTTTACCAAATTTTGAAAACTTATGATTTACGTTCTGAAGTCACTTGGAGTCGGTGCACTAAATTTTTTCTTCTTCCAAACGTCCCTATCAGCCTTCGTCTTCATTTACTCCTTTTTCTTTCACATTATTCTTTATACACTCTACCTATACTTTCGTTGGTATTCTTCTACTTCTACATACTTTTACATTCGTTGTCATATTAACTACTGTTTTATCCACAAACAGTTCCTGTAGTCTCATAACATGTCCATACCACGACAAACAATCCTTTTTCAAGTTTTCTACAACTGGTGCTACGTTCAAATTTCCTCTAATATACTCATAACCTTTTGATAAAATATTAAATAAACCTTTAAAGTACCTCATGTCATTAATAATGTTTGTGTGTGTGCGTGTGTGTGTATTTAATGTGCGCTCTTTTAATTATATGACTCTACAAAAAAAATTTCGTTGTTTGTCGTAAAGTTTATATTATAATTTTTCGGTTAATTATGCACAAAAACATAAAGAAAATACCTTTTTTCGTATAAAATTTACTTTTGTGATAAAAGTTTTAAGACAATAGGCTGAGGGTTTCATTAATAGTACATATGCTGTATGCTAACTCAGATAAGTTTAAAAACAACATGGGAACGTATGGGTATGGACAATGAATAAAACGCATGTGACAAATAACATGATGACGACATAGTTGATGAAATTTAGGGAAGAGGATACCCAAAGAAAAGGTGGATAAAGTATATGACGGAAAATATGAACGCAAAAGAGTAGAATGAAAACATGGTGGCTGATAAAGATATTTAAAAGAAGAAAACGTACTACGCTGACCTCAACTAAAACTTGGGACCGGAACGATGTCGATTTGATACATATAATATCCAATATACACACATAAAATGTACACAATAATCTGGTTAAATAAACCATCTATTACTTTCAAAAATACTTTTTTCATTAGTATAGTATTTTTCGAGTTATAAATGAACTAACAGACATAATAGAGAAACTGTCTCCCTTACATTTTACAAAACTTAAATGTCTTAAATATCGAAAAGAGAAAAAATTATATTCAACTTCCGGGCGCGTGTGTACGTTATTTTTACATATGTGTGCATTTAATTTATATTTTTTTAAATTAAATGTAACATACCAGTTTCTGTTAAAAATGTATAGTCTGTGTGTTATTTCTTCTTTCAATTATATTGTGATAACGGCGCGAGCTTGTTTATTGATAGCATCTTGCTCCTTGACATTATGCTTCAAGCCTCCATTGGGTAAAGAGAGGATTTCATTTTCCATATTTCTAATTAATAAAAAGTAGTTGGGATTATTTTATATATATTTATGTCATTAATGTACTTGTTTGAAATATATTCTGGTATTGTCGACATAACCTTTTTTTTTTTCTTTTTTTTTTGACGAGGGGAATGCATTTACGCACTACCTTCACCAATTGCATTAGTGAGACCGAAGTCCCCCATTGTCGACATAACCTAAGAATAAGATAAGATTTTGTTATATGCATTCGAGATGATGGAAGACTAATAAATATGTAAAATCTATATTATAAAATGACAACTACCCTCTCTAATGAAAATCTTTATACAAGCGCGCTTTAACGGGGATCGTAATTTATTCTACATCGTCTGTCGTCGCGAGCGAACTTGTTTGAGTAACTCACTCTGATGCTGGTCATAAGTGGGTAGGGCGTACTCATAAGACGTAAGGCATTACGTGATTTCTGGTTCCAGACATTTTTTGGAACTTACTGATTGATTTGTGTAGGTTTAACTTCTTTTTTTTTTTGTTATTAAAAATACAAGTTATTCTAAATATATCAATAGACAATCAAGATATGTCAATTCAAGACATTTGTGTTCTGTGTTTATCAACGAATATTCTTTTTTTTGGTTTAGTAACTTTTGACGAGGTAGTGTTATCATTAAAAATTGGAAATATTGGGCGTTTTCTTCAAATTGTCAATAATTATTACAACCGACTACTGCGTAACGGAACAAATGTAATAATAAAAACCATTCTCACGGACCATAATCAAAGTTGAATATCCAATAATAGGTGATTAGTCAGCGTTAAATTTGTAAAGATTCAGCGTCACTTGAGAATTTTCTCAAGTTATACGAAATATCTTGATGAGTCTACGAAAAAATGTTTTATCATCCAAAGAAGATCTGCGCCTCGTTTTCTGGATAATTTGGACGGTAATTAGCGCCGACCCAAATGAAACTTCCTGGAGACCGAGAGTAAACGGACTGTTCGAGGGACCTTTAACCGGGAGGTTCAGAGGGGGAGGGGGAGGCGAACGAGTTAAACGATGAATTAAACAAAAAACGTACATCCAAAACAATCTGTGTGTGTTTTGTTTTGGATATTAATTTCCAGTGTTATTCTTGCAAGGGTATTTGAACATACCTCGACTAACTTTATAATATATTTGAACAATCATATTTTCAAATTTAAATATAAATGCTTCAGACAGCTGGTGTTACAAGACGGTGGAACTTATTACTACCCGGCACAAAGCACGATAGGTTATTTTCTAATTCCTAGTTACCTACCACAATCAGGTTGACATCTGTCGCCAAGCACGTATAAACCAGCAAGATTATTTAAGAACTTAAGTCATACTATCATTTAAAATCAATTCAGATTGTTGCCAAGCGCTAAGTCTATACGAAAAAAAAAAACCAATAAATACTATTCAAGTGCAGTAAAACGAATATAGATAACTATAACCATGAGATAAGTGAAATAATAGACAATTTACTATGATACCGGATAATGGGTAAACTTGCGCGAACTCGTCGCTCTCCGGACCGGCCCAAACCCGACTAGATAATTTACGAAGGCGATCATAAATTACAGAACTAAACACAGTGCCTCCATGACAGCCCGCCTTTAAATTATGTCTGGTATGCTGCCCTATATTTACAAAATATAGTTTTGAATACGAAACGTTCAAGGATCACAGACAAAAGTATTATCAACCGGCCGATTAATGGCGGATACAGAGTTTCATTCGCCGACAAATATTGCAAAGAATGATAATATCCCAAACGCAAACTAAGAAGAGAACCTTTGGATACGTGTCAGTAATCAATAACTACCACCGCATTATTACTATGAGATCATTTAAGTGAAACTGAACTAGAACTGAAAGTCATCGCTATGACACAGCTGAGGTGGCCTTTTCTGCGTTGAATCCGGTATATGCTTTGCCAAGGTTTTACGGTAAAAGTAAATTTATTATAGTATTGTCTCTTTTCTGTATATCTATTTAATTTATTTTTTTAGATAATTTCATAGCTTACTTTAAAATCTTAGATATGTGAAACAGTTCGGCTTTCGGTTGTTTATATTTCCGTAACCTTGATGTACAATACATATCGTATTATAAAGTTATAATAAAACATTCGGTACTGATTAATGTCCAAAGAGATTTATATAATTGTTTTGGTAACGCCACCTAATGTGGCATCCTAAAACCCCCACCCCCTTTCCCTGCCGTGCACTTCTGTGTCGACCGCGCCCGTGCATACAACGCATAATTACTAACTTCGCAACCCCGCTATACGAGTACATACTTGTGCTCCTAACCGCGCCCGCGCCGCCTAAATCGTGGTGGTTATATTCGCTTTTTTTCCGCATATAATATAAACTATAACGCATATTGTGGTGACGTCGAGTGTTGGCTGAAGTGTGTGAGGTGTCGGAAGCCCTTGTGTGTTATCTGAGGCTGCTTTCGGGCGACTGCGAGCGGATCTACACGTCGAAGGCGCTTGCTGCTGCTGAGGAACAGGTCAGTCCACGACTTCCTTGTTCCCGCATCTACCACGCTTTCCTTGCGATTTTGGCCTACCGCGCCAGCTCCAGGCGTCTCCAGTTTAATTTCTGTAGTAACTATAAGGGTATGTATATTTCGCGTATTCTTGTGTGCGAGTTCGAGCTCATTACTTGAATATAAGTTAAGGAATGATTGATGGATATAGCTGATTGTCTTCAAATATTTCTGTATGACTCTCGGTCATTTAAGCGGACAGCTCTTTTAACATGTACATACATACGTTTTAATTACTGAGAAACTTTCTTTCCGTTTCCACTGATAGCATCCAGCTCCGAATTATATAGATTATTCCTAAATATTCGCATGAAAATCTCCATTTTTATGTCATAGTTCAATTATTAAGTGACTTCGAAAGAGGTGTTTCAGTAATGTAACATATGAATTCTATAGTTCAAAATTATAATCACCAGCAAGCCATATTTGCTTATTAATATAAAAGTAAACATACCCAACAATAGCTTATAGCATCGTGACTGAGTTTATTCATTGGAAGTGATTGATTGATTATCTGTCAAGTTCTATTTTGCTAATTTTGACGAAACTTTTACCACAACGCGAGTCAACTCAAATACAAGTAAAGCTCTGTTGTGTTTCAAATACAATACAATTTAATCAGCTGAGAGTTCAGACAGGTTCGCAACCATTACGTTACTATATTACAGAATAATAAATATGCGTTGCATTTTTGACGTCTTTTAGTAAAATGAAAATGATTTTGTATTAAATTAAGTACAATGTGCGTGCGTGCTTATAATTTATATGACTAATATAGCGCTAAATTCTTAAGTAGTTTGTAATTTTTTTATTGTCAATTGTTATAAAATATTGATTACAACTTGGTATCCACATTTCCCAAGGATCTGATATTTCATTTGGTATTGGAACTCATTAATTAGTGAAAACGAAAAACACAATATTTAAAGTTAACTATTTAGCAGAATTATTGTTGTGATCTCAGTCAATACAAGTGAAATGTATTGAAAATGATAACGCGGAACGTTTACTCTGAAGTGCTACGACTCCTGGAACCTACCTCCCTGGAAAGTAGAACCAGATAACCGGTGTTTTGCGAAACAGTTGAAGCATTAATACAGGATTCGAGAAATGTAATAATCCAGATGAGACTAGAAGAATTGTGTATATAAATCACAAATTACCATTAACTAAAAAGAACCTATTGAAAGAAATTGAAATTATGAAATTATTTTACTTACTAATATTTTTGAAAAGCACTTGAACAAGGTTCGCTTGAGGAGCATCAGTTCACAAACATGAGCGCGTGCAGATCTGTTCCACGCAACGTGGCTGTTCACATATACATCCACAAAAGCATTTCTAGTCGGTTCTCGGTTGGAATACGAAGTATTTTGAAATTTTTTATACGTTGCAGCAGAGACTTTACAGAAATCTCAACTATTTTCTAGAAACAAAACACATTTTTTTTGTAGTGGTGTAGAAACATTTTCAAATTACCAACGTAATATAAAGTGTTACGCGAGAGAAACATTATATGAAATATTCGCAACAAACTTGATATAGCGTACTGCAGACGCGCACACAGGTATGTGTGTACAACATACACACGTTGGCTTGAATTTATGCTTCACTTATATTCTTTTATTGCTGGACTTCTACTGAATAGTTCTTTAGGACATGACGCTTCCTAGTTTTAATATTAACTAGTGCGCGGCTCACATCTACCACCAGCGCCATATTTATATACTTTCTAGAAATCTTTGAACTGCTCTTCTAAATCTTTAAAATAAATATCAACTTTTATATCCTACTACATAATATCCAAATAAGTATAGGACTTTAAAATATACTCAAAAAGGTAAGTTTTTTATATTCCATAATATTATAATTCTTCTTCACAAATAAATAAATAATAATCATTTGGAATGATAATATAATTGATTAATTTATTATTGCGAGTATAAGTGTTGTATTTTTTTTACACGCTAGAGGCTCTATACAGAGATTTAACCACAATTTCACCTGATGTTAAGTGACGATGTGTTCTAGGATGGTAAACAAACTAAGCCTAGAGGTACTGGTTCTCAAGTGATGCCGCCGGAACACACCGAAACCAGTAGGTTTTGACGACAGGTTTTCAAACATGAGGGTGGTAGCTACCATGGCTGGCATGATTTCAAAATGCCCTACCACCATGCTCTGGTTTCCTTCACCGAACGCTAAAGCTAATTTTAGAGTCGGATAAGTGGATTTGAACCCGCGTTCATTGACGCGAAATTCAACCGCACTACCAACTGCGTCATCAACGCTTCGAAATTATATTTATATGTACATTCGTGGGTTGTTTACGATGTTGACGATGTTTACTCTAGAGTTCGTTGAATGATCGAAATCCGATTATAAAAATTTATGAAATTTTAAGGAATAAAACTAAATATTTCCAAAGCTCCTCATTATATTTACCTATTTACACTTAAACATATTATTACTTTTAATAACCGTAATAGCGCAAATAATTAAAAATGAATCCCTATTATTTAAAAGAATGTGCGTTTTAATTTAATTGCTTACATACCAAGAAAATTTATAACTAGGAAAACAATTGGAAGCTGGCGTAAACGCCAGGTTAGTGCCTTAACGGTTAAATAAGTTGGATAAAAATGAAATAGATCTAACATGTTTAATTAGTAGCAGTGATATATGGACGTCTAGATAATATACGAGTAATTGAGGTGGAAATAAATAATTCCTTAATCAAGCACTCTTTCCCTCTGAACAGTTTATTGCTCCGGAAGATAATTAACCCAAATTCTGTGCGAAACGAGTAATAAACAAACTTATTCATCGTAAAGGAACGCGCGCGGTGCGGGACCGGATCGAGTTTGCCAGCTTCGTGATGTTCCTATAATAATTTCATTGCATTGGATCACGAAGTTTCGAGAGTATTAAAGTTAGAGGGAAACGGGACCAGCGTAACTTGATGGCTCACGTGCAGATATATCGCATACTATATATAAAAAAAACACTTAATCACGCTTCAAAGAACGATTTTGAAAATTGCCCTAATACAACTTTGAAGGTTTTAATGCAATTAGTAAACTTATATCCAGTTCGCTATTTTAAATAAACATTGTAAACCATAAATAAGAGATCACATATTTGCATTACTATTTGAAGTTGTTCAGGGATACACCACAGCTTCATAGGAAACGATTAGTAGGAAAATTAATCTTTATAACTCACGGTCAAATGCTGTCAGTACGAGTGAACCCGGTCACATTCTTTGTCTTATACTTGATATGATATTATAAAAGAAATGGATCTGGAATGTTGTAATAACGTGAATTATATACAAATAAAAGAAAATGAAGTGTCTTTTTGTACTCTCAAAATAACAACTGTTTAGTAAATACAGAGGAATGTAAATGCGGTACTAAATGCACAATTTTTCAAAATATTGTCTCTGTATGCATGTTCGGACTTTTTCTAACAAATATCTAAAACTATAAAGCGTAACTTAAACTATTTTGACTTTTAGTTAAATAATGAAAAGTCATGGAATTGTCAAGTATATTCAATTCAGTGCGCAGTTTTACAGACAAGTGTTTCAATTTATGAGAAATAAATGAGAGAAGAAAATAACAAATGGAATAACAATAATGTAATAATAAGAATAATAAAAATGTTCCGTTGTATTCTGTTAGTGTCGAAAATTATTAAGGGCCCTACCGAAATGAGTCACTATGTTGGATTTTCCACCATTTGCAATGTGGACGTAACACAGACGAGCACGAGAGATCTCCCGCCAACCTTGGCATTTGTTTCTATATACTTATCATTTCAAAATTAGTAATCTCGAGCTCTACATACATCGACCGAGAGAACCTCTTCGAGATGTCTTACTGCCGACCAACTGCAGTCGCCGGTATCACAAAACAACTTCTCTGCACTCACAGGAACCCGATGGACGTGGCCTATGCATTCAGCGAGATCTATGACGGTATATACTCATCCAAACCGATAGTGAGGTCCCTGAGACTCGGGGGTTACTCGGGAGCGCAGATACCCCCACACTCCACCGATACTCTCTACCTAGTACATACTCAGGTAGAGAAGAAAGCCCTTATAAACAAGGGCTACGGAACAGGGGAGGGGTCGCGAGTCCTGACGATCCACGAGTCGCAGGGGTTGACATTCAAATCGGTGGTGATTCTCCAGACCAAGGGGAGAAAGCTACAGGTCCACGATAGTGTATCCCACGCTGTTGTGGCCATCTCGAGGCACACGGAGACCTGTGTCTATTATACCGACGTGGCCGACGACGCGATAGGCCGCTTCATCCACCGAGCGGTGAGCGCACCGGCGAAGGACATAGCGGATTATAATTTCAAGATGGCCATAAAACATGGAGACCAAAAGGTCATACAAGCAATAATTGCCCAAACCCAAACTATGAGGTAATTATGCGGACACGGACCTAGTTCTGCTTGGCTTGTTACGACCGTTAATAAAAAAAAAAAAAAAGTAATTAAAAATTATGTAATTAATAATAACAAAATAAGTGTTTACAAAATAATTGAATATATAGATATAAAAAATTTAATAGAAGTAGATTTAAGCTCACATATGCAAAAGAAGATTACTAACTGCATAGCTGCTTGAATTGCTATTATAGGCAATTTTTTCCGACGCAAGTCGATTTAAAATCTCCAATCTAAAAAAAGGTGCGGACCCAGAGTCTGCAGATAGTTTAATTTAAATAAAAAAAAAAAAAAAAAAAAAAAATCTCGAGCTCTATACAATATTCCTGTGTATGTATTCATGTAAAAATTACATACGGTTTAATATTTTTCTTCAAAATGGTTTTATATTCGAAATATTTTAATATCGAAAGCTTAAACTTAATAAATATCATGAAACTCCTGCGGGAGGGAGCTCCTCGTGATATTTTAATTCTTGTATACAAAGCGCTATGTCAATCTATTCTTCAATACTGTATATCTGCATGGGGTAATGCACCTAAAACTACACTAATTGTCTTAGAAAGAGCTCAAAGATCGTTGCTGAAGATTATTTTTAGAAAACCCTTTCAATATCCAACTCGGAATCTTTATGAAGAAGCTAAGGTCTTAACAGTACGACAATTATACATTCTCAAGATGACACTCAAATATCACCCATATATAAGGAACCACCGACTATCGGATAGTTCCTTGATTCACACACGCCTCGTTCGATTCAATTTAAAAACACCTAAAGTCAGCACAACTCGTCACCACTTTTGCACAACGTTTTAGTGAATTCGCGCTTCCTTTCATATATAGGCAAGTGAATAAAAGATGTGAGATAATGAATCTCAATTTTAACCAAGCAAAGATAATTACAATAAAATGGCTCTCCGGTTTATCATACGAGGACACAGAAATTATCCTTTGCAGACTGTCATAACTAATTGGAAGACTGCAGACTCTGGACAATTATGTTTTATATAATTAACACGTTTTTTATGATACTAAGTATGTAGGTATATATATATATATATATATATATATATATATATTTATTTTTATTCTTTTCTTCTATTTCTGTATTTAATTTATATAAATATATATAAAGTATGTCTATCTATGTTTAAGTTGGTATATATATGCTGCGCATCTATGTATATAAATATTAATTATATTTAGTTATATTTATTTTTATATTTAGATACTTTTCGCCTTATCCTTTATTTATCTATAAATTAACTATGTAATAAAACTACCTGAATGTAAATTTATAATTCTTTGACACACTTGCGATTCGACCACAGCGTAATCAACTCCTATAACTCGGAATTTTGAATGATCTCCCGCGATACAGGAATTCATTCCTAGTGCGGGGATCAATAGACATATATTTGTGTGTTAAATTTGTAAAAAAATAATAAAGATTTTTTTTTTTTGTATTAACACACATACAAACACACACACACACACAGACGTCTAAAAGTTCATTAAAATAAAAATTCGTATCATATGAATAGTTAATCGTTTTCATATTCATGCGCGTTACGCAAATATTTAATATTTCCGTTTGATAAATTTTATGTGAAATCAATTTTATTGTTTTCATTACGTTTCAGAAATAACTGTAAATAAATATTTGTTTAATATAATGTATGAAATTTTTATGAAACTGTCGATACTAAACTTGTGAAATATTGTTTTATAATAATGATACATCCTTAGGTATTAATAAATACATTTAATATATAAGAATTTGTAAATGATTAGCTGTGCCCGCGACCTCGCTTGCGTAACAGTCAAATAATTATATTCTAATAGACAGCCTATATTCTCCCTCTAGATCCGATCTATCTCATTACCAATGCATTCATATAAATACTCTATACGTCCCTTTCTGACAGTGAAAGAATTTCTAAAATCGGATCATTGGACAGGTACTGAAAGTACCGGAGATCACCCCTAACGTCCAAACTCACAAACTTTACCTCTTTATAATATTAGTATAGATGTTCTTACGAAGGCACATCATTATTATCGTTTTTAAATTACTAAAGAATTAGTATAGCGTCATTTATGAATAATCGTCAGAAATATATATATAATTCTTACGTAATCACCATTCGTAACACTTCCTCACTCAAGTCATTAAAAATAAACAAAACATGAACCGTCTAATTATAGTTCGAATGAAATAATATTATGTTCTCCGGCATATTTACCTCTTGATATTATAATTGAAACTCAGTTCACTACTTTCTTAAAATGACTCCTTAATACAACGATTAAAATGCCCAGACATTTTATAAAAATATCATTTTTTTCTCATTTACTATGTCTTAGATGTTTATTATTTATATACTATACAAATATGTTATATTATGTCATTTTGTTTAATTTCAATGAATCTCTTTCTCGAATAAGACTAAAACGCATTTATTTACAAACTCTTATTTCATACTATAGACGCCGCGTGTCATTCAAATTACTATAACTTTTGATAGAGTGAACCGATTTTAACGAAATA
This sequence comes from Samia ricini, assembly GCA_014132275.2. Taxonomy (NCBI): domain Eukaryota; kingdom Metazoa; phylum Arthropoda; class Insecta; order Lepidoptera; family Saturniidae; genus Samia; species Samia ricini. The sequence goes on from AP028166.1 coordinate 30,791,962, forward strand.
AAGTTTTGATGTTACTTCTGAATATTCTTTACAATTTCTTTTTATAATTTTTAAAAAACATACTCAGTACTTTCTAATTGATACCTGCATAAACAAACAGACAGACAGAAAGACATTTCTATAAATGAAAGAAATCTGTTTAATTACCTATTTTTAGTTTCTTGCACTAATTCTTGTCAGAAAAACCGAAAATGTACAGACGCGTGAAATTTAAAACTTTATTATTAGTATAGATAAATTTAATATATTTTGTTTATAAAACAAAAGTACTTTATGATACACGAAAACAAACTTCTCAGTTGTGATGGGTAATTCAATGAACTGTATAACCATTTCTATAATATTTTAATTTGTGTCCGCAATCAAAGCGTCTAGGAAATTAAACGTAGCGTTAATGAAAATTCCTTTAGCAATTCCGTCAGATTTGCAACAATTTGCATTACCTAGCGCTGGGATACGCAGCGCGCGGCTCGGAACCCACTGTCCCCGATTAATATAGTTCAACTATGCGTTTATTTTATATTTTTTTTTTTTATATGAACTTCTCCTCCTAAGACAAAATTAAATGTTTGACAATTAAAATGCTTGCGATTTGTTTTCTTATATATCTTAATTTAAAAGTATTCGAGTAGTATATCTCAATTCTAATAAATAATTTTGCAACGCCAAGACTAAAACTTGTACATATGAAATATACTATAAAGTTTTAGACATTTTCAATGTTGCACTGTTTCTTCTATAAAAGGTGAGTCTTCAACGAAAATATAAATAATAAAAATTAAATAAATATGGCAAATAAAATTAATTGAAACTTACAAACAGATAGAATCTTAAAACCCTTACGTCTCGGTGTGTATTTAAGTAGAAATATTCGTAAAGTAACGCCTGATTCGAGTGGTCTTTTCATTCATATCAATTAGTTATCTCTCGACATGATCTTAGCGGGTCGGACTCACCCGGGCTCGGCTCAGCCTCTTTCATCCTAAATATAAATCTTTAGAATATCTCTGATTTATGTTCGTCAAAATATTTCTATTCGGCTTTATTTTGGAAGAGATACCTCATGTATTCTATTTACTGTTTGGAAACTAAGATCTGATCTGGATTGAAATCGTAAATACAATGAATTAAAAAATATATATTCGTATTGAAGTTAAAAGCACTATAATATTAATATTTAATATAATGTTATTTTAACTTTCGTTTTCATGACAACTAATTATCAACAGTCAAAACCCCTTTTAGATTGGTTCACTATCAATTATTTTCCAGCTTTATAAATCCTATGAACAGTTATTCAGTGCAACGATGACGACTGTTAATAAACAAGAAATACAATATAATAGTGATAAGTATCAGCTCGTTACGTTTCTGAATTAGTATGTTCAGCAACTAGCGGGATCGTAAGCCAAATGATACTGACTGACACTTTGATGCGCGTCGTGTCCTTGGACTAGCAGTAACTGCTAGAAATATCCAGGGTTACAGTCGTTAGATGTAGGTAGACTGACATGATGATGCATTAATTCGATATAACCCCACGCATTTATCGAAGGTCGTGTTTGTTCGTGGACTGCATTTTATTTAACAACAGATGACCAGTGCAGTCATTTTACCCATATTGAATAAAAAATTGGTCCCGTCATTACACGTGTGACTGCGTTCCGGTCCCGCGTCAGCTGCAATCAAATGTCAAATTTTAACGCCGTTCTGTTTAACGTGTCAGGTTTCAATTAGCAGTAATCGACAATTCGAACCGCGCGGTAATTATGTACACATTACTACAGTTTCAATTGACTTTAATTCTATATAAATCTGTTTTGTGTTATTGTAATTATTGACTTGTTGTCCGCCTGTACTAATACTCGTAGGTGTTTCACGAAACTATTTTGTTGTTACGGCAGATGAAGTCGGTTTGTGTATCAGGTATGTTGTTCCAGAGCACTCAAATACAAAACTTAACAAGGGGTCGCACCAGCACTGCCTGTTGGAGTGGAAAACCCCGCGGCTCTGCTGTATCTGCATCAAAGGGCGTCTCTAAATAATGAAAATGTTCAAAAGAACTTCGTTTATTTACATTTCCTGTTCATCCGCAGACAGGATTGTTGTTTGAGACGTGTTTCTCTCTCTCTCTCTCTCTGGCTTTATGCGTAACATTCGCACCGTTCCGTTGTAGGGGTAATAAGATATAATTATAATCATATAGTGTAATTTGAATTAAAATATCGAGATGTTATCATACATGTTCTTTAGTTGTATGCGATAAACTTTCAAAATATTATTTGGATGATTTAACATTATCATATATATCGTCGTATGGTGCCTGCCAAGAATAGTATCATCCCATATCTACCCGCGGTTGTCGAAAAAGGCGACTAAGGCATAAAAACCAGAGAATGGGCAGCAACATCCTCTGGGTATCACAAACACCCACTGCGATCGCCAACCCGCCTGACAAGCGTGGTGTTTATGGCAATACCCTCCTCACTGGAAGAGACCTATGCCCAACAGTGGACGTCATATGGTTGAATAGATGAAAAGATGGATGGTTATTCTGGTACTCGTTAGACTGTATGAATCCTTGGACCTATTAGCATATCTTAGTGCACTTACTTCTCAATAGGGCTTATTACTTTGTGGCGAACTCCGTTGGTATTGGTGGCTTAGATATGTCGATGGGACTCATGATAAAGACAATGTTAGTCAGCAGATAGGATAATGATATACGCTGAAGTGGTGACCCCGATCTTGAACATGAATTTCATATTTTATTGAGCTATAAATAAATTATTGCATGAATATGTGCTCACTTTTCTTTTTGGAAATGATGAAAGTTTCAAATTGTGTTGAAACGTCGGTCAAGTTACTTAAAAAGCATCATCATCTACATATAACTGCCAAGTCGGCAGAGGCCTATTTTGGGTGATACGTCTTCGTCGTTATTCTTCGACATTTTCATCGACTACGTTCTACAATTTTGCCAGTCATAACTGCATTAATCTCGCTGTGTCCTGTTTTTACTATCAACAAGACGCTCACTATGATATCACGCAGTACGCTCGCTTAGTTGCTGCATTGTACCAGAACCTTCGAAAACCTACTGGAGTCATCGGTACCCTTAACAACGAAACTAGCTACGCGTTACCGTTAATTTTTTGATAGTTTTAGAATCCTATTTAGTAGTTGCCAGCAGTAACTTAATTTTCTTCTATCTTAAATTAATATTATTTACTTTTCATGTGTATTAATATATATTTTAAAAACCATGTCTGTAAACCAACCCGAGGTAAACATGTCACCCGACACCAATTCAATATTTTCGATTGCTATGACTAAACTGCCACTTTTTTGGACAGAAAAACCTGCTCTCTGGTTCGCACAAGTCGAAGCACATTTTAATGTATATGATATAACTTTTGATGTTACAAAATTTAATTACATTATAGGACAACTAGACTCGAGGTTGGCTGCAGAGGTTGAGAGCATAATAATTAATTCTCCATCCGACAACCGCTATGAAAAGTCGGAGCTTATTTGTAGGCTCACTTCTTCTCAGGAACAACGAATCCATCAGCTAATTTCCAAAATGGAACTCGGCGATCGAAAGCCATCTTAGGTCTTTAGCTGGCACCATTGTTTCTGGTCAAATTGTTATTCGTCATTTATGGATTTGGAGATTTCCAGATAATATTCAAGCTATTTTAGCGACACAGGCCGATCTGGCATTGAATAAATTTGCTGAACTTGCTCAGACCAAATAATGGAGATACCGTTCTCCACGAAAACGGACACATGTGTATATGATACTTTAATATTTACAGATCAATTAGTAAACATCACGACTCGTCTAGATGAGCTCACTCAACAAGTAGCGAGCTTTAGTAAAGGTTGCTGGAACTAGAGTACTCTGTTCGTTCTAGGAATAAATCACCAACGACAACATCAGCCAAGGAGGATCAGTCGATGGGCCACATGACAAAGATAATGTCAGTCAGCAGATAGGATTGTGATATACGCTAAAACTTGACAAACAGGTAGATCTGCTTTGAGTATGTCAAATTTGTTTCATTTTTAAATTCTTTACACCCGAATTTATTTAATACATATATAAATATCCCTTATCCATTCTTCGCTGTTGTTTATATTTTTTTGTGGAGAATAGTCTTTCTCAAACGATGTAATGTATTTAATACGATTAGGTTAAGTGTTAGCGCTCAATCAGGGTTCAGGTGTAAGTGTGGAGCCGAGCGGATATCAGTATTCGAGGTGTTTCGGCGCGATAACACTATATTGTAACGGATTCCGGCAACTCGTTGCTAATAACAGTTCACAGTAACGATGTCATTCCGCCAAGGGTTACGCTCTCTCAGGGCTCTCTTTCTCAAAAACACAAGTTTTATCAGGTGAGCTGACTGGTTTTCGTTTCCTTACTATTGCAATCTTTCACAATAAAACCCCATATACATCAAGTTTACTATAAGTAAATCCTCATTAGATTATAACAAATGAACACTGTTAGTTATATTATTTAATATAGAGTAAGTTCTAAGGGAATGACTCTCGTGCGAATAATGCCCGTTGATATGACATGTCACTCAATTACAAAAAACACAGAGCTTTTACGAGTCGTGCCGTGTGTAACGGTGGTCGAACTAACAACATTTAAAATAAATAAATCCAAAGTTTTAATCAATAAATTAATATTTGTAATAAAAACATAAATAAAATTGTAAATGTGAATGAATCTTAAAGAGAATATCCGCCGGTTAAAATTGTTTTAAAATGTAATTAATAAACGTACTCAAGAGTAGATTGCTTTTTCAATACAAAAAAAGAAAATTCTTCTCTCGTACGTACGTTAATTAACGTTAACGTTTAGCTCGACGTCAATGATAAACGGTGTTACATAAACAAAATAAATATAATATTTAATAACCTAAACACATACATGAAGATTTATTGTGACGCTTGATTATATCTCGGACTTTTTATAATAAAATACCGAATAAACGAATGTTACATGTTAAACTGTCTGTGTGCCCGCGGCTTAATTTTTTTGTATGGAACTCTTATTATTTTCCTAAATTTTTTTTAGTGCTAAGATAAAGTAAATAAATTTCTCATAAATTCAAGCACTTTCCCGTAAAACTGCATTAAATCGGATTTTATTACATTTTTTATGAGGTTTTTTTTTACGCGGAACCCTAATTATTTCTGAAAATTAAAAGTACCCTAAGTAACTTCAGCTACCTAGCAAAAAAAGTGCCGTCAAAATCTGTCCAGTCGTTCCGGAGATTACCCGGAAAAAACAGACAAAAATTTTAAAAATTGTATTTTTGGGTTAGGTATCGTATATACCATTAAAATCTATTTTGTAAAAAAAAAATATTTTGATATTACAAATAGACACTCCGATATTATTTATTAGTATAGACTAAATCGTTTTCTCATATTGTGACTATTGTATCGATTTATAAAATCTATAATATTATTTTCATTTCTATAAATTTGTGATATTTATTGAAAATAACGTTCAAACAGCAAACGAGCAATAAAAATCGTGTACATCCAATCCAAAAGGGCAATGACACGTCACATTTATATTTTCTCATTGATTTACTTAATCTTGTAAATATTTGATATAAAACTATAACTCTGATGTATTAGTCGTTTTTTTTTTAAAACTCATTATCTCTTACATTAATATTAAAATTGTAATGTTAGCTAAAAAGTTACTACTTTAAAACTATGTTTGGTATTAAAATGTCTGTCAAAATTGTAAGTTTACTGATAGATATAACGTGGTAAAAGTTCTGTTAATAAAATAAATAAACCCAGAGAGAGCGCGGCATCTAAATTTGGTCATAAATTATAAGGTTGTCTCGTAAAACACTGATTAGGTGTTAAATAATACGTCAGGGCTCGCCGTCTCGTTAGATGTTCGCGTACAAACAAGGGCTGTCCTGCGGCGGATTCCCCTCGCGATCTATTATAATTAAATGTGTATAAATAAATTAGACGGTGGGGTCCATTTTGCAAGGCCCGGGGAGGTAACGCGCGACCCAATAAGAAAAACGTTAATTATTCCACATCGGGGACGATACATATGCAATGTATTGCTTTCTCATTTAACGAAATGTTACGTATAATAGAATGCTGCTTTAGATAGCACATAACGTTGGCTTTTCCATTGTCAGCGTCAAAAGTGGTAGCAATATTCGTTTTTTAGAAGTTTTATTTTTGTGAACTAAAAAAAACATCTACAGCTAATAGAAGAGTACATTTTAGTTGTGATGCAGTTGTCAGTATAACGTAAAGCAAGTATTAGCATGTCTCCGCTACATTCAAAACCAAGTTATCTCTGTAAACTTACCGTGAATTCATGATTAATAGGCAGTACTAGTACTAGTTTAATTAGAAGCATCCAAGTTCATTTTTTATGTCTAAAACTGTATTTTTTTCCTTTTAGTTAGGTGCGATGTACGCATCTGCACTAATATTTCCATTATTTCTCATATTATCTTCTTCTGCCGTAATTTAGCTTCAGTGCAGTGACAAACCAATAAAGCAGAGGCCATTTTTTTCTGCTAAGAAATCGCTTTTTATCCTGCCATTTTATTCGAGTTGATCTCGCTAGTTTCACTTAACAAATCGTGTTAAGTTGCTCTGTAAATTATTGTATGTCTGAACTCTATCACGCATCGATTTTCTAATGTAATTCTAAAATGAAACGCACGCTTCACCGATCACTCAAAGTAGAATTATGAATAGAACTCTTTCGATCAAAGTACTTCTTCATCAGGATCCAGTTGAACAGGGTGATAGTCTGCTCCGTATGCGCTATCCGGCGCCAATTCGAAAAGTAAATCACACGAGAACGCCCATGTTACCTCGGCGCACCACGGCACGGCTTTCCGCTCAACCTCTCTTGAACTCTCCGCACTAGACCTTGTATAACATCTCGAATGTGACCCTCGCCATATACCCCTATAATATCAATACAGTTTTTAGATCAGCGCAGCCTGGGTGGACTCCCAACAACGTGGACCGACGAACTGATGAAGCATTCGACTGGCGCAAAATCGCTCGTTGTAGAGGCCTTTGGAAGAAGCCAGCAGATGATATTTTTCAGTTGAAATGATGATGACAGTTTTTATAAATATGTGTACGAAGATTTAAAGTGACTGTTAATATCACTGTTATTTGTTCGATTGTCTGTATGTTAGTTTGCAGCGGCTATTGAAGTTAATCGCCGTAGTTTTTTCAGCTCGGTTCGCGTGGTCGGCGAGTTCCGCGAAGTTTGGCGAAGTTGTACGTCTCGCCGGATGTCAGGGTGTGATCGGCATGCCTCTGCAGACCGCGACCGCAGCTCCGCCGCCCGCCCGCGCTGCGGCGCCAGCACTGAGTCGCGATAGACATCGCTTTTTTTTAATATTTCTATTTTCTAATTCATGTTTTTAAAAGTCTCAATTTTACATAAGTTTTAAGGATGTTTAGCGTTAACTATAAATCATCAGAAACTACCAACACGTATATCTTAACCCATTTGACTTCAAAGTTCTAAAATATTTTGCCTCTTCTAAATTAACCAATTGCTTAGAAACATTTACACCTTTCCCTCATGTTTTCTCTACCGGTTTATAAGATTCTTCAAAAATGGATTGAAAAATGCTTTCCAATACAGTATAACAGTTGACCATAAACGACGGCAAATATTATCAAACAGATGATCTATCTTCCTATTTGCTGACACATCTGTTTCTCACGTAAATAGTTCTGGTGTACCTTTGTGAAATTCTCTTATGTTTACATAAACAATATTTAATTTAACAAGAGTGTGATATTAAATAAGAGAGATTCGAATACTTCACTTGACAGACCGGAAAGTAGTTGAAACGTTGTCTTATGATAGGGATGTAGTAAAAGCTAAATCCGTGGGCCGCATCGCAATTACACTGTTATATATGAAGTGAAGCTAGTGGCGAGGTGCGAGGGTAGTTTATAGAGGGAGTGTTGTGACTCAAGGGTGACGCGAACTCACTGCCCGTCAGTTCGATAAATAAATACATTACTATAATTTTAACTAGTAATTATAAGATTCTTCTAAAATATTCTTGACGCTATAAAGTATTAAATTAAACTAAGAATATTCTCAAGTCTTGCTTTTTAGATTCATGTAAAATTGAATCGCGCTGTCACCATTTTCCCCGAATTAGTATAGTATCTAATTAACTCACATTTATTTTTTGGTTTGGGTTTCATTTATTGCATATATTTTTAGAAACTCTCACAGTCAGTAAAGATAATACAGCCTCATGTAAATGACACTAACATTGGAATTTCAAACTATAAAAAAATATTAAAAAAATAAATACTTATACATGTGTAGGATTTAATCAATGTTATAATATAATATATTTGGACTTTTTTCACTATGAGTACTCCACTATATTTTAATAATACTGAGAATAAATGTTTTAACGTATAGATTTTATTTTTGGTTTTAACGCTCGCGAGTCGGTTGTAAATCTTTCTCGACTGTGTGTAGCAACGAGTATGTCTCATGTTGGTAACACAGCGCGCATCCGTTGCACATAACATCTTACCTTCTCCCTGCACATCTGATACTCCAAGATATTCGTTTATGTAGTGCTTTGGGGAGTAGTTGCCGTTCGTTTACTTATTAGACCATGTGATGTGTACATTTTTCAGTGTTTAGATAATAAAAACGATGTAATATTTTACTACAAAGACATGATTGTCATAACTATTTATGTGATAAAGAATGAGTTGGCATCGTCCACTTCAGACCAAGACGTGATCCTCTGTATTAGTTACTTATCATTACTGGCTTTGGAATTATAATTATTTAGAGATTGGTTATATAAAAAAAAATTTTTACTTCAAAACTAGGAACTGCCCGCATGTGTACTGCTAAAAAAATATAATGATTATTGTTTAGCAGCTTACAGTTTTTTAATCAATTATGTGAACTGTAGACAGCAACTGGAAACGTAGCGCGTATAGTCACGCTTGCACACAACTATATTTATTTGTTTATAATATTATGATAATAACATCAGTATAATTACAATTAACAATATATTTTTACGCTACGTAAGTTGTTATGGTTTTTTTTATTAAGATACATCTTTAACATTAAATTACTTGTTTTTTTTTTAATTGCATGGTTAAGTCGGTTGTACGTATGTGACGGCAGTGTGTATGTTATAGACGTGCGCAATATGTCTCAAGAGAATAACTCAATTACTCGTGTAGACTCGTTGTGCGGCGCGGCTCCGCGTGTTGCGATGTGTTACGGTACCCTCCTGCTGCCCTCCTCGCATGTGTGTCATTATTGTAAGATCTGATTGTACAAGATGTTTTAAGGAACTTATTACTATTATTGTTTTGTATTCAGAATTTAATATTATTCTATGTTTCAATCTTTAAAAACTAACTTGATATATATTTTTTTGTTAATATTGTGCCCAAAGCATAGGTTTACGTATTGAACGGACTAAAGCATTTTTAACGAAAAAAAATAAATAATTTTAATTTAATTTTACTTGAGAAACTTAATCCTGCGGATATTTTATTACAAGATATCACTTATCCGTACGTAATTTAATAAACATTACACTGTAATACTTACACAATAAAACTGAAAATGTTACGATGTGTGCGGTAACTACCCAATATCTAATAAATAATGAACATCGACTCGCTTTTGAGAAACTCACCCAAACAAACTTAACGCATTTCGTGAAAATTTTGTAAAATTTTTAGTAGAAAAGTTTTGATTTCTTTACAGAGGAAAATAAGTACGTATTTTGAAGAAGATCGCGTGCTTTATCACAAAGTATATGAGATCGGGGAATATAATCATATTGAAAAGCTTTTAAGGAGTTTAGGATAGTTTTAGATTCGAAATTCACTGATACCAAGTTTCATCGTTAATTTATTTTTTATAAAGTTAATAATTATCTATCTAGAGATAGATTCGCATTCTGACTGCTATTCATTTTCGGTTGCTCGAATTGAGTTTTGTATTTTTGATGTGAAAACTTGATGTGCGTTGAGCGATTCTCGATAGGGGGGGGGGGGGAACCTTGAAATCTATGCATTACCAATGCTATAACTTCTGCTATCAACATGCTACAGTATGTATAAGGAGGCATTTAGGTGCTAGCGATCAGAGAAAATAATATAATTCATATTTACGCAGTCTATGGTTATGTTTGTACATGAAAATTGTAAATGAAACTGTACATAGTTATTGACCGGAGCCCCGATATATGTAAACTTAACATAGCATAAGCTCACGCCTGTTATCCCCGAAGGGTTAGGCAGAGGTGAAGTAGCGAACTACACTCCACCCACATTTCGCTGAGTTGAGTTCCATCCCAGATGTGAGAGGGGGTGAGCCTGTCGCCATATTGGGCACAAATTCCAGACTCCGGGATGATACTGAGTAGAAAAACCTAATATCACTTGTCCCGACCCGGGGATCGAACCCGAGACCTCAGAACGGCAGTCGTATCATGATACAACTGCGCCACCGTAGCAGTCAATATATTTAAATCCCAGACAAATGTTACATTTTAAATGTTAGGTTTTGTTAATAAGTTTAATTAACAAATTAAAGTTTAAAAAAAAAACAGATTTTCTGAAGTTTCGAGTTTTCACTCGTATCTACAATTCACATGCCTGCACTGTTTTTTTTTTATTAAATTTGTTTTAAAACGAACATATGCATATGAATGTTGAATTTGTATAATAACTAGTCGATTATAGAATAATATTAAAAAATATATTTTCTCGAACTTAATAAAAACAGTAATAGTTAAGAATTTAAAATTACTGCAAAAGTTTTGTAATAAATTGAATAGAAATGCAAAGAAAAGTTTATTTTTAAAAACTCAACTTTCAACTCTCCTTGGAAGAGTTAGAGGTCGCAGGAACTAGCTATCTCGTGAAAACATAAAGAATATCAAGCATTATGTAATAATGTTCATCTACGATACTAATGCATTGTGCCAAACAAAACTACTTTAAGCGCATTCAATTTTATTTTGAGAAGATAAGCTTTTTAAATTGTATGTTTTTTTTTAATAAACCTATTTACATCGAAGATTTTTATATAGCATAGAAATCTCACAGGATAAAAACCTTTTTGATTTAAAATAAAACCAACTCCAAAAGAGTACACTAGAAAAATTCATTAAAAAGTAAATACATAATTACTGCATTAATTTTCTACTTCTGTTCATTTCTATAAATCCTTTGTTTTAATACCGTTAATAATATTGCTTACGGATAACAATTTACACCACGTAAATGTACGTCGCTAATTAATTGTCCTTTAAATCATCTTAGTACTTAAGGTAAGTTTATTTAACCTTATATGTAATTGTGATGAAGTTTAGGCAGTTATTTCCATTTATAAATGAGTGCATTCGTTAACTCTAGCACTGACTCCAAAATTATTAATAAAAACATAAACAGTCCTCAATTATTCAAAGTCTGTCATTGTAATTGTACGAATGTTAACAACATTACAGGAATATTTTTAATACCCAGTTGTATTGTTTTCGTAACAGGAAAGCGGCCAGACAGAGATCCCATTCGTAAGTACTTATGTATGAATAACTAATTACTTTTTCCCTGATTCTCACTCGTTGATGCAGGATTATAACAATAATGAACTGACGTTTCAGAACTGAAGCGCATGCGAATGTGTCACGAGGAACTTGCTTATAACTTCATGTAAAGACAGGTCAGGGTGCAGTAATTACGCGTATATCAATCTGTTTGAAACGTATATTTAGTCATGTATTTCACAATGATAAATAACACTCTATGTGTTTTCCGTGCCACTTCTCGATAACGACTCCCTTAAATACCCGACGGGCGACTAATTTATATTGTAACGCATGCAATACCTGTTAATAATATTCTTAACAAACAAAATATGTAGACATTCTAAAATACGTCTTTAAAAATATAGAAAATTCTAACATTGATTATTGATTAATTCTTACATTGCTTCTCGACTAAATCTAAAATTAACTCCACTTCCGGTTATCTATTTTCCGGTTCCGGTTTAGAAATGTATACGTAAATTCTATTACAGTTTCATATTAATCAATCTTACTTTCATATTAATCAATCTTACTACTTATTTATGTATATAAACAAAATATATGAATATTATCCTAACATTCATAACCACTAATACCAACTGGTATAACTAACTATTATATTTTACATAGAAGATTTTCAAAATTAAATGTATAAAATAACTTCTCTAAAATATACAGAACAGAAAACATATTTGTAGTGTGCGAGGAGCTGAGAGCTTTTTTCAGAGGTGTTTGTAGTAACAAAATTGAATTTAATTCTGGACTCCACTGGTGACTAAGGGAGATAGAGACGGGAGGAAGGAGAGGTGCAAGAGTAGCCTCATACTTGGAGGCTATTTTATCGCACAACGCTCTATAGTCCGTTCACTATAAATTGTCCCTTGGCTTCCTTTCCTATATGTTGGTATTACAGACCGTCATTATAAAGTCAATCGACTGTGTCAAATCTAAGCGCTGTAATTTTAGAGTATAAATAAGGATTTTTATTGCTTTATTCATGCCACAGACGTTTAAAAGTAATACAAGAGAAATTGTATTGAAGGTTCCTGTTTTTTTGTGAAAGGTTGAATGCAAACAAATCTTCGATTATTCTATTACATCGAGTACAGCCTTGTGTGTTGACATGAAAGGTTGGTGAAATCGAGTTGCCATACGTTTATGTTTAAACACCGTATAATTAGATAAATATGTTTTATTTTCTTAGAACCTATATATTTTGTATTAGGTATATCAGTACGATAATTACTATTTATATAGAAAGTAGTATGAAAAAAGCAGTAGGGGAGGGAGGGGAAAAGAAACTTTAGAGGTGATTGCATTACACCGGACAATACTTACCATATTTCAAATTAATATGATACTTCTCGCTATCTGTGCAATATGTTTTTTTTTTTTTTTTTTTTTTTTTTTTATTATTTAAATTAAACTATCTGCAGACTCTGGGTCCGCACCTTTTTTTAGATTGGATATTTAAATCGACTTGCGTCGGAAAAAATTGCCTATAATAGCAATTCAAGCAGCTATGCAGTTAGTAATCTTCTTTTGCATATGTGAGCTTAAATCTACTTCTATTAAATTTTTTATATCTATATATTCAATTATTTTGTAAACACTTATTTTGTTATTATTAATTACATAATTATTACATAATTTTTATTTTTTATTTTTTATTAACGGTCGTAACAAGCCAAGCAGAACTAGGTCCGTGTCCGCATAATTACCTCATAGTTTGGGTTTGGGCAATTATTGCTTGTATGACCTTTTGGTCTCCATGTTTTATGGCCATCTTGAAATTATAATCCGCTATGTCCTTCGCCGGTGCACTCACCGCTCGGTGGATGAAGCGGCCTATTGCGTCGTCGGCCACGTCGGTATAATAGACACAGGTCTCCGTGTGCCTCGAGATGGCCACAATAGCGTGGGATACACTATCGTGGATCTGTAGCTTTCTCCCCTTGGTCTGGAGAATCACCACCGATTTGAATGTCAACCCCTGCGACTCGTGGATCGTCAGGACTCGCGACCCCTCCCCTGTTCCGTAGCCCTTGTTTATAAGGGCTTTCTTCTCTACCTGAGTATGTACTAGGTAGAGAGTATCGGTGGAGTGTCGGGGTATCTGCGCTCCCGAGTAACCCCCGAGTCTCAGGGACCTCACTATCGGTTTGGATGAGTATATACCGTCATAGACCTCCCTGAATGCATAGGCCACGTCCATCGGGTTCCTGTGAGTGCAGAGAAGTTGTTTTGTGATACCGGCGACTGCAGTTGGTCGGCAGTAAGACATCTCGAAGAGGTTCTCTCGGTCGATGTAGGGCAGCTGATTGAAGTCCCCAATGAGGAGGATTTCGTTTGCTCCCGCCAGCCGGGCGGCGGTCAGGATAGCCCCGAAATGATTCATAAGAGCCTCGTCCACGATTAATCGCGGACGTTTCTCGGACTCTTTAAAACCATTTACGAGGATCGAGGCCATGGTGCGCGCTCTCTTTTCGGCCTTGCTGCCGTGTGTCTGCACTAGTTTTTTCCTGTAGATCTTTAGCCGCCTCGGTTGTGGTTGTCGCGACTGCGTCTCTGTCCACATCAAAGTTTTTCACCAGCCACGTTGTCTTCCCACAGCCTGGGACCCCATTGGTCCACTCAATCATGGGTATTGCTTCGGTGCATTCCACTGCCGTAGTGTTGAGGACCCTCGATACGGTTTCCACCTTTTCGATGATCCTCTCATCCAGCATGATCTTAGTGCACCGGGCCACCACGACGATGGGGTCAACCAAAGGTGTCCTGAACCTGAGCTGGGGGCTAGACTCCTGCGACTCCTCCTCCTCCCTGAGCACGAAACCGCTGGTGGAACTGAAAGCGGCCATGTAACTACCCGACATACTCCCTGCGATGACCTGGGCAGTATCGTTATTGTAGATGGCCGCTTCTGCTTCCTCGAGTCGAGTCTTGCCTTCAAGGAGCCCACGATACCCAGACGATGGTCTTCTAGGATCTTAGTACATGTCAATTTATTGACTTTTATCGTGGCCTCCAAGACTGCTTTAAACTCCAGGATCGCATTCTCCATATGGTCCAGCGGTCCCACAACTGGGGTTTGGAGGGGTGCGTTCACCTGCCCCATGTCAGCTCTGGTCCTTTTCCGCTGTGGGTCCGGTCTCGGGATCCGAACTCTTCTTTGAAGACGGTCTATAGCGGTCTGCTGTGGGTCATAAAGGGTCGTGTGTGTTTGGGTTGTTAAAGTTTGTGTTATGGCCCAAGATGGTCCTCTCTCTGGACTGCCGCCTACAGATTTTTTTGCGGCTTCCTTTTCGGCTGCTACCTTTAATTGCAGTCGTTCGGCTCCACTTAGCTCGACGTTGGGGTCGGAGAAGGCAGGCTCCCTTGTTGGTTTTTGTCGCGCACCAAAAAACCGAGGTCTGCACCCCTGTCCTCGTACACGACTACCTCATGGAGTTTAGAGGCAGATACACATCCCAAAAGGTCCGCCACCTCTCCCTTCTCATAGTCGACCACCATCGCATCGACGCTAATCCTGCGTGGTGTTGTTTCCGCCTCCGACCCAGCTTCACCGATGCGGGACAGCAATGTACTTGCCTGCGCGAATGGCGTCCTGGTACCCCATGCAAGCAGTGCTATGACCTTGTTCTTAGTCCTCACCAGCTTGCACGTAGTTCCCGACATCATTGTCGCTGGCAGGGTATCGTAAATCTTGCGCCTCATTGCTGTTCTTGTTGTGCTCCCGTTCATCAGTTTGGCTAGACCGGGCGAAATCACAATCTGGCTCCGAGGTCCCACCCGGCAGAAACTTATGCCTAGTGTTTCGTAGTTATTGTCCATGAAGAGGGCCACCCCTCGAACCCTAATCCCAGGTGCCCCTCTCTGCCCGCTAGATAGCATATGGTCTACTGTTATATTGCGGGCTAGTTGAGGCTGCGGTGTTGTAGAGTCCGGAACATTGGGCGGTGTGTGAGGTCTGTGTAGGGGGTCTGCGGGTGTTATGGTTTTGTTTTTCTCGGCCACCGTGCGGAAGATCTTCTCCGCATAAGCTAGTAAGAGATGCCTGCTGGTCTGCTCCGCAAGTAAGACATGCAGATTAGGCAGTTCCAGTGGCAAGTCTATCTGCGACTGAAGGTCGTGTCTGGCGGCCGAAAACCTTGGGCATTCGAGTAGTAAGTGCCACACTGTCTCCCTCCTCTGCGAGTCACACTCACATCCTGGATCCTCCTTCAGCTTGAACCTGTGGAGATATTCGCCTATTCCCCCGTGTCCCGTCAAGATCTGAACGTGAATGGGAGACCACTTGACCTTTCTCGCTAGCCGATATGCATCGGCTATATTAGGGAGGAAGGTTTTTGTGATGCTTCCAGTGCTGGAAGAGTCATACCGGTCCTGCCAACGCTGAACCGACTCCTCTCTGATCTTTCTCTTGACATAGGACACAGGGACTGACTCGTAGTCGGGGGGATCGTCGCTGAGCGCTGCCGATTTCGCAAGCTCGTCCGCTCGCTCATTCCCAGCAGTTCCGACATGTGCCCTCAACCAGAATAGCCGAACATCCCCTCCCGCTGCTCGTATGTCCTCCATGCATTCCCCTATAGCCTTTTGCAATGGGTGAGTCGGCGTCGGGTTACTTAGCAGATCCAGGGCCGATCTGGAGTCACTCCAAATCGAGGCCTTAGTTTCCCCGCTGTCCCTGATTTGCCGTATCGCCCTAAAAAGCGCATAGAGTTCCGCCTGGAATACAGTGCATACTTGGTGTAGGCTGAATTTGGAGGAACAGACCTCTCTGTCACCTTCCCAACAACTGATGGCAGCTCCCACTTTCCCTTCTATCTTGCTGCCATCTGTGTAAAACCTTGAGCCGATAGTCTGGCTATGGGAAGGTGTTTCAGTATCTTGTTCCTCCTGGAGGTCAAACTCGATGTTAATGAGTTCAGATGGTGTGTGGCCGCTCTGCGAAGCTCACTCGCTGCTCCAACCTTGTCCCCGGTGGAATGTAGTCCTGGGATAGACCCCGTTTCGCACAGTACAGTGCCGCGGCTTCTTGTATCCTCAGGTCTAGGGGGAGTAAGCCCGACAGTGCGAGCGCGGAGGTAAGGGAGACCGTGCGGTACGCCCTACACACCTTTTGCGCGAAACCCCTCTGTATGGTGTTGAATTGTGTCATATTGTATACTAGACCCGCTTTTGAGAACCATACGCTCGCAGCATATGTCATGATGGGCTCTATTACCGCCACGTACATGATTCTGGTTATTTCCCCATTGAGACCCCAAGTAACCTTCGCGGCACATGCGAGCTGCTTATAGATGTTAGCAGCCCTTTTGCAGATGGTCGATACGTGCTGCTTGAAGGTCAACTTGTTGTCTATGATTAGTCCCAGGATTTTCATTTCAGGCACCAGACCGATTTTGGTGCCGTTCATGTGCAGGTTGGGCGCATTAAATTTTAGTTTGTTGGTGAGCACCATCGCGTTTGTTTTGTGTGGTGCGAACCTCAACTTATTCCGGTACCCCCAGGCTGCCACTTTCTGCAAGATGTCATTTGCAGTTGCCTCCATGGGTCCAACTCTATGGTCAGAAATAACCAGGACCACGTCGTCAGCAAAAGCTTGAGCGTGGATCCCTTCCCTTGCAAGTAGTTGCAACAACGGGTCGAGTATGATGTTCCAAAAGGTGGGTCCACTTATGGAACCTTGGACACAACCTTTGGAAGTACCCTTCTCGTATGTCGCTCGTGCATAGTTGACCGTGATCTTGCGGTCTCTAAGGTACGAGTCCACCAGCTTGTATAGGTTTCGAGGAATCCTCCTCTCCTGCAATTGAAGTTTTAGAGCAGGCCACCATGCGTTGTCGAAGGCTCCCTCTATGTCCAGTGATATGACGAGCACTGACTTTTTGTCCTGCAGCTCTGTCCTAATATGGTGTACTAAGTCATAGAGGGCATCCTCGGTGCTGCTTTGCGGCATAAAACCGTATTGCCTACGGTTTAAGGCTGGGATAATGTGCCATTGGAGGCGACCTATGATCAGTTTTTCCACAATTTTCCCTAGGACTGGTAGAAGGCCTATAGGTCTATAGGATTTAGGGCTGGTATAGTCATCTTTGCCCGGTTTTCTCAGGATAATGACGTGCGCTACCTTCCATGCTCGGGGGAAATGTGACAGCGCTAGGCACTTGTTGGCCAGCGCTAGGAACACCACCCGATCACAGTTGATTGCCGCCGTACATATATCCGAGGTCAGACCATCTGGACCCGGTGCTTTTTTCGGATTTTGAGCCCTAAGCACTGTGTCCAGTTCCGTAGATGTTATAAGGGGGTCGTCCTCTGAGAAAAACCCAGACTGCCCAACTTCTACTGTTGTCCTGAGATCCTTGTGGTACTGGTCGTCGGAAGCTTCCAAGTCGTCTGGGTAGAAAGATTTGGCGAGAAGTTCTGCCGACTGTTGGGGGGACAAGGTGTTACCTACCTGGTCTCTCAGGAGCACGTCCTCCTGCCTCCTTGACGATTTCCTGATGACCCTGTAGATTTTGTCCCACATACTCTCTCTCTTTTGCGTCGAGCAGAACTCCTTCCAACTCTCTGTTTGGGCTTTCCTGGCCTCCGCAGCGTACTCCAGTTTAGCTCGGAGGTACTCATCGATAACAAATTGTTTACGTAACGGCGCGGCGTTCCTTATTCTTCGTTTCCTTCTAAGAACTTCTCTCTTGAGGTCTTCCAATTGCCTATTCCACCAGGGAGGAACGGGATTTCCTTTCCATGGTCTTGCCTGTGGGATGGTTGTGGAACAGGCTTCATGGATTGCGCTGGTGTAGGCTTGTATTGCGATCTCAAGATCTTCTGGGGTTCTGGATTTCCTAATGGACTCCGAGATGTTATTTTCCTCCAACATGGCACCGAAGAGTCGACTGAAGTCCGTCCAATTTGCTTTCTTGGTGTTATACTTGCGCGTGGTGATTGAGGGCAAAGGTGTCAGTGCCCTCTCTACGCGCAGTGAAAACGTAATAGTATTATGGTCGGAAGTTGTCAGTCCTCGATCGACCCTCCAGTCCTCGACCCTCCCTAGGAGTGACCCGCTGCACGCTGTTACATCAATGCAACTTGTGTACAACCTGTCACCCCTAAGGACCTCGAATGTTGGAGTGGTTCCAGTGTTTAGGATTTCCAGTCCCATTTCGTTCAGGAAGGAATGGTACGCTACGCCTCTGCCGTCCTCCGAGCTGCTCCCCCACCAGTGGCTCCAGGCATTTACATCCCCTGCCACGATGAGGTGTCCGGTGTCGAGTTTTCCGCAGGCCAGCTTTATCCTATGTAGGTAGGGCTCGATGTCATTGTTTCCCTCAAGGTAGACGGACACTACTCCAAGTTTCAGACCTGCCCCTTCCAGTAAGACGGCCGCCTCGGTCTCGGTCACCAGCTGAGGGTCATGAATGACGTTCAGTAGGTCACCGAAAACGATGATGGCCGCCTTGACTGGCTTTTCCCGGTTTAGGGTGCACTGA
This sequence comes from Samia ricini, assembly GCA_014132275.2. NCBI lineage: Eukaryota > Metazoa > Arthropoda > Insecta > Lepidoptera > Saturniidae > Samia > Samia ricini. The sequence continues at coordinate 30,811,106 of AP028166.1, forward strand.
ATAACGCGCGCGCCGGGGTGCTGTTTCATGGTCCCTGTTGATCCTACATAAGGTTCTTGAACGAGGGCCACTACTACTCCTAAGTCCTTAGCAACTTGCAGTAGCTCGGCGGTTGCAGTCTTGGAGCGATGTAGGTTTGCCTGGATGAACTGCAAACCTGTGCCGTCTAGCTGTCGGGGAATAGAGCAGCAGATGTTAGAAGTGCCCTTAGCAATAGCTGATCCGCGATCTTGCTATGGCATCCCATTTATGGCGTTCCCGGCACACCTCGCTGAATGCGTTGTGTGCCTGGTCCACGAGGGATGCTTTTTCCGCCGTACAGTTTTTACATCTCGGTGGAGCGCCGTCCTGTCTGGCCTGGCACTTCTCCCATGTGTGCAGTCCGCCACAGTGGCTGCAGCTCTGTGACGCCTCCCGGCATACTGCCTTAGTATGTCCGAAGCCCAGACACTTGGCGCACTGCACCAAGGGAGAGTGATCCAACACCGGTTGGCGTTGCAGGCCGATGTATACTTTTCCGGCGTCCACGAAGATTTTATGTACCTTTGGCGATACCTCGAGCACCGGATGACACTGGAGTGGGTTTCTGGCGCGTCGTCTGTATCTAACCCGCATTTTTTTATCTTCTTTTGTAAGGTGTTGTAACATATGGTCGTTTTGTGCTGTTAGGTTTTGTATGATGTCGTCGTCCGTTAGATAATTCATGACCTCTTTTATGACCACTAGCGGGTTTGATGTTTTCGCTACATCCGCCTTGAGGCCATCCTTAAGTTTAAGCCTGGACTCCACGAGCTTAAGGTCCTCCTCCGATCCACAGCTGAGGACCACCCTCTGGTTCCGGGCTTTCCGGAGTCGATCTATTTTTGCCCCTGTTTTTTTGGTATCAAGGGCCACCCTGATATGCTCAATCAGGTTGTCTCCCGTATCCTGTGGATTTTTGAGGAGACGATCAGGGTGTGGTTCGGCCTTCTTTGGATCGCTGGTTTGGCCGCGGCCTTGGCGTACGTGGTCTTTGACGTTGCTGGTTCACCCGCACCCAGACTTGAGACTCCCTCCTTGATAGAAGCGAGGGTGTTCTTGACTTCCGTTATAGCCAATTCTGCCTCCAAGCTAGGTGCTGGTGTCGCTAAGGTGGGTTCCCTATCCCGCAGCTCTCTGATGGTCGATGTCATACTTTCCAGTTTTTCAGTGATAGGCTGGAGCTGCGGGGTTAGGTCCATGGGTTTGGCGGGGGAGGGGGGTCTGCAGATCGGCTTCTCTAGTAATCTCTTCGAGATGTCTTTTATTTCCGCGACCTCGTTTTGTAACTGTGCTACTGCTGTGGCCTCCGGAAGCACCAAGGGATGGAGTGTTTCGAGGTGCGGCGCTGCCTGGTTTTCCAAACTTTGTTTCAGGTCGGTTTGGATTATATCAACCGACCGTCTGAGGGTGTCCAACTGGTTGGACAGTTGTTTGTTGTTATTTTGTAGAGCCTGGAGGTCCTTCTCCAATTGGCCCCATTTTGGGTCAGCCGTTATGGTGCGACTTTCCAGGCGATTCTTTTCACCCTCAGTGGTTATTTTCTTATCCAGGTGCGCCATCTGCTTGTTTAGGGAGTCGATGTTTTTTATTGGTTCGTCCATCTCAGTATTTAACCACCCCCGGACGAACCTTACCTCTTTGAGCGCCTCTACAAGGTCTTCTCTCGCTCCGGTGATGGCCTCCGCGAGACTCTGTCTCATTTGGGCCATCTCCCTGGAGTGTGCCCTCTCGACCATGACCAGTTCCCTGGCATGCCGAGCGCGCTCCCTCTCCAAGTTAAACTTGTGCCGCGAGCGAGAGTCCGAGAGCGACAAGGTCGTCTCATATAGCCCCTGGAGGCATTCATGGACTGCTCTCTTATACTCCCTCTTCATATTTCCGGCTTCCTCCAGCGCGGCCTTCCCCTTCTGCAGTAAGTCGTTGGCTACTGCAGTCGCCTGGTCCATGACAACCCCGGTGCGCTTTCCGGGAGAACTGTAGAGCATGCTTTCTCGCTCCTTACGTTTCTTCAGCATCTGGTTCGCTGAGGAGGCCACTGAACTCTCCTCATCCGAGACGATGGGGCGTGGTGGTGAGATTCCACAGAGTTCCCATCGTATGATGTTTGTTTGGTCTCGGGCGGGAGGTAGCTCCTCTGTTTGCGAGGATGCGACTGACTCGACGGTGGATGCGTCGGTGATTAGAGTGTCTTTAGGAACGGTCACTCTACGCCTCACGGAGGGCGCACCGGTCTCTGGTTTCTCCTGTTTCCCGGACTCCGATGTTGTTTTCCGGGCCTGAAGCTGGTCATTTGCGGGTGAGTGAGTGCCCCGGCTTCTCAGACACAGTGGACTTAACTGCTGCTGACTTGGTGATTGCTCTCACCCTCAGCGATTTTGTGGCAGTTGTCGTTGGTGGAACAGCGGTCTCCGGAACCTGTTGCTGGTGTTTAACGACCTTGGACATTTTATATTTTTTAATGCTAATCTAGTACTGTGTATTTAGTAAGGTGGATTTGTTAATACTTAGCCTATTGTAAGTTGTATTAAAAATTTATAATTAAAGATAAGATAAGATAACTAATAAATTAAAATTAAATTAAAATTAGTTTTTTTTTTTTTTTTTTTTCTTCCTCACTTGATGACGTAGGTGTTCGGCGTCTTGTAGTTACCGCTGATGTTCTGCGGGCTGGTGCTGCTGCTGCCGCCTGAAGCTGCGGGCCCGGTGATGGTGTTAGTCACCGGCTACTGATGTCGTAGTATGTAGTGTGAAGTTGTTGTTGAGGGCGATGGCTGACGCTGTGATGACGCAAGTCCGTCCGATTACGTGTTGTTTATTTGGTCTCAATATCCGCGCGGTTGTACGTGCCTAATACGTAATAACTATAACTAAGTGCACACTGTCGACCGCGTTGTATTTGTGATGTTATGTATTTAATAAACTCGTGTTTTAATGTATCGGTCTCCGGATATTTTTCACCTCTTCCCGTTGCGCGAACTCCTCACTATGGGTGTCGTTAGGAAGATCTTTACGACGCCTTTCCGAGGGTGTTTATAGCTCCTGTGGTGTTGCTGCCGTTGGGATGTTATTAGGTGAAGACTTTATTCGTCTCCAACTCGAAGGTCCTGACCGCCACCGACTCGCCCTCACGTGTGCAGATGGTCTTAACACTCACTTAAAGATTGGTATCGAAATTTTGCCCGAAACTTCAGTGTTACTATTTTTAGCAATTTTTTAACGCGGAGCGATAAGTTGTTCGTGTCGCGTCTCGCTTGATTTCTGTGCAATATGTTATTATTGCTACCTTCTAGTATCTTTTTTAATTTATTTTGTATGTGGCAGATATATCCATTAAAACCGTTAACAGAATTATGAAGGTAGCAAGCATTCGTTGCTGCGGTTATTTCCCCAAAAAAATGAAAATCCTGGGGAAAACACACACCAAGAGAAATACTGTAAAATTGGATGACCATGAGATACAAAATCTCGAGACAGAGGTTACGACCCTAAATAAATTGCTTGCAGAAAAGAATGGTTGACATTGATTGCAAGAGTGGTCATACTACATTGTGGCAATCGCTGCGACAAATTGGAATCAAATAGAAAAAATGTAGTTCAAAATGGAAGTTATTAATGTAGAGACATGATTTTGTACTTTGGAGACACAAGTACATAAAAAATGACAGTAACATGCTTGAACTTGACCAGTGACAGTAATAATCCTTTAGATCATTCAGATTTTAAGATTTTTTATCGTAAAAATAAATTATTTTTTGAATAGATGTTCTTTTTATGTGTTGCAGTACTTTAATATGGCAGTTCAAGGTAAAATTTTCTCACATAATTTATACAAAATGTCATTTTCTTTGACGAACACTTACGTAATATTAACGAAAATGTTCGTGTTCGCTCTTCATTAGTTATTGAATACTTATATGATTTGCAGATATTTAATTAATGTTGTTTCCTATGTAAAATTAGCCTTGAGAGCTTTCCTTAGTTTAGCGCTGTGTGAAATATCCATCAATAGTATGTTTCGCTTCAATACGCGGACATCAAATTATAATTCATTTAAATTAAATGAATAATTTTAGTCACCCGTAATTAATCTTTTATCATAATTTATCCAACCTTCTCCATCAACCCTAATTTTTGGGAGACACAAAATGGGAAAACATGTAGCCCGACTAATCATAGCTACCAACTCCTGAACGAAGGGAGTTTTAATAGTGAACGGGCTGGAGCTGGGAATATCTTGGTCAATCACCTCATGAATGTAATTTAAGAGTTAAATAACAATTTACTAGGTAAAATTCAAATAAATATTAAATAATATGTATGAAGTGACAAGCAGAGTGTAAAGACAGCCCCAAGCAAGAACTGAGGATGCGCCACGTAACGACAATTTTTGGTGAAATTTGGTGAGTTTCAAAACTTTAGTAATCAGCAAAAAAAACAGTTTCTGCAATTTTTATTTTGTTATCTAATTTAAAAATTTAAATTTGAAACGTAAGGAATCATCCCAGGATACTTCAAATAGCATGCCAATACATCAACTTAATAAAACGTCTTTCGTCTTGAAGTTTAAGAAAAGGATTTTTTCAAAAGGATTTATTTTAATTCTGTAAAATAAGATGTCGTTAATTGAGATTTTTTTGGACTGAGTTGGTACATCTAGTTATTTGTTGTCTGTAATTCACATCGCAATATGGTTTATATAATATTCCGGACATGTGAATATCAGACATAATCACAGTGATCTATATTAAAACCTTAGTTTTATTTTGTGCTTAGTACGGATACAGGTATTTGTATGAAAAATCAGAACAAATCTTGATTCAATTAAGACCCTAAGAAGCCGCTTATGAACATGTGAACACTACCACCGGTTCGGAAAACAACCCAGTCGAGATGAACCGGCAAGAAACTCGACACTTGTTGTGATACTGTAAGTACAACATTGAACTTTGTCTTGGGTTGTCACAGCGATAGCATGCATCATGCGCCAATATGCACACTTTCCACTGGAGTATGTCGGAGGCCGAAAGTATGCAGATGTTTCACTAGAGCTAGATGTTTCACTAGAGCTTCTCATAATGTCAAAAAAATTTAATAAAATTGAAATACAAAGACATGAGAAGTGTGCAGTCAGTCAAGTGTTATACGATGTTGTTTAAAGTACAGAAAATATTAATATTAGGACGAGAATTCTTTTGAAATGAATTCTAGATATATATTACAAATTCAAAAAGACTATGTGAAGCAGTTTTAACGTAAGACACAACTGGACACGTCTATTGTCTGGAAAATAGTTTGCATTAAATGTTATATGTGTAAAAAGCTAAATCAGGTATTTATTATTTATTAAACATATTTTATGTAAATGTTGGTATTATAAAGATAATGTGAACTCCTCACAACAGATTAGTAAGTTAATAATATCTGTTTTAAGTTAGCGATGCGAGCGGCAGGTTTGCCTCCCAGTGTATTGTGTGCGCGGCCCAGCGCTGGGAACTCTTAATGACTGTTGAATGTGTTGTTAAACATTATACCGTTTCTAGTTAAACTTTCTGTTTATCTTAATTGTTTTATACGTTTTACTATGTTCACAAATGCGTATTATGTTTTCCATTTAAATAATTCTTAGAGATTGTTTTAAAAGCAACGTTTCTCTAGGCGTTACTGCGGATACAATTTGAGAACCACTGAACTGATTTATATGATTTATCTTATAAATCACTAGCTGAATTCGGCACACTTTGCGATGTCGCGGATAGATTTTTGCCAAGAACCTTCGCGGGCGTATGGAGAACATCTGCCCAAAGTTACATCATAATTAGATAAACAGACAATCATACTCACATTGATTTTTATTTATATTATTGACTAGCTGTGCCCGCGACTTCGTTCGCGTGAAATTCAGACAAATATATTCTAATAGACAGACTTTATTCTCCGTTTAGATGCAATCTGTCTCATCACCAATGTATTCTCTACGGCCCGTCCCGTCACACGCGGTGGAATTCACGCCGGGCAGACCAGGCCACCTCCCAGACACCTTTCCCAGTGCAATGTAAGGTCAGGGTCCCTGGCCCTGGCAATACGGCAGAGTCCAGACCCCACCAGTGCGGTGCCCGGACAGAGTCACCGTCTGCGCTTAGTCCTCGCGGCCCACCTGAGATGAAACTATGCATCCAGCCATTCTTGCCCTAATAGGCCTAAATGAAAGATATTCGAAAATGCTATAGATTATATTCCTGTATTTGAAACCATTCAAGCAGCGCACACTATATATTTAATTGTTACTTACTTCAATTACATTTATTATGATTAATTATTGAAAATATATATTTACCAAAATAAAAAGTAGCCCTATATATAATACCTTTCTAACGGTGAAAGAATTTTTAAAATTGAATCAGTAATACCGGTGATTAAACCGGAAATCAAAACTCACAAACTTTACTTCTCCACAATCTTCGTGTAGGTAACACTTAATTATAGTGTTTTAATGAATCTAGATAAACGCTATTCATACATTATATATGTGTAAAAAGTATGCCAGATGTTACTATAGAGTTCCAAATGTAATAACGAATTTCATCGAAATCGGTTGAGTAGTGTTTGCGTGATTGGAGAACTAATTTATAAGTTCCAATAATAATCTGCAAATGAGAATAAATTGAGAATCTTGAATGATTGTGTTTGTACGATGAGTAGTCGACTTTACGGCTTAACCGAATCGATCAGTAATTGTTGAGCGAAAACTCTTTCGCGTGAAAACAAACATAACAACTCTGATGTATAAGCCCGTATTTATTATTTCAATAAGCCCCGTGCATATTCATGAAGTTAGGTAACCTCATGAATATGCCGATTGGAGTTTAATCTATGTTTTATTATGAGACGGTGTTTGTGTTCGCCGCGGACCGGCTGCGGTTGTGTGCTATTAATCGCTCCTGCATTATTCGTATTCAATACAAATCTTTGTCATTAGATTCGACATTACTCAGCGTAGCAAATGATATGCGAATCAATCAAAATTAATATGTTCGTACAAATATACAAAAAGAAATAATACATTTTCGGCAATCAACAGCGCAGTGGGAGAAATCGGCTGAACCAATTTCATATTAACTATTCAGATTAATATATAACGGCATCTTAAGAGAAATCTAGGTAACATATCAACAAAGACTGACAAATTAAAAAAGCAATGAGTAACAAATATATTCGTCCAGATAAAATATGTTTTCAAAGTGGACTATGAGAAGTTTAATTATATTTTACAAAGTCTTATATAGATTAATAGATTTATCAATAAAATTGTTTTGGTTATTATAAATGATTATTAGATCTATCCGTGAGCTAAAAGGGTCATGCGAAGCACTTCAACTGACGGACAATTCAGAATTAGTTACATGACAAATGCTCTGACTAAATTTTAAGTGACGACCTGTTCAGAGATGGCGTCTCACTGAATCTAACCTACATCTTTGAATACTATAAAGGTTATAGATTATCTTGTTACGTAAATGAAACGCACAGAGTTAGGACGACAGCTAACTTTGTTAATAACACACCTACCCACTACACAACAGAGAAGATGTTACAAGAAAAGAATTTTAAAAATACCTTTTTTATTTTTCTTTATAAAAGAATGTGGCGTATGAGCTTTTGTAGTTGCATTGCGTTTAATTTTTTCTATAATTATATTATAATCGCCAACATTTAACTCCGGATCCGTTTAGTATTTATCTCATAATCCATCTATCCGTCCATTAAACCGAAAGACGTTCACTGCTGGATATAGGTCTTTCCCAAAGATCTCTACGACGACCAGTCTTGCGCTACCAGCATCCAGCGGGCTCCCGCGACCTTCACCAGATCGTCGGTCCGCCTTGTAGAGGATCTACCCATGCTACCTCTTCCGGTGCCTTGGCCCCATCGGGCATCGGGTTCTCACAATATATTTTACTTTTAATTTGTTTTTTAACTAACGACTTATACTGTTTCTCATTATTATTTAAAACTTCTCTGAACACACATTTTTTACACATGTCTCAACACGTACCTGGATAACCATTATGAACTCGTTTTATCAAATTTAAATTAGTACATGTTTCGTGGTCCAGCACACTCTGACAATTTATTTTAGAGATCGCAAGCTTCAATATACATTTTATTTTTGTGACACCATTTGAAATTGCATATAACCTTTAAAGTTATTTTGTCTCTACTATATGACAATAGTTAATATTATTTCTACTTTATGAAATTCAAGGGTTATAACCTAATTCTAAAAAACGATGATAAGAAAGTACATTAATATCTGCACCTGTGTCGAGTTTAAACTTTTCTTTGCCAAACTCGCCTTTCAGTCCCTCGTAACACCCATCAACCAGAAAGTCCGTATTCATTGTTTGTGAAACTGTAGATACATAAAATTTTTCACAGGCATCATTCTTTGTGTCGTCCTCCAAATCTTGTAATCTAAAGTAAAACGAAAAATCTCTAATTCGGACTGTAACTTGAGGTCACGTAATCCCGCGTTACGGTGCAAGCTATGTACACTAACTAAGGGCAACATAATTACTTTTCATATTTTCCTTGCATTTTCCAGAGCACCGGCCGTCCGTCTCAGCACAGCGCCACCGTTTCGCTGTGTATCTTAATTTAATTTTGTCCGCCATCTTTACTAGATAACGTCGGTGGGTAGAAGTTTCCTCCGAAAACTAAATTCGGTTCTCCCGCTGACTGACTTCGGTGAGAGCTCGACAACGTCTTACATACATTAAGATTTAATAATACACTTTTCAATAAATAAAAAATGAACAAGTACTAATCAACTGTAAGCTCCTGTTAGAAAAATCTGTACTCCATTTCGATACGAAAGACTTGAAAACACAGGTTCATTATGTGAGGGAATATTTGTGAAGGCAAAATAGGTGAATAATATAGATGTATGAAAAAGTAAAATGACGATGGTGAACATTGAAGAGAACTAGACACATTTAATGTAATTTTTTTAAGTTTTCGCGTTCCATATTTAAATTCAGTTAATTTTAACGGGTTTTCACGCGTTACCTTTGCTTTACATTTAATGTGTTGTTTATGTTGTTGTAAACGTGTAGAGCTCCCGCACTGAGCCCGATCCGGTCGACGCGACGGGATCACTTAACGGGATAAAAGAAAGAAACAATCTTCTATAGACTTGTCGAACAATATTATTAAGAGTCTGAGATTGTTGGAATTCCTCTACTATTAGTTGCGTACTCTCTATTTGTAAGTTTCCTTATCAAAACATTTACTTTCTTATTTTATCACATTTCGTTAATCATTTTCTATCAAGTGTATGTTAAAGGTCGATTTAGTTCTCATGTAATGTAAACAGTTACACGCTTTACGTACGACCTTGATGATTTACCTGTAAAATCAAACTGATCCGAACAGTTACACCGTTACGTTTGTATCTTAACTGCGCCTGAGAAACGAGTACATACTCGTATAACTAAACGCTTACTTCTTACAATTACTATTAATGTATACGAAAAATTATATTAACGACGTAAAAGTTTTTTACGTTTTTGCATATCATCACTAACGTGTAACGCGTAATGCAAACTTTACAAATTATTTTTAAAACAATTACTTATTAACAAAATATAGCTCTTTAATATTTGACCAGTGACACAATATACTTTAAGAATATTATGTATTTTATTACGAATAATAATTGCATTTTACAATAAATATAATATATATATATATATATATATATATATATATATATATATATATATATATACATACATACATATGCTCACACCTGTTTTCCCCGAAGGGTTAGGCAGAGGTGAAGTAGCGAACTACACCACCCACATTTCGCCGAGCTTAGTTCCGTCCCAGATGTGACAGGGGGCGAGCCTGTCGCCATATCGGGCACAAATTCCAAACTCCGGGATGATACTGAGTAGAAAAAAAACCCAATATCACTTGACCCGACCCGGGGATTGAACCCGAGACCTCAGAACGGCAGTCGTATGTAATACAACTGCGCTACCGAGGCAGTTATATTAGTATATATATACATACGGCCTTTCAATTTTATTTGAAACTCTTTTTGAATCCGATAAATGTGCAGATCAAACTGACCGTAAATTGAGCTATACTAGCTGTGTGCTCGCGGCTGCGCCCGCTTTTTGTACATTATTCATTGCGTTTTAGCTGTCAATGATTTAGTTTTTTTTATTATTACGTCAAAGAAGTATAACTTCCTACGTGCGTACATTACATAAGTAAACACACTTTTTTTATTACACGGGATAGACTCAGTGCTTTGACCGCAGTTTTACCTGATGTTAAGTGACGATGTGGTCCAGGATGGTAAACACACTAAGCCAAGACGTTCTGATTCTCAAGTGATGCTGCCGGAACACACCTATTGGTATTTGGTGACATTTTTTAAAACAATAGTAGGTAGGTATTAGCCACCAACTCCTATAATATATTTTCCAGTAGTTTATTTACGGCACAATAAAAATTAATTATAAACACGCTTGTTTCAGGTATCGGGAATGATATGATTTTATAAATTATATAAGACAACAATTTCTACAGAAATGAAAGAAAACGAAAAAAATGTACAAAAGTTTACATAGAATTTGTGGCTTCGCGAAACCCGACGACTTTACTGCCTCCAGAATCAGTAAATCGGATCGGATCCGGTTCCCGCCGGCTCTGGATACTTCGATCCAGTTAATTTAAGTTCACGAGCTGCTGTTAGTAATTGACTCAGTGTTTCGCTATACACACGGTGACGCCGGTGAATGGGAAGCCTTCAGCGATCTTGTTCAAACTCACTACTATTGTACTGCGAAGTTATATATGGACCTACTAGTTTCAACAATTTACATTTAGCGAGTATGTAGCGAGCACAAAGGCTTTTGTAACAATGTCCCTGTGTTTCATATTATTTAACACTGTAGTCGGTGAGCTTGTGGAAACAATTCAGATTAAACAATCCTAAATGGAATATTTTATTATAAATCAATTATTTTTATAGCTTGCTTCATGTTCATTACAAAATTCAATAAATTTAAATTTAATAATAATAATAAATTTATTATAGTTAGATATGTATTCTATTTACGAAATCATGAAATTAAGAAGAGAGTGATATAGAAAATTAAAAATTACAAGCGGTACATCTGTTGATTAATAAAGCTAATTTCTATACGGTAAGAAGATAGTAATATCCGGAATGTTGTTCCTGCATCTATTATGTAGCTTCAAACATTGAAAGTGTCAAGTTGTGTGCGGAGAGAAAATTAGCAATTCAATTGGTCACTGTCAGCAATAAAGGAGAGATCCCTTAATAATGTCACCGGTGTCGGTCCAACAAATTGATCAATAAAACAAAAAGTTACCGACTCTTGATTCCGTTTAAGAACACTTCTATTTAAACTTTATCACTGGCTTTATTGTTTAAAGAGAAGCCGAGCTTTTCGTTTCCTTTCTTTCTGAATCCGATGGCAATACTTCATAACATCAAAATTCAAACCATAAAAACTTTAATTGGGTTTTGATAATATTATGTAATTCTTTATATATAACTAGCTGAGTGCCCGCGGCTGCGCCCGCGTTTCATATATTCTTCACTTCATTTAATTTGTTTTTATACGGAACCCTAGTTTTTTAGTGTTAAGATAAGGTAAAAATATTTCTCATAAATTCAAGCACTTGTCCGTAAAACCGTGCATTGAATCGGAGTTTATTAAATTTTTTATGAGATATATTTTTTTTTTACGCGGACTCCTAATTATTTTCGAAAATTAAAAGTACCGTAAGCTACCCGGAATAATTTCAGCTAGCACCAAAAAAGTCTCGTCAAAATTCTTCGCAGCCGTTCCGGAGATTACCCGGAAGAAGAAACAGACAAGACAAAAGTTTTTAAAATTTTATTTTTGGTATAAGTATCGCATATATTTTGTAAAAAAGAATGACATGACAAACAGACACTCCAATTTTATTTATTAGTATGGATTAACAATAATTTAAAGAAAATAAATAGGCCGCTTCTTTCCATCTAGTATAGAGCGCGCGTAGCCTTCTCAGCCTCCCTTGTGACGAGAGGCGAGGCAACCGTTCCAGAGCCATAGTATTGTGCATGGTAGAATAAGCTTCTGAACCGAACTGCATACTGCATACTGTACAACTAATCAAGTACTCACAATAAAAAAATCTGTATTATAGATAAAAAGTAAAATGATTATCCGCGACAAGACCCTCAAGGTGTACCGGGGGCCGGGCACCGGGTGTGAGGGGCCGGGAGAGGCGCTACGGCGTGTACCCATAAGAAATTGACCAATAAAACAAAAAAGTTTGAAAGACTTGATTTCCTTTGAGCTCGAACTTGCCCTAACTCGCTATTGTTATTCTATTGTTTTTAAAGTACACACACGCCGCACTGATCCCGGGGGGTAGCGCGGGACGCGGAGTGAAAGGCGGGGGTTTTCAACTTCGACACTCATATTTTAATTATCAACGCGCCTATTACTTCAAAGTTCCAGGATCTGATGTAGTATGGGCTTACTATAGTGGACTCTTCATATTAATAACGCTATTTATATGCATTTCAATTGAAGCTTGGTAACTAAAATTAACTAAATTCGACTTATTGTTTATACCAGTATGGACAGGACTGAATGATGGTGACGTCGACAGGCGCAGTCGGCTGGTGAACCTAGCTTTAATTCTCAGAATGAATTTAACGTTATTTTAATCACCTTTTTTATTTTATAAAAAAAAACATATCTACGCAACAGTGCTCTGTTTCTAGTTTACTAGTCCTTATCCCAATTCCTACACATCACATGCACGCACATTGATTCTTTAAGATATCTTTAAGTCTGAAGTTTCCTTCAAGCACCATAGGTTGTCATAACTCTTCATGATTGTATTATCGATGATTTATTCTCATAAAATCTTATATGACTAGATTTAGGTTCAGGCACACTCTTTATTACGAGACTAGAATTATTTCAAAACATATAAAACACAATCTCCAAGTAAAAGATAATATAAATAATAATGTAAAAGGATGTTATATTTCTATACAAATTTGTGTAAAAAGATTGTCATTAAAAATGGATGACTACAGCATCAAAAAAATTTGGGATACAATTAAGGAATGTTATAAAAAAAGAAGTATGTAATTTAGAGAGAGATAAAAAAAATCATCTGTGAACTCTTTAGATATTAAAGAAACTCAAGTTAAATCTTTACACATTGTTAAAAATATTTTACCTCAATACAATGTAAACTAGCAAATCTTACTTTAACCCCTAGAGCACTAACCTGGCACTTACGCCAGATTTCCATTTTTTTTCCTATTGTCTCATTTTATGGGTAATCGGACATATTAAGCGAAATAATTAAAAAATAAAATAATAATAAATAATGGCTTGGTGGCCTGGCTTGAAGTCCCAGCTAGTGGCTAAAGGGTGTCCGAGGAATTTGTACGGTATAGTCTCTTCATACATGGAAGACCGGAGAGTAGAGCTCAATTATGCCGGGTTAAAGGTGAGTCGGGAAAGTTCCAAGGGATGTGTCCAGGGTTCCATAGCTGGACCGTCCTTTTGGAACGTTGTCCTAGACTCCCTTTTGGTGGAGCTCGAATCCGCAGGAGTGTACTACCAGGCTTTTGCCGACGATGTCGTTCTGGTGTTCTCTGGGAAGGAGGTCGGACTAATGCAGGAGTTCGCGAACTGGACTCTGCAGACCGTGATGGACTGGGGTGTCAAGTTTAAGTTTTCTTTCGCACCACGCAAAACAAAGGCGATGGTGCTGACGAGGAAGCTTAAGTTTGACACACCAGTCCTTATCATGGGCGGAGTCCGGATTTCGCTGGAAAGTGAGATTCGCCTGCTTGGTCTGACCCTCGATAGCAAGCTCACTTTCAAGGCACATGTCACCGCAGCCTATAAAAGGGCTGCAGATATCTACAAACAACTGGCATATGCTGCGAGAGTGAGCTGGGGCTTAAACTCGGATATCATCAGAACGATATACGTCGCCGTCATCGAGCCGATCGTGCTGTACGCCGCAAATGTCTGGGGCCCCTCTGCGACGAAGCTCTCGCTTCGCAAGAAGCTAGACTCGCTGCAGAGGGGTTTCTCCCAGAAGATTTGTAAGGCGTACCGCACGGTCTCTCTGACGGCGGTAATTGTGCTGGCAGACTTGCTCCCGCTGGACCTCCGGGCACAGGAGATGGAGAGAATGTACCGTGCAAAAAGGTGTGGACATCTGGACGAGATCGTGGTCGACCGTGGGTTGGAGCGGCCCGTTTCTTTTGGCCAGTATCCTCACCCAGCGCTATGCGAGGGCGAGACGTATGAGAACCTAGAAGCCCCCCTGGAACAGGGCGGCTCCCAAATCTTCACCGACGGATCGAAGATGGCAACCTTACGGTTGCAACTGGCAAAACGGGCCGTACACAAGAAAACCGCAGCCGACTACGATCGGTATCCGCGATCCTACGCAAAACAGGACATACATCGGGACACTATTAGGCTTTGGCAGGCACGCTACGAGGCCTCCGACACGGGGGCGGTGACACGGGTCTTCTTCCCAAAGGTAGAGGAGGCAAACCCTTACAGGGCACGGGGGCTTCGCAGCGTACCTGCATAGATTCAAAATTAAAGATAGTCCCGCGTGTGCCTGTGATCCGGATACCGCCGAGACAGTCCTACATCTTTTAGTGGACTGTCCCAGATTCGGCTCGTCCAGATTCGACCTTGAGTGCTGCACAGGGGTCGGGGTGACGGCGGACAATTTGGCGGGCCTGATGCTGGATCACGACCACCGCCCAGCCTTCTTGCGATACATCGAGGATGTAGCAAGAAGAGCTGGAATAAGGAATAAATAACGGTAGTCGTACTGTAGGGTGGGGCCGCCCTGACTTTTTAGTCAGGGAGGATAGATTGTCTGCCGTAGCCTCTGTCACGCGACTCACCATGCACCGAGGTAATGGTTATTGATGTGACTGGGGAATATGCTCAAGACTGAACTGTAATTTGTAAATTTGACTTAATTTTTGAATTTGATTGATTTTTTTATGTTTAAATGTTTCATTTTAATTCTGATTTTGACTGATTTTAATTTAATTTTGATTTTAATTTAATTTTGATTTTAATTTTATTTTGATTAATTTTAATTTTGGTTTTGAATTTGTATTTGATCCTGGAACTAGATTTTGAATTTTTGATTCAAAATTGACATGTTCCTGACATTATTATTATTAAAATGACATGTAAAGTGCTGTCCTAGATTAAGTTCTATCTTCTGTCTAACTAGTCTAAGTATCTGCTCTGTCTACTGTCTCTTCATCCTTCGTATTGTCTCCTTTAATTTCATATTTGTTACTAATAAATTTATAAGATTAACTAATAAAATGACGTGTTTAAGTACGAAATAAATGTATAGAGTAAGAGAATGAGGCAAAAGAACTAGCCAAAGAAAATAAAAAGAACACAATAATAAACTGCGCATAAAAGATAAAAGAAAAGAGTGCACCATGAAAAAAGTAAAAGATAAGAAATGAATAAAGTATTAATTAGTAATAAAAAGATCTCTGGTCAAGCTAGAGGATGACGGGGACTAATAAAAAAAAAAAAAGAAGCGAAATAAGTACGTCTGAGAATTATCTGCGATAGGGCTGTCGCAAATCAAACTCAATGATAAAAATTACCAGTTTGTATAATTCTATACAAACTAAGTTAAGTGTGCATATAACAAAAAAAATGAGCCCGCACACACTCCGGGCCATCCTGCGGTGAGGCCCAAGCTGTGCTCCATTCCCCAACTGGTGAGGCTCTTGACGTCACCGCCAGCGCGATACAGTGACACTGCCCATGCATTGAACTTTACACGCACAACACTGCATACACACTCCTGCACATAACACGCAGGTACATAGGTCCTGTAAGGAACCTTTTTTTTAATAAATTAAAAATATAGGGTTTAGCGAGGATTAAAATACCGCGAGAGTTTTCAAACTCAGGTAACGGCCAAGCCGAGGTTCGAACCCTTGTGCTAGTTACCTTTTACGGCGAGTGCCTTCAGTACTCGCCCCCAAAGTTACGGCGAAGCTGGTAAAGACCTTCCGGTCAACATCATTAGCTACGTTAAAAAAATGGATTTCAAATGCATCCTTAATAATAATAATTATACTTATATTCACTTACTATCTCAACGTCTGGCTGAGCACGCGTGAAATCCAGACAATTTGCAGCCTATATTCTCCCCTCTAGAGATGTATTTTATTACCATATTTTATCGAAATCTTTTCAGTGGTTTAGGAACATAGTTAGTTGAAAAAAGATATTTATAATTTTTACTTATTTTAATAATATAAAATTCAGTGCATTTATATTTGACGAAAAATATATACTTAAAACGAAGCAATGTTAATCAAACAGGGGCAAGTACAAAATATCTATAAATGTGGAAATGGTACGAAGTTTGCCTTGAATGAAAAAAAAGGAGAGAAAGAGAGAGCGAGAGTGAACCGAGTCGGGGGTACGGGCTAGTGTCTTTGTTTAATTAGTTTCGGAACAGTTGCAGCTGTCAGACCGACTACGTATTAAATAACTTTGATTATATTCGTAAGTTTGTAGAGACAATATGGGGGTTATTTATTTTTATAGTGATTTTAAATATTCTGTATAATCTAGTTCAATGCCAAGAAAACGCAGGTATGTGCCTTTACTCAAAAAAAATACCCCTTTTCACCCAACCCTACTCTTCAGAACACCCAGCTTGCAACGCGTGACAGACTAAATATCCTGGGAATGGATATTCGGAGCGACCTAAACCTCAAGGACCACATCGAACATGTCATCTCCACAACATCTCGGAGACTCGGAATCCTAAACAGAGTGCGACGGTTTTTCCTGTACCTTCTTTATAAGGCCCAGGTTCGGCCGTGCATAGAATACTGCTCGCACCTCTGGGATGGATCCGCTAAATATCTCATCGATGCCTTAGACAGGTTGCAAAGGCGTTCTGTCCGCATTGTAAATGATACAGACATCACCAACTCCATAGAACCGCTTCAATTGCGCAGGGACATAGCCTCTCTAAGCGTATTTTACCGCTTGTATAATGGCGAGTGTTCTGAAGAGCTCTTTGAGCTGATCCCCTCCTCTCCATTCCATAACAGAACCACGCGGGCAGGACTTCGGTGTCACGGTTTTCACGGTGACACCCATAACATCAAGAACCAAAAAGTTTGCTGACTCTTACTTTTGTCGCACTGTGAGGTTATGGAACCGTCTTCCTGTCAGCGTGTTCCCTCCTTCATAC
This sequence comes from Samia ricini, assembly GCA_014132275.2. Classification (NCBI taxonomy): domain Eukaryota; kingdom Metazoa; phylum Arthropoda; class Insecta; order Lepidoptera; family Saturniidae; genus Samia; species Samia ricini. Next base: position 30,828,473 of record AP028166.1, read on the forward strand.
GATATTGGGTCCTTCAAAAGAGGCGTGAAGAGGTACTTAAGCAGGCCAGCATGACAGCGGTGACTGGCATTGAATTCTGTTCAGTGTCAGTCGCCGCTGTTTTGTATTGTACTGTACTTACCATCAGGTCCAGTACAGTCACTGTGCTGTGCATTATAAAAAAAAAAAAATATATATATAGTAGTGTAGTATAGACAACTTGTATCGTTATCTAAAACAGTAAGATTCTAATCAGATTACAAAAATTTAATTACACGTTGAGACACATTCATATCACTGCATAAGGTTGTCCGTTGATCACGTGATGTTTTAGAATTAATTTAACTTTTATTTAGTATCGACAAAACGCTTATCATTTGATCTTTACATCTGGATACGTCTTCTGGTGAGGAATATATCCAGACGCAACACATTCGAACACATTAGAGATTTGTCTAAACTGAAAGGGATTCCTCCGCGGAAAGTTTTTAATAGAATTCTCAAAAGTTTAAATAACATGTTGTTGCGATGATGTTCCACTGTGACGACACCCGTCTATAGGATACGCTTACGTGGAGCTTTTAAAGATATTAAACGTTTGCTTCTAACTGGCTGATGTTTCGTTCTGATAGCAAATGATTAAAACTGAATATATTATTGCCTAAATAGTTGATAGTATATAAACGTTGTAGAAGTATATAATAATATGATTCCGGTAACCGCACTAAACCGGACGAGCTATAAAAAATCATTATAAATGTATAGCCGGGTGTAACCGGACGGGCAGTAAACTAGATCTGAAAGCGCGGGGCAACGCATTACCTGCTCCGCTCCTGAAATTACATCTCGGTACGTTTCAGATAAATGAAAACCGCAAATCCTTACAATATCCAATAGCGTAAAAGAAACGCGAAATTAAATTCCGTTACGTGGCCATTTGTAAAGAGACCTTCGTGGATCCCGCGCAGGATTAGTGCGCGTTTCCATTGCGCGCCTCGTACGGCTGTATGTTGCCGCGAGTAGGAGTACAAAATGTAAATTAATTCACCACATCCGAGTACATGGCACTTATTTTGAAAATATCAAAATATTACCATAATCATTAGTGAAAAATTATAATAAAAATCTAAAAATATTCAATTTTTTTTATTGTCAACACAAATGTTACTAATTTAAAGAAATAGAGAAATAGTATCGGTTGATAAACAGACAAAAAAAAATGTTCTGAGCTGTTTTATATTTAACTATGTATGTGTAGATGCTTATTAATTCTACTTATTCTACACAATTCTACACAATTTATAAAAATTTTGTTCGTTTGTTAGTTCCAGATAATTACCATAACGGCTGGACCGACTTTGACGGGACATTTTCTTCCTGAGCTAAAGTTACTCTACGTTATTTTCATTTTTCGAAAATAATTAGGGCTCCGCATAAAAAAATTAAATTCATGAAATTCTGAATAAAATACGATTCAATAAATAGCTTCACTGGCAAGTGTTTGAATTTGTGAAAAATGTCTTTACCGTAACCGTAAGGGCCGAATATTAGTGATCATCGAAACATTATTTTCCAATGATTATTTAAAAATTAAAGTAAAAAAAAATAATGGTAGTGTGTTCAGGTTCTATCCCGATCGACTTCAGTTTGAATCCACTGATCTTAACGGATCCTGATCGGGGCCTCGTTGTGGAACTTAAGCATGGTGGTGGTGCTCAGATGTTTTCTACTTTCCTTTTTAGCAGCTTTCATCTTCCAATTTCAAAATCTGTCTCAAAACCTCTAAGGTTGTAGCGTCTTCTAATATCCAACATTTTAGCCCACATCGTTAATTGTTATCTGATAAGATTGTGGCCTAATCCCTGAGTTTAAACAAAATTTATTTAAAAAAAATGAATGAAATCCTGAATGGAGGATAAAATAAGTTATTCTTAGAAAAAAATGTAGTAAATATTACCCGGTTTTGTTCACGTCGTATCGACGATTTATTCATTTTACCTAATATTACCTAATATAGTATAGACGTTAGTAATATTGCAGATAAATAATAATTTGTTATTTATATATTATGTAAGTACGAAACATTTAAGTTTGATCTTATGATTTAAATTAAACCACCAATATAAATGTAATTGTTAGCGACGCTTCAGAACTTTAGAATTAAGAATTAATTGTAGATAAAATAAGAACTATGTGTAAGATAATAAAGATGATTTCCTAGTTAGGTTAGTGTATACAAACGTAGTGCGCTGTATGATTAAGATAGCAATTATTGAGATAAATAAATAAATAACAACGTGCATAATAATAATATTTGACCATACAGCGCGCTACAGTAGGGGTATGAAAGAGCTTCTCGCGTACGGGGTGCCGAACTAGCCGGTACAATAAGAATGGGCCATATGGGCCGAGAAAGGGTAGTCTCGTCGCGATCGCCAAAGAGAAAGTTAAGTTCAAGACAAGTGATTTCTTTGTAATAGTTTAGTCAGTGAATAAAAAGTGTGTACAATAGAAAATATACTGCGTTGTTGCATTTTTCCCGCCAACGACCCGGTCCACGTGCTCTACTGCGTCCCTTTCGGCATACAGAATTGTCAAACTTATACCATCCTGTTTCTATGCTGATAGGGCGTGGCAGAGCAGTCTACGTAATAGTATAAACGGACGCTCATACTCGTGTGTCCGTCCGTTACATTCCGTTAAATTCCGTTAAATAGTAAAACAGTCATTATTTACTATTTCTTATAATCATTGGCTCATAGTAAATCTCAGCAAAAAAAGTTACTTATAGTCTTACCTTTTAATATCGCTTATGAGTAAAATGGCATAATTTTTAACTTTTAACTTAAATTGTTGGATTATAATGCGCATCAATATTTTCTACAATTTTATTAACAGACTTTACAAAGGAGAAGGTTCTCAATTCGTTTGTATCCTTGTTTGTACGTTGATTTGTAAAATTTTATTTTAATTCGAAGGAGTACACTCCCGAAGTGGTCCCATTATCACAAAGTCAGGATTTAATCATCGGATCTTAGGGAGTGTCTCTCGGCAAACCTCGAATATTATAGACACGTGTTTCATATAGTTGTTTCCAAAGCTATTCAAGTCTCTACGTATTGCGTATCTTATTTTGCTTATCTGTTGATGGAAGGTACAACACTTTAACGTGTAGGAGTTGAAGAATTTGTTCTTTTGTAAATGTTGCTGTATTGAATAAAGTAAATAGAAGTAAACTAATATTGTTAATATTTATTTACTGTTTAGTGCATATTTATAATATATTCGTTTGTAGTCGGTTTTGTTTTTAATTTAAAAAGTTTTATCAGTATTAAGTATCGGTTTGGTTCGTGCGATCCCTCGCTACGGATCTCGTTTTCGTACTAAAGGTTCCCTTTAGTGAGTCCACAAAAGACTTAATTCAAAACCCTATCATCATTGCCACTCCCTAAGTGTCAATTTACTGAAAATAATTGCTCGCCGCCGCCAATGGGACCGAAAGTAGAAACGATGTAAAAAATCCACATTCCGGCACTCAAACGCGGGACCGGAACCGGCCCGGAACTCATTCCGAACCCGAAGGCCGCCCAATCGAAAATTGAATTTCAATGTCAACGGTGCAGATGTAAAAATCGGAGGCTCCTGCGATCGTTCGGGCGGTGCGCACGCAAGCGGGGCGGGCGGACTCTGTGCCGGGCGGAGTGGGGGTGCGCGCGCCGTGCGGCGTCGCCGGCAGTGTCCCGGGTCGGCCGCGTCGTCCGGTCGCGTGTGTCATACAGGATGCGTGCCTCCCCCTCCGAACCCCGTCGCGTCACGGCAGCGGCTGCCCCGCTCCCTTGTCGGTAGGTCGCGCGAGTGTCGCCGTACAGTGTTCGTAATACATAGTTTTACTGAGATTTATTTGTCGAGTCGCGCGATTATTCTCTGAACCTTTTTATTGGTTCCTTAACTCTTGATATACGACTTCTCTGTGAAACTTTTGCCCGAACGAGGCCCACAAGTGTGTCGGAGTGCAAGTGACCGTCGCCGTCACAGTATTACTTGTCAGCTCGCTGCTGGTGCGGCGTGCAGGACGGTTTCCCCGGAACTGCTGCGGAAGCGTGTCTCGCAGCGGCTCTTAACTATTTAGGTATCTTATAACGTAAATCTACATATTTATGTATTTTACTTCAAGTTAACCTAATTAATAACTTTTAAATAGAAACACAGGAAAGAGTTGTTACACAAATGTTGCTACAGGAAGCTAAGTGACGAGATAATGAAAATGGGACTTTAGAGCTCGTAAAATCTTCTGAGTATGTCGCAGCTCCGTCTGAGTAGTTGTCCGTTGCATTAATTAAGTCGGAGAGGTGGTCGCCGGATCGGTCGTGCCGATCGCGCGAGTCGCGTCGGCCGACGGCAATGGCTCCGCGCGTAAAACTTTACGAGCAGTTTAAAGCGCACATCAGCGGAGGCACTCGCCGTAGATAAAGCCAACCGCTGAATAATACATTCAATCTAAGAGAGAAGCCACTTTGTTTGATTAACTCGGTAATTACTGGTGTAGCGCTCTGTGACTCGCGGAATAATCAGTCATTCGTACTTAAACATTATATCCTTATTACATTGAAATCTAATCAATTGTTACAGACTTTTACACCTTGAATTAAAAAATAATTATTTAAAAAGTATGTTAATCATATTCTCACAAAAATGTCTTATTATATAGTTTATTTAAAAAAAAAACATTAATTATAAAAGTACATACATACATACATATCATCACGCCTTTCTCCCGTGGGGGTAGGCAGAGATTACGTTTATAAAAGTATAATATTACATTTGGTTGAATTTTTCGTAACAAACAAAGAAGCACAATCAACGGCTTCTATTTTAACGGAACAAGAATTTCATAATAAATTAAATGTTATTATCAAGTAAAATAATCAAGGGGTCGCGTTGCAGAGGGGTCACACGGCGCCAATAAACGAACACTTTCCTTACTGATATGATACTCGCATAACAGAATGGACCTAAACTGAGCAAAGCGTATAACCAGTTTAATCCAACGTGTGAATACATTGAATAGGTGGGACCGAGGGTAGTCGCAACCTTAGTCTGAGGCAACTTGAGGCCATTCAGGAGCCGTCGACGCGACGGTCGTGGAATCGCTTTACCGAGGGTCGAATGGGATTAGCCCTTTCGAGGGGACGCGATAAACTAATATGCGGACTCGAATTGGCTCCGAATAACCCTATTTAATGCGAAGTCCGGCCGCCTCTACCTTACTCTGTATAATGTAGAGAAGTACCTCTCAGCCTCTGCACGCTCCACCGCAACAACTAATAGAATACTTGTATGATTTCAGGCTCCGAGCGAAGGGTTCTCGATTCGCTTTTTACAAACGGAATATATTAGTATATTATTAGAAATACCATGCTTTCTATTTCCTGCTCGAATTATGTTCATTCAACTAAATACATTAAAACGGTCGTATGCTTTAAATCATTGACTTTTACTGACTTTGTACTCGGTCTGAAACGATTCCGTTGAATCGATTTGCTCAAATAGATCTTTACTTACATAATTGTATAATTTCTTATTTTTCTCTGCACATTACAAAAGGCGACATTATTCTGTGTCCGTTAATTGGTTTATAATTGGTTTATAAGTTGAGAACACTAAAACAATCTATACAAGTTAGTGTTGAAAGAACGCGCTGTGACTCCCATTGTATTGTGTACGCGGCCCAGAGCTGGGAACTCTTAATGGCTGTTGAATGTGTTGTTAAACATTTTACTATTTCTAACTAAACTTTCTATTTATCTTAATTGTTTTATAAATTTACTAGTGCCAAAAATGCTATCCAAATAAATACCTTATTTTCTACTTAATTTTTTTGAAGTGAAAACTCCTTTAGCAACGTTGTGATTTAATGTCGATGAAACGAAAAAGCGACAGTACGTTTCTGATGGAGGTTGGATTTGTTCATCAGATTTATGAGAACTTTGTTAGCCCGGTGGACTAATCCGCGTGTCTCATAGACGGTACGACTGAGAGGTTGGAGGTTCGAACCCAGGGTGGGTAACACTTTTGTATACTTATGTATTATACGTTTTTTTAAGGTTCTACCACGTGTGAATTGCATACATTTTTATATATTATTGAAACTACTAACATTACAAGGTACAGCCATGTTTTAGTAGAAATTTTGCAAGATTAATTAGGATAGAAAAAAGGTGAGCAAGATTAAAAGTAGATAAATTTTAACAAGAATTCTAACATCGTGTTCCATGCTATAGAATACTATAATGATTTAAGTTTTACAATACAATAAATAATGATAAAGTAGTAAAAGTATTATATACGAGCGAAGCCGAGGTGTACAGAGAGTTCTCTCTCTTTTTTTTTGCTTGTAGTACCAAAATCAATAAAATAAATATCGCAAAATGACTCCACCCAAACCAAGTGCACTATTGAAGAGGAAATTAAAGATGTTGTTGATCCCAAAACACTTCAAGCTATCGTAAACACAAAGAAGCCAAAAATTGAGTTTAACTCCGACAAAAATTGCTCATAATGGCCTCTATTGTATGGAAATCAATTCATTGCAGTTTTTTTCGGCACAAGAAAAATTACAGGGGAGCAGATGGATACAGTCGCTGCTATACAAAAAGAACTATACCTTGAAGCAAAAAAGCAGTTAGAAACCACATAATATATGTTATATTCAAACTTCACAATATTTATCGTCATGAGCAAAAAGGTGTGGAAACAAAACTTATAAAGAAGACTTAAATAATGTCCTTCAAGATTTACTTTAAAATCCAAGAATATCTCTCTTCAAGACGGAGCTTGTAAAAAAGCAGTGGCGAGTCACATTGACAAAATATAGATTATAATACACAGCTTAAGACATCAACTACAAAGACAACTAGACAAAATACGTATTTAGACATATTCTCTTCTTATTCATTAAGGACTAATGAAGGCTTGAACAGAATAACACGTCTATAGCAAAAACAGAGGAAGTACAGTACATAAAAGCTTTCCTGTTTCCAAATATAAGCATCATCATGTTTTATTGGAAGGAGTTTCTTTTCCTCCAGAAAGAAGATTATCTATCGTTCAAAGTTTAGAGTCTAGTCTACTACCTAGGTGTGCATGTTAGGAAGAATATGCAGCTGCAGTGAAGAGAGTAATGTCACACATTCCTCTTACATAATATTATAGAATTTACTAAGACAACTAAACAGACTGCCTCGGTGGCGTATTAAGGTTCGACTGCCGTTCTGAGGTCTCGGGTTCGATCCCCGGGTCGGGTCAAGTTGTATTGAGTTTTTCTACTCAGTATCATGCCGGAGTTTGGAATTTGTGCCCGATATGGCGCCAGGTTCGCCCGCTGTCACATCTGGGACGGAACTAAGCTCGGCAAAATGTGGATGGTGTAGTTCACTTCTTCACCTGTGCCTAACCCTTCGGGGATAACAGGTGTGAGCTTATGTTATGTTATGTTAACTAAACAGGCTTTGAAAATCTCAATGCTCAATCAATATGTTGATAGCTGAGATTTTGTTAATCACTGTTTCAAGACAAGCCACATTAATATTTTGCGCTACTACAATTTATGCGGCGGTATGAAATAGTGAGAAAGACAGAAGAAAATTGTATAATTTATTTAGTTCTAGAGGTGCCGGTGGCGGTGGTGGCCAACAAAAAGCATCTATCAGTGAAATGTTCTTTACAATAAGAGGACAAATGAAAAATAAAAACATCTCAAATTGTATTTCATAGCACATTAAGGACATACAAAGAGAACCTCAGTGTTTTAAATCAGATAATGTTCATTTCTACTTGGTTCACTAGAGAATCATACGGAACATGCTTCAGGGAAACATCCCCTTTTACTACTAAAATTACAGTACCTATATTGGTAATAGAAGAAAAATGTCTTATGCAAATCAAACAGGCCTTTCTGACGCATATAATCAACTAGTCGCTGTTCCTTGACAGAGACAACAACTTTATGTCGCTACGAGAAAACTGGAGCAAGCAATCATAAATCCTTACATCTTGCATTCAATAATAATTATTAATGTGTCGGGTACCCATAAAAATAAGACAATACGAAAACAATAGAAAGCTGGCATAAACGCCAGGTAAGTGCTCAAAGGGGTTAAAGATTATACTTTTGAATTACACAACGAAAACAGAAAATAGTGTAGCGCTTTTCTATTATTATTAATTAAGTGTTTTGTCATATATTACATTTAATATGTATAAAATTTAATAGTTTAGATAAATATGTTGAAAATATAAAGCAAAAGTTATCATGTTATTACAAATTCAAATCAAATACGATAACATTTAAATACGAATAAGAATTTTTCAGATACGGAAATCTTTCAGAAATCACGCAGAAGAAGTTATTATATTTCAATTTATGTGACAGAGACCCATTAACTTGTCTGCGAGAAGGGACATTGATTTCTTTATTTAAAGTCGAAGTCGATAAAAATAAATACAGCGATAGCGGAAGCAAATATCAAAAGCACTCTCGACAGACTTAAGATTGAATCCAGAAGATCCACTTAGAATCAGGTTCACTTCTTAATGTTAGTCAAGTAATTATAATGAATAGACAATATTTTATGACATGAAAATATGAGATGAAAATAACTATCTTATAGCATTTTGTAGTCAATACACATTCTGCCCTTTGAATCGAAAACACTGGACACAAATACTGTTTAAAATAAATCGCATTTTATTACAATACTCCTCAATTTTCATTCAATATAAATACTATTATACATAAATATAGAAACTTTTGTATTTATAGAAACACGATAAAATAAACATAAATCTTGAAACAAAAACAAGTACTTACCATAAAAATTTGATCTGATTAATAAGCCCATTATAATATACGACCACAACATTGAAGTTTAGATATTCCTTAAAATAAATCTATTTTATATATTTATAAGATAAATAAAGGACAATTAAAATAAACGATGTGTTGCTTTTTAATAAAGAGACGACATTTTAAGTTTATTTTTTTACAATTCCAAACTGAAAAATATAATTATGAATAATATTATAATTTATAACATATTTGACATGTATCCAAATATCATAATGGCCAGCATGACTTTCTTAACCATATAAACTAAACTCTTTACATTATAAAATATAATAAATACATAATTAAGGAAATATATTTTCTTTGCATATTATTTACATTTATGTTCACCAAAGGAATAAGTATCTCAATAGAATTTATTTAAAAAAAAGAAACTTAATACATAAAGATAAATTGCTGGTATTCTGAGCACAGAAGCCTTTAGTATATACTCCGAGAGGTAATAAGATTTTTGTGAATTCAAAAGTAAGTGGCATAACCGTACCATCTGTATGTTTACCGTGTCGTTAGAGTTTCTCTCTTCTCGCCGGAGCCGAGGAACTGAAGGAGGCTGCGAACAAAGACGATCTCACAATCCTATAATATTTGGAGCGAAAAATATCTTTGCAATTTTGTTATAAGCATTTTTATGTTGCGAAACAGTTTTTGAACGTAACACAATCCTCTTTCACTGTTATCATACAGATATAACTTTATTCAAAGAATTCAGCTATCGTCTTCTTCTATATATAATGTAATATAATCTATAATATAATAAAACTGTAACTAGGGCAAATCTGTACATTAAATATTTTTTGAAAATCGGGGTGGACTTTGTTATCCATATAGAAGCCAAAAGTATTTTATTTATAATTTTTGTCTATCTATCTGTCTTTTCCTGTGTACGCGTATCACTCGGAAAGGACTGAACCAATTTTGACGAAACCTGACACAGTGATAACTAAAATTATATAGTAACATCTAGGATACTTTTTGTCCCATAAAACGCAAGGGGTGTCCAGGATAACGGAAAAAAAGTAAAAAAAAAAAATGTAGTAATTTAAATTCTTGACGAATTTTAATGAAATTTTATTTGTGCTATTGCAACCAAATTAGTTAAAATTTAAGACATATTTCATATTCCTAATTTTCTTTAAAAAAAAAAAACTACATAGCTAGGTTTTTGAACCGAAGTCTTTGGCCCGTGTAGTACCTAAACGTTGCAACTTAGCTAAAGCAACTCAACGTTTTATCGCGAAATTGTCAATCAGTTAAATTAGAAGCATAAAATGTAATAAGTAGAGTAAATCCTATTGATGTGTGTGTTTGTCTGTTTGCCAATAAGCATTTCCGTTTCATCGAGTTTCAACCGACCAATGGTTCTAAAAAAAGTTCATATCAATAATAAAAATACCATGTTGAAAAATTTAAAAACAGGTGTAAAATTATACGAAACTGTCACTAATATGTTTTTATATTTATTGTATAAAAATGTTTCCTTATATATTATCAAAGACTATATAATATACTAGACCGATAATACCCATTAAAAGAATTATAATAAGATAAATTAATACCTATTAAAACGACAGGAGTCACTGAGTGTTTTAAATTCAATATAGGTCTATCTGTAATGACGTCAAAATCTTAAAAATGCGCAAACAATAATTAGATGGCGCTATTCCCCAGTTTCTCTATTGAGCTAAATTATAATAGCCACGTTGCCAGCTCACGGTTCAATACAGGCGACGTTGCCGCTCTTCGTTTTCGACTCTCTATATGAATTTGAAAATGTTTATGCGAATTTTTATTAAGTGTTATCCAAATAGGTAGATTTCCATACATTACATCCATTTAGAATGCATTTTTATACGCACATATATACATTTATATAATGCGTAAATAGTGTTTATACATATTTATATTAAAATAATAAATATGTGTTTGCTTTATAGTCTCATAAATGATTAGAGATATAAGCGGAAATAAAACTAAATCAAACTAATATAAATATTTACATTTACATTTGTATGTGTGTAATTCTGACGATTAAACATAGGGGGCGCTTTACTTTTTTTAAATTTGTTTGTTTTCAAACATTACAAGGAGATAGATACTGGACAATGAATGAAACCTGTACATTCAAGTTTGTAGGGCATTAGATACTACTACGGAACACATTTCTATCATGATTCAAGATTCTCGATTTATTCTCATCTGCAGACTATTTATTGGAACTTATAAATTAGTTCGCCAACCACGCAAGCACTACTCAACCGATTTCGATGAAATTTGGTATTAAATTTGGGACTCTATGGTAACATGTGGCATACTTTTAACATGCAACATTATGCAACATTATATAACATATATATATATATATATATATTTACATTGAATAAAAAACTAATAATTAAGTGTTATCTATACTATGATTGTAAAGTTTGTGAGTTTTGAATTCTCGGGGGTAATCTCCGGTACCTACTACTGATCCAATTTTGAAAATTCTTTCACCGTTAAAAAGGTATATTAAAAATATAGGGCTACTTTTTATTTTGGTAAATATATATTTTCAATAATTAATCATAGTAAATGTAATTGAAGTAGGTTATAATTAAATAATATAGTGCGCGCTGCTTGAATGGTTTCACATAAAGGAATACAATCTATGGTATTTTCGCATATCTTTGATTCCGGCCTATTAGGGCAAGAATGACTGGATGCATAGTTCTAGCTCAGGTGGGCCGCGAGGACTAAGCGCAGACTGCGGCTCAGTACAGGCACCGCACCGGTGGGGTCTGGACTCTACCACATTGCCAGGGTCAGGGCCCTGACCTTACATTGCACTGGGAAAGTTGTCTGGAAGGTGACCTTAATTCCACGCGAACGAAGTCGCGGGCACAGCTAGTTGTTACATAAAAATGAAATTAATCTACTTTATACATCTCTTATAATGTTTTTGTTGTTATGAGATCAGTTGACACACCTAGTAAGCGTCCGCGAACCTCCTTACGGTTCATATCCTCAAATCCTATAACTTGTCTACATTACAGATCGATGTTAGTTTTATACAAACCAGTGATATGATCACGTTCGACATGGTGTCGGCTTATTTTGTTACTACACAAAACACCTTTAGTAATTCTTTATAAAGTTTTTAAATAATACAATAGACTACAATATAGATGCAGTCAAAATCTGTTATAACGACATCGAAGGGACTACTCATTTTTAGTCGTAAAAACCGATAATCGTAACAACCGGTGATGTTTTCAAGATGCGAAATCCAATTGTTTTATGAAGTGGTATTATTGAATGTGTATTGTACATACATCCATAAATCCATAAATAATTATTGGAAAAAATATATTCCTGTATAAACTTAAACAACATTTTGTTTATTTCACATAAGACGTATAATATAAAATAACAATATAATATTTTAACATATTCCTACAGCATTCCATTCTTAAATACAACTCCATATTCATTTGCTAAGTCTTTGTTTGGAATTCCGCTTTCTAGCTTTGATATAATACGCGATTTTTTTTCGATATTAATTTCTTTCCTTTTTATTTGCGACATGTTAAAGGTTTCACAAATAATTCCACAATATGTTTTGGGGCTTGTGTACAGATAAGTAACAAACTGACTGAAGAGATATGAAGAAGCGGGCTTTGACTCTACTGCACGGACGTGTTTTGTTTCTAAGAATTACAAAAGACCCTAAATTAGAAACTTTTTTGTTTACTTTTGCGATTTTAATAGCCATTGATCCATTATACTGTGCCAGATGTGGATACCTATTCAAATTGTTTACAATACAGCCTAGCTGGTCGTTCTAACAGATCTAATTCTCCGAAAATTTTAATGAGGTATGTCGTAATAAACAATGTAGCAAAAAGTAATGTTTTTGATAAGGCGGTCATATAGCATTCAGCCGGGACCTTTGTTCTGGGTCAATATAACCGGTATGTTGTTATAAACGATGTCGCTATAAACGGTTTCGACTGTAATTGAAAAATTTTCTTCAACTGAATTTCGTATCGTAATTCTAGTCAGCAGAAATCCGTTCTCCTCAACACCGTAGATAACGCAAAAGAAGCGCACTTACGAATGAATCGAATATTCACGAATAAAGGTTTCTGTCCAGAGCGACGTGACCCAGTTCGGTGCCGGTTGCTGCGGCAGTTTCGTTAGCCGAGCGTTCACCGAGAGGGCCGAGGGGAGACCCGACGCTGCTCATTCAGAAAATATACACATCGCTTTTTTATTTCGCTTCGAAGAACATTCACTATACAGCAAAATTATAATACACGGGCGGAGTTTGTGGACGGGAGAAGCAATTTACTTGACTGCGAGAGTGATTTATGGCAGCTCTGCTTCTGAGCGAGACATTCTGATAAACTTAACGTTATAATATTGAATATCACGGACGGACCTAAACACCGGAGCGGTGCGGGGGTGAGGGGTGGAAACCTACCAAACTTATTGCTTAAATTGAGTGCCATTTTTGTATTTTTGAATGTAATAATACTGAATAATTCATTTTATTAGTAAAGTGTAAATTTTAGTAAGTAAATAAAAAGCTATGAAACTTAATCAAGAAGTCGCCAAAGAAAACTCCACCTAGTGATTTCCCATAACTGGGTTCCCCACGGCTATTCATGCAAGTCTGTATATGTTCCATTCACGAAAGTTCAGAATTATCCCCATCTAGTGGATGATAATAAATTGTTTTTAACAATTTGGTAAATCGAATCCGATTTCTTCAATAGTCACATTATTACCCGAAGGAACAACGCTGTGCGAAATTTTATAGTCAAACGACACAACGAGACTCAATAGGACGTTACATTGTGAGACTTTCTTTCCGAGATGATAATCCTCAGTGTATTACGGCAAAAGACATGGCTGTGAAGCAGTTACCGCTTTTAAAGAACCGATTGAAGAAACACTCAGATGTCAAGCCAAGGTATACTGAAACCATGCGTGAATAGTTAGAGCTTGGACACATGGAATATATATCTGACAGTGATGTTAAGGAGGTTGAGTCTGTTTGTTTAACGTATCATGTCATCATAGGTTTTGTCTTCAGAATTTATTAGGAAAAATAAAACCTTTGATGCGATCGACAGAATTCAAAAGTGGATACAGCAAGTGTAGTGTGCCACAATATATTTAATGTCAATGAAGAGATGAGGGTAGTTTCAGATAATTACCTTGTTAATGAAGACACCGCTATACCTCAGTCAATTAATGACCATGGTCTGTGCAACAAGACTGAAACGTTGAATAATTAAGCCGTAAGTGTGCGTTTTGGGTCCGTTAATACTAAAATTATAAAGACTGCGTTATATACTTAGATAAATCTATCGTTAAAACCATTCAATGTAAGTAAATAAAAATAAGAAGCCTGTTTATTTCACACTACTTGTACAAAAAGGAAAATACATATACAAAAAAAAAAAATAAAGACAATTAAACAATCACAATCTTAAGTAAAATAAAAAATATTAATTTCTTTTTTATTAATAATAAATGTACTGTGAACCTCTCGAGTTAAGGGTACATTCAATGTAACATTTATTTTTTTATTGGTTCGTAGCTCACTTGTAATATATTTATTTTTATTAAACCAATAAATCAAGCCAATAAAATTAATCAATCATAAATGCAATTAAATCATGCCTTATGAAAAAAATTAAAAACTTAACAAGGGGCATAAACGACATACATCATAAAAATACGTATTCCTACGCGATAAACATAATATCTCAACGATCACAATTACTAATAACAAACAAGTAAACAAGTCCATCTGTATTGCTTAGTGAATATACATCTGTTTCGTATTAATCGGATGAAAATTTAAATACAAATGTTTCCCGGAGCACCTAATCGCTCTTCGATTTGTCGAAAACTTTTTCCAAATTACTTACCGACTTGGTAAACTTCTATTTTTATTTCCACAAGAAAAATACTTGAAATTATAACAACTTGTAACGTTACGTTTATCATATATTTTTGGGATCCTGTTAAAAGTTTTAACGCTTATTATTTTACATTATAAGATTATGCCATGAGCTGTGATTTTGAACAGAGGTTAAGCTAAAGGGAAAAATTATAAACCATCAGTTATGAAGTAAATTAACAAATTGGTAAAAAAATTTGGTCAAAATTTTACATGAGCGTTATATTATTTTCAGTGTTGCATGTTCCTTTGTAGGTTCTGTCATAAACTTGGGTTACTATACTGTAGTTCCTACTCAATCAGTGTTGATTAAGGGTTTAACGTGAAACCCTATAAAATGTAAGACAGTTCATTGTAGTAACGTGCGTGGAAGCGGTTCCAGTCGTGAATAATCTGAGGTACGAGTAGTCACAATCACCAAGTCACCCAGAGCCTGCCTCGATCGGAGATCGCCCCTCGGGGAACAGATAAGCCGTCCCGCAGCGCCGTATAAGCTTCCACTATTTTATGATGCGATTTACGCCAGCCGAAAGGTTAGGGATAAAGTTATGTTTGTTGTTTTGCTCGATAGTGGGTTCTATCTCAGCGTCGATGTGTACGATGTGTACGATATCCGAACGTTATATATAAATATTTTATAACATTAAGCGGGATGTTCTGATTGGATTGCCTCTGAACGGTTTTCGGATTATGTATTTGTTTAGTTATTTGAAGCCAATTTTTTCTTTATTTTAAGTTATTTCAATGATCTGTCCTAATCGTTTTAGTAAAATTTACGTAACTGTAACCATTACCTTTTTTACTATTTTCATAAAAAATACCTTAATTTTTATAATAATAAGTTATTTAAAACGAGTCTTAACGTTATTTCATACAATTTACATTTTGTTTTCAATGTTTCGACTGGATCGCACCAACCGTGGTTACGAGCTGACTAGCAGTGCGCGGCGTCGCCTGCTGGGTTGAGGAGTATTTTGTTCAATGTACCATTTCATTCTTAATTACTACCGACGGCACTAAAATGTCACCTGGCGATGCCGACGACGATGAATCGCGAACCTTGATGTTTCTTATCTGATTTAATGCATAGAACAGCTTCGATCTATCCATATGACTGACATTTTTATATTTTTAAACTCTGAATCTTATTAGGAAAATGCACATATTTTCTTAGCCGTGAGCTTGAATCACATGAATTCAGACTTTAAGTGAAGACATTCACATTCACCTGGAAAAGATTATCCACAAAATATATATATAGAATACGTT
The DNA here is from genome assembly GCA_014132275.2 of Samia ricini. Classification (NCBI taxonomy): domain Eukaryota; kingdom Metazoa; phylum Arthropoda; class Insecta; order Lepidoptera; family Saturniidae; genus Samia; species Samia ricini. The sequence goes on from AP028166.1 coordinate 30,844,579, forward strand.
ATAGAAACACATTTTTTGCAGAATGTAAAATGACAATATTATTTATGTTTTTGACTGGTTTCGGTTGCGTTTACTGTTAATTTATGACGTATTTTAACTAAAGTAAAATACTGCAACATATTTTGGTTTAACTACAGATTTGACTTTTGTCAAATATAACCGTAGATGATGCACGGCATCTTAAGTATTGCAAGTTACTATTCTGTGTTCGGATACGACTTGTAAATCAAATTTGTTGTTACACAGGCAAGACTAACAGTCGCGTATATATTTTACAATTTGGCATTTTTGGTTGAGTTTTATTTGATGTGATATTATGTAGACCTACTTAGTCTTTTCTTGTCCTTTTTACATTATGAGCAATTAATTACTGTAATCTATTTCCTCAAAACTTTATATTGTACATAATTGATATATTCTCATATAAATGTAAGGTACAAATGTAGTGGTGTTCAGAAAATTTCACTTCATACGACTTTCTATTAATCGGCACTGGTGTATCTCAAGTGGTGTGTATTTTCGGATACAGATTTCATTAGATTCGTTTGATCGAACTTCTGGGGGTATATTGATATTGTGTTTGCTCGTGCGTGCTATATTACTGTTTATTTTCTCTACCTTGAGTTAGTTCTTACGTCACCGCTGCCTTATATTCTAACATCCTTGTACTAAGTAATCAAATGACCAAAACTGTATTTTTAAAAGGTGTACTATGTACAAAATGAACACAATATTTTAGCATAATCTTGTTCGACTGTTGTAAGCTTCAACCACTTCGCTGAAGTAAGTAGTTCTCTAGTTGTTCCATTCTAGGCGCGTCAGTCCTTACTAATAAAGAACTTGGTAACGCCAGAATTTCCCTGAACGTTCTTCATAATTATAATTAAATTTTCATCGCTTCCTAAAGCATATATTACATAATTAATGCCTCTCGCAAGATAATTAAGGTGCGGGTTCTCTTTCGGTGTCGGTTCACACCTTGCATAATATTTTACGGTTTCTAATGACTTCCTAATGTATTTACCTTAAATATTAATCAAAACATCTTTAAGTCAATAAACTTATTTAAGCCGTTTAATTATTTACATTTAAATTTAACGTAAATTAAATACATGTTATGTTATATGTGTCATCCTTTTTTTTGTTCAAATTTTGTTTCAGACATTCATATAATAACATTTGTATGTAGGTAGGAAGGGGCCGGACTCGACATGGCAGGTTGTTTATCTGTTATGTATCATGGTTGAGCTAGCCGCTGGGGCGATACGGACCATGTCACCCTTACCCGTGTCGCCCCCCAGAAAAGCGGCAGATGGAACCGTGGCTTTTAGTGGGTATTCCTGACTCCACACGTTGGGCGAGCCCCACATATCCCTCCGGCATCTCTAATCCGGGAGATTTTACTTCCGGTTTAGAGATGGGAGGGAGGATGCGTAAATGCATTTCCCACATAAAAAAAGGTGTTTCATATCTTTTGTGTCCATAATTTAGTGCAATTTTCATGTGAAACATCTATAGCCGCACGTAAAACCGATTTCTGGCGTGGCGACGCGTCGCCACGCTTTTAGATGGTATATATATATACAGTCTATATGCAGTAGCGTGTACGGTGCATATTACTTTTACAAAATAATGTCGATGTTTCACATCTGCCAGGCGTCCGGTGACGGCTCACATATTTTTTTCCGAAAGTATTCTATTGCATTGAAAATAGTACACAACTAAAGTTGACCTTTGAACTTATTAGAAGCATTGCAACAATCGCCTCACCTATAAAACGTTATATTCACACCGAATAATAAGATTGTATTGTGGTAAGCACTAAATCGAGTAACCGATATGAGAGATCTGAGTGCACCTTGATACGAAATTATGTTACAATAATCATATTAACATTATGAAAGCCAAAGCGTATAAAATGCTTGGCTTTATTTTAAGATCGGGAAAAGACTTTAATTGCTCACCAACTCTTGTTCTTCTTTACAACTGTTTAGTTCGGTCTATATTGGAGTATGCTTCTACAGTGTGGAATCCATATTATAATAAATATGATTGAAGGAATCCAATACAAATTTCACAAGAACTTACAGTATAAGTTTCATACAACGAGATGAAATGTTTCTATTTAAACTAATCCATAACCTCGTTGACTCTCCATATCTTCTGAGTGAACTAGGTTATACATGCACTAGACCTAATGCCAGAAAAGTCTTTATTTGATGTTCCTCCCTGTAGAACTATGCTGCAAACACATTCCTGTATAGGACTTCCAATATGTATAATTGATACTTTAACGACGGCCACATATTGTTTATTGCAAACAAAACGTCTTATGAAGGAGAAATTAGAGCAGTGTTTTTAAGCATTAAATGTTTTAAATGAATGTGTATATATAACAATGATCAATTTGTATTTTTCTTTTCTTATTCTTACCATTAATGTTGTTATTAGCAAATATTTATAATATTTATTTTATTCTGATGCGGTTTTTTTTTTTTATGTATAATTTTTTGTATGTAAAGTCAAACAATATATTTATAAATCGTTATTATCAAATTTGTCTTAATTTGTCCTCTCTCTAAAATTTAATTCTGAGCCATTCCTTTTCTTCGTGCTATGTGAATTCACAGAATTATTGTAAAACTTTCATTGTTAGTACACACCAGAACTCGAATCGTTCAATCAACAATCATAGCATTATTAAACATACTATTTATTTGACAAGACCAAACTCTACCATAAATTAAATTTCATTAGTATTCAATTATTTTGTTTGAGTTTCTGACCATTGCCCAGCTCATTGAATAATCACAAATAAATAATATGTATGAATTATCATCAACTGTTATATAAGGTCTATGTGTTATATTATTTCCGGGTGCTTCACGCTCGGGCGAGTCCCACACTGGCATGGAGTTCGTCCCTCCGTGCCCCCTTACCTATTGTATTGGGGGACTTCGGTCTCACTAATACAATAGGTAAGGGTAGTGCGTAAATGCATTTCCCCCCGTCAAAAAAAAAGGTCAATGTGTTATATAAGGGAAGAATATATATTCACAGGTTATGTTTATTAAAATTAAAATATTTCACCATTAGTCTTTAATCTAGTGCCCTCATTCAATTGGATGTCTATAATACCTGATTAATTCAACGCGTATGTTCCCCCTTCCACGTTCCCTTTAGTTTTCTTTATACAACTAAGTATTCCAACGAGTCAAGGCTTCACTGCGAGATGTTCCTGAAACACTTTAGATATTACGAGTATTATCTACTTAAGATAGACGATCCTCAATGCCAAGTTGCTAGAAATATCTCGACCATTACCTTTTTAGGTATTTTCTTTTCCACCTTTTGCAATGTTTTTATTTCTAATCTTTATTTTAGTATCGTTTCGGCTTCTCTATATTTTATTGGATTTATATAACACGTAATAAATATAAATATTTTTACAATGGAAGTTATTTCCTTATTGTGTAATGATAAACTCATAAAACCTTTTTTTTTTGACGTGGGAAATGCATTTACGCACTCACCTTACCTATTGTATTAGTGGGACCTGAGTCCCTCCAATACAATAGGTAAGGGGGCACGGAGTGACGAGTTCCGTGCCAGTGTGGGATTCAAACCCGGGCGAGAAGCGCCCGGGAATACCCACTAAAACCCCCCGGGGCCGTCCGCCGCATTTGAGATAGGGGGCGATACGGTGGTTGCAAGGCATGTCGCCGCGTCGCCCCCCTGCGGCAAAGCCACCAGGCCCGTCTGTGCAATGGCCCAGCGGGAGTGGGGGAGAACTTCTCTACCCCACCTCTTCGCCCGCCTCTGAAAGAGGCATTACTTTCCGGAGGGAAGAGGAGTGATCACTGCGACCGCAGTAATCATCTCCCCCCCCCCCCAAAGTGGGCTTCCGCCCGGTCAGACTATTAGCCGGCAGTCAGAAGGACTGCCGTTGCCCAGGGTGCACCACGAGGAGGTTGTCTGACACCGCACCCCAAACTCATAAAACCTAGAATAATGACTCTGAACAAAAGTAAAAATGAAAAAAGAAATAATTTACAAACGTAAAACTCTTCAGTTATGTTTTCATTAATAGAAGTAATATTAAATCACTTAAAAACTTAAAAAAAAAAGGTTAATTAGTCATGTAATTATGAAAACAATAACACATAAACGATACAGACGCGAGGCAGTGAGCCGGGCTTCCGATACAATCGTTCAACTATTAATAACTGTCAAGTGCTCACAATTAAACTCCGCTTTGTTTTCGTGTATGATCGATTGAGCCCTATCTCGTACATCGACGTAATGGCCGCTCCACACAAACAATTCCGTCCGTCCGTTCACGCACTTGTTTCATTACAGAGGTTGGGAGCGAAAACATTTCCTATTACTTTTCATGTATTTACAAATTGTTGTTGCTGAAAACATTATTGGTTGCATGTTACGGATTACGAATCAAAACTAATTCTTACACTTCCATTAATATATACTTATAATAAAAGGCTAACTAGAGGAAATCTGTACATTGAAGATATTAAAAAAAAATACTATGCGGGGTTTCAGAAACGTCTACAGAACAGATTTCGATAGTTTTAAAAAAACATTGTCTGACTGTCCGTCTGTCTGTCAGTCGTTATTATTATATTTTTGCTAATCACGAAAAAAACTACTGAACCGAATTTGATGAAAGTTGGTAATGACATATATTATATCTAGGCCGAGAATATAGGCAAATTGCAAATTGTCTGAATTCCAAGCGGGGTAAAGCCGCGGGTACAGCAAGTGAATAAATAAAATGCTTATGCACCCAGATACAGAGCACGTCACGGAGTATTCTGTGGAAAAGGTAATAGGGATTTCTTCTCTGTAAGGAATAGCTAGGTTCAAACTCGCGAGAGAGTTTTACACTCATTTTGGTAGCCCTTGTGCTAGTCACCTTTTGCGGCTGAGTGCCTCAAAGTCAGCACTCGCCCCCAAAGTCACGGTGAAGCTGCAAAGACCCTTCCGGTTAACAGCGTTAGCTAGGTTCGAAAAAAAGAGATTTCTTCTTATCGAAAATAGTTTTACTCGTTAAGCGAAGTCGCCAACTGGATTTAAACTACGGCATATTTTTGTTTACAATAACACAAAAATTACTTTTTTACCAAAATCGATTTATAAGTACTTCTTTTCTATTTCTTTTGTTACGTTAAGTACATAAGGCACTCAAAAAGTCTTATGTCTTATGTCTGATAAACTTAGATCATTTACTAAGAACAAATATTTTAGGCTATATAATATTTATCTATAAATCCATAAAACAGTATATTTGATAAGATGTATTGTATATACCTGATTGTTTTCTCCCCTGATTTTTGTAAAAACACGTGTCCATATTTGTGAACAAATAACCTGTGTGAGAATTTTGAAAAAACCGATGAAGTACTAATTAGGTATAGCGCACATTTCATCACGTCTGATATAACGAAATCAAAGGCTGAAATTGAAGGTGTTAAAAATTTAAATGGTACATAAAATAATAGTTCATTAACAAGAAATTAATGAACTCACGGCGGATGAGGAAGATTTAACTTATTATCAGTAATTCATGAAACAAAATTTCCATGCGAGTGAACAATGTAGTCGTTACACAAAGGGAATATTCATCAATATTCATATTATGTTTTCGCACCTGTCGTTATAATGTACACGAAGCTTTAGACGAGTTATTGATATTTAAACGTATTGTAATGTCTGTTGGTACTTCATACACGTTATATAAATAATAAGTATATTAATTATTATTTTGGCGTAAAAGTTTTGTTTAAAATAGCAATGTTTATGGATAACGTCTACTTTCATAGACACAGGAAACAAAATCAGGAATTATTCTTAGCAATGATATGTTTCATAACGTCATTACGATATATTATTATTTTCTGTTTATCTTTCCATAATTATGTTCCTATATCTGCATGTAAATAGTATCTATGCCCGCGCGGATATGAGATAAATTGCAGCCTACGCTCTTCAGTGGTTTAGGTGTAAAAAACAACAGATATACAGACAGAGATAGCTAGAATTAGTAGGTATAATTATCCTATATATAGATCATATGTTAAAAGGCTTTTTTATATGTGTAATTTTATGCGCATTTTCAAATTTTATACAGGTTTATCTTTGGTCATTCATACATTGGTCCTTAGTTTTTATAACCGTAACTTGGGGACTTTCTTGAAGAAAATTAAATGATTGGATAATATTGTTATCGTCTGTAGCGACCAGCACGCGCCGGCATTATTATCGGATTGTCTCATTATCAACAATAGTTACAGTTCAGCTGTGATACTGCGTAATGAGGAGAGTTAATAGTTTAGTATCTGCAATTCCTGTGACTATCTACTTTTATTATTATTAGAGTCAGACTATTTTTGTTTTTTGTAAATCTGACTATTGTGGACACTTTGCTTACGTGTTAAAGTTCTTTATCTGATATGTACCACATTCAGTTTCATATTCTCTCTGTATTATTCTCTGTTGTATTAGATTCAATAAGATTTTCTTTTTTCTACAAAACAACAGGTATCTTGGAACTAATAACATTTATAACAAACTTTATAGTCGCTAAATATAGTATTTAAAGATAATAATAATAGTAAATATATAGCTGAATATCGTTCCTAAATATAAAGGGAAAAGCTATTATCGCAAGAGAGCTTGAATGTAAAACACATGCACCTCGGTACACCGTAACAAACTACCTCATCAATTGATTTATTCGATATCATGCAAAGTACGAAATCAAGCGAGAGGCGACCTCACCCCCCGCAACGCCGCCCCTGCCCCCTCTCGATAGTTGAAACCTCTATATTATTCTAACAACGTTTGTCCTTTACTCGTTTTGATATTGATCTAAAATATTTTATTACAATGTATATCGCTCTCGTTCTATTTTGTCGGTATTTCTGTGTTAGCGTTATTACCTCAGGTTTTTGTTATGAATGAATCAATTTTCTTTCGAAAGTGTTCTTACGCAGAATGCTGATGTGATTTTACTTTTATATTTGTATTGTATATATCATAATAAAAGTCTATGTAAAACAAATATTACATTTTCTACGATTTATACGGTAATAAATCGAAGTTCGACAGAAGACTTTAGACTTTATTTGTGTTTTATGTTGTATACAAAATTGCATTTAAGTTAATCTTGATATTTTCATACAGTATGAAACTATATCTTTTTTAGAATTAAGCACACATAATTATTTCATGTTTTGCTCACGAATATTTTTAATCAAATTAGTCAGCATTTTTTGTATGAATCTGAAATGTAGAACAAACCGGAAAGGTATTGCTCTTAGCAAATTGACAATCGGTTTATTTTCCCGGGCGAAACTTATGCTCATTTATCTAAGTCAGGTGCCGCAATCCGGGACCACAATTATTAATCTTCCTCTTATATATTATGGAAACATCTTTAAAATGTATAAAGAGAACAGGTCGAGGGAATAATTTTATCGTACCCGTGGGAGGCACGTACCGACACTTTGTCCCGACGGCTGCGTATGAACCTGAGCTCAGAGGGGACGACGGAGCCGAGTGCGGGGCCTGAGGGGCGAGGGGAGTGAGACAAGGACTCTTGTTGACAACTTTGACAAAGAGCGAACCCCTCGGTTGTCAAAATTGAGAGCTCTGCAGGTGCTCCCAATCGGGTCTCAATTGGCCCTCACGAATAAGGAATGTACCTACCAATTAATTTAACAAACCTTTCAAAATTACTTTATAATAAAGTAAGCACTATTTAATATGTTAATAAAATGTGTAAAATTAATATTACATACTGCTGAACGTTCAGTCCGCGATGTGACGCGCTGAATATTACTTACAAGGAAAAACTCGTATTTTGTAGAAACGACCCAATAATCTGCATTAATTTAAAGTATACTTATAGTGTAAAGATATCAACCGCATAGGTTTGATTTCGCAATATTGTATGGAGGGTAGTAGTAAGGCCAAGGCGAAGTTCGTACCATTGTAGTCGTCATAGGATGTCGCGCCGGTGTCACTTCTGCGGAATGTCTTCAGCGCTCTATACGCAAACTCAGTGAATCTGTAAAGGTTCTTAAACGCTATCAGTGAAGTCAGTACGGAAAAAAAAAAATATAATAAATAAACAATGCAAGTGAATAGAAACCGAGTTTCTTCCCGCAGATTCTACAATGGAGTCATTGAATAAACTAAATCGTTTTTTCAGCATAAAACAGTTCGTCTTTATATAGGAAACTGTCTGCTCAGACGTTTACAAGTTAATTTGCAAAGTTCGTTGTAACAGCCCTATTCCCGAACGATGTTCTCTGAGAAAACGAATTACTTTAAAACTGTAACGGTATTATTATAACTCTCAGCTTTATTTATTTACGAACATATATATTTATATCTTCTTGTATATGTTTTATTATTTAATTAATAGATTCATACTAAGTAATACACGTTGTCTAGAGTATTGACGAGGTCATAGCGTACCTTCTATCCCTGTATTGATTGGCATCGACATGAAACTGAGTGAAGCTGCGGGCAAAATATAGTTTTATAATAAGCGTTGTAGTATCGGCTTGAAAAAGAGATTCACCAAGGTTCCTCTCGGCGCTTTTCAGCGTTATATCCATTGGTATCAGCACAGTTCCAACTGAAGTTTCTCTGGGAGGGATAACACACGTGGTTCTATTACGAGGTTTGTTATTTTTCAAATGAAATACAAACATATTATTTTTTATTATATAACTAAATAAAAATAACAAACCCAGTAGATTTGTAGGAAGATAACCAGCGAAATAGTTTACAAATCACAGTTGAAAACTCATCTATTAACATAATGCTGGTAGCACTCACTGCGAGAGATTCAGCAACATGTTACCTACAGCCCCGACTGAGCTTTCTATGAAGGGAAATATTGTGAGAAGCCAAGGCTTTACTATGTATCCCAACCTGAACCACATCGTTACTTAACACCAGATGAAATTGTGGTCAAGTAATCTGAACCTACACACTATTAAAAAAACCAGCATGTGAATTCCATACGGTTTTGTGCTGTAGAAAAAAGATCATTAGCAATAAAAGAAAGTGTAAACAACTTATGTAATAAAATGTCAACTAAACAAACTACAGGACATAGTAATGTGAATAAATCATGATAACATTAAAAGTTTGCAACACACACCGCACAACAATCGGCATTCGGAACAATAAGGACATTTCGTGCTTCGCGACCATTTGCTGGACAAATTAACGAGGGCCTTCTACAACAGCCCCCCCCCCCCCCCCACCCGTCCCGTGCGCCCTGCGCCCTCATAGCGGTCACGAAACCCTCACAATTATCCACCTCCGAACTAAGTACACTCCTTACCGCTCGACTATCATATCAATGTTCTAAATAACAAATGTTTGTATACTTGATCGAACGGCCCGTATCCCTTCCGACTCGACATGAACGTTATAATATACGGTAGGTATATAAGATTGTATGTAACCGCGTAACTTTGTACCGTAGTACAATCCCATTTGATAGTTTTTTTTACACTATATATTCAATGCTTTGACCTGATATTAAATGACGATATGGTCTTGGATGGTAAACATACTAAGCCTAGAGATACTGGTTCTCAAGTGATACTGTTAGAACCTGTTGGTATTGATATTCAAACTTGAGAGTGGCATTATTAGAAAATGCGCTACCACCATGCAATGATTTCCTTACGATGTTTTCTTTCACTGAACGCTCAGGTACATTTTTCAGTTGGATAGGTTTGAACCCGCGTCGGTTCGCCCGTGCAATTCTGCCACCTTGAGTCGGCCCCACCCGTCCCAAGCCCTTCTCCCCTGGAGTTCTTGTTATAAGAACCCAAGGAGGCGAGGGGCGAGACATTTTTTGCTGGCGGCAGATAATAGGGGGTAGCTTTGTACCAAGCTCCCCCTGAGCGAAAAATAGGAAGGGGCCCGACTCGGCATGACAGGTTGTCTATCTGTCATTTACCGTGGTTGGGCCAGCCGCTGGGGTGATGCGGTGCATGTCACCCTATCCCGTGTCACCCCCAAGAAAGGCGGCAGATGGTACCGTGGGTTTTAGTGGGTATTCCTGGCACCACACGCCGGGCGAGCCCCACATACCCCCCTGGTATCTCTAATCCGGGAGATTTTGCTTCTGGTTTAGAGATGTGAGGGAGGATGCGTAAATGCATTTCCCACGTAAAAAAAAGGGTTTGAACCCGCGTCTATTGACGTGAAATCCGATCGCACTACTGTGCCTGTGGCTTTATTGTTTCAAATAGTGGGATTTGTACTGAATTGAATTCACAGTGGAACGATACCTCCAGCCGCATTACCGACAACTCTCTCACTGACTCTGACCAGACCCATTACAACCTAATCAGAAATCATCCTTCGACGACGACGACGACGATCCAGCAACGAAACTAATGATTTATGTAGTACAACATAATTATAGGAAAACGTAAAGCTTCCTATCATTTTTATAAATAATAAAATATGAAACGAATGTATCGGAGGGCACAGGGCAGGTACAATCTGAATCCACGTACATTTATTAAAGTTTGTTACAAAAGTTCGACACACGAATTTCTATCCAGAAATTTCCGGCGAAGACACGGCGCGATCACTGAATTCATATTTTGTACTGTACACCTTTTAAATTTTCCATTGTTTACATGTTTTCCTGCTATTTTCACGACCCAATATACACGAATGTACCTCACTTAATTTAGGCTTTGAGGTAAAACATTGGAGGTACGTTTTCTTTTTGAGCAAATGTAGGCATCGTATATATTGTACGGTTGTACTTGTAGATCTAGTATGGAGTCATGGGTACAAATAGATAAGGTTTTTTTTTTTTATTTGGACGTGGTTTAAGTTTCCTTCCTCCAAGGTTTCCTTTGCATAAGATACCAACTCCAGCTGGACAGCGAAGGATAGAGTATGTCAGCTCTTCTATCGCTAATTTGCTTAGGGGGTGGGAACTACATACGTATGTACAGGGGTTGGACCTGTGAGGTTTTTGCAGGGGCCCATAAAAACAGCTAGGGTCAGATTTTTGCAGCGCTACCTCGAATCTAAGACGACGGATCAGATCAACGACTTACACAATCTTAGCTGTGACTAGAATCGCAACGTCTTTGTGCTTCTTACCCCTCGATGCTATCAGTATGTCGGCGACTAGCCGAGGTTTGAAAACCTGTCGCCAAATACCAATAGGTATGTTTTGGCAAAATCAGTTGAGAGCCAGTAACTAGGTTTAGTGTGTTTATCATACTGGATCACATCGTCACCTAACATCAGGTGAGATTGTGGATATAAGCGGAAGTGAAGTTTTTTTAGCGGGTCATCTCGTGTAACCACCCTTATTGCACAGCTCTGTGCAAGGATTGCCGCAATTGATTTGATCAAGCATTTATTTATCATACAATTTGTTACAATTAACAAAGGTTACAATTCTTACTAAAAATAAATACATGTTCAAATTCAAATTTTGCACAGAAACCTTACAACTAATGGGGACACAGGGAAACCGCAACAGGGCTATGCCCTTCGACGGCAGCCTCTGACAAGCCTCAGACAAGTCAACTGGGTGAGGCACACAAGGTGCGTCCCTCTTGGAGTAGTCTTCTTAGTTCCTGGAAGCTAATCCTTCTATCAATCGAACTCTGAGGGGTCAGGGAGATGCGCCCGATCTGTACAGATCATAGTCGCAGTCCTCCTTCAACTACCTACTCAGCTAGACGAAGACCGGCGTATGAGATCGCGCGCCTGAGGCCTGAGTATTAATGTATATAAGTGTCCACCTCTTCCTCTCCGTCTATCGGGAGGTCTAGCGTGCAACGGCGCGCTGTTCTGGAGGTGAACGTGCAGTGAATGTCCGCTCTACGAAACATGTTGGTTGCAATGCTGCTTACGAATGCATCCATGCTCTCTACACGTAAGTCACGCGAAATACGTGGTTGCTAACGTACCGCGGTGCCCCCGCGATCATGCGAAGCGAGATGCTCTGTTGGGCTCTAAGCCGTTTCTTGTTCGTTTCCGATAAGCGACTGAACCATGCAGGGGCGGCATAAGTAAATCGTGACCTCAAATAGGTTTTGCATAACCCCAGCCTCAATCTCAAAGGTAACCTTGAGGTGAGCACTGGACGCAGCATTTTTCTTGCCGCTCTTGTCCGCGCGATCACATCTACTACGTGACTAGAAAAAGACATGTTCATATCAGCGCCCACGCCCGCGAAACTGCCGTTCCCGCCGTCGGAGACAGGCGGCTAACTTTGCTCCCGCACACTCTCCGGGTCCCCCTCAGGCGGCGACCCAAGACGTGTCTCGTTCCCCAACTGGGGAGGCTCTTGACGTCGCCGCCAGCGCGATACAGTAACACTGCCCATGCATTGAACATTACACGCACAACACTGCATACACACTGTTGTAATAAGGTAAATTATATAATCTTATTTATGTTCAAATTATACAAGTAACGCCATCTAGTACTGATTTGGGAAGTTTCCCGTGATGTGGTTTTGTTGTGTGTCGTTTGTCTTTTGCAATGTGTAAGAAAAATGTGCCCGTAAAATAAAACTAAAATGTTAATATTTCTATCTTTTATTTAAATATAACAACCACTTCAACACACACTCCTGCACATAACACGCAGGTACATAGGTCCTGTAAGGAACCTTTATTTTTCTTTTATGCTAAATGAAAAATGTAAGGTTTAGATAGGATTCAATTCGCGAGAGAGTTTCAATACTCAGGTGATGGCCAAGCCGAGGTTCGTACCATTTTGGGAACCCTTGTGATAGTCACCTTTTGCTGCTGAGTGCCTTCAGCACTCGCCCCCAAAGTCACGTTGAAGCTGTAAAGGCCCTTCCGGTAAACAGCATTAGCTATGTTAGAAAAAAATAAAAAATGAAACAAAAAAATATTTAAGCCAGTAGTTGTTGATATACAGAGTGTAACCTAATATTGTGAATTACGTGGTCTTATATTTTGCAAACCCAAATGAGATACGCGTATTTACTGCACCTTGACCTGTCCCTACAATCATGTTCCGCGTGATATTTATACCTATGTAATTCTCTTTTTCCATAAAATGACTCCTTAATTACAACGCCGAAAATGCCTAGATGTAAAAACTGAACATTAAAATGTTGAATGGATCTATTTTTAGTCCACAAGAAATTTACAATCTTATTATTAGTATAAATTATTAATTTATTTGTCACACCAACAGTGTATATACAAAGATTTACATGATAATAAAATTCTAGTTTAATTTTAGATAATCTAGTACTCTAATTATAGATAGATAGTACATAGGCAAGCTTAATGCCAGTTGACATTTTCTTTATAAGCAAGCACAATATGCGATAATTTAACAATTTAGATTTACGAGTACAATATGTATTCGTATACAATATGTAAAGTACTCGTCTCACTTAAATAAGTGTGGAAAGTTTAAAGCAATTTGAGATAGAGTTATGTAGTTTTCGTTATGATTTTGTTCGTCGAGTTTGAACAAAGCGAGCGCACGCGAGTTAACAGGAGCACTTGTTCCTGTGTGGACTCGCGCATACACAATACTGTAATTGTGAGGTTAATACATGGGAAGTTATTACGTGCTCAGTTGTCATGCTCTTCATCGTAATATACCACTTTCGTTTTATACCTTTGTGAGGTAATACGTTCCTATCGGTGTATAAAAGGTGTTTTAAGAAATAACTTAAAAGAATATATTTGAAACTCACGAATAAATGTTAAAATACAGAAGATGTCATTTTATGTTATTTAATGTTAATTATTACAAAAACATATATATTAATACAGATGATTTGATATTGTTTCATGTAGGACACATCGTAGATTTGGTAAGAGTAGTGCGTAAATGCACTCCCCTCGTCAAAAAAAAAGGACACATTGTAGATATATATTTCTAACGTTATTTTTTTAAGGCCATTTAATAATTTCATTATATTGGCTAACTAGGGGCTTAGGGGCTGGTAGTGCGTAAATGCATTTCCCCCCGTCAAAAAAAAAAGGGGCTTAGGGGCTAACCAGCGCTATAATAATTTTGTTGAATGCAGTATGTGGTTTGCTAACCCTTTTTGACATGCGGCTTGGTCACTCCCGCTCGAACTGGGGAGCGACCTTTGGTTTTCTATTTGTGAAAATCTACGAAGACGACGATCTAGTGAGTGCACTGTTTCACTAAGGCTAGACCACTCACCTTTACCACCGCTGCGGAGTCGTTGGTCAGCGCCGACGTCCTTATTATGTGGTTGCGGACTTATACCACATATACTGTGAAACGAAGTTGTATGTCCAATAATATGCATCCACGTGTCACTATGACACAACGATTTCACACAACAGTCCACACGTGTGCTCGCAAAGGATTGTACGACGAGACTCTCCCGGGTAGCGGGTGCGAGGTGCCGGTGGCGGCCACGACTAAAATGTCCCACTACCCTCACTAGATTTGTTAACGATATCAAAAACAAAAAGAAACAAAACTACCTACCCGAACTAAATGTGTAAATGCGCGGCTCCAACACGGCTGTTATATGTATTTTGAAGACTTACTCTTTATTTTCAGTTTTTGAATGCGTAAATAAATATTTTTCTTTATTTTTTTTTATATATATACAATTTCATAAAAATATTGTATTGTTTCTAATTAAAGTTGATACACATTTCCAAATATTAACAACTAACTGTGGTTCCGCGGCTCCATCCACTTTACGGTATCCTAATTATTTTTACACACCCGACACAGTCGGTCATTATAAGTAAATGCCCTTCCACAAAGCTATGTTAGTCTCACGTTGGTTTCCTTAACCGAACGCTCAGGCTGATTTTTAGAGTTAGACAGGTGGGGTCAAACCTTGCATCGCATCATCATAAGAGAAAACAAAGATATTTCATTGGACTTAAAACTGGTTTGTTTTTTTTTTTTACAATTTAGTAGGTTTTTTTTTTATGCGGAACCCTAACAATTTTCCTGAAACTATACCTTTCATAAATTCAAACATCTGCCAGTAAAAGTGTGCATTGAATCAGATTTATTGACAATTTTATTAGGTACTATTGTTTTTTTACTTGGAGCCCAAATTATTTAAAAAAAAACCTTGCCTAAATTACGCTGAGTAACTTTAGCTATCTACCAAAAAAAGCCTCGTTGAACTCTGACCAGCCGCTCCGTAGATTAGCCAGAACATATAGACAGACACACAAACATTTTAAAAATTGTGTTAATGTTAAAATCAGAATCACTTATTTTTTAATCAATTTGGGCACTGAGAAGGGGCTTCTGAACGTCACAAACTACCATCGGTTCGGGACAACAAACCAAAAAAACAACAAAAATAATAATGTTAACAAAACATTTCTAGTTTGTGAATACCAAAATAATTTACAATCGAATAAAACCACTTTTAAGGACATTTGACGACCCTACACGCCTCTTATGTTAGAGCATACCATTTATAGATATAAAAATGTAAACGTGTACTATACACGTAATTGAAATCAAATCGTTTGAACATAATAAAAATATTATTTATGGATGCGGTTCAATGGTGAGCAGTTACCGCATCCGCCCGCAGCGGCACCGCACCAGTACCGCAGCGTCCGGTAACATTACCGCATCTAATCCTACGTTCTAATTATATAAGTGCACTTACGCCCCTCGTTATTTTCACATATATTTAGGAAACGTATCTGTCATCCTTGTACTTGGAACATCCCGCGTCACGCGTCGCATGTCCTCCTACTAATAAACTGAAATTTATTTACACGTTCATGTTATCTAGTTAACTTTAAGATTTCTTTATTTTTTTCTTAGAGTACTAAGAGATAGATAGTTTCTAGCTATTATTTTTTAATGTTAAAAATTATTTATAGAAAATTATCATTATATTATTGTCTACTAATTTATGAATTTCTTTAGAAAGAAGATTTCGTAAAGACGAAAATTTGTTAAACATTCAAAAAGTACTTTGTCGCATAGTTATACAGTATTACCATACTAAATACTAATTTTGAACGGTAGGTGTTATAACAGCATTGGAAGCGTTCCACCTTTTTATTCTCATTTTTACCATTAGTTTTTTTGTTTTTTTTTTTTAACCTAGCTAGCCCTGTTCACCGGAAGGGCCTTTATAGCTTCACCGTGACTTTTGGGGCGAGTGCTGAAGGCACTCAGCCACAATTAACAATTAGCAGAACAATCTCGGACTTATAATTAAATATTAATTATCTACAAAAAATGGCGCCCGGAATATATATGTATTAAGTATTTCTGTTTCTATCGTATTTTGTTTCTATGGGACACTTCAATGCACAAGAGTACATTTCGATAACGCATTATAGCCACATATACTCCCTTTGGACCTGAGAACCTGCGAGGTGGAGATACTATACCGTATTAGGAAGGGCGGGCAGTCGGACGAAATCGTGGTTGAATGTGAGTTGGAGCGGCCCGTAGGCTACGGCCAGTATCCGCATCCAGCTACTTGTGTGGACGAAGAGTATGAGTGTCTGGAGGTCCCTCCAGAGTCGGGCAACTCCGGCATATACACCGACGGAAGTAAAATAGCCGGCGATGTCAGAGCTGCCCGCACCAACGCAAGTTGGGACGAGAGGTCCGGAACGTAATTCTTCGTCTTGAGCCTTACTACACGGTATTCCAGACGGAGATGCTTGCGTTTCGCAGAGCCATACAAGCGGTTAAAAAGGCTAAAGAGAGGAAAGTCAGCATCTTTAGCGACTCAAAATCATCGCTGCAAATGCTGGCAAACCCTACGCCACCGCAACGCTTGGCTCTTGAAGCGCAGCGGCTTCTTCGGGAGATCCCTGCAGGTGGAGGCTCTATACGCTTGTGTTGGTTGCGAGCACACGTCGGCACCGATGAAAACGAGTGTGCCGACGAACTATCCAAAAGGGCCGCCGGTAAAAAGACCACGTCTGACTACGATCGATATCCGATGTCATACGCCAAGCGAATAATTAGGGCTGATACAGTTGAGGCCTGGCAGGCGCGCTACGAGGCCTCCAGTACTGGGGAGGTGACACGTGTCTTCTTAACGAAGGTGGCTGAAGCCCACCGGATAGGGATGTAGACTCGCTTGTCACCAACTCATGTGCAGGCATTCACAGGCCATGGAGGCTTCGACGCGTATCTGCACAAGTTTAAACTCAAAGATACCCCTGCTTGCATTTGTAACCCAGATGTCACCGAGACAGTGTATCATATTTTGTTACACTGTCCATGATTCGGCTTGTCTCGACACGACCTGGAGTGCAGGGTCAGGAAAGTCACAATGGAGAGCATGGCGTCCCTGCTGAAGGGTCAGGACACTCGAAAGCATCCGCTCGATTTCGTCCATAAGGTTGTGACAGTTGCCAGACAGAGAAATGCATTTCTAATGTAATTTATACTAATAAATATTCTAAGGTAATAAATATTGAAATAAGAAAAATAATAATATTAAAAATAAAATAAAAGAAAAGTAAATAAGAAAAAGAAAATAAATGACTAAATCGTGTACTTAAATATATATTATAAGATTATAAGATAAGTAAAATAAAGAGGGACAACAAAGTCTCGGGTTATGCATGGAGGTGCGCAGGGGACTTAACAAAAATGTACAAGAGTAACAGAAATACGGAGGAAACAAATATTTACATATTTTATAAGGCCAAAGTTTAATTAGTAACTACGTTCCCGCCTAATTCAGTTGATATCGTGACACAATACCTTGTATAATAAGCAATTAAGTACTTTACATTCACATGAAAAGGCTATAATATTTCGTTTACATAATTGTTCGTGGTCGAAATAATTAGTGTCATGTATAATGTGTCGTGTGTCGTGTAATCCCCTTGTACGTGTGATTCACTGACCTACACCCGGACATACTATATAACTGTTACACGAGTTACAAACTATTTCATTTGTTTCACATCTGATTCTCTCGCACTTCCCACGAGCGCACGAGCGCTTTCACTCACCGAGGTCACCTCTCTTTTGATCGCTCTAACTCCTTTGTGATAACTTTGAAACTTTTATACAATTAACAATTAAAAAACAAAAAAGGTTTCTCATTTGAAACGTATAAAAACTCATAAATGTTTTCTTCAATTATTTTTTTTCTGTTTAACCCATTGAGCACTAACCTGACGTTTACGCTAGCTTTCCATTGTTTTCCTATTGTCTCATTTTTATGGGTAAGCGACATATAAGGTTATAATTGTGATTTTTAAGGTTAATTAATGATTGAATTAACACTGAGCTGGGGTTTGTTTAAATGTATTAACACTTTTTAACCATTAAGACAAAATATTAGAATGCTAACCGACGTCTATATAAATTCCGATTATTCATGGTCTTTATTTAGACGAGTAAGTTATTGTAACAATTATAAAACGTTAAGCTATAAATATAAACAGTATGTGAGCGTTAGTTAAGTGACAGTCACCTGCGGGTAACAGATCAAAGGGGCTATTTAAAGAGAAGTGAAGTGTGCTGAACCGATCGCCCGCCCTCGCTCTAGTCACTCCTATAGGATGCGGTGCGATGCGGTGAATCGCGGCGTCACGTACCGAACGGGAGGTATCATTTGGACGTGTCATACGAACTAAACGAACATTGGTACAATAACAATAGTGCGCTAACAAAAAAAAATTGTTTATGATAAGAATCGTGATTACATTGCATCATTAAAATTTTATAAAAGCTTACCTTAAACCCTTTGAGGACTTTATTGATATACTATTTTGAACTAAGTTGTATTTAATTGGACTTGGAGAAGACGATATCTGCAGTTATAGTAAAGACTAGCTGCGCCCGTGGCATCGCTCGCGTGGAATTCAGACAATTTGTAGCCTATATTCTCCCTCTGGGTGAAATTTATCTCATTACCAAATTTAATCGAAATCTTTTCATTGGTTTTATAAGTGTGAAAAGGTAACATAGGAAGGAAAAGATAGACAGATAGACTAGCTGGTGCACGCGACTTCACCTGTGTAGAATTAAATAAAACAAAAACATCATCTGTTCGTCGTGAAGGTAACACAACAATTGATCGATTCCTACCATCCGATGGTCGTGCCTAAATGATACTTTTAGAGGTAAAATTTCATGGTTCTATCTTAAATATATTATAACAAATGACAACATTTCAAGTTTGTAGTCCCAGGAGTTTTGGCTCTGCGTTGATGAATCAATTAGGCCATAAAATTTATAAAGTCGTAGCAAGCGATCTTATGTAAAAAACTGATGACTCTAGCGTTAATAAAAAAGAGAGAACTTGTGTATTAACTGCTTGTTTTTAATAATAGTTTCAAGTGTAAGGCCTAAAGATTTTAAAACTCTGAATCTTGCTAGGAAGGTTTGATTGCCCCATTTTCCAAAGCGGTCGATTCTAGGAAGATTCTCTTTTTTTTGTTATGGTGTACAGGGTTTTGTCATATTATGTAACATCATAATTCACCGTCAGACACATACATTTTAGAATAGTGTTCGCTTCATTTGGTACACGAATTTTTATTAATACCGATATGACGGACTATTACTGCCCTGCAAATACTATTGTTTAGTAAGCATATATTGCATAAGTTAGTATTATATGCAAAGTGTTTTTTTATTAAAACTTTTTAAGTATTTTTTTAACACTTTTGCACAAGCGAATTAAAGCAATAGTTAACTTTTTTGTTAGCTCAGACGTTATTAAACACGATAATAGAAAATAAGCCCAGTACTGTACATTCGTATATATAGAGACGAGGCGAGAGGGCGCGACGTGACGCGACGTGACGCGGCGCGGTGTGGTGCGGTGCAGCTCTGTATGAATACCAATTTGACAGAAATAGAAATAAATTTTCGTTGTGTTATCGGCAGTAGTGTTTTCCGCCATCAGACATGTTTATTTATGGAGTGTAAATTTAAATTTAACGGTGTACGGTTACCGTGCCTTGGTAATGCCGTTCCGAACGATTACTATTATGTTTTTTTACAATATTCTATACTATCCGGTATCTAAAAACATATGAAAAAGCCCAAACTATTTCATGGATTCAGTTTTGTATAAATCTTTTATTCAAATTGGTTACAATATCAAATGGTTAATTATATTACCAGAAGTACTTACAAATTAGCCGTGTCATTCTTTAGAGTTAGTCATCATCATCATCATCATCTCCCTACCCTTTTCCCATTTTTATTTGGGGTCGGCGCAACATGTCTTCCTCTTTCATTCCTCTCTATTTGTTGTCATCTCCTCATTCACTCCTTTTCATAACATATCAATCTTTCACACAGTCCATCCATCTTTTCTTTGGTCTTCCCCTTCCCATGTAACCGTCCACATTCATATCCAATACCTTTCTTACAACATCCTCTTTCTCCCTGCGCATCACATGTCCATACCAGGATAAACGACCGCCTCTTAACTTGTCTGTTACTGGCGCCACTTTCAAACTTCCTCTAATATATTCATTCCTAATCCTGTCCATTCTTGTTCCCCCACACGGCACACATCCATCTCAACATTCGCATCTCAGCTGCATGTAATCTTCTTTCGTCCGTCACCTTTATGGGGGTAACATTCTGATCCATACAAGACGACAGGTCTTAGAGTTAGTCTAATTAACAAAAGATTTTAGGTAACAGTGTTAGGTTCTATAATATGGTTCCAAAGCACATTAACGATTTACCTGACAATAAGTGCAAGCACTATGTCAAGCAGGTTTTAATGTCTAAACGTTATTATTACAGAGTGAATCATTACGTGAACGATAGTGATGTCTGGAAATGAGACCCTTCTTTGTGCTTCCGTAAACCCGATTATAACAATAAATTGTATGATGTTTACATTTAAAAACATTTCCAAAAAAACCTTAACCAATGCCGTCTTCTCGACTGGGTTGTTTTCCGAACCGATAGTAGCTTTTAACGTTCATTAGCGTCTTCCGAGGGACCAAAGTGTTTAAAGTTATTTTTTAATTTGTTCAGTAGTTTTTTAAAATACGCGAAAAAAAAACGATTTTAGCAAAAAAAATATAATAACTATTTAGTAATTATATATTGGTGTCGTGAGTAACACAACATAGTGTTTTTAATTTGTAAAATGTGAACTCAAGTTGGAATTTGGAACCTTTAGTATTTATATTCTAAAATTATGGTAGTAATAACTAGTTACCAACTGCCAATATAAGACTTAGTTTAGTATTCAAACTAGTTTTCTATATTATAACAGACCATTTAATTTTTTATAACTTATCTTACTAATTTAAAAAATTGTAAACAGCGAAAAAATTGATTTCCGTTTGCTTCCTGAAATTAAAAGTTATAATTGAAATTTTTGTTCATCTAACTCGATCATAAAAATTAAACATATATACAATACAATAAACTTGTGTATCTACGAATGAATTCGCACTCTTATATATGTATTATGAATTTAAAAATACCTGTCTATCATATAACATCATATAAACTGAAAGTTACTAAATTTGTAACTTTTAAAGATAGAAAAGATAAATATAAAATGTTGTTTCTCCGAAAAATGAAATATACATTTACTCTCGAAGACTATAACCGTACGTTTGTGCCGAGATTAATCTCAGAACAAAAGTTTTAGACCCGTGATTAACAATCCCAATAAAATAAACCAAATTCAATCTTAAATTAGTTTTTGTGAAATAGAAGTTAAGTTCATGTTTTTCTTATATAAGAATCCGACGCTGCGGTCACTCGAGTCTTATTTGAAATACAAAAATAACTTATTCTTTAAGTGTACATTAAAACTAACTCTGTTGATAGGTTTACGAAATATATAATGAAAACTTAGTTTTCTCAATAAAAACTCTAATAAAAATGTTTTTTAATAATACATTAATTGCGTCTATGTGTTTTTTTAGAGGTGAAACATGTAAAGCTCTTGATATTCTATCACACAAAAAAAGCTCGAAACGTAATTCCGAAATTCGAATAGTTAGAATTACGTTTGAACAACAGTATAGTTTTGTGCGCAGTAATCCAGTGTCAGTGAGTTTACCGCGAGGTCGTTTTCCTCAATAAAACCGACTTAACGACAGGTGAAAGCGACTCTGATCACTGCGGGTACTTGTTTCCAAAGCGTTAGGACAGGCTCTGCTCGGCGCTGCTCGGCACTGCGGTGTCCGTCGGCCGCACGATATTTGTAACACACACTTTAATGTGTTCGCTTCAGTGTTGTCACGTTCACTCACTCTATGCATTGTCATCATTTTTAATAGTTATTTAACATATCTATACTAATCGACACAAATAAATAAAATTGATTTTTTACTAAATAGACAGTCGTGATGTGTATCCTCGAGTTCAATCCGGAGTGAGGAGGACCGCACGACGTCGCCGCGGTACGTAAACCATAACAAGTTTCATGGGAATTGGGTTAACGTCCTGATTGATGGCTTTACGACTCTATTATGAACGTTTAATAACTTTATTAAATCAGTCACGCTATGCACTTACCGGTGTAGGCAGGAAAAGGAGTTCTAATTACAATTTTACATTCTGTAATGTTTACACGAGTGGTACGGTACGGGCACAAACATTGCTGTAGATCCAAATTAATAGCTAAAATGTATGAATACTCTGTAAACTCCATTTAACGTCAATCCATTAAAACGTCGAAATTGCTTAACATTGGGCGTTTTACCTTATTGTTTATACAATGATGCACTCTATGTACTATCACGCCCACTCTTAATTACGGCAATAATACGTGTACATCAGTATTAAACAATAAACTATGTTTTTACGTTACTGAAATTAATAAGAACTTGCAGCCGTTCTGCATGTTTTTGTCTAACATGATTTAATTCGTTTATTGGCATTGTTGAGGACAAATGAATCTTTGCTTAAATCTTTAACATTAACATTCAACAATTACGAGAATAACATCGCGAATCACATGCCTTACAACACACACACACACACACTAGCTGGAAACACGAGAGAGAGATATAAGATATGTACCTCATGTGTGTAAAAGTAATAGATAATAAGTTTGTAGACTAAGAGTAACAATGTGCTAGTTGTAAGTATTAAAAAATGTATTAGAATTCGCGCCGACCGACGGCAAAGTTGTACCGGCAAGATATAGTTTCTAAATACGTGTAATTCCAAGATTAATAAATACAGTCCACATTATATAGTGAAGTTGGGGTTTCATTGCTGGTGAAGAAAGCGTCCCCTTCAGGCATATTATCTTTTAAAATAATACTCTCCTTAACGAAAACTCTCAATAACGCCGTAAAATGCCCAGTTAAATGTTGCTATATAGAGTTTCCACTGTTTTTTTATTATTCTCTTATTTAAATATTTGTAATAGAAATTATTTGAAACAGTAATTTTGTGTATTATAATATTCAGGGCTTTAAATATCACAATGAAACTAATAAGAAATTTACGTTTAAACAAAAAAAAAAATCGTTGGAACTCGAACCGTTACCCGATCTAACTGTGTTAACGTGATATTTATATACAGAGTAACGTATCAACACAGAGCGATCCCAAACGACAAAGAATAGAATTACCCAGAACAGTTCATTTGAATGTTATAGCCGTACATATATCTCTGGAATGTGTCCCGCGCGCTGGAACAACACCGACACGTCTAAACCCTTCGCGTGCGAACTGAGCGACATACGAGAACTGCGAGCGTAGCTGCCTTTCTCAAACTTTATTAAACGCAATATATTTCTGCTGGAATATTTATATATCCATATATGTAATATAATGTCCAGTTAGTTACATCATTATAACTCAAGAATGGCTGGACCGTATGTATGACCTCCGATTTGTTGAATCAGTCTGCATTCGGAATAGCAGGATAACTATTAAAATAACAGAAAAATTCAAAAATATGCAGTTTGTATGGAACAGTAGTACAATATCTCGGAAATGGATTAACTAATTTTGATGATTGGTGAGAAAACTTTTCTCATGCATTTGAAATAAAACTGAATTAAATCCAACTATTAACTCAATATTTATCGATGCCGAGGTGGGCTGGCATTCATCGGGTTTGGTAATAAGTGATATTTAATAACTTGTTTCTCGTACTATAAAATACATAAATATTATTAATATAGGCCGCGACCAGTTCATTGAAATACGTTTTCATGTTATAAGATGTTATAATAAACTGTTGATTACTAACAACTAAACATCAGTTTACTTCTTTGAATGAATTAAATATTTATATTTTTATACTTTATAAAAAAATATGAACAGGATCTGTTTTCAAACACAAAGTAAAATATGTCGAGTGTTGTTGTAATCTTAAAAGATCCATAAAAAAATACGTTCGCCGCAATTCAGAGGCAAAGCGTTATGTCGCACTTCATTACTATAATGGACGATATAGAATGCGTACCTCGCTCGTAGAATCCATATACAGCCACGATATTGTTGTATGAAATATTTTTTATTATAATCATTTCAATATATAGTCTAATTATTATAAACTAAACATATTATAAACTAGCCGTGTGCCCGCGGCTGCGCCCGCGTTTCGTATAGTTTTCACTGCGGAATATATAATAGTTTCATTTTTTTTAATACGGAACTCTAGTTATTTTCCAAAACATTTTTGCTACTAACATTAGGCAAAGATATATCTCACAAATTCAAATACCTACCACTAATACTGTATTGAATCTTTTCACTCACAATTTCATGACATTTAATTTTTTTACGCGGAACTCTAATTATTTTCGAAAAATGCTGAATAACTTCAGTTATCTATCAAAAAGAGTCCAGTCAAAATCGGTCCAACCGTTCCGGATATTACCCAGAACAAACAGAAATACAAAAATTTAATTAAGTATATTAAATACTTATTATTTTACTAAAATTATTTTGACATTACAAACAGACACTTGAATTATATTTATATTCGATTGGATATAGATACAAAAAAATAAAGCCATTGTAAATACAAATCGAAAGAACTTTGTTATTAAATCAAAGAGTATGTACTTATATTATGAATTCAAATGAGAATTACATTTAATTACTAGAATCTCTAAACTCCAAACTTCATACATCACACGTTGTGTTTCGACTACTTCTTATAAGACTATAAACTGAATGATTTATATGAATATAATGTAGAGAGATAGAGATTTTTTTCTATAACAATTTCGTTTCACAGTGTAATTTGCAAAGTACACTGGCTAACGAGCCGTTTCCTCTTCAGAACTACGAGGCTGTTATTAACTGATCTTATTTGGGACTGTGATTATTTTTGAGTTTGACTATATGCACTTTATTATCCATTGATTACATATTAGGATGGTGGAATGCACCCGAAATGCGGGGCTAGAAGTTGTTTGGTTTTGGCCTTAGGGTTTTGTTATTTAGATATAGGCATGTTCCATGGAGTTCTAGCAGAACCGATGTCCGATTCTGCCAGTATGTTATGGAACTTTATTATTACAAGTAATAAATTAAGGCATAATTTAATTTAGTTGTTTTGTTTTTTTTTTATTATTATTATTTTTGTAAGGTATATTGGGTATGCTCCGATAGGGCTGACATAAACTAATGTGTAAAAGCCCTATTCAAATAAATGATAAAAAAACATATTAGGGACATAAGAAAAAAGGGCTGGTCTTTAAGTGTCGGTTGAGTGAATGAAAAAAATCCGCTTAAGAAACCAGTAGCGTCGTGTTCCGAGATCAGCCAGTGTATATTCAAAGTTACTTAAGAAGGCTTTATCTGGGATAAATGAGACTGTCACAAAGATGGTGACTGTCGATAGATCCTATCTTTATCCTGCTTAAACTATTATACTTTACTACTATAAATTATATCCATTACAATACCAAACGAAGCGCAGTCATTTTGTTGAGATCGAATATAAAAAATGTGATATAATTACAGTAAGAAGTGAGTAGAATGTGAGCTACCACAACAGGTTGGAAGCCGCTGGTTGTTCCCTCACTCGGTGTGAAGTAGCGGCGTATTCCTCACGACCAACTTTTATTTCACGCTTCATTATTTTAATATACGGTATAAAATGCATGCGTCACCCGCGGCCACAGACTCTAACGCGCCTTTAGATTTTTACTAGAATAAAATACAGAATAATTATTATCTGGTTAGAGGATTGACAAGAAAATTATTTCGCATTAACATTATTTATTGTCGTGAGGTGCCGGCTTTAGAATAGTACCACGTCATATCTACCCGAGGGTGTCGTAAAAAGCGGCTAAAGGATACACTAGAGGATGGAGTAGCGTTCTCTGAGGACCACAAACACCTACTGCGATGCCAATCCACCTGCCAAGCGTGGCGATTATGGCAATTCCCCCTTTATTTTTAGAGGAGACTAAGTCCGACAGTGGACGCCTTTACGGTTAGATGGAACATTATTTATTATAAATATCTGTTAATTATCTGTGTTATAATGTTAGTGAACATAGTGAGAGTCTCATATTCAATTTAAATATGTAAATTATTATATAGTTATTCAAAGAGTAGATCTTGTCGAATCCAGGATTGAATAAAACTGTTCGACCTTGTGTATGTGGCAGTTGGCGCGGACCGTCTGCGCGGCGTTTGTGGCGGCCGTGGGATTGCGCGTTGTCTCGACGCAATCGTTGAGGTTCACAAAAAATAATTGCGCTATATATCAGGGAGCGCGGGAAACTGCTATTTTCACGGTTCATTACTTTAATGGACGATATAAAATGCATGCGGGCGCCGCTAAAATACTCTAAGACGTTGAATTCTTGCCGAAATGTCGTCTGGGACCTGCCTTCGTCTCACTTCGCCCCCGCAATTATTGTTTTTGTTGCTTTCTACGTGTTTTATGACTTTTATCGCAAAGGTTTGTCTCGTGTAGCTCTCGCTGTCTCCGCAAATTACGTAAACGTCGAAAGTAAATTATCATTCTCTGTATATATACTACGTATATAGTGTAGGAAGTCACTAACCCAGCTAATCCAGCACAGTCACCTCCAGCTAAATGGTTTAAAGGAATAAATATTGAAATAAGAAAAAGAAAATAAATACATGTAGGGGTCTATTTAAAATATATATTATAAGATAACTAAAATAAAGAGGCCTTTCAAAAATACAATATTTTTCAATTTTTTGATGAATTACGGTAAAATGGCTATCCTTTGTCTGATGGTAAGCACGCTGCGGTGCGGTTACACGCCGCCTGATCTTGGAATGGATATGTCTAATCGTGTCACTGTGTCGACTTTATCATTCTGTGTATGGTGGCCGCTATATAGCCAGTCGGATATCATTCTCACATTCTCGATACTACGTGTACTTACTACAAGCCGTTATAAACACTGTGATTGTACACATTTACAAATGTGTAGATTTTACATGTCAACAGACACTACCTTGTAAGTTATAATACGCTCTAAGTTCCATTATCAATAATAGTAATGGACTATTGTAACAGAGTAGCAATACAATTAATGAAACATATTATAATAGCGGTCGAGAGGTACATGTAAATATACTGATTGCGGTAAGTCAATTTGTTCTTAAATGTTTCATCGGACGATCAATACCTTGCACTTCTCTCTCTCTCTCTCTCTCTCTCTCTCTCACTTACATTGTTAAACATGTGAACATGATAATTAATGAAACGCGCATGATTCACTGAGAGTGCATCTCGCTTGCTGTTTGCATTAATAAAGAGAGTGTTTCAACTGAGCCAATTACAAATATACCTAGAGTACAAACAAACCGGTTCGGTCCGGTAACTCAATGTACAGACAGACACTACCACCTACTTTCATTACGTTGTTCATTTAATTGTACTTTGATTTTTAATTTCGACAAACCCTTTCCGATCGCACTCCGAGTTATAAGTTTCAAATGAAAAATTGTAACGTAAATATCTTGTTTTATACTTAAATGCTTGTGAATTGGAAATCAGTTAAGATGCGAACATTTAATCTAAGACATAGACTTAAGAAGCCGTTAGTTAACCTTTCCAATAACATCACCGATTTACCTGCCAAGAAGTTCGAGCACCATGTCAAGCATGTCTTAATTTCAAAATGTTATTACAGGTTGGATCAATACGTGAACGATAGTGATGTCTGGAATTAACCCACATCTCAGTGCGCACCCGCTAACGTTGGTTATGACTATGATTTGTATACTTTTTATGTAATAAAAAAAATGACATATATATAAAAAGAACCAGATCGAGTTTCTTGCCGGCGCTTCTCGACTGGGTTGTTTTCCGAGCCGCTGGTAATGTTTTAGACGTTCATAAACGCCTTCTTAGGGCCTAAATTGAATAAAGATTCTTTTTTTCAATGTGAATGTAGTGTAACTTGTTTTATGTATTTATCTTACAATAATTATAACAATATATGAGTTGATATGATTAATACTATAGAAACAAATGTACCGGCACCGCGCGCTCTGGACTTACATGATGTTGATTTCTTTATTAAGAAAGAAGGTACTCTGTATAAAACACATGACGATAAGCTGTGAGATGTCACGTTTAATGATAAAGTACGAATTTTACTTTAGTGTTTTCTTACTTTTACTTTTTCTACGCCAAAATTTTTATTTAGAACATTAAGTATTTAATACTCGACTCGAGTATTCAGATTAAAACGCCCCCAGACAATTTCCAGAAAAGTTTCTTGCGATTTATTAAGATTACACATAATCTCATATTTATTTGATAAACCCAAGAAAACTTTCTGAAAATTGTCTGGCGGAGTTTTAATCTAAAGAGAGATCGAAACTCGTGTCTATAGAGGTGCACACGCAATGGGCTTCACGTACGATTTGCTTTGTCCAGAAACAAATCGTTTTTGTCATATGAAATCCCGTTGACGTTCATATTTGACGTTCTCTAGAAGGTATCTGGGTGTTGAGAGGCTCCGCCGGGGAGCGGCCTGCTCGACTGATTGACGTGCCTTTAATATATTGCGCGAAATTATTTTCGAACAGTTCCGACGTTAAAGATAATGTTGATGAAGAACTTTTGCGTGTATTGCAGGGTATTTAGTAGTAAACAAGAAAAAAGTAGTAAACTCTAGAAATGCAGGCAGTGAAAAGTAGTTTCTTACTCTTGAGGTTTGAGTTGAAATGGCTCTTGTGCCATAATCAGTGGATAAAAGCAACGTAAATAATGTTACTGTGTAGTAAAACCTTTTTTAATTAAAAATAAAACCGACTTCAAAAGAAATATACTTTAAAATGCACTAAAAAATAAATAAATAATTATTGTATTAACCAACTTCTGCTTACTTCAATATAATCTTTGTTTTTATATCATTTATAATTTTGAAATTAGTAGTAGCCAGCTTACGGATACCAAAGTGTTGTCAATGTACGTCGCTAATTGTATTCGATTTTGATTAATTGCTCCTTAAAGTTACCTTAGTCGTTAGTATAACTTTATTTAGACTCATATGTGAAGTTTAGGCAGTTATTGTCATTTACTAAGAGTACGTCGGTTAACTCCAGCTGGTGCCGACTCCAATATTATTAATGGTATTAAAACAAAGAACATGAAAAAGTGTATTTTAGTTTAAAACATTATGGTTTGCTTGAAATTAAACATAATGACATAATATAAACGTTTACTGTTAATCCTTCAGAGTATCCTACTTGGTGTCATAGTTGAATGAGTACATGGCGTATAGGTTGAGACCTTGTAATTCGTATTTCGATAGGAAAATCATGTATGTTCAGAGTTTTTGAAGCGATGAGGGCACAGTGGATAGTGCGGCCGGATTCCGCGTCAATAGACGCAGGTTCAAACAAGGAAAACATCGTGAGGAAGCCATAGTATGGTGCTAGGGTATTTTCTAATAATGCTCGCCTGGATAGTTTCCATCCTCATAGGTTAGAAAACCTGTCGCCAAATAACAATATGTGGGTTCCGGCAGCATCACTTGCGAACCAGTATCTGGCCTTAGTTTATTTATCATCCTGGACCACATCGTCACTTAACATCCGGTGAGATTGTGGTCAAAGCTATGAGCCTATACCGTGTAAAAAAAGTTTCATAATTTACAATTCACGCGAGCGGAGTCGCGGGCATAGCTAGTAGTATATAAATATCTAGAAGAAAGTAAACAAAAAAACAAATTATAATATTCAATTTTCACAGAATCATCTAGGTATTGTATGAACTGAATTTCAATCATAAGTATGGCGTAGTACATAATACCATTTCATTGTAACTCCGAACTTATTAATAATACATAAGAGGCCCTTCAAGTAACACGTAAGCATCATTGGGCGACTCATTTTTTTTGCTTATTTTTGATGACATGTGGGACGAAGAGGTCTGACTATTTATTTGGGGAATAAAGTATTCCTTACGTCTAAAGTTCTTGTGTAAAATTTTGTACATAGGTATTTTCATTTGCTCTCTTTTGTACAAAATTAAAAAAGGATACACATTATAATCAGTTGAAATATGATATAGTAACGACTCTGTGTATAATTTATCTGACCGCAGCGGGAGCGTAATCTTTGCCGTGCTTCGTCCTCCTGCTGCTATCAGCCGCTATTGTTCTAGTTACTTTGTTAATCATAAAACCAGCTTGTGTAAGATATACCGACTCATTACTCAACAGTTATTTTTGATGTATTTGTTTAGGAATACTTGACAATATTTACGGCAGTGTCGGCCCGCGACACGACACTAAACCTCACGACAAATGCCGGTTTCCAGAATAAATATTGTTTTAAATAACATTTATGTAACACCGTTTGTCTCTGTTTTGTTGATGTTATTTTTAAGTTGTTTGTTATGTTTGTCGTACTCGTGGTTGACGCTGTACACGATATATATATATATATATGAACTGTGCTATCATTTACTATAATTTATGTATCGTACTGTTATATGGGACTCTGTGATTAGCTTTTTAAAAAAAAACAGTTTCACACACTGGAATGTTATTTTATTTTAATTAGATGCGGTTAACTATAAATTAAGTATGTTTATAATTATGCGGAGGATTACAAGAGAACCGCAGTGGACTGAGTATGGACGAGGACTGACTGACTCTCCGGGTTCAACGGAGAGAGCCTAATGGACAATAATGCTGACGGGACTAGGATTAGGGCGGCGTAGGCATTACGCCTTGCACTTCAGGAGTATAACAGTACGCGGAAACTTTATTGTTAAGAGGATATCCTAGCGGCGTTTATTCCATACAAACGTAGTCCCCTGTTTCCTCGCTGGATAATAGCATTATGGTAAATATTTTTATGCAAAATAATATATATATTATGAGAACTAACTCAAAATATCGAACAGATAGAACTCTCTGTCGAGGAACGGTAAAGTAATTAATTCGAAATTGCATTAAATTTAACGAGAATCGAATTTAAATTTCTGAAGTTTTAATCGGTTTTAATTCTGAGCAATATACCATTAATGTTGCTAAAAAACAGCAACGAAATCTAAAAGTCGAATGAATAAAAAAGGAAATGAACCAATTAGGCGTGTTTTACAGGTCATAACTAAGTTCTAATTACAGTATATCGAATCCCATTATCCTATAAAGAGGTAATAACGCGGTGTTCAGGCCGGCGCGCACGGAGCCGCGTCCGCTTGCGATATAACACGATTGCGTGCGGCTATCAGATCCGCACCCGCACCCGCTAAATCAACCAGCGCTATCACCCAACTTTACTCATAATTTATTGCACATTTGTATTTTATTTTAAGTTTTTGGCATCTATTTAGTAATTGTCATATCACTGTGAATATTTTTATAGAATTTTACTCTAATTAACAAAGCGATGTCTACGTAAATACCTTGAACTTATTATCTTAAGGAGTACGGCAATTGAACCCGACGTGATCAAGACCATTTTTAAAAAAGATCTCACAGTGACATACTAAGCCACTTTACAGTGACAGGAACAGTAAGTATATATTCAGAGTTACCTAGAGGTTTAAGCCGTGACAAATATAGCCTGGCATGATGACGCTGATTGTCTGCATATGCTTCGTCGTTCTTAAACGTTAATTTAATATCAGATAATGGCAGTTAATTTGTAGAGCTCGGGTAAAATACCTCTTAGTCATGATCCAAAAAAAATAATAAAATAGAAGTCAATTTTTTATTGTAAATTTGTTATTATAAAAGTGATTGAAAGTGATAGTTATTAATTTTAATTGTGAATTAGAAGGCGCAAGGCGACCCGGCGTCGTGTCGCGTCCTGAGGCATCGAGGTCATCGATTCTAATTAGGGCGCTATCAGTGACGACGGAAGGTGATTCATTAACTCGTTCGTGTCGCACTAACATCTGGGGCATTATTCTCAACATCACTACCGGACCCGGCGATGCTCAGCTACCCTGAGCAATACCGATGGCTCATAAATTTATCGCTCGGTTTAACTTGTAGATATAAATTATTGTGAATTCTTTATGAAAACTACAATCATATTTAAAACGAGTAGAGTTACAAACTGTACCTGTAAACCTCTCATACTGGTCGCGGTGACAGGTTCACCACCGAGCCGCTGTGTCGAAGTAATCACGTTATTACTTAAATAGATGGAGTTCTCTGTAGCTTTTAAATTTAAAATATATCGGCAGATCATTATATTCTTATATATTATCTGTAAGTACTTACTGCGGCGCTTTAATCCTGATACCTTAATTATATACTGTGAAATAATCGAGTGCACTCACCGAAACATAAGTACCGTTTACCTTAACATAGACGATAAAACTATTTTTTTTATGAGTCATTTTAATATAAAATGCAAGTGACAATAATATTATAAAGAAACTAAATGATCAGAAATTAAAAGTGTATAGTTCCAGACAAACGTTTTCCAGTGATATCTTAACTGATAACAATATATCTAGATAACAGCACACGGCGCCGCCACGCCCTGCGGATGAGCGGCGTAGTGGCGCGTAGTGGCGCGTATCGGCGCAATTACAACTGTCACCTCAGCCGCCGCAACCGCCGCTTGTGCGGATACTCTATAACGAGTGAATCAGTCATATTCAGACGTCACTCACGATACAGGTGACGGCACATTTAAAAAGATTTTATTTGCAAAAACTATTCTAGATAATACCGGGAAACTCCTACTCGTATAGAGACGTTTGCACCGCGAGACAATTCACTTAATGCTTATCTATACATCTATATTAATGGTATTATACTTTCTAATTAAGTAATATAAACAAACACAAGCTTTTTTAATTATTCTTGTTTTTTTTTCGTAAATTTGTTTGTAACTCTGAGGAGAGCAGAATCTACAACCTGATGCAGATCGACTGTATATCAGTTCTTTGTTGCAACAAAGTACGAACTAATAAGTCGAGTTTACAATGTGACAAGTCTCTTAACCAAAACAGGCTAACACATTCAAGTAATTATATCATAAATCAAGTCTGCTTTATCAAGTTTGTAAACTATTATGTAAGTGAAACTCTACGCTTATACTTCTCAGAGGCTCATGGCGTAATCAATTCGTCTGTATTTTTTAGTATGTTTATTAAGATATAATTATAAGTATGTTTATCAATTGTGGACGGAATTGCATAGATTTTTTTTATTGTTGTTAGTGTCTCCCAAAGTCACTTAGTCAGGATCTGATCAGTGGGTCACTGGGAAATCGAGACCAACCTCAGAATACTATAGGCACATAAACGCGTTTCATATTATAATTCGGAAAGCTTTTAAAATTCTTGGCTTCGTTCTTAGAACTGGGAGAGATTTTAAGCAACCAACTACTCTAGTATATCTTTATAATGCTTTGGTTCGTTCTCTATTAGAATATGGTTCAATAATATGGAATCCACAATATAACAAATACATTAACCTTATTGAAAGTGTACAAAATCGATTTAAGAGGCACTTAACTTTTAAATGTAAATTGTCAAATAAACCTTTGCCACATCTGCCTTCACTTACTAATCGTCGAATAGTGAGAGATCAAATGTATTTATTTAAACTTCTTAGACATTTTATTGATTCTCCGTTTCTTGTCAGTAAAATTAATTTTAGGGTTCCTCGACCAAATGCCAGAAACCACTTACTTTTTAAAATCCCTGTTGCACGAACGAGGTATGTGAAGAACACATATTTATTTCGTTCGTGCGATATATATAATAAGTTTTTTAATAAAATTGATAAATTTGCATGCCCCATCAGTTCCATTAAAAAATTGCTGAAAATAGTTTTAAATTTATGGTGTTTGCCATAATATTATAGGTTGTAATGATGGAGGTATTAGTGTTGTTTATATTTACTTTCATTAATTATAATTTTAGTGAAAAATTGACTGGTTTATGTAATTCCATATGTGTATGTTATTAACTGTGTGTTTCCCAAATAAATAATAAAATATATAATTTCCAAAGCTATTCAAGTATTTGTTTTAATACCATTCATTATGTTGGAGTCGGAGACTTAACCAATGTACTTCATCGTAATTACAAAAAGCATAAACAAAGTTATTTTAAGAACTGAGATGATTCTAAAGAACAATTAAACAAAATCGGATATAAATAGTCACGTAGATTTACCCTACTTTATTATCCGTGAGCTGGCACCGATTTCAAAATTATTAATGATATTAAAACGATGTATATATTGAAGTAAACCGAAGTAGATTAATTAAGTAATTATTTTTTTACCTTTTAGTGATTTTTTATAGTATAGTAAAAAAGTTTAATCTTCCTTCCTTTTTAATTATTTTAGTAAACGTGCGTATTTGCCATGGCATCCAACCTAAACCAGCCAACTTAAACCTCTTGTTTCATATATTGGACATAAATCTTTATTTTTGATCTTACATATCGTTTAAATTCTAGCTATGAACTATCGAGTTTAACGGGTCCCGGACAACCCAAACAATACACTACTCTGCAGATAAGCGCCGTAATGGCGCGTATAAACGCAACTAGAACTGACACGAGCTAAACAGATAGCGCCGGAGCTGACGCGCCGCGCGACATCTCTCCACAAATATTGGAACTATAACGTAATACAATGCGTGTTTAGTTTAGTGGATTATACCTCAGTCGATTGAATTAAAATAGTTCGCAGAGTAAACCTAAATAATATTGTTCGATTTTGATTAAATTGGTAAATGTTTGTAATAGGAACCTAACTGTTTATTCCAACTTTAATTACTCTCATAGCTTACTGTTTAATAGGCATATTTTAAAAATTATTATACCTAGTGTTTTTATTATGAGTAAAATATATCGTCATAAGTAAAATTATAAAGAATGCAATAGGTATTGCACCTTGTATTTCAACAACTTGAAACTATCACATTATTAACCCACAGTGTATTTAAGCAATGCATGATTATTTAATATAAACTAACTGTGCCGGCGACTTCGCTCGCGTGGAACTCAGGCATCCCGTCCCATAAAAAAATACCCTATGTGTAATATAACTTTCTAAGAGTGAAAGAATTTCCTAAATCGAATCTGTGGAACCGGAGATTACCCCGAACATACAAACTTTACCTCTTTATAATAATCGTATAGATGTTCTTACGCAAACACTTCATTATTGTGGTATTTTAATGAATTTTAATAAACGCTATGGATACATTATATAAATACACATTTATGCCACATAGTAAATTTCATCGAAATCGGTTCAACAACGGAACAAATTGATAAACAGACCGAAAAAAATTGAAAACTGTCGAAATGTGTCGTGTAGTAAACCCTGAAGTCCTACCATAATAATATTTCAGAACATTCAAAAACTATTTAAAAAATAGTATAGCGCCATCTGTGAATAATCTTCAGTAATACATAGATAATTTGCTTGCGTAAACACCATTCGAAACACTTCGTCACCCGTGTCATCAAATATAAACATCATATGAACCGTCTAATTATAATTAGAATTAAATAATATCATGTTCACCGCCATATTTACCTATCGACATTGTAATTCAGTTCACTACTTCTATAAACTGACTCCTCAATACAGCAGCTAAAATGCTTAGATATTGTGTAAAAATATCTAAATATTGTTTTCACATTTAATATGTTTTTAATGTTTATTATTTATATACTGTATAAATACATATATTTTTATATTATATCATTTTGTTTAATGTTAATCAACCCAGCAATTTTTTGTTCTCGAATAAGACTAAAACGCATTTATTTACAAATTACAAATTCTTCATTCGTACTAAAGACGCCACATGTCATTCAAATTACTAAAACTTTTATAACCCGTTATTTATTTGAAAACTGGAACAATTTGGTATACATGGCGACCTTCTTCGGTGGTTAGTTTCTTATTTGCGACAACGAAGCCAAGCTGTAGCTATTAAAGGTTACTGTTCTTCATTTGTTCCTGTTACATCAGGTGTACCTCAGGGTTCGCACCTTGTGGTTCTCTTCTGTTTAATCAATTCATTAATGATATTCTTTCTGTATTTGTTATTCTATATTCTCTTATATGCAGACGATATGAAGATTTTTAGGATTGTTAAATGTCTTTCGGATTGCTTGTTACTTCAAAATGGTCTGGATGATCTTTCTTTTTATTGTAGCAGGAATTGTTTATATCTTAACGTTGAGAAGTGTAGTATAATATCTTTTTCTAGAAATGTTAATCCTTTTCTCTATGAATATTATCTCAATAACATCATTTTGAAACGAGTTACCGGGGTGCGGGACCTGGGAATTTATACATCTTGATAATAAACTAAACTTTAGTGATCATGTTAATATTATAATTGGGAAAGCTTATAAAATTCTTGGCTTCGTTCTTAAAACTAGGAGGGATTTTAAGCAACTAACTACTCTAATACTTCTTTATAATGAATTTCGTTTCTTATTTCTTACTTACTTCATTTCAATACTTTATTTCGTTCTCTATTAGAATATGGATCAATAATCTGGAATCTTCGTAATAACAAATACATTAACCTTATTGAAAGTGTACAAAATCGATTTATTAGGCATTTAACGTTTAAATGCAAATTGTCAAATAAAACTTTGCAAAAAAAAAAGAGATCAAATTTATTTGTTTAAACTTCTTAGAAATTTCATTGACTCCCCGTTTCTTGTTAGTGAAATTCATTTTAGGGTTCCTCGACCTAATGCCAGAATTCACTTACTTTTTAAAATCCCTGTTGCACAAACGAGGTGTGTGAAGAACATATTTATTTGTTTGTACGATATATATAATATTTTTTTAATAAAATTGATATATTTGCATGCCCCATCAATTCCTTTAACAAATTACTGAAAATAGTTTTAAACTTCTAGTGTTTGCCAAAATATTATAGGTTGTAATGATGGAGGTATTAGTATTGTTATATTTACTTTCATTAATTATAATTTTAGTGGAAACTTGAATGGTTTGTGTAATATTGTTATGCAATTTCATATGTGTATTTTATTAACTGTGTGTTTCCCAAATCAATAAATAAAAAAATAAAGTAGACCTATTATAATGAAATAAAATTTTGATGTTACCCCGGAATATGCTTTATAATTTTTAATTTTTAATATACTTAGTACTTCCTAATTGATGTCTGCACAGACAAACAGATAGACTATATCTAAAAATGATACAAATGTAATTAACTACTGATTTTTAGCCCCTTGCAATAATTCTTTTTCACAAATATCAAAAATGAAGAGACATGTAAAATTTACAATTTTATTACTAGTATTGATAAGGAAGATAAGACCCGTGCGGTGCCGGCTAAGAATACTATCACCCCTTAAATTCCCGTGGGTGTCGTAAAAGGCGACTAAGGGATAATAAACCAGGGTATGGGCAGCAGCATCCTCTGAGCACCACATACACTTACTGCGATCGCCAACCCGACTGCCAAGCGTGCCGATTATGGCAATTCCTCCCTTTTTAGGGAGACCTATATCCAGCAATGGACTATTTCGGTTG
Source organism: Samia ricini (assembly GCA_014132275.2). Classification (NCBI taxonomy): domain Eukaryota; kingdom Metazoa; phylum Arthropoda; class Insecta; order Lepidoptera; family Saturniidae; genus Samia; species Samia ricini. The sequence continues at coordinate 30,882,549 of AP028166.1, forward strand.
AATCAATCAATCATCAAATCAAAGGAAGGTTGGTTGAGACTTAACCAAGTGTATTCCGAGAACTACTACTAAATACGCTCTGTTCGATTCCAAGAACAGTAAAGTAATAAACAATTTAATTAATAATAATGTACATACCGAGTAATAAATGATAATAAAACACTTTACGTAATGCCACTTACTAATAACCTTATTTGGGTTCGTTACGGGAACGCGCTGCAGTCAGCGCTACAGCCGGCGCTACAGCCGGCGCGGCGCTCCTTACACGTTCACTTGACCCCGATCCAGTCACTACACTTCGTAATCTCTGTTCACTCCGCGAGAACGAGACGAGATTTATTGCGTCTTCAACACAATATATTATAATATTATAATAATATTCAAAAAAATTCTTCAGGCTGCTGTAACTCAAAATCAAAATCAAAATTTATTTATTCAATTTAGGCCCTAAGAAGGCAGGCGCTTATGAACGTCTAAAACACTACCACCGGTTCGGAAAACAACCCAGTCGAGAAGAGCGCAGGCAACAAACTCGATCTGGTTCTTTTTTTTTTATAAATATAATATATATCATTTTTTTGTCATATAAAAAACTATACAAATCGTAGTCTTAATAATGTTAGTGGAAGCACAGAGAGATGTGGGTTAATTCCAGACATCACTATCGTTCACGTAATGATCCACCCTGTAATAACCTTTTGAGATTAAAACTTGCTTGACATAATACTTGAACTTATTGTAAAACCGAATACTATTACCTATAAAGCTGTTATTACACTTACTTAACCTAAAGCGTGGGACGGACAACTTGTCTTTACTTCTAGTATTAAAATTATGACGATCATTCACTAGATCGAGCTTGTCTAATTTTTTACGAATATGCATTAAGTTATCGAAGATGTATTATAACTCGAGGAATTCTTTAAACAATTTGTCATATTGTGAATGAATATATTGTATAATTCAAAGTACTTGTAGTAAACACAAGGTAAAGTGCTATATTGTGTAGAAATAATATGAACGGTTAGTTCTGAGATTGTGTTTTGAAATGAATGAAGATCGGTTGCGCGGTTCACTTAGTTTCAACACTTTATTTATTGTTATATCACATTATAAACTTTGCATGTGATGTCTCACTCGGACATATCCATAGCATTTTTATCAACTAATCTTATGTATAATTATTGTAAAAGTAACTATCATTATACCTACTATAATAAAGCATCTTTGTGTAGTTGTGGAATGCCCTGAGACTCGGACTCTGGGGTCTAGAGCTCAATTTCTTCATAATAACAGTGTTATTACGCCGAGTCACGGCAGCGCGCCGGCCCGATAACTGCCTGCCTCATAGAGATATACTTTCAAATGTAGTTTGTTTAATGTTAGCTAAGAATTCAAGATAATGGTTCCGACACGACCACCGGATGCCGTTGCCGATAATCTGTCCGAAAGCTTATTCTTGAAAATGAATACTTTTACTTAAAAAAGGTTGTTTGTTGGTTGGCCCTTACCCTTCCCCTTACTCTTGATCTTCAGGAGCTAATCTGCTTTATTTGTCGTCACAACAGTAATGAACAACGTGTGCACGTGTGTTCCAGAGGCAGCGGCTGCGCGCAACATGTGCACGTGCCCGTGGCGGCTGCATGCGCTCACCGCACTCGTCCTGCTCGCTGCGCATCTCATTAAAGGTCAGTCTAGACATCGCGTCAAACATTACGCCATGATAAATATTATAACTGTGATGTGACATGTTACCGGTACTGCGTAGTCGACTGGACAGGATTTAAGGCCGCGATGCGACACAGCGACTACAAAGTTACCTATTCCGTATAGATGGACGCAGGTTCGAACCTAACTATACAACTGAATAATTAGCCTAATAATGCCTCCCTAGGTACCTAGTCCCTCGAGTTTGATAGCCTGTCGTCAACCACCACTAGTTGTGCTCCGGGAGCATCATTTGAAAGGACAGTATCTAAAGTAAATAATTAATGAAGTGAATTAATGAATGAAGTAAATAATTAATGACAAAGTTTTGAAATAATAACATTATGGTAATAATAACAAGGGTACGGAGTCCTCGTGACGCGAGAACAACTCGCGTCTGTATATGTACAAAACAACTAAAATTAATTATAAATTACTGTCTAAAAGGAGATAAAGTTTCACTAAGTAATTATTGTAATGTAAAATAAAACGCCAAATTCATATTTTTCGGTACTTGAGAGCTCTAAATGGTCGTGAAATTTGTTTGGTCAAGTGTTTTCGTCTACTGACATACCTTGTAACACCAACGAAATATTGCGGCTCGGCAAATATACAATAGAATTGTGGGATTCGTTGTAATTAAAAGCCACATATACTTGTATAACGCGAATATAATTATACGTATTACGATACAATGATATATATATATGTTATCGACGAGCGTGCGCGCGGCCTTCCGCTATCGTGGGCGGTTCGCGACTGGCCACGCGGCAAAGGTCGTCTCGCCCGACACCTCGGATGAGATGCGCGGGAGCGGACGACGATGATCGGGTTGCTACACCAGCCCCCCCGGAGACCGTTACGGTCGATAAAAGTCCTGGAACCTGACTCTTCTACCGGATCGCGTGACGTAGGTGGAGTCGGGTGCGCTGTGTGGAGGCTTCGTGGCTCCTTGCAGCGTCGGGGACTCGCTGAGTAAATAAGCAGGCTTAAGTCTGTCGATGGAAACAGTAACAATTTTACCAGCTATATCTATTTGAAAAGTTTTATCGCTCCGGCTGATAACCTTATATGGTCCAGTATACGGAGGTTGTAAAGCTCTTTTAAGAGCGTCAGTTCTAAGAAAGACCTGAGATGATTTTTGTAGATCCTTATGAACAAAAATATTAGATTTTCCGTGTCGTGTTACGGTTGTAGGTTTCAAATTGCACATGTAGCGGCGCAGACGTGATAAGAAGTCACTGTAATCAGTAACTTCTGCAACCGATGACGCAAGGAAAAAATCGCTAGGGAGCTTTAAAGTTTCTCCATATACAAGCTCTGCTGAGGAACTTCCTATATCTTCTTTCCAGGCGTTTCTTATCCCAAGAAGTATTAATGGAATGACTTCATACCAGTTTTGATCGGAGTGACACATAATTGCTGCTTTCAGTTGCCGATGGAAACGTTCCACAAGTCCGTTAGCTGCTGGATGGTAAGCCGTGGTAGAAATATGACGGGAACCTGTTAATTTAGACAATTCTTTAAATAAATAAGATTCAAATTGCCTTCCCCTGTCAGTGGTGATTTTTTGCGGACAACCGAAGCGTGATATCCAGTCTCTGATGAAAGCTTTTGCTACAGTTTCAGCTTTGATATCTTCTAAAGCTATGACTTCAGGCCAGCGTGTGAACCGGTCTACTGCTGTCAAGCAATACTTGAAACCATTCGAAATCGGTAGTGGTCCAATAATATCGACATGTACATGAGAAAATCTGCTCGTTGGTGGTGTAAATGCATGCACTGGCGACTTCGTGTGGCGTGTAACTTTTGAACGCTGACAGTCAACACAAGTACGAGTCCAAAGTCTGCAGTCTTTACGTATATTGGGCCATACATACCGTGCTGTTATCAACTTGATTGTAGTTTTAGCTCCAGGATGATTGAGTCCATGGATTGTATCAAAGGCTTGTCGTCGAAACTCTGAAGGTAAGTATAAACGAGGAGACGTACCAGATGTGTCACAATATAATTTCTTCCTGAAGTCAGAAAAATTTAATAACTGTAATTTCAGTGAAGAAGAATTGTTTTCAACAAGTTGTTGTAGCTCACTGTCGTTTTCTTGTGCAGTGTGTATTTTGTTAAGATCCATAGTCTTGTTGATAGATTCTACTCGTGATAAGGCGTCAGCCACATGATTATGATCGCCTGCGATGTATCTTATGTCTGTAGTGAATTGTGATATAAAATCTAGATAACGGAATTGTCTGGGTGAACATTTATCAGAGTTCTTTTTGAAGGCTGATGTGATAGGTTTGTGATCAGTGAACACTGTAAATGGCTTAAGTTCGACCATGAATCTGAAGTATTTGATACTCTCATAAATGGCTAACAATTCTCTGTCATAAGGGCTATATTTACGTTGAGCGTTGTTCAGTTTCTTCGAGAAAAATCCTAGAGGAACCCAGCCTGAATCTGATTTTTGCTGCAACACTGCGCCTATAGCACTGTCTGAGGCATCTGTCATGATGGCTAGATGTGCTCGTGGATTTGGGTGTGCAAGCAAAGTCGCGTTAGCTAAGCCTGATTTACTGTCCTCAAAAGACTTCTCTAACTCTGGCGTCCAACTAATTAGTGTAGTAGCCTTAAGACATTGTCCTGATAAGATATTATGCAGAGGAGCTTGTACATGGGCTGCATTCGGAATGAATTTCCGGTAAAAATTCAACATCCCGAGATATCTGCGTAACTCTCGTATATTTTTAGGACGTGTATAATTTAATACTGCACTGACCTTTTGTGTCGTTGGCTTAATACCTGCAGCAGTCACCGTAAAACCCAGAAATTCCACTTCAGGAACGCCAAGTTGAGATTTCGCGCAATTGATGAGTACACCATGTTCATGGAGGCGCTCGAACACAGCACGTAGGTGATGCTCGTGCTCATCCTTTGTTCTGGAAGCTATTAAAATGTCATCACTATAAGGAAAAACAAATTCTTGACCTCTGAGTACCTCATCTATAAAGCGTTGAAATGTTTGACCTGCATTACATAATCCAAAGGTCATGAAGGGGAATTCGTAAAGTCCAAATGGAGTAGCAATTGCTGTTTTGTGGATGTCTTCGGGTGCAACAGGTATCTGATTGTACGCGCGTACTAAGTCAATCTTACTGAAGATGGTGCAACCAAATAAGTTGTGAGAAAAATCTCCGATATGGCGGATGGGGTAGCGATCAGGTATAGTGCGTGCGTTCAACGCACGGTAGTCTCCGCATGGACGCCACGTGTTGTCCTTTTTGGGGACAAGGTGTAGAGGTGACGACCATGAGCTATCTGAAGGTCTAGCTATACCTAGTCTCACCATATCGTCGAACTCTTGCTTGGCGATGCGAAGTCGATCCGGCGCTAAGCGACGTGGTTGGCTGACGACGGGCGGCCCCGGAGTTGTGCGAATGTAATGCACGGTAGAATGCTTGACCATGCGCTTTGTTGGGTCTCCAGCAGGGCGCGTGATGTCCGGATATTTTGCCAATACGTCGTGAAAGCGGGAAATACCTGTAATGGTCTTAATTTGGTACACGTTAGGTGATGTAGTAGAAATTGCTTTGGCAACTAACGAAGTAGTATTATCTATTAGTCTATTATGTCGAGCGTCCACAAGCAAATTATAAAAAGAAAGAAAGTCTATGCCGATAATCGGCTTAACAACGTCAGCTATCACAAAACGCCAATTAAAAGCACGACGCAGTCCAAAGTCCAATGACAAATTAATCCAACCGTAAGTACTTATAACTGAGCCATTGGCTGCAAAAAGTTCATAATTTGTTCGCTGAAGGCGTTTATTAATCACAAATTTTAGTGGGTATACACATAAGTCCGAACCAGTGTCTATTAAAAATCGAATTTTAGTTTTAAAGTCTGTAATAAACAAGCGGCCACTAGAGAGGCAGTCGTTTTTGGCCGACATTACCGACTGCCCGGCGCGTTTCCCTTGTAGCTACAAGGTGAACGGCACTTGATAGCTTGATCACGAAACTTCCAGTGGTACCAACAAAATTGACGCCTTTCTTTCGATGATGTTCGAGAACTATGCAAACTGGGCTTACGTCCACGTGACCTCCGCCGCGAGCGTGTAGATAATGCAGCTACTTGCCGAGTCAACTCCGCTATAGACTGGCGTAATTCACTAATTTCAGCGTTAGGCGTTGTATTTGACATCTCCTGTACCTGAGGTTGACCGATGACGTCGTTCACCGTATCAGCGAGCGTTGCTAGCTCATCCAGAGTGCTCCGTGGTTGCGACGCTACAATTACCTGTATGTGAGTCGGTAATCGGCTTGACCATAATGATCGCACGAAGTCATCTGGTACACTGGGACCAGCAAGGCTCTGCAAGTGTCGTAAAAACTGAGACGGCTTGCGATCGCCGATATCTTCATGTGTCAGTAACTGACGTACCCTCTGCTCTTGCGACGACGAGAGTCTTGTTACGAGTTCGTTCTTCAACTTTTCGTATTTTCCCGAGCTCGGCGGGTTTTTTATAATGTCTTTAACTTCGGTGACGTATTTATAGTCTAGGTTAGCCAGCACGTAGTTGTATTTCGTCATATATCTGATGTAATGTTAGCGAGCGCGAACTGTCCCTCTAATTGTGCAAACCATAATGTTGGTTCGTCAGGCCAGAATGGCGGCACTTTAACACTAACACTATTAACAGTCACATTGTCTAGCGGTAGCGACATTTTAACGGAACGAACACTTAATCAAAATGGCGGACGGTGGTCGTACGAAGCACGCGGTTTTCACTTTTTTATTTTTAATGTTCGACGCGTCGTGGTCACCAATTATATATGGGATTCGTTGTAATTAAAAGCCACATATACTTGTATAACGCGAATATAATTATACGTATTACGATACAATGATATATATATATGTTATCGACGAGCGTGCGCGCGGCCTTCCGCTATCGTGGGCGGTTCGCGACTGGCCACGCGGCAAAGGTCGTCTCGCCCGACACCTCGGATGAGATGCGCGGGAGCGGACGACGATGATCGGGTTGCTACAGAATAATCACAAATAAAACAAACATTACAAACACATAAATGATGACTCATGTACATCTTTCAATGAATAATCATTATAATAACAACAAGATTTTTTTAATGAATTAGTTAATGCATATTTTTGACACTTGGTTTAACGTGCAAAAAGTAATTTAAGATAGAAACCAGACTAACTACTAAAAATAACTCACTACTATTTCCTTTACAAATTAAAAAATAGTTTGAATTTAATAAAGTTCATAAATAATTCAATAAGATTATTTTTAACTAATGTTTCTTTTAGGAACACTGGTTGGAAGTAAAAATGAGGCCAATAAAATATTGTCTAAGAGGTTTTACTGACATCTTGGTGTCATATAATTTTTTTCTTTGTAACTTATATGCTTATCGTGTTTGACTCTATGATCCGTTATACTAGCTGTGTGCTAGCATCTAGTGCAACTTCTTAAAAATCCCCTTCCCCTTTTCCTGTTATGCGCTTTATCGCAAAAACGCGCCCGCGCCGCTACGAAACTGTACTGGTTACGTACTCGTGGTCTTCTCTGCTTTCCAGTTATTGGGGAGCGAGGACACTGTTCCAAGGCTTTGTCCTTTATAGTAGTAATCAACGCAATCCGCTACTACGGGTTGGAGTTTTGGTTATATCGCTAACATTGATGTATGCGATTTGGCGCACCTGCAGGACTTATGGTGGCAACAATCTTGTCTAGCTCTTTGTTTGCCACTAGTCGCCATCAGGAGCGACTAGGCTGCGCGGCGATAGTTTTATTCCCTGTACGGCGGTCTCGAGTGAAGCGAAACGATCCCCCTGATTTGGGGGTGGCTCGACGCATCCGCCCGCCGGAACAGGTTGGTCGCAAGTCTTACTATGAACTCGTTCAGGCTTTCGCACTTCAGTTCACATGAGATGGTTGAGTTTCGAACTTATCTCGCTCGGTGCTTTGGTTATTGTTCTCAATGCAAGGTTTTCTTGGGCTTGTAGGTACTTCATTTTAGCTTTAGCGATGTATGCGTACCAGACTGGTGCTGCGTATGTAAATCTGGGGCTTACATATGTCTTGTAGAGGCCTAGCTTGGTCCGAAGTGATAGCGTGAAATCGAGTACGGGTCTGGGCATTATTCTGGCTGCCTTGGCGCGGCCTATGACGTACTCGGTATGTTTGGTAAACGTTAGCCGTACATACCCAGGTACTTCACGTGCTCCAACCACGGCACATCTTCGCCCAACAGATGTAGCGGCTTCGGCAGCGAATCTCTTCCTGACTCCGCGAGTATCGTCTGTGTCTTGGTCACGTTTACCGACAACTTCCAGCGCTCTTGCCAGTTGGGGAGAGCATCGAGCGTTGGACGCAGATAATCTGCGGGACACTTCTTATTGGTTAAAACCATTTAGTTTCGTCACATCATTCGCGAACGACGCGAGCTCCGCCTAACCGACCCGTGGTATGTCGTCGGTATAACATGAATAGAGCACAGGCGACAGGCAGCTTCGTTGGGATACCCCAGCATGTACCGGGCGTTCCGTAGAGGATACACCTTCGACTGCGACTTTGATGCGTCGGTCTTTCAGGAATGTTGCTAGGATATGTAGGTATCTGTTGGGCAGGGGGAAGGACGTCGACAACTTGTATAGTAAGCCCTCGTGCCATACTCTTTCGAATGTCTTCTCCATGTCATAGAATATAGGTGCGAAGTTGTATTTCTTATTTGCGGTGTCCGCCATTGTGTTTGTTACCCTGCATAATTGAAGAGTAGTTGAATATTACATTAAACTAATACTATAAAAATATTAAACTAGGAAAGTGTCTCGAGCGTAGTATGCCGTTGTATAAGCGTGCCACGCTGCCGTGACGGTCTGTAACGGTAGGTGATGCAGCGTTATACGGTCCGCGCCCGGGGCTTTCCTAGTCTTTGTTTTCACGATCACTTTCTTGACCTGGCTTGGTGAGACGTATGCCGGTTCTTTATTGCGTCCAGGTGGAGTGGAGGTACTCTTGTAGGTAGCTTCGTAGCTGTGTGTCGTGCGTGCTGCATAGGTTACTGTCTGGGTTTTTAACGGTTGTGAGTCTCAGATATTAACATGATATCTATGTTATGCTCTCGGAGGAAGCAATCTACCAAAAAAAGTCCCATCAAAATCCATAAAGCCGTTTCGGAGATTACCCGGAACAATCAGACAGATAAAAATTTAAAATATTTAATTTTTGGTGTAGGTATAGTGTAATTCATATGTATTTACTAAAAAAATAATTTTGACATTACAAACAGACGCTTCAATTTTATTTATTAGTATAGATTAACCTGGCGACGTCGAGTGTGCGACTGAAATGCGTGAGAGTATCGGGAAGCCCTTATCTGTTTTTCGAGGCCGCTTTCGGGCGGCTGTGAGTTTGAGTTTTAATAATTTTACACGGTACCCTAATTATTTTCGAAAAGTTAAATTAGTCTAAGTTAGGCGTAGCAACTTCAGCTATCTACAAAACAAAACCCGTCAAAATTGGTCCAGCCGTTCTGGAGATTAGCCGAAACAAATAGATATAAAACTTTTATTTTTGGTATAAGTACCGTATATACATGTATATGTATATACATGTCAAAAAAAAATCAAAAATCAAAATTTATTTATTCAATTCAGGCCCTAAGAAGACGCTTATGAACGTCTAAAACACTACCACCGGTTCGGAAAACAACCCAGTCGAGAAGAGCGAAAGCAAGAAACTCGATCTGCTTCTTTTTTTATAAATATAATATATATCATTTTTTTATCATATAAAAAAACTATACAAATCTTAGTTTTAATAATGTTAGTGGGTGCGCACAGAGATGTGGGTTAATTCCAGACATCACTATCGTTCACGTAATGATCCGCCCTGTAACAACCTTGTGAGATTAAGACTTGCTTGACATAATACTTGAACTTATTGTCAGGTAAATCGGTAATGTTACTTGGGATCTTATTGTAAAACCGAATACTATTACCTATAAAGCTTTTGTATATATTATATACTAGCTGTGCCCGCAACTTCGTCTGCGTGGAATAGTGACTTTAGGCAGCATTTTTCGGATTTTGGTATCACCGTCGTTACATCGTATAGCCATCGGGGAACAAAGCATACAGGCTGCTAGAATTATTAACACGTGATAAAGCCACATAAAGCTGACCGTGCGAAAAACAGCTAATACTTAGATCCACATCCACAATTTTTAGCGTCTGACCATAGGCTTTATTAATTTTCATCGCAAAACTGGTTATAAACTCACTGGAAACTGACCTCGTTTAAACCCGGAACCCGAGGCATAAAAACACTACCACCTGTTAAAATCTCTGCTTCTATCAGGTTTCGCAGAATCAGAAATTTAAAAGAGAAAAATTCACTTTTAATCTAGTATTGTTGCAAAGTTTTGGCGGTGTTAAATTTCTTAGCAGCATTATGGGTACGCCGACTTTAATTTTGTTTTATGAGATGGTAGTCCAGGAGCACTGAGGGATTCTAAAAATTCTACTGGGTAATTGGTAGATTCTTCATCTTTCATAACTCTGTTAATGGAGATATAATCTACATTATCCTCCGAAACAAAGCTCAAAACTTCAGCATTTATTGCTGCTGCTTGGTCGTTTCGTGGACTTAAAATAGATCTTTCGCAAAGCCATGAATTTTCGCAAGTTGGTATTCGCGTTGCGTTTCCATACACGAATGATATGAGGTCTCGCATTCATGAAACTTCGCAGCATAGGTTTGCGTTTAGAACAAATTTTGCTTGTTCCTGCAGATTCTCACCGTTACCGATCTCAAGTTACTATAGAGAAAATATAGTAGCAATAGATACAACAATTTCATCTAATTTGTATCTGGTATGAATAAAACTGTAAGGCTGATATTTTTTATTATAATTTGTTATGCTAGTGCTTGGGTTTACTTGGTAGAGTCTGAAATTGTACCCATCCTGACCATGGAAATATATCAAAGGATACTGCAGGGCATCATATGCTCGGTGTGTTTCATAAATACGTTGTAAGCGATCATCATGAGTGCGCTGCGCGATGTCACGTCTATCACATTCCTAATTGACTAATATTACTGCAACTTCGTCTGCAACGGGGACAGTGTACTTTTTACGATGTTCTTCCGCAGGACGTCTATCAGCCTTATTTATAACTTTCTAATTGTTATTTTGGCCTTGTGGGATGGAATCTATTGCGGCTTTAAAACTTCTGACATACGGATTTACTTGATGTAACATATTCTCAAGTTGAAATATAAAGTTGATGTTCAGCTGAGGAAAGTTATGATGTCGTATATGGGCCTGTTCAATGTAATTTGATACAAAATAAATTTAAAGAAAATTTTGGTTCATTTTGGAGAAGCAAAGATCCAATCAAGTGATAAATTGGCCCTGCACCTTAAAAGTTGGATGTGATATGTTTGACCCCAAAAGATGTCATTTGGAATACACTATTATATAAACGGACATAGTCTAAAAATGTTTACACTGAGGATGCTCACTATTTAGTAAAACTTTTATAAAGGGGCTCATGATAAGTTTAAATGAGCTCTTTGCCACCTGAATAGCATATTCCATTTGGTTCTTTTCACCATTTTTGAGCATTACAAAACTGACAACATACCACCATACCTACTATAGATTCGAATTCAGAGTAATCAATTCTGGGCGAATACAAATAACCTGTTTTCTCTTTACTGTACTGTTTTCTCTGGAAGGATATCAATTTCCGCTTCAGTTTCTGGGTCTTCTATCAAACTTGATAACATTTTATTGAGTATATGCCGAAGTCGATCGGTATTTAGTCGTGACTGACGTTGTTCTGCAGTTTCTTTCTTCTTCTCGATCAGCTGTTAATCGAGATTCACAATCTAAGCTACTTTCCAGCTTTCTAGACTGCAAAGTTCGTGCTTTTTGAGAGCTCAGCCGAGTGGGTTTCCCTATCAGTAAAGTGCATGAGCCTTGTGATCGGTAGACAAACGTGCTTCACGCTGTTCCCTGTTCATCCTAACTCAAGTGGCCATCATTCGAGAACGATGTGAACTCAATCGAGATTTTCGCTGAGCTGAAGTTTCTGTAATATGAAACTTGGCCTGACGTTACTGAAATGCAGTGAACTAATGAGAACTAATCTCATCCTTATAGCATTTCTGCTGCACCGGGGGAGGTTGGATCTTTTTCGAGGCATTCTTATAAGAAGTAGTAATTAGTACTAACTCAGCGTTATTTAGTGAACACATACTCATCATAAACAAAAAAATTAAATACTTACAGATTATTACACAGTTTAACTTTATTACAGTTTAATAACTATTAAGACATATTAACCTAACCTATTAATTATCGAAAATAAAAGAAATGTCCAATATATACATTTATGTATTAATTAATCTCAAATTACTAAATTGTTTTTTAAACATAAAAATTAAGAACTTGTATAAACTTGTATTTACAGTTTAACTAATAAGACGTGTTTACCTAATTTGAAAACGAATTAACCTATACTATATACATACAATATGTATTTACAAACCCTAAAATATAAATAAATAAAATAAGCAAACAGTCAGTGTTATCGAATGCAACTGTTACGCCATGCTCCTCCGAAAGCGGCCCGGCTCTCGACGTGCTTTATCTATACATATATAAACAACCTGAATTGCCAGCCTAACCTGAACCCTATTTCATATTAATGATGATATATGTCTGAGGTCAACTTAAATTGGAATAATAACATTTCCGAAACGGATCATTTTTAACTTCTATTTATTATCATATTATTATTATTATATAATCATACTTTTATATAGACCATTAAGGAGTTTAGTAAAGTTTCATACAATGCATCTGAACAGAGAAAGAATTTAGATAGAATAAATGTTCAACGTGATTCTTTAAATTGACATAACTTTTTTATTTATGTACCGATTGACATGAAACAAACACTAAATGTTAAGTGAAGCTTACTACAATATATTACTACAATATATACTACAATATACAATATATTAAAACTACATCTAAATCGGATAAGCAGTTTCTGAGATTAGCGTGCACAAACGCACAGACAAACAGACAAAAATTTTAAAAATTATAGTTTTGGGTCCTATTTGCGTTTATAAAGGTCCTAATAATATTTTTTCTCATATATCTTCCATGTACAGACAGCGATCCGTTACATTTTTATTATATGTATAGATGTACACGTATAAGTATTTAGTAAAAAAATATTTTGATATTATAAACAGACTCTTTAATTTTGATCTTTTAGTATAGATTGGTGACACTTCCTGATATAGTGCGGTTATTATGCTGAAGTTCACTAAAAATAATTTCATACTGGAATTCTGTATCGCAACAAAAACTACCTAAATAGTTCTACCAAGATAGCTACTGTTTTCTCAATGCCTTGATATATATTCTGTCTACCTGACACTGTATCAAGATATTGCTCTCAACGGAATACTTCTAATACGCCGCCCCGCGCACCGTTTTTTTAAAATACTTTCAAATATAATTTAAAATAAATAAAATATAATATAATAATAATTTTTACATATTACATTACATCGTTTAGCATCGGCGACATTGTTTTGTATTTTCTTTCACTTTTTACCCCGTCGTTGAAAATGCTTGAAGATTTTGGGAGAATGTAATTTATACCTCCCACTACACCTACGCATATAAACATCACAAACACAAATTCTTATGTAAATGCGAGTGTCGTGTCAACAGAACGAGTTGTTAGTGAGGTGGGATCGAGTTTGCGCAACTTGTTACCCGCGTTAATGCGTGTTTTATTAGCCGAAGCGCACTCGACCCCGGACCCACTCGGCTGCATTCGGTAACGTTCGGCAACGCTCATCGACTTTCCAATCCAATCGCCGTTCCGTTCAGTTTTTAATGAATATTTAAACGTTGCTCAAAACACCAATTTCCAACGAGAAAACGTTCCGGTCGCTCGTTGGAAACTTCAGTTCGCCCGTCTCGACTTGTTCTCGCAATCGTAAATAACTTTTAATAAGAATGTTAAAACGGAAGCTTCGAGTCGGGAGTCGTCACGTGACGCGACGCGGCGCTTTCTCGCATTCACTATTCATATTATTTACTTACGTTGAGGTCATTAACGGTCTATATAAAAGCCTTTTAGTATGATTTATCACGTTTTAAATAAATATAATAATTTCAAAAGTTAGCATGAGATACGCGTTAGGTTCATAATTGTTCAATTCCTATATGATATTTTTTTGTAATCAGCCAGTCAATATCCAACCGTTTTGAAGATCTCACTGTTAATCTCATCCTCCGAGAGTCAGTATAGTTTTCAATGTAGTTACTATAGACAGCACAGAAATAGTACGATAAAAATTATAATGATTATTAGAACGGTTTCACTCGCAAGATAAAAACTTTTATTAATTAACTTAAACTAGAAAATTAACAGTTCTCGGTTTTTTAATAATAAAACAAGATATTATGTGGAACTAACTTCACGTAAAATCTCTAGGTTTTTACCTCTCAGAATACACCGACACCTAGTTTCAGACAAGTTTTTAACTTTAGATCATTGAGAGCAAAGGTGACACAAACTAATAGTTCTCTGAGTAAGTAAATACATATATAATGGGTTTCTGACATACGGTTGTTTCATCCATTTTGATTCCGTTTTATATTTACAAAATATTATGATAAAAATTTGCACGATGGTAGGTGTTAATTTTCTACCTTTTTTTACATAGAGGAATGCTTTTACGTACGACCTCGCATACGAGGACAGGGAAGGAAATGTGGGACTAACACGAGAGAACCCTGCTTCTATCCACTAAACCCCTATGAGTGACCGTCTCTACCGCCAAGTGGGACCAACAAGGTACTGCACAAACATTGCCCACTACGACTCCCGAGCAGATAGTCTAGCCAAAAGGCCAGGCCCCTAACCGCTTATGAGACTAATCCTGGTCAGCGGAAACTGTTCCCTCGACAATAATGGAAGGTCAGGGATCCCACGCCTTACACCCTGGGGTCAGCAATGTGATGAAGTCCAGATACCGTACGGACGGCACCCGAACTCCATCACTATTGGTGCTTATCCTACGCGAGGCCTCGAGGAGAGAATGTCTCTCGCCATTGTAGCTATAAGCAGATTGAATGGCGGTGGACAAAAGACCCCTATCATATGGTAGACCGCATCGTGACCCGGTTCCGCGCAGAGCGAATTTTTGGCACTGCAAGCCTCAGCCTTGTGGCCTTCACCTCCACACCTAAATCAGAGGTACCCATATCAATCCCTAAGGAGCAGATTGCGCGGGTTTTATCCTAGCCCATGTACCGATAACAACGCAGGGGTGTTATCGCTAGCAGATTTAATCAGGACATACTTCACCCAATCATGACCCTCACCATATCAAGAAGCCTCCTACCGGCCGCTATCGGTAGCGACATTTTGATCGCCGCCGGAGACCCCGTCTATGTCCTCGAAAAGAACCAGCTTTAATATCCTCCACCCTGCAACCCACCGAGTGACTTCGGGCTCTGTCACCATGTACTCCAGTCCCATTAAGCGAATGTCAGCCTGTAAACCTTCGCATCGTCGCCTAGAACCATGCGGATCCGATCAGCGAGACCATCCACCTGCTCCGCTCTACGGGGGCTCCGAAATCTCAATGATTCGGTGGTAATTCCGACAGTGCCACTCTACTCTCCAGTGCCACCACCTGCACCGATAGCGGCCCTACTGCCGCCGTCACTGTATTCTCCACAGAGGCCATTGCCCCAGCGATAGCCTTTGAAACAGCCTCAGTTAAAGCCGGCACCTCCGCAAATCTCAGTTCACCTCTTTCTGAAGATCATGTAAGTCACTTTACACCTACACTACGTGACAAGTTTCAGGACAAGACACACTATGATTACCCAAATTCGCCATTATCCGCCAATCTCGTTTGTTGTCTTGATCATACGTGATCGTGTCCACGTGCGCCAAACTCTCCTTCGGAGTGAGACTCTACAAATCAAACAGCTCTAGACTTCTAGACTCTAGACGGTCGCCCTTCTCAATATGGGAGATTTCCTCTTTGTCTGTAACATAATCTTCATATTCGTCGTCTTCGTCATCAGAGGCGAATAAGACCGGCTTCAAAACCGCCTGCTAATTATGCAAAAGTCTACCCAGTTAACTCGGTATGTTTAGCACCCGCACCATCATTAGCCATATCAGAGAGACTAAGTGAGATAGTGCCAACGTGCTTATATAAACTGTAACCATATATGTATAATAGAAGTTCGCTTACACTGCAATAAAAGCGTGTAGAGACTAATAAATGTTCCAAGCGTAACCTACAAACGCTTTATTTATTTATTTTAAAAATTAATATTTTTAGTTGATCTTCATAATCAATAATAGATGGCGTTACGCTACATTATTAACATTTTACTGCAAAATAACATGATCACTTTATTTCTATTGCATATTAATTACGCAACAATGATGGCATTACGCAGTAGCAGGACTATAACAAGGCGAGCGACGTGTGTTCGTCTGCAAATTTGCTAGTGTGAACGTATGTTTCTTCGTAATAAACTATTAACTTATATCTTAATAAGAAACAAGTACTATGATTGCTATAACTTACAATCATATTACAAACTGTCTCGTTAAACTAATAAATTTACCCGGTTATTATTATCAGTATTGTCGAAACATAACTAACTGCGCTCACAAATCAAGTATACTAACGCAGGATGACACCGCGTCGCGACGCCGGCAAATTATCAGTCCTCTGGGTTATTAATGTACTGTGTGACGTCACACACGCAGCGGTGAACACCTGCCGTCGCAACGGGGACACGCGGCGGCGGGTAGCGGTGAGGGCGGCGGTAACGCGCGCGGATTAGTGTCGAACGTGTGAAACGTGGCTATGTTCTGATGATTTACCGACGTAATCCGAATCGATCGAACGGAAGCCTTCGGTAAAATATTACACTTTATACTAAAACCTCCTTTTATTCACAGTTCAACAGATTTGTATTGTATTCTATTTCTTTATATTGTAGACTAGTTATGCCCGCGACTCTCGTTTGGAATTTTATCTTCGTAAAACAATTATTTCAACAAAATCTAAACATATATTTGCAAATATCATTTCAAGTTTTTTATCATCATTTAAGTAGTTAATTTCCATACAAATTGATATTTAATATTATAGTGCTATTATATATATATACTATAGTTATAAAATATATGAGACAACATTGTAGGTTTATGTGAGAGTGTCGAGTCGACAAACACCTGCCGCATGTTGCGGGGCGTCATGTGCGTCTAATGTATCACGGTCGAACAATTCAATTCAATTAAACACTTTTCAAATAGAATCTTGTAACAGAATATTCATTTGTAATTCACGGTTCCTCAGGTATCAGTGATATAGATTCATTCGCTTTCATAAGAATATAAACACGACAAAAGGGAAAATAGAGGCCTTTGTCATTTGATAGGTTTGACGAGGCCTTTGAAATATGAACTTTGGTGCTTCGGAAAGCTTTCATGTCAGGGCCGCGTCACGTCTTGATACGTCCGGAGCCGCGTCCGGAATCGCGTCCGGACTCGGTGCAGAATCGTCGCGCTGTGACCTCTATGTCAACTTAATGCCCTTCGACTTGGATAATATTTATTACACAAACAAACATTTATTATAACTTCTGTCATATTTTCAAACCGGCACAAATCGTTGGAGAACTATAAAATACTCGCTTGAGCATTATAAATGCGTACCGAAGCAAGTATTTATATATTATACTTAGTCCCAGACTCATATGTTAGTCAATTCTGATTACAAAAATATAAATTTCTTAAGCACCTCCCTTAACAATGAAAGCAATAAGAGTTTTAAAAGAGAAATTAATAATACACGGACTATCTGAGTCTAATTACTTACGACCTTATGTAGACTAACGGAATAACTTAGTAGTAATCGTTTCGACTCAACATTTTATTCTAGTATTTATGGGAAAATATATAAGATGAAGCGAAGCGCCTTAACGCCAACACTAAACGCTAAGCTTAATCTTATACCTCACACGCTGTAGGTCGCTGTCGCTGATGGGTGACGTCATAGGATGTCGGTCATGCGAATTTATAAGTTTTTCTCTACCAAAAATAGCTCAACGCGACTAAAGAAGGTTTAACTTCAAAATATGTACAATTCTCTGGATGGACACACAGACTGCTAATTGGAAACACTTGTAGGGTGAAATTGTTCAAAAGTTCACCAGTTCTATTTATTCTAAAATTGTATACCGTTTAATACGTGGCGACAAACATAGATTTCAAGGTTCAAGCTCACACTATTTCACTATATCACATTAATAACAAGCAAATAATGTTTCAAGTTAATAAATGACTGCATCTTAACCCCTTGAGCACTAACCTGGCGTTTATGTCATCTTTCCATTGTTTTCCTATTGTCTTCCTATTATCTCAATTTTGTGGGTAATCGACATATTAAAGATAAAACATGAATGATGGAGGAAGTATTAGAGTTGGCACTGCACAAATTAAAAGCGGTACAACGAATGCAAGATTCGACTGCGAAAGCCTCATCTTCATAAACCTGCTATTTCGACATTTATTTTAGTTGGTGTAAACATAACCGCCATGAGAGGGCAGACGATAGTCTGCGACGATCCATCTTACGAATTGTATCGCTACTGTTATTATTTATCTAATTTATATAATTGTTTTACAAAGCAAAGATATCTCTAACAAATTTTATCTCTAACGGATTTTATTCCAATTTTTAATTTTTTTACACGGAACCCTAATTATTTTCAAAAAACAAATTAGCCGCAGTTACGTAGAGTAACTTCAGCTATGTAACAAAAAAGCTCCGTCGAAAAATTTTTGGTATATACATTCATATGTATTTAGTAAAAAAAAGACACTTCAATTTTATATATTAATGTGTCGAGTACCCATAAAAATAAGACAATAGGAAAACAATGGAAAGCTGGCGTAAACGCCAGGTAAGTGCTCAAGGGGTTCACAACTACCAACATTGATTTTCTTTGAACGATTCTACATCGCGTTATGGTTTTGTTGTCTTCCATTATACATATAACTTTCGAAATAGTCTACGCTTTGATTTTATTTACTAGTAGACTAGTATAGAGCAGTATATAATTCTTACAATAAAAGGATTGTGAATTGTCTGGCGCAACCCCGTGCCTCTGCACCCGCACCCCCCCCCCCCCCCGCTCAGCTGTGGATCCGGTCGTGATTCACTCGCGTACATTTCAACATAATTTTCTTGAAATAATTCATAAGTGAATTCTCTCTCATGCTACGAAATTACTTAGGGATTTTTTCTGAATAACTTTACGACATTCAATTTTTTAACCGGTTAATTACTAACCTGGTGTTTACGCCAGCTTCCAATTGTTTTCCTATTGCCAATTTTTATTGGTATTTGAGCGATTAAATAAGAACAAGTTATTACAACTCTGCAATAAATTATTTTCTTTTCTATTGGATGATAAAATTAAGAGACAATTTATCTTTGGCACAAAAATATCTACAAAAGAATTATCTCTTCTCATCACCCTGTACAAATACATAACGCTCACTTCGGACGCAGTCAACCTTCTTGTTTACATATATAATGAATAGTCTGATTTTATAATTATACTTTTCGTCACAATTGTATCAATGTTATAATTATTAGCACGGTGATTTCGTTGCCATTGAACCGAGATCACATCGATGGTGAAATATCGGCTACAGTAAGACGTGTCGCATATCCACAGATCAGCAAGTGATACCAAGAGTAGATGCTTCACACCCGTGGTATGTGTCGCCTAACATGAAGATACAGACTGTCGATAGACGGTACTTGTCGTTCTTGGATTCTATTTACCATCAGTAAACGATCAACACCCTACAACCAAAACTTGCTAAACTAAATAAAATAGATACTAATCCATAAATATAAACAAATCTTATTAAAATTCATTGGTTTTTTTGTATCAAATTAAAAGTTTTATGTTATGTAACTCACATGTAAGCGACTAAGTAGTTATAACACGTTAATGTTTAGTGGCGTAGCATAGCGTAGCAAAGCGTAGTCACTCGTAGTACAAACAAGTATAATCTCGTAGACAGTCGTAGTTATAGCACATAAAACAGTTTGTAGCGGTCTCGTCTCGCTACAAGTTTCCAAAGTCGTTTGCAGAAAATTGTTCTGGATTTCTGATGGAATTTTATTACAATGTAATGGAGTCTCGGTTTCTCGTATTTTCGTGCTTAAATTATATTGTCTAAGTGTTGTAATGGGCTGCTCTCCTTGGAAACACTTTTCAAAAAGACTAGTTTATACTAGTTTTATTTTTGTAGAAATATTTTTGGGTGCCCAGAGTAGAAAACAAGTAAGCGTATGCAATTTTTTATTCCTATTGTCAATTTTTTATTGGTATTTGAGCAATTAATGTAGTAAATCTGATGAATAAGTAATTCCACACAAACAAACAGTATGTTTAGCATCAGAATTTGCTTTAACAGGATGCTGCTTCTCTGTAGACGCACTGAAAACTGTATGACGAAACTTTTAATTATTACTCTGAAGGAGAATAGATATTTTACCATAAGAAAAAATACAATAATTCTATAATCCATCTCGATATAGGTAAAATTAACTCTACTAGTTAATATGTTATGTTAATTTATAATTGTGTACTTTTTACACGGAACCCTAATTATTTTCCCAAATTAAAAGTTACCCGGAGTAACTTCAGCTATCTACTAAAAAAGTCCCGTCAAAATCCGTCCAGCCGTTCCGGAGATTACTCATTACAAACAGACAGACAGACAAAAATTTTAAAAATTGTATTTTGGTATAGGTATCGTATATACATTCATATCTATTTGTTACAAACAAACACTTCCATTTTATTTATTAGTATAGATAACATTTACAGTCATTAAACTTCCACAAACAACTGTAGAAATTTTTAAACACTTTTGTTCAATTTTTAGGTATGAATAAAATTTCAATTTAAGGTACACAAAAAACCTTGACATTTGTGTACCACGCGAACTCACTGAAAGAAAGCTAATGAACCGTGTACTCATTTGCGACTCTGTACTGAGACGTACCGAAACCGAACCGCTTTTAAAGAGATTCATGAAAATAGTGATGAACAGTGGACATCACATACGACAAGAACATACGAAAAAGGTCGTGGTCAAGATACGGTCAGGTCAGGCTTCACAGACTATGGCAAAACTTTTTTTTTACACAGGGAAATGTATTTACGCACGACTATCTGGTGCGGGAGCACGGAGAGGAGTGTAGAACTCAAGCAAGGCCAGAAGCACTCCACCAAAACCCAGTAAAACACACATAATGAGTGATACAATATCTCTGAATTTGTCTGCGTCCCTCGACGATTAACTTACTCAAACTAAGCCCCCTTCGCAAAGACAAGGCTAACAGCCCCGGCGTGAAGACTGCCCCTCAAACGGTTTTACCATTGCTATGGAGGGGCATGTCCCCTCCCCTGAAAGATGGGTTAACTCCTAATAAGGTGATACTGTGTGTATGACGGGATAGGGTGTGGCCTTTCATCACGATAACGCTAGACCTTACACATATTTAGCCATCCAGCAAAAATTACGAAAATATGCCTGGAGGGTGTTAATGCATTCGTCCAAACCTTGCACATTCAGATTTCCACCTGCTTGGGTCTTGTTCAAACACCTTTAGGCAGTGTCAGGTTAACATTAAGAGAGGACTGCAAAAACGCGTTTTTTTTGATCAGAAGTCCCAAAATTTCTACATAGAAACCACATAATCTAATAATGTGTTAATAATTATTTTCATTAATCTATCAAAATTATCATACTACATCCAAAATAAATAAACATAACATAACATAAGCTCACGCCTGTTATCCCCGAAGGGTTAGGTAGAGGTGAAATATAGAACTACACCCACCCACATTTCGCAGAGCTTAGTTCCGTCCCAGGTGTGACAGGGGGCGATCCTGTCGCCATATCGGGCACAAATTCCAAACTCCGGGATGATACTGAGTACAAAAACCTAATACCACTTGACCACCAGGAAACGAACGCGAGCCCTCAGAACGACTTTCGCACCGTAATACAACTGCGCCACCGAGAAAATTTATAAATAAATAAAATGTTATTATAATTACTTCGATAATCTATCTATCTATAAATCAATTTAGCATTCCCAGTAAGGTGACTGAATTTGTTAGATTCGAATTAAAAAGAAAGTATTGGCGCTATGATTACGGGTTGAACGGCGACGGCGACGGCGGCGGGCGCGGGGGGTGCCACTGATTGAACTCGTCCAAATCAAAAGTAATTAATGTTAACTGAGTGAGCGAGGACGCACCGGTCTATGTCGGTAGTGTTGTGTACGTACTGGGCCCTAGAGCCTCGCGCGTCACATCTCTTTGCGAACTCGGGGCTGTTGTAGCTGCCGGAACGAATTATCTCAAACGTTATTGTTTATAATGATGAGCGAAGTAAAACAAATAGTCTATTTGTACATAAATGTTTTCTGAATAAGTTAAATAATTATTCATGCTAGTATATAAATTTCAAGAATAGTCATTATAAAAAAAAAATAAACAAAAATATATTGAAATTTTCATTTATAGTTCAATAACTACTAAAAAAAACAAAATAAAGAAGAAAATCAGTTCATAAACAGAGGATTATCTTATTGCCTTGAACTATTGTATCTATACCTATTTATATATAGTCTAGAGACCGAACCCGTATTCGCACAGGTATGTACAATTACTAATTAAAAAAAAACTTATTTAAGTAATAACAAAACCGACTTCAAAAGAATAAAAATACACTAAAAATTTAGTAAATAATTACTTTATAAATCAAAATTGATTATAACCAGCGACGTACATTTACATATATTTGTTATCCGTAAGATGGCATCGATTTAAAAAAAAAACGAAGCAAATTAATAAAGAAATAATGTATTGACTTTATAGAGCATTCTTATAGTTTATTCTTTTGAAGTTGGGTTTGTTTTTAATTAAAAAAGTTTTTCCAGTTCAAGTATGTACTTTTAGGTACTTCATAACTTTGGATTGTGATATGATTGGACCAGAATCAACAACACAGCAGGTATCGCTTACAATGCGTGTACTTACTAAGGAGCTTTTGTATTCATTTTAATACGTGTTTATTTCTTATCTCTCTCTTATTGTCAGTAAAAACGACGTATTAGTAGTAAATTTCATTTGACTACGTACGCGACACATTCGAGACTATATCGCAGTTAAAATCTAGTATTAAAAGAGTTTAGTAAGTAATGTGAAAATATTTTATAAATAAATGACTGCTAAACTACGCTACGGGTTTAATGTTGTTCACAGATAACGGTTTGTTGCGTTATATAACACAACATAGTCGAAGGTTCACACGATTGTTTCTGTTCCAGTAAATCTTGCTTTTCTCCAGAAACTCATCCGGCAGTATATTTCGTTCCGGAGCGCTATACATTTTTTGTATCTCGTCTGAGGGATATCTCCCAACCTCCCTCTACCGAGTAAACGTTGCGATATAAATCGCTCTCGCACGTTCATTTCCTTCCCGTGTGTCTTAAAAGAGCGATCTAACAAACCTACGCCTTTGATGTATGTAACATATTACATGAATTTCGTAATAAATTCATTCTCCTCGTTCGTAGTGTCTACCGGGCGCGTTGTGTCGTCACACCGTGCTATATACCTACCCCTCGTTTTATGATATTTCACAATACTTCACGGTTCACACACCTTCACACGTATATTAACTGTTTACGACATATCGTAAAGAGAGCGGGCAGAGTAATTGATATTGTATTAACATATTGTCAACCCGAAGACAAACAATTGATTACTTTGAGAATACCATCTACAGACAAGTGTTTCACACACCACCATCAGGGTCACCGCTGCCAATACAGTTCGCTTGATCTTGAGTGTCACCATAGCTCACGTTCACCAAATAAAACTGTAATTTCAACTGAGGTTCTTCACAGATAACAGCATCGATTTCTTATGCTCAATGGTTTCAAGTTAAGGTAGATTTCCACCTGGGTTTACCCCCGATTAAATTAATTCAACTCCTTAACTGTTAATTATTTCGATCGTGTGGAAACGCACCCCAATACCTCAAGTGATAACCGCCGATCAGCCACGAACGCCCCGCGAAAGAAACTACGTTCTCGTAATATACTGACTGATTCAGAAGACAAGATAACACTCAGCAACCGAGTTTTTCTTCTCAACTGAGAAGTCAAGTGTGTAACCTTTCAGATAAAAAACAAACACCTATTTCTTGATTTCTGCAGTAAATGTTTAAACGCATAAATACTTATAATAGTGATCCACCTCTAGCGCTGAATTCCTTTACAACTTTAAACTATTTCACAAGACAATATTTGAGGACAGACATTACTTGGTCGTAACAGACGATATGCGATAAGTTACAATTTGTGACTAATAACATTAATAGCATTAATTCCAGGCTAGTTCTTTGGAGACTGGTCGGTTCAGGTCGAGTCAGTTTGTCTAACGTAGGCAACGTTTTTTTTATTTTATTTTGGATAATTGTTGAAACAAAAGGATTTTGTGCTCGTCCCACTCGCCGGTCGGGATCACCGTATCGCTGCCGCACCCGCCGCCCTGCGCATTGTTCTCGCGCTGACGGTGTAGGGGCGGTGCTGCAGGGTCGGGGGGGGTGTTGCACGCGCCGCGGCCGCTCTCATTGTTTCTAATTAATCACAAAGTCCCGGACAACAGTGTGTTTTCTTTACATTTCTTTGTGTTGGGTAATGTATGTTGAACGAGTAGGTAATTGTTACCGGTTCCGAATATAAACAGTGCGTCTTTTTACTCGACCTCACTCTGTTGTGCCGCGTCGCACCGCACCGCACCGCACCGCCCCTCTCTGCTGAGAATAAATGTTCGTTTTTGGTAACGTAACCAATTTTTCTCTAGTAAACAATAAAACACAACTTAATAATACTGTCGACTTCAATATAAAACATTCATTTGTCTTTTCTTTGTTCATATATTTCATTAATATCATATTTTTCATAAGCTAATAGAAATTTAACTATAAACATAACTTAATAGTAATCACATACTCTCCTGCTCCCAATTTTTAGTTATTTCAGGTCAGCGCAGTATGTTTTCTTCTTCCGTACATCTCTATTAGCCGCCATGTCTTCATTCACCCCTTATACTTTCATAACTTCCCTCTCCCCCTCCGATTCCCTTTTAGATTTATTTTCTCTGGAGCCAACCTCAAACTCTCTTTAAAATACTCATTCTAAACCCGGCCATTCTTGTTAAAGAGCATATCATCTCAACATTCGCATATCTGCTGCATGCAGTCGTTTCTCATACATATTCTTGCTAGCCCAACACTCCGATCCATACAGTATAAGTAGTTTTATAACGGACTTATATATTCTACCCTTTAATTTAACGGGCATCACATTACTGTCGCAAGTTGAGCTTGACAACTTCCGCACAAGCACTCCCCCAGCCCCCTCCGCGCCCCGCACTCTCGTGGCACGTCTGCCGACGAAGCGATACTGTATAGTTAGTTTCTATAAGAATAAATCTAAAAGTCGCCAGTTCTACTCCACGATCGAAATAACGTTTGTAAGTAACCGTGCTCTCTGAACTTACTTATTAGTGAGTAATCCGGGAAGCCGACGCGCCCGACGCGCCCTACGCGGAACCATCAGCCTTACCTTTTAAACAAGTTTTATCAGTAGTGATCACGTACAGCACCGCATCGCGTCGACTACGAAACTAACTTCACGCAAACTTAATGGATACAACTAAATAACTCCTGAACATCAAGCGTCAAGTGAACTCGGAGTGGAAAGAGAGTTACCGCGTCGACGAACAAAAAGTTTCTGACTGAATTAAGGAGTGAGAAAGTAAATCCCACACGCGAGCTGCAGGTGACTAGACTCACTAGACAGACCCGGATAATGCGAAATGTATGACTATCGGACTTTCAACTAACAATTTTACTATTCAGTTCCTTACAACGTATCACAAATATACAAGGATAAAAATATTTTTAAGAAACTTTTATGAACTCAGTTCTCATAAGTTTTTTTTACTTTATTGTATATTACTTAACAGTACATTTACAATAATATAGTTTATTATTTTAACATTTAAGTAGCACAAATTTAGCATTTAATTACAAAATAATTATAATTAAATTTTGTTATGCAGTATAATCTCTCGATATTAAAATGTAATTGTATGTTATGTGTGTATGGGTGTGTTTCATTACTTTTGTATTTTATTAAAATTGTTAGTGCGTCAATTTCCGTTAAACATTTTGTAAAATTTAAATAGTACGTCAATCAAATTCAAAATCAAAATCAAAATTTATTTATTCATTTTAGGCCCTTTTTTTTTTTTGACGGGGGGAAATGCATTTAAGCACTACCCTTACCTATTGTATTAGTGAGACCGAAGTCCCCCAATACAATAAGTAAGGGGGCACGGAGGAACGAACTCCGTGCCAGTGTGGGACTCACCCGGGCGTGAAGCGCCCGGAAATACCCACTAAAACCCCCCGGGGCCGTCCCGCTGCATTTGGGATGGGGCGACACGGGGTGGCTTTCGCAAG
This sequence comes from Samia ricini, assembly GCA_014132275.2. Taxonomy (NCBI): domain Eukaryota; kingdom Metazoa; phylum Arthropoda; class Insecta; order Lepidoptera; family Saturniidae; genus Samia; species Samia ricini. Next base: position 30,908,994 of record AP028166.1, read on the forward strand.
CACCGCGTCTTCGCAAGCACCGCGTCATATAAGCTGGCACCGATTTCAAAATTAGCGAAGCTGATTATTAAAGTAATTATTCATTGACTTTTAGTGCATTTTTTTATAGTTCATTCTTTTGAAGTCGGTTTTGTTTTTAATGATTTTTTTTTTTTCATAACATTTTAACGTTATTAGAATTAGAAAGAATAGAATAGAGACTCCATTAGAAACCTTTTAGTGGAAACATCTATTTATTTTATTTCCTTTACCAGTTTATATTTATGTTCAGTCAGTCATATGGAAACTATACTGATATCTAGCAGAGATAATATAATGTTATTGAGAAATTCTTATTGAATTCCGTTTTATCCGTTATCTAATATATATTTTATATAGATGTATTGTGTCGTAAGTATTTTATATTTAGTTATATACTTGTAGAAAGTCAAAAGACAATAATTTCGCATCGAATTGAGAATTGAGTAAGAGTAAATCATCGTATTGTATCTCCGTGGCAGAAATGTCTGTCGAGTCAGAGAATAGCTTTGACGTAGAGAAGTGCCTTCGCTGAATCGAAACGTTATTTGATATTGATTTTGATTCGTTTTAATAAAGCATTGTCTTGACACAACCGAGAGAATGGTCATTTATATTCAATTTATTCATCGTTACGTTTGTGGATAAATCAAAAGTTGTCTGTACAGAAGGTGTTACTAACACGATTACGGAATGTGTTTTAATAAGAAAGACAAATGTAAAAAAAATCACACATTCGTATTCATGATCCTTACTTGTAACTCCAGTATCTAGATCATTCGTAAACTCTTCCCGTTGACTGTCGCATTTCAATATTCGTTTCGAATTTTCGAGAATCATTTAAGGAATTAATTTTTTTTTGTTTACGACACTTAGGTCTGTAAGATTGTTATTATTCTGTGAACTGAATCCCGTCTCCATCACCGCTTACTCTTCCACGAATTTATACTTACTGTTTAAAGACAATATAGAGAATTCTAAATTATTTTCAACATTTATTTAAAACTAGCTGCACGGACAGACTTCGTTCTCTCAAAAGTTAGTAGTAAAAATTAAATAAATATAACGTTTTTCCAAGTGATCACGTTATTTGTGCACATAAGCTCACGCCTGTTATCCTCGAAGGGTTAGACGGAGGTGAAATACCAAACTACATCAAATAAACCAATATCACTTGATCCGACCCGGGTACCGAACCCGAGACCTCAGAACGACAATCATACCGTAATACAACTGCGCCACCGAGGCAGGCACTTTATTTATACCTCAACAACAAACGACGATTAGTTATAAAAATCAGTTTTCCATTTTGTAGACTAAAATACTTTATAAACTTGACGATATTCATTCTAATGCTTTATGGTAAACAATACTTTTGTTTGGGAACTTGGCGCGTAAACAAATAAAGCTGACAGTTTCCCAACGGCAACATACAACTGTCCATGAGAGAAGCATGGGTTTCCAGATTAACGCCACAAATACTTATAGACTGACCCTGTGTTTTGTTTATGGTCATTGCGAAAGCAAGCCGCACTGGATATTTCAGACGTTTAAATTTAAATGGTACGTCAGTTGGTATCATTGGGATCTGGGGTATAAACACACTTCTTTTGCCTTGTATTTTCCTTTTAGAACTGTTACTTTTTTACTACATTTTTAAGTAAATTTTCACCGACAGCCGTGCGCCGTAACAAAGACGCAGTGTGTTAATATTTCGTAACATTATGACTACCGATCTTACTTCCATTTGAAGGTTATAGAGTGGCAATCCTGGAAAATCCAATGAGTTTAAAATTCTGGTGGATAGTTGACGACATCATCTTGATTAGTTGCGTAATCAACTGATTTGTTTGTCTTTAATTCACTGGAATTTCATTTTGAGTTTTGAAGTTTATTTTATCTACATCCGTATTTTTGGCAGCTAATATAGGACGTTCGCTCAGCCAAAAATGATCTTTGTAATTTTGAGCGACGTTTGGGAACACCTTTTGTATGAGCTCGGGTGTTATTTCAGTAAACTGATAAAAATCGACAGGTAATGTAATGCAGCCAGGCGAATCATCAACAGAGATTTTGCCATTACCAAGGTCAATGATTGTGCAATTCGACACTCATAATGTTATTTTCATAATTTTAAATTTAGCACCTTGAAGTATTTTCACAAAATGGAAAACTTTAAACATGCATTGAGTGCATCCGCTGGCGGTGACCGAGGAATCACTGGTAATATTTGACGGAAATCTCCTACTGATAAAATCATCGCTCCACCAAATCGGTTTTGATTGTTTCGCAGATCCTTCATAGTTCTGTCTAATGCCTTTAAAGACTTTTTATGTGCTATCGTGCATTCATCCCATACTATCAACTTATGCTACTGCAAAACCTTTGCCATTGCTGAGTTCTTCGAAATGTTGCAGGTCGGAGTTTCATTGCTTTAGATATTCAATGGTAATTTAAGTGCTGACTGCGCTGTTCCATCGCATTCCAATGATGTGCTTCAGTTCCAGATGAAGCAAGTGTGAGTGTAGTTTCGTTTTTATGAGCGAATTGTCGCTAAAATCAATGAAATCAAAAACTTTTTCCTGTACCACCTGGAGCGTCCAAAATGTAAATTCTTCCAGTTCCATCATTTACAACTTTCATAAGTGGATTAAAGACAAATTTTTGTTGTTGTCGGTTCAACAATGGAAAATTTATTTTAACCGATTCCCTTAAAGCATCAGGATAATTCAGTTTTCCACGTCGCAACTTTTGATTAAAAACATCGTGCATTGGGCGATTAGGCACGGCCATGCCTAATTGAGATAATACTTTGTTTGACATCATCAAGGACATATCTTTAATTATTTTCAATGCCTCGTTGTAAATTTCTTCTGTGTATTGTAAATGTACATTCCTTGTTTTAGTGCGCATTTGATGCAAAATATCATCACACAAATCATCTTTGTATTTGATTCATAAATCAATTGGTTTTGACGGGAGGGAAGCATGTCGATATAATTATCGAAAACATTGTTCGTATTTGCTGAGATTTGAAGAAATTACAGCATCATTTAAGGTTTGATCAGAATGGGAATCATTTTTTTAAGCGGTTGCAAACGCTGTCAGCGTCTCTATAAGAGCCACATAATTCGTCATTTACAGTTCGTAAACGAATGTATAGAAACACGTAGTGAAAAGAAAGATAAAAATAACCAGCTCGCTGTACTAATTTATAGTAGAATAATTTTTGTCTCCTTTTTGCACAATGTTTGTTGTTGAGGTGACATGTACAATGTACAAGGCTGTATTCTGGAAACAGACTGTACAGTTTAAAGGCTGCCCCGTTAGATGGCGTTAATTTAATTGTGAGAATTTTTGTATCGCGTGGTCAAGATTCTCGCTCAATGAGTTAGGGTCTAAATTGTTTTTATCTAATGGCACGAAATAAAATCACAGTACTGTCTCAGTGTGGTATTATTACTTATCCCGGTAAATAGAATTTTGTACACAGACTATTAGGAATATTAAAACTTCCAGTTGTGTTAATTATCAAACTACTACACTGGAACTTTCTACAACTTTTTTGTGATGTTAAACACTGTTTGTTTAATTAGTTATTATGGGTTAAATCGAATAGCGTCCATGCAGTGTTCATCCAAATCAGCATCGTATGGACTAACGATTTACTTGATCAAATGTGTGTATGTTTATAGTTATATTATGCAAAGTTTCAGTAGACGGTCCGCACTGGGGCATTACCTGTCGTAAACGGCACATGACCTGCGCCACAACGGCATCTATTATCAAAATACATTAATAACGCTGCCGATGAATTCTAAACCTTAACTGCACAGATATAAAGTTAAAAGGCTATTTAAAATACATTTATTATATTCAAAATACATGCTGGTAGATTTAAGTAATGTGCTGGCGGATAAACAAGAATACAATGAGTTGTAGGTCGCTTAGAGTATTATTACAATATTATATAAATAATACATTGTGATGTGTAATGATCTAAATGATGGCTCACTCAGAGGATTCAGAGGACCCAGAGGATGCTGCTGCCCATCTCACAATAAGATACTGTTAGTTGCTAGAAGTGATGTTATTCTTAGGCGTGGATCTTATTGCATATCCATCTCTCGTATACTCCGATTAGTACCGAGTCAGACTCGCGACTCACCAGGGCGTGTTAATCATTTGTTATTATATCACCTTACTTATTCCATTTGACGGAAAGACGCCTACTGATAGACATAAGTCTCCTTTATTAAGTAATAATGACATAGTCACAGTTAACGTGACAAATGAATTAATTGATGAGACATATATAATTAAATTTAGATATTTGTGACATATAATATTAAATTGTACTTCTGTTCTATAATCTATTCTTAAATTCGGGCTAAACGGTTTCGCTTTGCTTATTAAATAAATTAAACTATTAAAGGAAGTTATTTTGTTTAAATCCAAAAAAATAGATGTCCGCTGATGGCAATAATTATTTTTGAATACAAATATCGAAATAAAGTTACACCCGCCGATGAAATTATATAACTACCCACACAGTGATTGTAACTGTTTATCAGTTGGAAAATTTATTAGATTCCACGTTGTACTTTAATCGAATTATTAAAGGCTTTCAAATATCATGAAGCTTTTAGTTTTGTTGTAAGCACGTGGTCAGCGCGACACCTCATGCGAAATAACTTTTATTATCCAACAATTACGTTCGGTTTACGGCCTCCAGTTAATTTGCAACGACTTAGAAGTTCGTTAAGAAACTGGTCGCGTGTCACGTTGTATCGTTCAGTTAATTACATTTTAATTAGTTCATTAGGTCACCGGCAGGGGGCGTTGTTTATTTACAAAGCTGATAGCAGACACACAACCTTGGACTTTAATCAGGAATGGTTTTTCCTCAGGCGCACCTGAACGCCTGAACCGACGCTACGAGTGGGTCGCACCGAGATCGATTAATGATTTATATTGATGAGTGTGAGGTGAGGTGAGGGCTGATGTACGAACACTTCCGACTCGCGTTATGAATATTTATTAACTTGTATTAATTCGAATTCGGATTGGATCTGGCGTGTTACGTAATCACATAATATTGTTGTGGAGGACAGAACGTGTGCTTCGGCGCTGGATACGGACAGGTGCACGATGTAATGTACGTTGCAAATATATATTATAATACTATAAATTTAGTTTTCTTAAATAAAACTATAGACAGTTAAAAACTAAACAGATAAAAATAATTCCTAAAAAGTCCGTTAAAACTCTTGTAGTTATGAGAAACTCTGACTCGGATGCGACTCACGGGAGTGGCGCTACAGCCTATTAATTACCCAAGTTTGAATAGCGTAGCACTTTTTTTTTAATAGAGATATTTGATTGCATTGGATCCGATACGGATTATTTCTATGAACAGTACAACAACAATGAGAAATCAAATCAAATCAAATCAAAATTTATTTATTCAATTTAAATCCTAAGAAGGCGCTTATGAACGTCTAAAACACTACCACCGGTTCGGAAAACAACCCAGTCGAGAAGAGCGCAGGCGAGAAACTCGATCTGGTTCTTTTTTTTTTCATAAATATAATATTTATCATTTTTTTTGTCATATAAAAAACTATACAAATCGTAGTTTTAATAATGTTAGTGGAACCACAGAGATGTGGGTTAATTCCAGACATCACTATCGTTCACGTAATGATCCACCCAGTAATAACCTTTTGAGATTAAAACTTGCTTGACATAATACTTGAACTTATTGTCAGGTAAATCGGTAATGTTACTTGGGATCTTATTGTAAAACCGAATACTATTACCTATAAAGCTTTTATTACACTTACTTAACCTAAAGCGTGGGACGGACAACTTGTCTTTACTTCTAGTATTAAAATTATGACGATCATTCTCTAGATCTAAAAAGAACCCACTACTCACTACAATTAGCCGTAAGTTAGATTCCAGCCCAACTAAATTAACCATTAACCTGTCGTTTACGCCAGCTTCCTATTGTTTCCTATTTTTAATTTTTTCTTGACATTTTATCGATTAAATTAATTTATATAAGGTAACTTTTGTAAGTATAAAATAAATTATAAAGTGAAAATTGAAAACAAAAATAAGTTTATTTTGGTTAATAAAATTTTATTGAACTGTATTTGTTTAAATATACACAAATTCAGAATTTTATTTAAAAAAAAAAATAAACATCACACTTTCTGGTTTTCTATGGTTCGTTCCAACTGTATCTCACTCCCTCATGCATTCTGTTCAACTTTGAAAAAATATTTTACAATTATAAACTTTTCTTCTTTACAACTGCATTACCAACATTAATTTTACACAACAAACAAGACTACATTAGTGCATATCCAACCGGAACTTACAATTGAGTTGTGCGGGACATGTGGATCGTGTATCTCATATAATTGTAAATTCAATTATTCTCTGTGGCTTCGTTGTGTTATCCAATTGTTGTTATTTAGCTACGGTCCAGTTCATTATATAAAAACAAAACGTCCGCGTGGTTATGTGTGCTAACCCCACAGTTTTTTTTAATGCGAAACCCTAATAATTTTCCTGAAATCATTCTTCATACTAACAAAAACCAAATAGCATCCATCCATTTAACCAAAAGACGTCCTGCTGGACATAAGTCTCCCCACAAAGATCTCCACGACGACCGGTCTTGCACTACCCGCATCTAGCGGATTCCCGCGACCTTCACCGGGTTGTCGGTCCACTTTGTGTGGGGCCTACCCACGCTACGTCTTCCGATGCGTGGTAGCCATTCGAGAACCCGACATGTAAAACCAAAGATACTTCACACAAATCTTCTCACAAATTCATACAATCTGCAATTTGCCTACGTTCTTCCCTAGATTCAATATATGTCATTTACAACTTTCATCGAATTCGATTCAATAGTGTTTGCGTGATTGACGAATAAATTAATAACAGACTGACAGACAGACGAAAACTTTTTAAACTATCAAAATGTGTTTTGTAGTCGATTAGGATTACCCCGCATAGTATTTTTTTCTTCAATATATATAGATTTCGTCTCGATCACCTTTCATTATAAAGAAAAAGTTAAAATATAATAATAAAAAACGCTCCCCAGCACTCTCACTAAAATATAACATCAATTGAATATTTTACAAATATAATACAATTAATAATGACGAACAATCAAAACAGCACATAGAGTAAATATATATTTAGTCTAAAATATTCCGTTAAAGTGGTATAATGTCTAAACCTTTTTTTAAATTATTATAATATAAAGCAAATAAAGTTTGTTTCGGAAACATTTGCACAATATCTAAGCAGTCTCTCCTGTTGGCGCCGGTGCCGGTCTGGGTGCCAGTTCGGGCGCCGGTCCCATGTAAAATTAATTAAAACTTTTCCAATTGAACTCTGTCTCACAAAGACTAAGAGAGTGTCGCGTACGCACTCCCCATCGCCGCCACCAATTTAATAATTATATTAGCCTTTTAAAAGAAGTAATTACTACGACCAAACATTTAAACGATACCTGCAAAGTGTCTAACTTTAAAATTACATATATTTATTATGTATTCTGCTTCCAATGTATGTACATGTCAGAGCGCAATCCTAATTTTAATCAAAATCCATAAAGCATAACCTTGTCGTTGTCATCATCATCCTGGTTTATTACACCTTATAGGCTCAGTGCTTTGATCAGAATCTAACCTGATGATAAGTGACGACGTGGTCCAGGATGGTAATCACACTAAGCCTAGCGGTACTGGTTCTCAATTAATGCTGCCGAAACACACTTATTGGTATTTGGCGATAGGTTTTCAAACTTTTTTTTTTTTTTTTTTTAGTGTTCCCGCCAATTTCCCTCTGGCATGACCAGAGACCTTTTTATTACATTTATTTTATTGTGATCTTTTGTTATTTTTTTATAGCGTGTTCTTTTGCTTTTGCCTTTTCTTTTGCATTTCTTGTTCTTTATTTATTTCATCTATATCTAATCACATGTCATGTCTATATTTAGTTACATCTAGCAACAATATACATAGTCTTCCCAATTTGTACTACACAGTAGTGTCAAAATCTTATAATATCGCTTAAATCTAACAATAGAATTAAAATTAACTAATTAAATCAATCAATTAAACCTAAAATTAAAGATAAAATTTTCAATAATTTAAAATAATAGATTTAGTAATTAAATGAGATTAAATTTCATTTAATTTCAAATATATAAATTACCATAAAATAATAAATTTAATAAAGTTAGAGTCTGGGTCTCAATTGTGAATTAAAATTAAAATTAAGTCAAAATTAAAATTGAAATAAAGTGTAAATTAAATTGTAAATTAAATAGTAATTGTAAAATTAAATTGTAATTTGTAATTTAATTTTTCAAAAAAATTTTTTAGGTTTTCAAACTTAAGGGTAGTAGCTACCCAGGCGGGCATTATGAGTAAATGGCCTACCACCATGCACAATGCTTCCAATATTTTGTTATTTAAGGTCAGCGCAAATGTCGTCTTCTTCCATACATCTCTATCAGCCAACATGTCTTCATTTAGCCCTTTTGTCTTCATATCTTCTCTCAATCACTCGTTCCCTTCTCAACTTTCATAGTCATTACTTTTTTTGTTTCATCTCTTCTCAAGAGAAACGTTTCCCTTTCAGCTTTTCTATCACAGGCGCTACTTTCAAACTTTCTCTAATATATCTTCATCATTTCTGATCCTCTCCATTCTGGTTACGTCACACATCCATATCCACACACCCACATGAACATTCGCATATCTATAACAACTCAAGTATAACTATTATCATGTAAAACACAAGTTAACGCGCCCAACGTATCTCAAATAATGTCCCAACTGCTCGCAAGAAAGATTACTTATAGTGCAGCCTCATGATTATCTCACTTACAAATATCGCTACTCTTTGCAACTATAAAAGTATGCGAATATCAACAAGTGCCAAAATAACGAAGTTTATAAGGAAACCCAAACTATTCTGAATAAAAAATTACGTAAATATAGAAATCTATTTAAAATTAATTACAAACTCTAAATCATAATTTACTGTCTCATAGAAATTGTATTTTCAAAAGGCAATTGTTAAATCTCTCTAATTCATTTTTTTATTAACCCATAACTAGTGTATTCCCAAAGCAACATCCTATAGAATTCAGCGCAGCACATTTCACCGCCGCAGTCAACTCATCAAACACTTCTCACTATAAAGCATTACGAATTATAAGAGCAAAGAGAACATTGTATTTCTCGGCCGTAGACCGGACGGCGCGTTGTTTGCCAACCAATTTGTTCAACTCTATTAACTCGCATTCTCATGAACTCGAACTATTTGTATGCTCGAGTCTGTCGACGCACGCTGACACACACACACACACACACACACACACACTGCCGTTGCATCGTCGCTCCATTCAACTTCACTAGAGAAGACAATCGAGCAACATGTTTTAGTACCCATACTATCGCATTACTTTTGCTTACATACAAATCGATTCCGAATACAGAGCCCTATTTTACCTCTTTACGGTTTATAATATAGTGTTTAAATAAAAAGAAAGTAAATATGTCACAGATACAAATAACTACATTACAAGTACTAGTCCGGACAACCCTACACAGTAGGTTCCTCAGCGCGGATTAACGTGGCTCATAAATATTGTCGCAGCGTGAGCTTTACTTATCACTTTATCATTTCCGACCCAAAAGAATATACTTTATTAATTATTTAAAAAAAAAAACAACCTGTACCAGGAAAATTATCCGCGGTAATCTCTATCGGTGGATATATCATACCTAATTGTAACAAAAACCGCAACTCGCGAGAGCTCCATGAAAGAAAACAAAAAATTCAAGAAAAGCAGTCAAAAATATACCCAGCTTTACCAGTGCGAGTGTGAGATCCAGGTGTTGGCCGTGAGTCATTTATACCTTTTCTTTTTATTGTAATCCTTATACTCGCTAAGCAGGAAACAGCTGGTTTATGCGTTTTCAATCCTTGCTTCCATCTCTCTCTGGTTCTCCTGTTGCAGATAAAGTAGAAACCATTTTTAAAAAAGTGGATTAATATCGGCATACCAGTAGTAACGACATAGCTAAACATCTGGGATTTGACCACAAAATAACTTATTTGAACTAAAACTACTTGTCGCGATTTTTTTATTACAAGTCCTAAAACTTCTACAGCAATGAGATTATGGCACTACCTACAAGATGGCAGGAAGTCATTGAACAAAATGGCACATATATACTGTAATTACATGTAAACGAACTTTGGAAAAAAATTATTGAGTTTTCATATCAAATGCCAAGAAACGTTTTCCCCGGCCTAATATATCGACACGATAACTAACGATCGATAACGAAAAGATAAAGGCACAGTGTCTCCTCTACGCATTTGAATGTACACCAGCTGATCACAGAACGTAACACACAATAATCCCCTTGACCACAGTGCATGTAAACGTTGCAACCACTACCTGCTCCAGTATTCTAGTCACACGGGCGGACACATTGAGACACGGAGTGTATGGCTTGGTCTGCACGGCGCCTCTCGTTTCTCATGAATATTCCGGTTCGTTGTTTTAGTATTTCTATTGTCTCCAAAAAAGCATTAGATTAAATTATAAAAAGGTCCGCTCGTGAAATGAATGAATCCGCACTGATACGTGACCCGAATACTTGAAATAAAAAAAAGGATGAAATGTTCTGGTTTACACACCACTGTATATACTGACGCGTCTGCCACCTCTTCTGACAATAATTGTAATGCCTTGCAACAATCGACCCTTAAAATCTATACTTATTATAAAAATATGTACATTGAAGAACAGAATCGATCACACAACACATTTCAATGGCTTTTGAAATTTATGTCTGTCTGTCTGTTTATTAATTTGTTCGCCAATCACGAGAAAAACTACTGGATCGAATTAGATGAAATTTTGTAATATGATACTATATACTCTGCAGTAACATTTAGGATACTTCTTTATACATATATACATTTACATAATATGTAAATAGCGTTTACTATAATAAATAAGTGTTTGCTTAATAGTATTACAAATAAATAGTTCAAAAGCGGTCAATACATGCTGGAATATTTGCCTCGGCCTAGTAGGAACATCAACGTCTTTAACTGAAGTTAACATCGCGAAAGTGAAGGAAGTAGTGACTCCTAGTGAATCCTCATTCAAGTTTGAGAGAGATAGCCGATGAACTTTCTGTGGGTCACGAATCGATCCATATCAGTTAAAATAATACATTGGGTATAAAACATGTTACACCTCGGCTAGTCCCAAAGGACCTGAATTTTCTCCAAAAAGTCAATCTCATAAGAGTCGCTAAGGACATGCTAGAACGAATTAATTTCGACTCAACATTTATGAAACGCATTGTTACTGATGACGAACCGGGGATTACAAGTTTGGCATGCAAAGTAGCTTTAACATAGCTTCGAAGTGGCGCCTTCCAACTGAACCGAAACCAAAAAAAACAGGCCAAAGTCGATCAAAAGTCAAAGTCATGTTAATTGTTTTTTTTACTATTGTGGTGTTGTCCACTCGTGATTCTTACCAGAAGTTCAAACGGTAAATAAAGTATATAACTTGTGTCGTTTAAAAGATTAAACTTGACGCAAAAGGCCAGATTTGTGGAAAGAAAGTTATTGGATTTGCCATCACGATAATGCGCCTTTACACAAACCCAACCTTGTGAATGAATTTATGAGCAAAACGCAACAAATACCATAGAGCAACCACTTTATTCACCAGCTATGGCTGCAGCGGACTTTTTTTTTCCTAAACTCAAATTACCACTTCGTGGTACCAGTTTTCATTCGGTAGAAGACATAAACGAGAATTCGGAACAAGAACTAAACTCAATTCTGGGAAAGCGTTTGAAACTTATTTTGAGGATTATTTGTTGTCTTAGGTGTATCTTTCCTGAAGGAGCATACTTGGAAGGCGATAAAATAAATTTGGATGAGTAACTAACATTTAGTGTACCTATAATATTATTGATCTTTTTTCAGCACTTTTTTGACAGAATAGTTGATAAATTATAATATATACTTTTTGTACTAGTTATTTTAGATTAAAAAGAAATTGTCTGTTTGTTTGACGAGATGGGAGGGGACGGCTGAAATCCACGCGCGTGAAGTCGAGGGCCCAGCTAGTCCAAAAATCAGCCTGAACTTTCGGTGAAGGAAAATATCGTGATTAAGCCATAGCTAGGGCATTTCCAACAATGCTTGCCTTGGTAGCTACCACCCACAAGTATGAAATTACATCACCAAATACCAATAGGTGTGTTCCGGGTAACATCACTTGAGAACCAGTAACTTTATGCTGGGTTTACCACCCTGAACCATATAGCCACTTAACATCAGGTGATATTGTGGTCAAAGTACTGAGCCTATACAGAATTTTTTTGATAACAGACAATAGGATTGTGAATTGATTGTATAAGACAATGCAAACCACGAGAGAATACCAAATAAGCTGGTAGTCAGTTGTCTTTGAATGAAATCAAACATATACAAGCAACACTATTTGTAAACTTAGAGAATAGACACCAGGAAACAGCTCGCACCTCGTGCAGGCGAGACTTTCATTACGCGTTTAGTCAGTTGACTGATCATAACAATAATAAATTGGAAGAGTAATTGTACCAGAACACATTCAATTTGTCCGGGTGATCTGATCCCAGTCCGGTTGGTCCGGACAACAAATGCGTGCAACACCGGACACTTGTGAGATATAAATAATGAATAATATATTTTATTACAAATTTTGCAACAGATATTAAGATTTAGGCATTACTATAATAAATCTGTCATTAAAAAAGAATTTCCTGTTCGAACTGCGGTTCCGCTGCACCGCACTGCCTCGGCGATCTGCTCCACACATATTAAGCATTACCGCGAAGGTCAGTGATCCTAAGTGCGAGAATTAGTGCCAACTCAGAGAGCACTTAAATAAAAAGTTAATTTATATTCTGCACTTAGTGAAGCGTTCTCGCCTGCTCACATCGATAAGATTTGTATTATTTATACGATTTATGCGATGAGATTTTTTAAGCAAAGGCTTGTCTTGTATCTTTGCAATTACTTATTGTGAACATACCAAACAAGTTGGAGAGATGACTTCAAATGGAATCAACGACCACAGCATGCCTACTATATCTATATTATTTAGAAAATGGACGGAGCATCGACACAATATTTGGTGCAAATATACTCGTATATAGAACAGACCTGAAGTACACGCGCCTGTATACTGATGATGGACAAATATTAGATCAGTTGTGTTTCAAATTCCGCCTGTCTTATTTATAACAGATAACAGAATAACGTCAAGCTGTAAAAGACCTTACGGTCAACAGCATTAGCTAGTTTGAAATAAATGCATTAAAGATTTCGATACACAGCGAGCGGGTCGGGACGGCGGCCCTTCAGTGAACTCTATTGTGTGTCTCAGTGGCCTCTGTGAACTTTATTAGAGCTTCACTTCCAGTTCTACAGCAATGTTTATTTGTTCTGACGTATGTATATGTAAACTACTGAACTCAACACTGTCGCCGCTACCAAAGCCCCTGTACAATGTTATATCTCCAATAATAATATCTAAAGAGACATCGCATCATGTGTAATATATCTTCCACTACCACGTAATCGTGTGGTCTTGTAACCTCAAAGCACACATTTATATTGCAAACTGTTAGTAACGTGCACAAGTGCATTATTCTCTGGCCCCTCGTCCCCCGCACCACCGCTTCCCGCTGTGCACTTCTGACGGCTTTGGAACTGCGCTCTGTAGGGTTGCCAGCTTAAACGGTTAATATATATAATAAATTGATTTTCTTTTTATCGTTTCACTTATGTGCCAATAAGCTCTTACTTAGTATAATATCAAATAAAACTCAATTCAAGTGTTGAGACAGAGACAAGTTAACCGACCATGTTCTAAATTATTTGTAATTACCTACTTATTCAAGTGAATTGTTTTGCCAATTATAATTATCATATACGTATCAAATTAATAAAATATAGGTATATAAGGTATATAACCTAATCATATAAATACAAAGAAAAAACTCAAAGAAACACTTTTAGAACATTATAATTCGTTATATTTGAAACATTAATAAGAGACGAACATCGAATGGAAGAGAGGTGAACTCCGAGCAGCGCCCGGGACTTGTGACCCTGGTGTAGGTTTTAAGAATCCTTTTCTGTCAAGACAACACTAGCATTCACTGCTCGAGTTTCTCTGCATGCCCCGCATAATTAGTTACTACAATTTTAGATACTTGTCCTAATAAACTAGTCTAGAATAAATTAGTTCTAATCTAATAAAATACACAGTAATACACAGAATAATATTTCTAAAATTAATAAAGGAGCAAATACGAGTACTGCTCACGAGTTTATCTGGTGTCGGATCCATAAAATGTAAAAGCTTAATGTGCATATTAACGTTGAAAAATCTAGTGACCACTAACATTAATAATTTTGAATTTAATCCTTCAAAAGTGATTAATAACGAAATTAATGTTAAATCTGTTTTTACAAATTGTAAATTAATTTAACTAACAATTCATTTAAAAACCTGTCTAAGACCACATTAATGCCGTGAAATCTAGTTTTAGAAAGTAAGCTGCAGACGGCGCTGATAAAATTGTCAATTCACGATTTTAGAATATTATCAGGTTCATTATTAACAAGATAAGAATTAAATAATATCACGAATTACAAGTTAATTCAAAAGGCAACTAGGTCCCTTCAAACGTCTTACAAGGTAATAAAACAATTACTTCGATATAGAATTAAACCTGTATTTAATTAACTTTATTATTATTTTTTTGTGTTACTACAAAAAAGTTAAACTCCCATTGAACACCAGTTTAAAAATGTTCAATTACAAAAGAGTGTTTTAGGGTTGCTTGGAGATTATCCATCCATAGATCCATTCAACCATAAGACGCCCACTGTTGGACATAGGTCTCTCCCAAAGAGGGGGCGATTGCCATAATCACCACGCTTGGCAGGCGTTTTGGCGATCGCAATAGGTGTTTGTGATACTCAGAGGACGCTGCTGCCCACTCTCTGGTTTTTATCCCTTAGTCGCCTTTTACGAAACCTGCGTGAAAAATATAGGAAGTTAAGAAGAATACTTCGGCGGCACCACATGCTTTGCATTGCAGGGAGATTTTTTTTGTACAATTTTAAATTTTAGTCAGTGTAAGAAAAAAAAAAGGTTTTTTTTCTACTCAGTATCATCCCGGAGACTAGAATTTATACCCGATATGGAGACAGGCTCGCCTCCTGTAACATCTGGGACGGAACTAAGCTCGGTGAAATGTGGACGGTGTAGTTCGCTAATTCACTTCTGCCTAACCCTTCGGGGATAACAGGCGTGAACTTTTTTGTTATGTTATGTTTAGTAAAAAGCGTATTTAACGCTAGTTTTTTTTTGTTTTTGTAATAAGACCGTCGTGTTTATTTGTTGTATGAGTTTTACCTAATTATTTTAACAGTGTCGTGAAAATGAACAATCAAAAAATCATTCTAAAAGAATCGAAATACCTTCTGAATTATTTAATTGCAAAAAATGTAAAATGTTTGGATTCATAATCCAAATTTTATTGTTCAGTTTGTTATTATTTATTTCAAACTACAAGAATACGGCGGCACCGCTCAAACGATAACAAATAGTTCGCTTCTGCTGAGATTACGTAGTCAGGATTCGGGCACGGGCTATCAGGTACATAAAAAATATACCACTTGAAAGTGAAACATTAAGAGTAACTGACTATTTTTCAAGCTAAGAATGTTAGTAATTTTTAATAGAAGGATTCAAAGAAATGGAGTGAATATTGTGAAAACTATTTCCGCTTAAAACGATCAGATTCTATTTTTGTGGTGTTTTTAAAAGATATCGCCTTTACACAAAGATAGTTAGTTATACCTTCATTCAGAATATTATTATCATGCTACTAAATGCACAAAAAAGTCAAGACGCAAAGTTTTATGTTCATAATTACTGTAACTTATGGCTTTAATCTGAATTAGCCTGAAATTAAAAAACATTTTCTAACTAATGACCCTCCACAAGCACGTTATGACAATCGCGTATTTCATTTAAAAACAAAAAGGAGTCATGTAATTCGGTTCAGCCGATCCGAAAATTAGCTAAAACAAACAGATATATCTGCACTTAGTAAAGATACCGCATGTACTCTCCCGTGTAATTAGTTGCCAAGTTTTATTTTGATATTACAGAAAAATACTTCAATTTATATTTAAATATATAAAAAATAAAACTCATAATTACTTTTGCTGTCAGTCCTTTACAGTATTTATCCTATTCGGTGTCACAGTTAAAACAATATTAATGATGTATATGGAAGCTTTTCAATTTATATTTTGATAGGAAAATCATTTATGTACGTTTAGATTTGTTAAAAAAAGTACACCGGCTATAATTTTATAATTAACGCAAGCGGAGCCGCGAGCCCAACTGGTTGTAATTTTAAAACTCTTAATAATTTATATTAGAGCCTATATCGTGAAAAAAAAAAACGGTGTATTCCGATCACCGCTGCACAAATAAGTGTCAAGTACTCTTATTAAAAAGTAAACTCTACACAAGACTCGATCATTTGGGTAGTTGTAATTTGCCACTTGTAACCAATGTTATTATGAATTTTAATATTGAAATATTATTAAGCATTGTAATGTTATTGAAAAGCTTTTCACTCATGAAACTTAAACGCACATTTACTTTAAGTCTACCAATGATTGTTTTGTTATCTTTATTAAAGAGATTTTGTTGCCGCCGTTTAGTTACACAGAACGTTACATTTAATATAGTGACATCTATCGACATCGGTCGTAAATAAAGGTATTAAGAGAAAGAATTGAAAGTTAATCGAAGTCTAAAACGTTTAAAATTTAATAAATAAAATTAATTTACATTGAGAACACGTCAATAAATTCAATGACTCATCTTTAAAAATAAGACACGGAGCTACGATGCTGATGGAAATAATGTTTAAAAATAACATTTATGATTTAAAAATAATTATGTAAATGTTATTACGGGTTTTAGAGTTAAGAGCTACTTAATGGACAGTTACAAAGAGATTACATGATCAATAGATTTTTTTTTGTTTTTACAATAACTGTTTTCGATAAAAGTTGCTAGTAACCCTTTTCCCGATCAATAGAGAAAGCCATCTGTGATAATAATATATCAGCGGAACTGAACGAGCCTCCCCCCCCTCTTCCTCCTCCATGCCCGCCCAACGTGCCCCTCATCTCATGCACAGATTCCTATATATTTTCCAATTGAAATGCAATCATCGAGAAATAAGAAATACAAAAAATACGAAAACGGAAACGACAATTTCTAGTTTTTTAGTTCACGCCACTTTCTGAGAGAAGGGACGACAGCGTGTCGCGACACACCACTCTGTTGGAATTAGTAGTTAATGTTTTTTAAAGACTTCTAATATCAATAACGGTTTTGTTACTTTCGTACAAATTGGTACAATTTGGTACTCAATGAATTACTTTGGTAAAAGAGCGCATGATCGGAACGACAAAAATGTCATCAACGTCCAATTAGTGCGGTTGTAATCATAACAACAATGATGAAAATGTTACGGGGACGTCAACGTCAAATGAAAATTCGGCAATTATGCAGATTGTAATTAAAGACTTGCAGTGTGAACAAAACGCCAGTAAACCAATTAAAACTATTATTGTGGTGAAGAAATACCGATCCGGTGCATTCATAGATTCATGTAGCGAAGTAAACGTTATTTCGGCGGAGCTGAGCGCTGTATTATTTGACGCAAAACTTTATGATGGTGCACTAAGATTAAAAAGATTTGGACGTTCACAAATGCAATCTTTAGGGAAAATTACTACGTCAGTTCATATAGACAGACAATGTTATGACGGGATTACATTCCATATAATACCTAGAAATTGTATGCTTTATGATATAATTATAGTATATGAATTTCTGAAAGATGTAACGATGAGTATGAAAGAAAGTTGGATAATTATATTTAAGGATGAAAGCGATTATGAAAATAATGTGAATTGTGTTACAGATGTCACGGAATCTATGCTAGAATACGTCAATGATACGTCAGTAAAGTTTAAGCGAATAACTGCAAAAAAGGTTATAATTCAGTCCAGGCGAAGGAGGCACCGCAGCAACTAAATATTATACCAAAAGACGATATTCTCACAGTACAGTAAAGCCGAATGCTATTACCTATAATGTTTTTATTAGACTTACTTAGCCTAAAGCATGGTATCAAAATAATAACCGACAGACAAACTATCTGCATGTTTTATATATATTAATCTAGGACCTTTTGATCGCGTACGCTAGCACTGTGGAATGTGTTACCCAGCACAGTCTTTCTTCAAGGCTTCGAAATGCAACTCTGCAAAACGGGACTTAAAGACGCTATTCAAAGTCTGCAAGGTATCGGTAATACTTTTGAAGTTGCAATTGTCCGTGCGCGACGATACCCATTTATCATCAGATGGTCCGCATGGCTGTTACTGTTCTTTGACATAAAAAAGATAGTCATATGTCGATTACAATTTATATTTTTCTGCATCGTAGATACTTGTACTCGGTGATTAGTAAATCAAATTGTTACATACCCGAACGCACTCGAACCACCATCCAACTATGCGTGCTGGGCCCGGTAATTCAAGTTATATGTTATAATGGATGGCGGAACGATGCGTCCGTGCAACAGAGTACCCGGCATGCGTTACCACAGCGCTAAATTAATTGTACTCACCCTTTACCGGTCGACACTGAAGCGCTGGAGACAGGTGGAAGTAGGGTGTGTAGGTTTTTGTGTAGGAGATGTGAGGAATGTGGAAGCGTGATACCACCTGACATCCAAAGGCGGCGGCTCGGCACTATCACTCTCGAACACTCAGTTATCAACGTTTATATCCAATGTTCAATACAACAACAAACAGTTATACAAAACACTATTATAATCTGTTTATACTTAAATTCATAATCAACCTACAAACAATCAAACATATGGACCGCGATGTTATACAACACACGTCGACACTCGCACGCACTCGCACGCACTCAACTCGACTGCAAGTCCAGTCGCAGTACGTCACAAACAAAACAACGTACCCTCAATTATTCAATCATAACAAAAAATAAATATTAAAATTATTATGTACCTGCCTATACGAAACACAAATGATTGCGGGAGCACACCTCCACTAGAACTAACTAACTGATAGTATTATAATCTTAATTAAATGTAAGCCCTTGTTCATATTAGATTCCTAAAACAGTAACGTAATAAGGTCCAGTGTTATGAGCACATGCACACACACACACACACACACACGCAAACACACAACTGGTAACGACCAACATTCAGTTGTTATGAGCACGTGTACGTCGTGTGCCTCAAATGAAATTTATCCACATCTAGCTAATTTGATTTTAAGTGATAGTATTATTCTGTACATATTTACTTAATTTAACAAAACCACTATTTAAATTACGGTACTTTAGGTTTTTTTGTATTATAATAACTTCTTTATATGAATTATATATCACTGTTTGTTACCTTAATAAATAAACAAATAAAATATGGTTTATATTTAAACAAACACTGGATCGAGTTGTATCCATTCTTTATTAAAATACCAACTGAATTTAGTTGTAGGTAAGCGCCGCACATAATTCGCGATATACCTACATTTTTACATCTATTAATTATCGCTATATATAAAGATGTTTGTCCGGTATATTTATTACACAACAAAATAAACCTACCCACACTCCGTAGTAAGTGTGCGGGCATTGCTCGGATACGGTGCCCTCTAACCTCGCTCTAATCACGCCTATAACAATCGCCTGAGGGTATCGCGGTATCGCGCCGCCTTACATTACCGCCTTACTGCTTACTCAACTTCAATATTATGATAAGTACCTGGATAATATTTATAAACAGTGACTCAGCGATATCGCATTAAAAATGAGTTCTCGACACGATATCCGCACTCATTGAAACTGTCGCAAACTATTTAGAATCAGTACCCATTAGTGTTGTTAGTGAGAGTTCGCGATACTTTCTCGTATGAGTGTTGTTTTATAACATGTGTTTTAGTTCTTGTGAAAGGTACACACCTTAGTTGAGTAAATAAAGGAACGGCAAACGTTTTACAAAAACTTTCTATTAAATGTATATTGTTATACATGTCCAATACGTCGAAGTACGAAGACGTAGTCTGTAGTAACTGTGGCTCCCTTATCTCTTATCACTCATACCTTTATAATGTAATCAAAACCTGCATTTGCTAGTTTTACTATAAAGCATTCCGAAATATGATTGTTGATACTATAACAATCTGTTAATATATAAGAATCAATATTTGTTTTTAGCATATCATTATTTTATACGTCACATAAGTTAATATGAATATAAAACATTTCACGTAAGTCAACTTAAGTATGAATATCAGGAACTAGCTCCAGACTCATATCACATATTCTTTACTGTGTAATATAATATCTAAATAATCATTGGAAAATAATATTTTGATAGTGTTGTCCATTACATCGTATTTTGTTCACGATTTTATGAGTTTTCATTTTTCCCGCGCAACTCTAATTATTTTCGAAAAATAAGAGTAACGTAATTTTACGCGGAGTGATCTCACTTATCTGCAAAAATAGTCCCGCCCAAATCGGTCCAGCCGTTCCGAAGATTAAGTGGGACAAAGACACAAACAGAGAAGTGTTTTTGTATAGGTACCGTAAATACATTCATATATATGTAATAATTGTAAATGTAGATTAAAAATACAAAGAACAATATGACCGCATAGACTCGTAGCGCGTCGACGCGTACGCTGTAGCAGCGTAGCTGATTGTAGCGGCCGTAGCGGGCACTAACAGGCGAGTACAGACACTCTGTATCGCCGCAACGCATAGACATGAAACGCTTGTTTTTAAACCGGATTTATTTTTAAGTTCGTGATTTTGTTCCGGGTTCGCTTCCGGTAGATTCTCCTTGCTTGTTTTGTTTTACTTTACAATATCTGCGTACAACATTCACTCTATACATTTAAATTAACGGTCATAGTTGTTACGTTAAATTTTCCAAAAAGGAATCCTAAATTGAATTTAAAAAAAACATTTTAACATGTACTCCTACTAGACGCTATACGCTGTAACGTTTTCCCGTAGGAATAAGGAATCCGTGATGTTAAATTTGGTACACAAAGGCTAACAAGTCGTCAGGCGGAGTGATTACAGAGGGCGCGTTCCCTCCACTCCGTTACTCTTGTAATTTACAATATTCATATTTTTAGCAATCATAAAAAAAAGAAATCACCCGCCGCTGCGGTGAGAGATTTGATGGTTTCCCTATTTATGTTCAGTGTTTCTTATTTATGTTCTATGTTAACCGAAGTCGAGGTTTTACGTGAAAATTTAATTCAAGAAACAAAGTTACTACTAAAATACATTTCCTGTCGGATTCATATCTGAGGTGTCGCGTTGCTCTCCGGTAAATTATCATCAATTTTATAACTGAAGTATTACACAACCTAAAGTACTAAAGATTATTTTATCTTCTAAGCCATTTATTGGACAACGGGAACAAAATGCCATCTTCTGCAGTCGCTCATTCCGTATATCTTTAACTAAACTATGAAAGTGCTACAAAACTATGTTGAACAAGTAAGCATGGCCAACAAGAACGGAATTTTGTATAGGAAAACCAAAACATAAATAGTCAACCTAGAAAATCACCTGACCAATCAAGCCTGAACCTGAAAATGTACTAATGCCCACATTTTTTGACGGGGGGAAATGCATTTACGCACTGCCCTTACCTATTGCATTAGTGAGACCGAAGTCCCCCAATGCAATGGGTAAGGGGGCACGGAGGGACGAACTCCGTGCCAGTGTGGGACTCGCCCGGAAATACCCACTAAAACCCCCCCGAGGCCGTCCGCCGCATCTGGGATGGGGGCGACACGGGGTGGCTTTCGCAAGCACCGCGTCGCATATTCAGGTAGGCCTTTTGTTTTTTTTTTTTTTTGACGCGGGGAAATGCATTTACGCACTACCCTTATCTATTGTATTTGAAGGATCAGAGTCCCCCAAATACAATAGATAAGGGGGCACGGAGTGACGAGCTCCGTGCCAGTGTGGGACTCATCCGGGCGAGAGTCGCCCGGAAATACCCACTACAACCCCCCGGGGCCGTCCGCTGCAATTGGGATGGGGGCGATACGGGGTTGCCAAGGCATGTCGCCGCGTCGCCCCCTGCAGCGAACCCACCGGGCCTCGTCGTGCAATGGTCCATATTCAGGTAGGCCTAACAAAAATATTTGTAAAAAACTAGCGCTTTTGCATTTTTCTTAAATTGAAATTAATGTTGGTCCTCAAAAAAAAATCATTTGCCGGTGAAAAATTTCCAAAATTGCAAAGATTTTTATGTAACAGCATAGTAGAAAACTACCGAGTGCTTGATGAAAATATGTTTAAAAAAACATGCGCTGTCGAATGTGTTTGCCTGTACATATGCTCGTTTAGATCAATTTTAAAGAAGAATGTTTTCATCTAAACATGATAAATTTTTTCTAGGCCGAGATAATTAAAACATGATGGGTGAATGAATAAATATGTTTAGGGTTTACTTTTTTTACACTGTTTAGTATAGGCAGGTAGTAGATAATTTTTAATATTTTTTTGTCATTTTTTTGCGACCGCGACTGAACTTGCAGTCGAGTTGAGTGCGTGCGAGTGCCGACGTGTGTTTGTATAACGTCGCGGTCCATATGTTTGATTGTTTGTTGGTTGATTGTGAATTTAAGTATAAACAGATTATAATAGTGTTGTATATAACTGTTTTTTTGTTGTATTGAACCTTGGTTAATAACTGAGTGTTTGAGAGTGATAGTGCCGAGCCGCCACCTTTGGATATCAGGTGGTATCACTCTTTAGTAGAGGCAATGGGCATCGAGAGTTTGTCCTGTCGCCCCACCGCCGTTGGATCCCGGATATTGGAGGTGGGGGGTCCGGGGGGAAGGAAGCAGGCGGATGCTCTCGCTGCCAAACTGTAGGCGGTGATGGCAGAGGTAGCGGTGATCTCCAGGCCAACCAGGCGGGCTGATGTCCGTCTTGTTGGTCTGGATGACTCAGTTACGAGGGAGAAGGTCTTAATTAGGGTTTCGCAAGAGGGGGAGTGTGGGGTGGGTGAGTTGAGGGCGGGGCAAATTCGGGAGACAGGGAGGGGAGCGAGGACTCTTTTCGTGTCGCTCCCAGTGGAAGCGGCCCGAAGGTTGGGAGAGAAATGGGGGATGAAGGTAGGGTGGAGTGTGACCCAGGTCCAGGCACTTGGGGTGAAGCCGATGCGGTGCTTTAAATGCATGGGCCTGGGGCACATCCGGGCGGTGTGTACGGCGGAGGTCGACAGGTCGGGGCAAAGTTTCAGGTGTGGTGCACATGGCCACAAGGTAGTGGAGTGCCGAGCTGAAAAGCCTAAATGCATGCGGTGTGCAGAGGAGGGGAGGCAGGACGAACACCAGATGGGGGAGCGTACTGCTTCCCTTCATCTCAAGCGCGGGCGCCCTTTAGGGGTAATAAATAGGTGGTGTGAGGCTGGAGGAGGGGAAGGAGTTGGAGGGTGGAGGGTTGGGTGTGTGGCGATGGTTGTCTCTCCTCACTACGTCAAGACGAGTCGTCGTTCTCACAAGATAAGTGGAGGAGAGAGACCTCGCTTGCTATCGCAGTGGCGGGTTCTTTTCATTCTTTCTTGCCTGTCACTGCCCTATTCTTCTTTTTTTTCTTTATTGGGGTCAGGGGTATAATCCCCTGCCCCTGGACTGTTGACCGTTGTGTCAGGCCTTTCCTTGGAGAGGCGGGCGAAGAGGTGGGGGGGCATTCTCCCCCCATCCCCATTGGGCCATTGCACGGACGAGGCCCGGTGGGTTCGCCGCAGGGGGCGGCGCGATGGCATGCCTAGCAATCCCGTATCGCCCCCATCCCAAATGCGACGGACGGCCTCGGGAGGTTTTAGTGGGTATTTCCAGGCGACTCTCGCCCGGGTGAGTCCCACACAGGCACAGAGACGTCCCTCCGTGCCCCCTTATCCATTGCATTGGTGGGCTTCGGTCTCACTAATGCAACGGGTAAGGGCAGTGCGTAAATGCATTTCACCCCGACAAAAAAAAAAAAGGTGGTATCACACTTACACAATCCTCACATCTCCTACACAAAACCTACACACCCTACTTCCACCTGTCTCCGGAGCTTCAGTGTTGTCCGGTACAGGGTGAGTAGAATTAATTTAGCGCTGTGGTAACGCATGCCGGGTGCTCTGCTACACGGACGCATCGTTCCGCCATCCGACTATAACATATAACTTGTATCACCGGGCCCAGCACGCATAGTTGGATGGTGGTTCGGGTGCGTTCGGTTATGTAACATACATGGTATTGACTTAGTGAACGCAATCTCACCTGATATTAAGTGACGATGTAGTCCAAGACGGTAAACGGACTAAGCCTAGAGGTACAGGTTCTCAAGTGATGCTGCCGGAACACACCTACTGATATTTGGCCACAGGTTTTCAAACTTGTGGTGGTGGTAGCTACCCAGGCAGATATCATTAGAAAATGCCCTATCAACATGCTATGGTTTCCTCACGATGTTTTCCTTCACCGAAAGTTCAAGCTTATTTTAAAGTTAAATAGGTGGATTCGAACCCGCGTCTATTAACGAATTTGCCAATACTAACCACTGCGCTATCATCGCTTCAAAAAGTGAACGGTTTAGTGAAATAAATTATTTATAAGCATCAAAGAAAGAGTGGTAGAGTTCATTTTAAAACTTTTATTTATAATTCTGTAAAATAACAGAGTAATTAAAAGCAAATAAAAGAGCAAAAGTTAAAACAATATATTAATTAAATATTCAATAAAAATTATTCGTTTTAATTTATCAACAACAAAAATGTAAAAATCATAGATTTTGAAGAAAATCGTTTAAACGTTCTTTTAGTTATAAAACCAAACCTACAGAAATTTCATAGTGACCAGTGTTATCAAGTATTCGTCAGGCGCATACTGTGTTCTGCTCTATTCTCCTGATACCAAATGAATATTTATGTCTAATCACGGTCCGCGTTAACTTCATTACGACACGTGTCTCCTATAATTTATTTATAGTTCATTCATTATATTTATAGATAATAATAGGTTAAATTAATTCTGAAGCGTGCCTCCTTTCTCCCCACACTCTTTTTAACGTTAAAGACCTTTTTGAGTTTTAGATTACACATTTGTACAAATATTTATATTTTGGTTTCAACATACACTTAATTCCAGCTACAAAATCTTCAAAATACAAAAAACAAAGAGCAGACACCTCCGAAGCGGTGTCACTGAGTGTCTTGTTATGTAAATACCTTCCGATTAGTATTAGTTACTTCGAGTGATTCGCGTTCGTCCGCGGGACTCGGCGGGTCACCTGCGATACGATCGCACTTATTATTACTACAGATTAACTAATATTGTCAGTACTTAGATTATACTCTGTACCTGGGGAATGGGGAATTTTTATGATATAGATAGCGGCCAAGCCGAGGTTCGAACCCTTGTGCTAGTTACATTTTGTGGCTGAGTGCCTTTAGCACTTGCCCTCAAAGTCCGGTGAAGCTGTAAAGGCCCTTCCAGTCAACAGCATTACCTATGTTAGAAAAAAAAAACATCGTGAATCAGTGTTGTACGGACCGTTGTCGCATGCATATCGGAGTTCTCAACTCTCGTTACAAATAGTAAAGAGAATTATAGTGTTCTGAAAATTAGGCTTCCCTGACAATTGATTACAGTTTAACATTATCAAAGTTGTGTGAAACGAATGATATGGTATTTCTAGCAAGATCGAGTTTACCTGCACTCTACTGAATATACGTTTAGATTTCTAAACGTACAAGGGAATTACAAAGTCGTATAGTACACGACGGTAGCACTTGCTAATGTACTGTGAAAGTTAAAAGTAGATATTTAAGGGAATAACGACAAAGAAATAAATATATAAATAAATAAATAAATATAAATATATAAATAAATAAATTATTATTATCGAGCACGAGCCCGTATACAATAATAATGTCTGGCCAGTTCAACAGATCACAGGGGTCGCTGGCTCTCAGTACAATCCTGTGGGTAGAGGGATTGGAGGGGGGAGGGGGGGGGGGGTATGGCACAGGAAACAATCTGTAATTACAGCTGCAATCAGAACCGCAATCTAGCTTGATGTCGCTTCGCATCGGACCGCTCCGTCTCCCCGGGGTTGCCATCTCCCGAGACATGCTCTTTTCTGAATTGTTCTACATTATATATTATCTATAATAATTTATTGCATACTGTAAAATACGTATTATTTAAAACTAAGAAACGATGAGTTTGCACACAGGTCACATATTACATTTTTAATTAGTCAATTATATTTTATATGTTACATTGATATGTATATTTCTTAATAAAATAAATAGGCAACATTCCCGTAAACATCCCTTGTCGGTACAGCAGATCAGAATACAATAAAAAAAAATTAACCTTTTACAGTACAAATTGGATCTATTAATTAATGGTTCGCTTTTAAATAAGCCTTAAGAAACTTGCTTTGTTAAATATTACATTACATTAGTAATTTGCATTTGCATAACTAACTACCATTAGAGAATATAATTTATGTATGAAACATGTAAATACTGTACATATTTCGCAACATTGGCAACACAGAATAGGCAATAGATCGGAATAGGTCGGTTACAGAGAGCAATCACATACAATACCGCAAGCAATATCGCGCGAACTGCCTCCCGTACAACATCCGTCCGCGTCACTCGCACACACACATACACACAGTGCAGTCGGTTACGTGCTCACTTCTTCGACTGTTCCTAATGTATTTCATATCTTATCAACGTTTTAGGGGCTGTTCAAGCACTACGTAAGAAAAAAAATCTCTTTTTTATCTTAGGATATTATTGACTAGCTCTTGCACGCCACCGTGTCCTGAGAGAACCTGTTACTGTGAGTCTCTAGAAACAGATAGAGATATACTATCGTTAAGTTTTTAAACAACCGCAATTCATTGGCGATGCTACAAGTTGATCGGCTGAGGCACACGCGCCCGATGTGTTTTGCAGAAGAGTGTGCGAAGGAAGGGAGGAGGACAAGCATCATATCCGGGGGTTACTGCCGTCCAGTTTTAGTGGCTATTCATGGCCCGTCACGACGGGTTAATGCTATATATCCCTCTGGCATTTCTAATACGGGAGACTTACTCCCAGATTAAGATAGGCATGCGTAAATCATTCAGGTTGACTTTTTTTTACTTATCCATATAACTAGGATTTTCGTAACAGATCATTTTAATAATTTTAAATAAAATGAAACAAGAATCACCATCTAATGAAAATAACATATCATATCATAATATAGCATAGGAAATCATGGCATCATTTTGAAATTTCGTGAATTAATCATTATACTTATATTATTTTATTCATATTGACAGGCTATGTACGTATCAGTTAGTGTTTATTGCCTTGACCACAATAGTTTACTTGTTACTTGTTGGCGGGCTTCTGTTTCTGCACTTAGACACATTGGCGGTCCGTTGTGCGTGCAGGATCAGCCAGCTGCTCGAGCCAGCCCAGCTCCTTCCAGAAGCGCAGAAGCCTCCTGGGGCGATCACAGGCTTCCTGGAGCGACCTCATTTGCTTGAGGATTTTTGCCCGTTGGTTGACTACTCCTGTGCATTCCAGGATCGCGTGGGTAGTAGTCTCTTCTTTTTCCAGACATCCCCTACACATGGGGCTATCTGTCAGACCTATTGTAAATAAATGTTTATTAAGTGAGCAATGTCCCGTCATCACACCCACCACTAGGCGAAGATCAGTGCGAGATAAGCTGGGCAGTCTCCGGGCCAAGCTCCGTGATATTTCCGGAACAGCTTGTTTAGACTGTCTACAGTCAGGAGTGTTAGCCCATCTCTCACTGTGAGTGCTGTGGGTGTATTGACGTAACCATGATCTAAAAGTTTTGTAAGCAAGAGGAAGATAAGGCACAGGGCCTGCCACTGTTGTTGTCGATCCTCTTCTTGCCAGTTCATCTGCTGCGTCGTTACCCATTGATTCGCTGTGACCCTTTATCCATTGTAGGATGACGCTGTTGACTGCCGCTATGCGTTGTAGTATCACAATAGTTTATTTAGACATCATTTATCTTATCGTGGCTCCATTCTAACATAATTTGAATTTTACTCTCGGTGTTTTACTTCTTAAGTTTAAGTTTTAAACTATGTGGCCCAAATGAAATACAATTTAAAGGCATTGTAAAAACGGCACCACTCATTGTCGAATGCGAGTAGTTCATACAAAATAACAACGCAAACAACGGACTAGATTTATTGTGTGTTTAATCAATCCCGTGATATTTACACAGTTCAATCGACTTTACCGTGTGACCTAAAGTATATAGGCGCGTGCGGGGGCGGAGGGGAACAGGAGTGGGAGCAGGGTGAGTCGAGGCTGGGTGTTCGTTGTTTCTCACTTACTGTTGTATTGTTCTATCAGAACAAACTTGTATTCACATTTATATTCGTATATTAAGTCCTTCATGAAAACTTCAATTTAAAAGAATTTTGCATAAGAAAAGGTCCGGCCTCTAGCACAAATGTTCCAAGCGTCTGTGTTTGAATCCCTCACAGAAAACTTATTTGACTGTATTTGTAGAAAGCTGGTTCGTTTTTTTAAAACAATAGAATATTATAATTTTATAGATTACTCTGTCGGCCCTCGCACGACACGCTTGTTTCTCGTCAAATAGAATTATTTACATGGTAATCCGAAGGAGCTAATCACGTGAGCGCGAGACGTGTCATGAGACTCTACTCGACGGAATAATCTCTGCGGCACGTCACTCGAGACACATCCGGGTGTTACACACACACACACACACGCATGCGCACATATATATATACACACATACGCACGCGCGCTGGTTGATGTACTATTTACTACTGTCTCACCTGCTATATCGTGAAGGAATTGGACAGCATGTTGCGCGAATTCAACGTTTACTTTTGGTTCTTAAGAAGACATGTGGTCAGAAAAAAAGGTATTTCAGAAATGTATTGCTTTCGCATGGCGCCACAAAGAAAGAATTATAAAACACGAAAGGGACAACTACAGCTCGGGCTGATTTTACTACGCAAAATAGACGAAAACTTCACTTCGTAGTATCCCGTTTTTCTCCTTTAAAACTGAACCGTTTTTAAAGTTTTTTCTGTTTCAGAATAATAAAGGCTTTGGCATTACCTGTTCGTTTTGCTCTTTTAATTGTATCCATCAAACGTCTGAAAATGACTGTAAAAATCGAGCATTTTGTTCGTTTTCAAAGGCTCCTACAAGTTTCTACAATAAACTAATTTATGGAAAGAATCAAAACGTACGATCGTAGATACGTACGTATGGCATGGCGGTGGTGGTTCTATATTATTATTTGGTATAAAAATATTTACTGTAATGCTGTTATCCAAGCAGAAAACACGTCTTAACGTTATTTATAAAATGGTATGTCTTGTAAAAATATCACATATAATGCTACCTATTTACTGTCTTCTCAGATTTTATTGACGGTTGTTTACACGAACTACCTACTGTATAAAACTAACTAACACTTTTACACAAATATAATTTCAAAGTAAAGGAACCGTCACATCTTCCAATTACCTCTTTGAAGGCGGGTGCAGTAGCTACATCAGTGGAGGATCTCAAGCGGCGCAAATATGCTACCCTTAGTGAGAGTTACATATTCGTTTGGGGTCGAAACTCTGGGACCGTGGGGCCCGAGTGCTCATAGCCTTTTTAAGGATCTCGCGGGTCGTCTAGTCGACACGTCTCGCGACCAGAGGGCTGGCCAATATTTGGCACAGCGAATTAGCATTGCCATCCAACGTGGCAATATGGCCAGCCTCCTGGGAACTTTCCCGTCTGGCGGCGAGCTGGACGGCATTCATTATTTATAGTATTTTATTTTATTTTTATTTTAAATTTTTTGTGTATAAATTTATGTACTTTTTGAATAAATGACTACCCAAGTAATGTAATTAATTACCTGAAACGAATGTAACTTATAGAATCGAGTTTATGAATAATACTCTTATATCTTTGACCATAAAATAATTCTAAGCACAGGTGTATTTTCATCTATTTCAATTTAAATATACGAATGAGTGGAGGAGGTTTTACTGTAACAGTGACGTCACGCACCATGTTACACGTCATAACACGTCACAACACGTCACAACAGGTTCGGTGGCGAGCACACAGTCAGTCTTGCTACTATGCACGCTAGCTCCTTACTCACTTGCATCGCTTTTATTCATCAATAATTAAGGCCACTAGGCAACTTATGGACACCAGAACAAATCTATGGATTATGAATAAATTCATAATTAGTTTTCGTTTCTTTTGTAATTTGAATAATATTATGTTGTTGATTAATATCCTAGTAATTCCTTTTGACTTGTTTTTACAGACCTTTATTATAATAAATAACCTATTATGTTTTCATTTCTAAGTAACTATCTCTAAATACTGTGCGTAAATACCTAAATAAAAATAAATAAAAAAAATCTCTAAATACCATAACAAAATAAATATATGATGCTAAAAACTTTTTTAATTATAAACAAAACCTAAGTCTAATAATAAGTCAGTGCCAGCTTACGGATAACAATGTGGTGGAAATGTACGTCGCTAATTATATTCAATTTTGATTAATTGTTCTTTAAAATCACCCGAGTCCTTTATTAAGCTTATACGTACTTGTGATAGCTAGCTGGCACCGACTTCAGAATTAACGAAGCAGATTAATAAAGAAATTATTTTTATTGTGTATTCTTTTGAAGTCGGTTTTGTTTTTATTTAGAAATTCTTTTCTACTTTTTAGTTTAACTATGTACTTTTAAACAAAGCTGTGAAGCCTACTTCTCATACCTTTGAAAACGAATATAAGAAACATGTGTTGTGTGTTTATAATATTCGAGCGGTTTTCTCAATTCCCCTGAGTTCCAATGGATCAGATCCCGAACTGGTGGAAATAGCACAATCTCGGAAGTGTACTATTTCGATTTAAAAAAAAATAGCAAATCGGTTTGCAAATAACGGTGAAATCGAGTAACAAACATACAGAAAAAAACATACAGACAAATTGATAACCTCTTTTTTGAAGTCGGTTAAAAACTGAATGGTAGCCCAGAGAGCTCTGTGTGTCCGTGTCTAGGAGCTTAGTGAATTACTACCGGAGTACGGCCATTCGGGTTGATCCGGTGCCGGACGTCGGTTGTTCCAAACCCATTTCTGTGTTAACGGACGTCGTATCTTTTTTTTTTTTTAACGCTTTACTTGCGCTTTTTCCTTTATTTCCCGAGCTCCGAAGTTTTATCTCTGTCGCGTAATAAACCCAAATATCTCCTTTTGTAAAATAAATTGAATAAGAATCCTTTAAATACAATGTTGATGTTCACCGGCGAGACGCAACCCTCGCGGTCTCTCAGAGACGCCCCTATATACGAGTATTTTCAAGTGAAACGAGTGACGCTGTGAGTTACATCGCTAGGTCCACTTGCTGATACTGTGGCGGACAGCTCGCGAGGCACGCAATGTAATATGAACGGGAAATGTGTTAAATAAACAATATTATGTCACTCATAACGGTAACACGATTCCAGATGCCTTATGCGAGTCACCGCTCCCTTTCAGCCCCCCCCCCCCCCCCCCCTCCTCCACCACCACATATCTCGACACACAGCGTTACCCCTCCGCTTCTTTGCGTATATGAGGCATACACAAAACGCAACATGGTGGTACATCGTTCCAGTTATTACTCGTAAAAGAAATTGTTTCACCTCCGAGATAAATAACTACAAAATCGGTTTTCACCAGCACACAATACTTACAATACCTTTTGTTTGCTAAAGTACCGCGATCGGTATGATTATTAATTGATTGTTTAAACTAAACACGACTTGATGATATTTGTTATAATGTTATAATATTAACACAACGATAAATAAAATTAAGTACATAATAAATAAAAATGGAAATACACGTATTTTGTACATTAACTTCCGAAGATAACTATAATACATAAACAGAGTTCAGATGTTCAATTAATATTTGAAACTCGAGCGAGTAGTTCCGTGCACGTGCACAACACAAGCGGCACGAGCCGTGCAGTTTTCGTCTCGCGTTTAAACTATCTGCAGTATCTCTCACTGTGCAGTAACGCAGTCGTCTGTAGCGCGGCCTGCGCCTAGCACATTCTCGAGTTGTTTCTAATGCATTGTGTGTGTGTGTGTGTATTACAGTGTTGTCGTGCGGCGAGGCGGGAGCGGGTGCAGGTGCTGGGCCGCGGCTCGGTAAGCGCTACGTTGGTCTCTACACGGGACCGTACTTCGACCCTTCAGCGCCCAACAACATCACGACGCAGTTAGGCACGCACGCCTACCTCCCTTGCAAGGTACTCCCTACCAATAAACTGGTCTCTCGCCAGTCACTACCATTCATTCATGATGTTTGGTAAGCCCCGTAGTGAACGGACATGTTCGCTACGATCACTCGCACATATACAATTGGGCAACCCGACTTCGCTGTCTTCTGTATTCGTTCATTTGCGTTGTGTCGGCTGTTGGAATTTTTTAACGGTCGAGGTGAGGCAATCGCGCGTTCCGCGTCGCGTATCCAATGTGGGTCTCTCGCGCCACGGCATTTTTGAGAGCGTTGGATATTCGGTGTTGTAAATTTTATTTATAACATCGAATATTTTCGTAAAACGCACTTTGTAGTGTGCACGCTAATCACGTAAATTTCCTCCTAAAGTAAATAACCGTTGTTAATTTTATTTTATTAAATCCACTTCCTCTTGACTGTGGTCGCCACTAGATACCTAACGATGACAACCGGGGTGGTGCGGGTAGTCACGGATGCCACGGAGGCTCCCTTCAGGGGTCTCCACGACTCTTGATTCAGATTCAGTTTTTTGTCGCACCGAAAATCCTATTTTACACCTTCTGATCCTCTCATTCTACCCTCCGGGTGGCGTGTGGGCGTAATATCGAATTAGTCGATTTACGTTCTCAGCCATAAAACTTGCTAGCGATCTCTCCCTAGGCGTCGTAGGCTCCCAATTACCTTGTATTGGGATGGCCGTTTCATCGGTTGTGGAGCGTCAGCTCCTTAGCAGGTTCGTGAAAACTCTTTGCGATAGGTCTCCCGAACTCGCTCGGGAGTTCGATAACTTTAAAAGAAAACTAAATATGTCTGCCGCGGCACCTCCAAGAGTTCGTAAGCCAGTTGCGAACATCAACACTCCGGAGCGTTCCCGCGCGCGCGCACCCCACCTGCGTCATACTCGTCAAGGTGAGACTCCTCCTTTTCAGACTGTCACTCTCGCTCGCTTACGCGCTCTTGCTCATGGCCTCCATACCCTCCGCGTTCAACGGAATGTATTCAAATTAGTACCAAGAATCGGTACTCTCCATTGTCATTCAAAATCAGACTGACAGGCATCCGAGCCTGATGCCGAGGTTCGGCGC
The DNA here is from genome assembly GCA_014132275.2 of Samia ricini. Lineage (NCBI taxonomy): Eukaryota > Metazoa > Arthropoda > Insecta > Lepidoptera > Saturniidae > Samia > Samia ricini. The sequence continues at coordinate 30,942,751 of AP028166.1, forward strand.
TCCCACCGCCCAGTTTTTCAGGTCAGACTCGAACGACATGGAGCAGGAGTACCCGCCGCTAGGTGGTGATGGCTGTATGATCACAAAGCGGAAGCCCAAGAGGAAGACGACGGCCTTTCCGCCGCCTTCACAAACCAGTCCCAAGATCTCAGCTGCTGACGATACATCCAAGCAGCCAACTCCGGTGCCCGGTGCAGAGATGGCATTATGGTCAAGGTGCAGTCCATCGACGGTTTCTGTGCCCTCACGAAATTCATGCATGAGGCAAAATACCGCTTCTTCACGCACGCGCTTGAAGAAAAAAAGTCCCTTAAGGCTGTCACGTGCAAAGTTCCAAAGGAACTCTCGTGTGACGTCATCAGTGCCTCTCTTAAGGAGCAGGATATCCCAGTGCTGGAACTACACAGGATGTACTCCCAGTGCGAGCGAAAACCATATAATATGGTTCTTGTTTTGCCCCCCGCCACCGAGGAGGGTAAGAAGGTTTTTAACCTGAAAACTCTCTGCGGTCTCTCTGGGATCTCCGTAGAGCCCCCCCTCAAAGAATCCTACTCGACGCATTGTTACTCTCTTGGCCCCAAGCCATGACGCAGCCACGCCAGGCTACCCTCCTTGGGCCCCTCAGGCCAACTCCACCGACTTAGACCGAGTTCGCTACCTCCTTCGCGTGCATGACGTACACGCTTTCAATGCTCTCCAGAAATGTCTAGTTGGATGTCATAACTCGGTTTCCCGCCATTGTCATGACTCTGCACGATCTGGCACGTGCTTCCACCCTTAATTAATGACTAAGATAAAGCCACGTGGTTTGTCCCTTACGTTCTTTAACTCGCGGAAACTCGCTCCGCAGCGTATCCTCGCCGCGAACTTTCTCCACGATCGTCAAATAGATATTTTTCTTGTCCAGGAAACCCTTCTAAAACCTAAGGATCGCAATCCCAGGATTGCGAATTATTCTGTAGTTCGGAATGATAGATTGGCCCCAAAAAGAGGCGGTGATACTCTAATAAATTACAAACGATCTCTGTATTGCACGCTGCTAGATCCTCCGAAACTCAAAAACTTAGAAGTTACTGTATGCTAATTTGGTATGACTGACCATCAGTCTATCGTACTAGTATCTGTATACCTCTCTTCTAATAAGCGTATTTTAGCATTTGATCTAGGGAAGGTTTTCTCTTTTGGAGACTCAGTCATTATCACAGGTGATCTCAACTGTGGGCACATGAATTGGAACACTTTGAGTAATACCAGAAATGGAATCATTCTTACTGAACTGATGTATGAGCTTGCCTTTTCATTTCAGTTCATTTAGGCCTTTATGCTGATGACTCGATCATCTATTTCTACGTTAGATTATGTTAGATAAAAACAGTTATAAAAGTTTTTTGCTAGTCTTACCGACTAAAAAGAAACGACATTAAGGACGTATCTTTGTTAGAAAAAATATAAATTCAAACACTATTAACATCGGTATTTACAAGCAACCACTGACATTTACCATTTACCTACATTAACAAAAATAATCTCGCAGGACCCTCGATGACAGACTGTATATAAATTATTTGGACTGACTTCATAAATGCACGGCAATTTCAAACTTAAGGAATAGTATATTTCTTAATAAGAACTATCCAATTTGTGTGCCAAACATTTAATATTCTACCACGAATACCGAAAACTAAATGGCTTGAATCGATAAATTTGGAGAAGCCAGTCAGTCAGCCTGATCACTCTAGCGATCCATATCTTGTTTTGGTTGTGGTCTCACTGCTCAGTAAACTATGAGATTAGCTGATTCTCTACTCGACGACGCTAGTTGAACCTCACAATTCTATTGAGTTTTCAGGGAAAGAGAAAGTAAATTGTTTGATAAATACTGGTATTTTCCAGCAGTAGTTCCTCAAGACTTGAGCCTTACACTTACTCTAGAACCTTGGAAATGCTACTATATTTATTAACATCACCACTTAATTTCAACCGACATTGTATAAGAAGCCTTTCAAAGATTGAAAGAACTTTATACAATATTCTCGAAATACTAACCCGTAAATATGTGCAATCGAGTATGTGACAGCTGGTCCGTGGTCAGTGGTGAATGAGAGCGTGTCGTGTGGGTTGCAGGTGCGGCAGCTGAGCAACAAGTCGGTCTCGTGGATCCGGCGACGCGATGCTCATATACTCACGGTCGACCGGTTCACGTTTATCGCTGACGAGAGGTTCCAGGCTTTTCTCGTCGAAGCGACCGACACCTGGACACTCCAGGTACACAATCATTCACATTAACATTGTAAATATCACTTTTGAAAATTTGTTCTACCTACATGGAGTGTACGTGGTAATGGTTTGGTGCGCGTTGCAGGTGAAGTACGTACAGGCTCGTGACGCTGGCGTGTACGAGTGCCAGGTCGGTACCGAGCCCAAGATGAGTCACTTCGTACAACTCAACGTCGTCGGTGAGTCCCCTTCACTCTGAACATTGTGTTCAATGAGTAGCCGCGGTGCGCGCTCTCACACAGTTCGAATGCGATTGTTCACAGTGCCCAAGATAGAGATAGTGGGTGAGTCGGAGGTGTACGTGAAGGCCGGCAGCACAGTCAGCCTCAAGTGCGTGATCACACAGGCGCTCGAGGAGCCCGCCTACATCTTCTGGTACCACAACGAGGAGCGGGTCCTCAACTACGACCGCTCTCTCGTCGAGATCCGCATGGACCGAGTCGCACCGGACTCCACGGTGATCACACTTCCCCATTAACCTCAGCCCATCTGCTGACTTTTTTATACTAGCACTTATCCACAACACCATAAGATTTTAAGTGACCCAATTTGTTACATAAATACTAGCTCAATCTCACAGCTTACATTTACTGAAATATATCAACGTTCCCGAATAGATTTTCACTTAAAGATTGTTAGTTGGACGAACATGGGGAACAAAATCACATCATCATATACTAATGTCATCTCAATACCATTCCCTTATAAATTCACAAAAATGACAATCATTCGTCACAATTATTATTTTCAAGAGTCTAAACTAGAATTATGGTGTTTTATTACGTAATTGCTCATGATCAGTGTTATGGCACACATAGCATTTAACAAATTTATTTGAGATCATGGTACAGTTGGAATCAATTTATCGTTTAAAGTAAGGGTCCAGCTCGTCCTAGCCTATGTCTGTCTGCATCCCTGATTTCAGGAAGTGCTTTATTGTCGGTTTTGTCAGTCTGGCGCAACTGCCTTGTAAAAAAGTAAAACTTGAAAATGTATGAAACGTGTAATGAAAATAATGGTGGTTATCGCTGTCTTACTTTTCCTATTCGACTCTATCGCACGCATTGACACAGCCGCCATACTTGTTTCTTTTGATTGTCGTGTTTGTTAATCTATTTTTGTTTATGCTTTAATGCGTGTGTTTCGGAGTGAAATTATATCAATTCGTATCATCATAGTTTATGTGGCGATGCATTTCAAAACCTGTGAAATATGTGGTATAAAATCGGGCCACTCAAACGGGCAAAGCGAATCTTTATGGCTGAATTTCCTTTGGATGAATAAAGATAAGCATAAAGTAATAATTACAATATTATTACAGAAAAGGAACTACCTGATTTTTAGTTTAAATTTTAAAATTAAGTGTATAAAGAAAATAATAGTGTTGTGACTTTTTATCGATATTATTGATTTATTCCGGGATGTTTTTAAGAAATAAGATAAGGGCAGAGAGATGATGATTATTGATACATTTTTTTCTATAAATTTAACACAACTTTATTTTTTCTTTTAAGTATAAATGCACTGCTAAAAAATTGAATGTTTTTAGGTGTAAACAATGAGTTAAAATTACAGGAAAACGGGGACTTGGTGTACATACCCATTGAAGAACTACACCAATGAAAACATATTTGTGTTAATCATTTTCTACAAAAAGATTTTTAGAGATGAAGGCGGAGTTGGGAGATTTGAGGGCGGATGTTGAGAACATAAGGGCTGAGTAAGGGAAGGTGGTTCAAAGGATAAAGATAAAGGAGGTCTAAGGGAGTAAGAAGGAAGTAGTTATGGGGCTGGAGAGTAAGGTTGAGGATGCCATCTGCTCTGCTTTGGCTAAGACGGAGTGGAGGTTGACGGAGGTGATCAAGGATGGGCTGGGGGCTGCGGAGAGGCGGTTGTCCGCAGTGGTGGAGGAGCGATTGGCTTTATTGCCGGTGGGGCCCCCTCCCCGACCAGCTCCTCAGCGGAGGAAGGTGGTTGGTTGAGGTGGAGAAGGAAGGGAGGAATGGATCAGGGGCAGCTGCTCCGCTGGGGATGGAGTGGGAGCCGTTGCCGGATGGGAGTGCAGCGTCAGCTGATGCGGAGGGGGGGGGGGGGGGGGTGAAGGATGGGGGTTCTTCTGGGTGGTCGGTGGTGGCTCGGCGGGGGAAGGGGGGAAGGGAAGGTTGATAATAATAAATATACAGTTTTGGACAAGATTCTTATCCTGTTATAGAAATTCCTGAGCCACAAACTTTCGACGAAGATTTCGGCTTCAGTGGTCTTAAAAGATATTGTTTGTGAACAGTGCATTGATTGTATTAAAGTTATAAATCCTAAGCCAAATTCTTATTATTACGAATATTGCGTTAAGGGACTGGTTGGCAAACAAGACTTCTTTTACGCACCCTACTATACGACTTTGCCAAACTGTAGAAATCGTAACGACGACTTTTAAATGAGAAGTAAAACCTATCACGTACATCAAAGATGTTAGTAAATTTTTATAACTATAATGCTATCCAACACGGACTTTAATTGGTGTGTCAAGACCATATAAATAAAATGATAAATTTGCTGTTGCGTCGTCTTAGCCACTTACTTATTCAAAATGAGTGCGGAATAGTTTAGATCGTTTGCATTCAGCGAAGAACTTTCTGCAGATTCAGGAAAAAAGCACAGCAGCTGAACACTACAAATTTTACGTTGTAGTCAAATCTAATTAGATTGTATTTCTTCTGACTACACCTTACATTTTGTCTTTTATCTTTACTTACGTAAACGTTAATTTGGGTCAATCATTATATTTTTTTTCTGAGGAATTTAAGGAAAATTAATAATTATCGTTGGTGTAAATAAGTACACTAAATCCAATTTTAAAAAATTGCATCCTCTATTTTGTCGGACTTATTTATCGATAAAAAATATCGGGACAAGTACATCCCTATTTGGTGATTATGTTGGCAGCTTAGTCTTTATATTACGTACTATATTATCTTTGTTTTGTTGGTATATGGTTCGAGTACATGTTTCAACTTTGTTCATCTTTTTGAGTCCCGTCTCTTGTTTATATACTCTTTGGTTTTGTTACAGGTGGGAAACTTGATAATCTACAGTTCGAGACGCGAGGACTCCGGCAACTACTCGTGTGCTCCCTCCAACCTCGACTCCGCGTCGGTCGTGCTGCACGTGCTCAGCGGTGAGCGCTACAAGCCGACTGTCTGCTGTCTCTCTCTCACCCGTGTGTATACGTGTGTTCAGTTTGAGTTGTGTTGCCAGGCGAGCAGCCCGCCGCCATGCAGCACGGCAACGCGGGCGCGCGCCTCGCCCCGCACCCCGGCGGGCTCATGCTCGTGGCCCCCGCACTCCTCGCCTCACACAGGCTGACGCTGAGCAGGCTCCTCGCGTTCGCTCTACTATTACTGTAAATATTAATATATCATCAATGCTTCACTTGTAACATACTAAAAGTAATCAATGATATTTTATTTATGCTAATAAATAAAATTGAATTGTCTGTTTGTAATATCATAATATCAACTTTTTACTAAATACATATGAACGTATGTGCGGTACCTAATACCTATACCGAAAACACTATTATTACAATTTTCGTCTATCTCTCTGTTTGTTTTAGCTAATCTCCGAAATGGTTGGACCGATTTGATGGGACATTTTTGGTAGATAGCTGAACTTATTTTTATTTTTCGAAAAAAATTCCCTAATTATTTATCCGCGTGATTCGCAAATACATTTTAAATTAAAAGGGAAGATATACAAGAGCATGACCCGGCCTGTCGTCTTGTATGGATCAGAATCTTGGCCCGTAAAGGTGATCGATAAACGGGACTGCATGCAGCCGAGATGAGAATGTTGAGATGGATGTCTGGGGTATCACGAATAGACAGGATTAGGAATAAATACATTAGAGGAAGTTTAAAAGTAAGGAGTAGGCGTCTGGCTAGATATGGGCATTTAATGCGCAGGGAGGAAGAAGATGCTGTAAGAAACGTATTATATATGAATGTGGACGGGTCTATACTAAGGAAAAGATCGATCGAATGTGTGAAAGCTGATATGCTTAGAAAAAGAGTGAATGTAGGTATGGAAGGAATGGAAAAGGAGTGTTGTTGCATTCTTCACTCTGTAATATAGTTTTTAAATAATCATTTGAAAATGATGTTTTGTTGGCGCTCTTCAATGAATTGTTTTGTGTTCACAATTTCATGAGTTTTTATTATTTTTGGTAAAATCACAAAGCAAAGAGATTTCTCTCAAATTGCTCACTTTGCTCAGCTTACTTGCTCGTAAAACAGTACATTGAATTCACAATTTCATATGTTTTAATTTTTGTACACAGAACTCTAATTATTTTCGGAAAATAAAACTAGTCTTAGTTGTGCCGAATAACTTCAGCTAATTGCCAAAAAAAAATCTGTTAAAATCTGTCCAAGTGTTTCATATATTACCAGGATCAAACAGACGAACGGACACACGTATTAAGGGACGGAGTAATGAACTTAATTTGAACTAAGACTACGCGTGTCAAAAGTCCTTTAGTTGTAAGTTGACTAAATGCTGATTTAGTGAAAAAGTCAAATAAGATATTAATGAATTACGCTGTTTGATCGAAGATATCACAACGGGCAAACGATATTTTTTATTTATTTAATTAAGTACGGAGATTAAAGAAAGTGAAAAAGCTTTAAGTGAAAAATATGATATATAAGTACTAATTCTACACAAATGAAGTCAATGCACCAGCTAGCTCTGTCTGCATATCTGTTAACTATTATAAATTTCTGAATAGAATTTTAAAAAAATTATGAGATAGATTACAATCAGAGGGTGTGTATAGGTTTCAAATTGTCACAATTCCACGCGAGCGAAGCCGCGGGCACAGCTAATATTTTGTATAGATCTAATTTCTCATTAAACATATTTCAGGTTGTACTGCCACGACGAGGACGAACACAAATAGCGGACGAGTTGGCTCTCCCCTGCCCCGCGCCCGGCCTGCCTGCCCCGCTTACTCCTCGCACCCAAGGGGCGGGAAGGGCGAGGCGCGCAGGGCGAGCGCCGCCGCTCGACACGCAATAGTTCACTAAGTACTGAGCAGTGATCGCACCGCAAAGCGACGCGACGTGACGCGACGTAACGTGACGCGACGTGACGTGACGCGTCTCCCGCGCGACCATCTACTATTAGATAGTGATTCGCATTGAGTGCATCGACTTGCCCCATAAAATTATATAGCGAGAAACAAATCTATGTACATACATACCGTGGCACGTTGCCGCACTTGTAAAGTTGTAAATACATTTAATATAATAATAATAAATAGTTACGATAATACTATACATATAAGCGACACGTGGCCCCCCCTGCTCCGCGTCTCCCTCCCTTCCGGCTCTGGAGAAAGCATCCGAGCGAGAGGGGGGGGGGCTAGAGTACGGGGGAACCGGGTCACTCGTGGTGATATCTGTACTTCTGTTTGGATTTGTCTGAGAGTACAAATCTAGAAACGAATGAATGGTGGAATTGTGTGTATTTGTAAAAAAAATTGTTTAAGTCAACTTGTTATTACTATTGTTTGTGATGTCAAAGTTTACGTCGAGTTCTTTTCCCTGTGATTTGTCTCACCGAGCGAGCGACGAGCCGCCCACCCGCCACCCGCGGCGTCCAGCCGCCACGCGCCACCCGCCACCCGCGGCGTCCAGCGTGTCGGGTGTCGGAACTCACCCACACGCACTGTCAGGGGATCCCGCTCACGCTCGCTCGGTGCGGCAGCGCGAAACTCGACCCCGACGAGTTCCGTTCACGCTGTTGCTGCCTCACGTGTAAATATATTACTTTAAGTGATAACAATAAACATGAGATCGTTGAAATACCTACTGTCTCTTCATTCAACTCCCGATTCCTAAAAATAAAAACTCAGCGACGGAGCAATTATAGCTTTTATTATATAAAATATTTTTTTTAGCCTTAACATACAAGTACAGGCACAGGAGCACAGTATTTAGATTTCAGAGAGCGGCTGCCGCTCACGCGACGGTTAAATTTAAACGTATTAAACGAAGTTCTTCCGAGTGCGAAGAGAGACACCGAGACAGTCACCCGGAGTCAAGACTGATGCAGGTACTCCCGCAGCAGATGACGCGTGCCGAGGTTAGGTTGCACCCGTCGCGTGGACAACCGCCGCTTCGAAATCGGCGACAAAGCGCTCCCTGTGGGTACGAACACGCTATCAGCTCATGACGTCACACCCCACCCGTCTCTACCGGCCGCACGCACCGTCAGCGAGAAACCACTCGAGGATAGCCGCCCGCTCATAAGTGAACCCGTCAGCCGCAGCGACTGGCTCGTATAGTAACCGATGCGTTAGCGGACACAGAAGCGAGTGCGGCGCGCGTCGCTCCTGCAACCATCATGAGTGAAAACCACATGAATAGTAGATCTGAGGGAGTCACAATGTATACATACACGCGGGCACTTACAGCGACGAGGGACGGCTGCGGGCGGCGTAACCACTCCAGCTCGCTCCGGAGCCTGTCGCAGATCTCAGCGTGGTGTTGCTGTTCCTCGTTCTCAGTTCCTGGCAAATCCACTTACCTGAGTTCCCTGATTGTTTTGTTATTACGAAATAATAACCTAATCAGTTTTTTTTTTGTATACGATATAGGCGCAAACCTTTAACCACATTCTCAACTGATGTTAAATGACGATGTGGTCCAGGATGGTAAGCACACTAAGCCTGGATCTCAAGTAATGCTTCCGTAACACACCTATCAGTATTTGACGACAGGTTTTTAAACTTGAGGGTGGTAGCTAGCCAGGCAGACATAATTATAAAACGCCCTACCACCATGCTAAGGTTACCTCGCGATGTTTTCCTTTCTCGAAAGTTCAGGATGATTTTAGAGTTGGATAGGTGGGATCGAACCCGCATCGATTGAAGCGGAATTCGGACGTACTACCCACTACGCCATCATCGTTAGAATATTTTATTTATCTCGTTATTACTTGAACTCTTACCGATCATAACCAGAAATAAGTTGGTAATGAGTGTATTTTACACCACGCTTTTACAGGGAGAAATTAGGATGTAGGGATAGGAACTACCTTACCGTATCCCAGTCGGTCCAACAACAGAGAGAGAGGGGCATCTAGCAACTGAGCACCCGATAGACACGACTTTCTCGTGCGGTCCGTTAGTTTCATTAACAGCGTCGAGCGCACCTCGCCGTCTGCGCATGAAAAAAATCATGAACTTGGTTTCATTAAATTCAGTTAATATTTTAAGTGTAAAGTTATTATTAAATTGAACTAAAATTTTTCGCACTGACCAAAGATGGGAGTAACGTATTCGCGCAGCCACCGCTCAATGCCTCTGAATCCCCACAGGCGCACCGCCGAGCACTCGTCTGCCTCGTCTACTTCATTTTCTTGGTCTCCGCCCGCGCCCTTAGTCTCCGGCAGTCGCCACACAGTCATCCCGCCCCCAACCGTACCGACCACTAACAAAGCATCCGCTTTAACGGCCGTCGGAGTAAGCAATGTGGCGGCCAGAGCGCCCGGAGCCGACGCCTCAGCAAGAGATCGCACAGTCGCTCCGGACGCCGCCACGCGCCACACGCGCGCCCATCCGTCCGCTCCGGCCGACGCGAGCAGTGAGACCGCACCCCAACGCACGCATGTCACACCGCCGCCGTGTGCCGAGAACTGCCGCATGAGACGTGCGCCGCCCTTGTCTGCTAACCACAGCTTTACCAGAGAATCGCAACCGGCCGTCGCGAGCACGTATTCGCCAACACCTGCGCCGAGTGCTTCTGGGTGAGGTGCAAAATCACAGCTTTGCACACCTGTAGGGAAAGCGCTACCATCAGCAGCTGAAAGTTTACCTCGTTTGAGAAGTTTATGTCAGGGCAACCACTAACCAAGGTCGTGTGCGACCGGTTCGTGGTGCAGCGTACGTCCCTCAGGGGGCGGAGTGTGCAGCCGCAGCTCACCGCTGGCGGCACCCGTGGCCAGCAGGAACCCGTCCGGTGACCATGCGCAGCAGGTCACCGCCTCCGAGTGTCCCGTGTACACACTGTAATTGTCATAGCAAGTGTCAGTACAACGCATGCGTACGGCAGTTAGAAGCCGGTCGACGGATACTGACTGTAAGGGTTCGGGGTCAGCGCTGGCTACGCTCCAGAGCAGTGCGAGTCCGTCATCTGTAGCGAGCAGCAGCAGTGTTGGCGGACGATGTGGGGAAACCCGTGCTCCCCGCGCTCCGCCTCCGCCCACCTCACCGCGACTCTCGACACTCGCCGCGCTGAGCGCCCGCAGTTGTACTCCACTCTGTGCGCAAACATGAGATGTGATTAACCGCGGCACCGATGAAGATAATTAGCCGACACCTGTGTCTGGTCGTCACCTGTACGTCCCATAGGAAGGCACAACCGTCGAGGCCTGCAGAGAGCAACACTCGACCGTCGCTTCCGAACTCGACCGCGAGCGCCGGGTACTGGTGCGCCTCGAGCTCGTGCTGGAGTACCGGCTGCTCTCGCATCTCATCCCACTGGTAGATCTTCACGAGTCCGTCACTGAACCATATTTATTACAAAGAATACGGTTTCGCAGCCGAGTTTTAAATGTACTATATGATACAAAGTTCTGTTCGACTAAATTCCATTTTTGTTTAAGTTAATAGTATCAACGTAGATAAACTATTAATAGTAGTCTTCGGTATCACCCTCGTATGCTCTACATAACTACAATGTGTCAGAGCCTATATATATAACTATATAAAATTAACTGTTTGTTTTCTGAATAAATAAAAAAATTGGATTTAACGACAAAAATGGATTAATTAGTTATTTGACGACTTTTAGATTAGAAATTTTTTACCTTTACAGCCAGTAACAATTTTTTTTTGTTACTCCAAACAGAATTATAAGAAGAGAAACCCAAATGCACTTGCAATATGTGCGTTAAATTTTAGGTGCAGAAAACATCAAACATGTTGTGACAGAGCTGTCCTTAGCATAATAAATAAAATTGATTAATTATCGCCATCTAGTGAAAGTTCATTTATTCATTATTGTTCACCATCTCATAATACTGGTTTGGGCGTAACTTGTCTTTAAAATATTATGTTAGTCGATCCGTACAGAGGTAGCGGCTCTGTCAAAGGGATGGAGTTTCGGGCTGTGTCCCTTCTCCACCTGTCCCGAAGTTTGTATAGCTTAGCTCCTCTTGGAGGGAGGTCTGGATCGAAGCAAGTTACATTTATCGCCTCAGGTGACTTTGTCTCCTTGGAACTTTCAACAACTCACTGAAGGTTAAGGTTGTTCTGTTCTATGTCTATTCATCAGATTGAATCAATAGATTCAAATCTTTTATGAATTTAGGGACTGGTTTCTGGTTTCCTTATATCCTTCATCTTATTCCTACTTCCTCATGCAATGCTGATGGTTGATGACTATTTAGTCTCACAATAAAAAATATGTGCTGAGGCGGGAATTATGGGAATGGTGGGGCCTCTAACCCTCCTTATAATATCCATTATAAACAATCAAATTTTTCTAATATTGTTGTTTTTAGTTATGGATTTATTATTTAGTTTTATTATTTAATTAAACTTCAATTTAGATTTAATCTATGTATTGTTTTCTGAGTACCAGATTAGACATACTTACTTCTACAACTTTCTTTCATACATAACGTAAAAGGGTTCTAACTGCAAGATAATCACATAAATGGCCAAATTTATTATTTAAATTTTATGTTCATAATAAATAACTTCTTATATTTATATTGATTAAGCATTCGATTCTCTATATTTATTCTATATGGGTAAGGGGTGATTTGTTACAATTTGCAATGTAACATTGTCTAGCCTCACCTGGAGGCAGTCGCTATCAGGTCTCCGTACGCAGCAATGGAGTTACAGGCACCGCTGTGCGCCTGTTCCACAGAGTACGCGAGCCGCAAGACTCCCGGCTCCGCCTCCACTTGCGAATCGCCCTCATCGCCAACTGTGTCGTCCACTGGTCCGATACCCTGCCGAACCCGAACACTATCTATATCTACCGGCCTCTACCGACGACCACGGTAACTCAATATAGCATGCGTCACCTCGAGGTCACCGATGCCAAAATGTGCGACAACCTCACACACCGGCTGCAGTTCTTCTTCCAATGAGAACGCGCCCAGCGACCACGTGCGTACTGTTCTGTCGTTAGATCCTACATTGAGACATTCAGTCATTTATTCGCTAAAACGATTCTTGCTGCACCCGAGTTTACATCCCATAACTCACCCGTAACCATAAAGCGTAAGTCCGGCGCCAGGGCCACGCATGTCAGATAGCGCGTGTGAGCGTGTAGTACAAATAAGCAGCCGCCACCCGCCAGCCACAGTCGCGCCGTACGGTCCAGCGATGCCGATGCGATCACTTCGCCCCCGAGGCTCCCCGCTGCCCAGCGCACAGCTGTCACGGCAGCCGTATGCCCCTCCAGGGGTGCGCCCCACGCCTGCAACGAGCGCTGACAAGTCTCGCCTTCTCCGACGGCGCACCACAACTGTACGCGGCCGTCCTGACCACCCGTGGCCGCCACGCCAGCCTCACTCGCGTCTGCGCACACCACACCCTGGTCGTGAGCCCCGTCAACCCACAGGAGCGGTGCCGGACCCGCATCACCATCCGCGCCGCACGCGCACACCTCTGAATATGAAACTGTAACGTCAAACAATGCGTTCCCCGACCCGCCTCGCCTTGACACCATTTTATACTAACCCGCTAGATCAAACACTTTGAGCACGCCGTCCGTGCATGCAGTGAGTAGCAGCGCCTCCCGGGCGGGGGTCGCCACCGCCCGCAGCGAGTCCTCGTGCGGACGTAAACGAGCCAGTAGCTTGCCGGCGGAGGCGCTCCATACGCACAGTGCACCGTCGTCGTGCCCGACCAGTAGTCGAGCGCAACCGCCCGCCCAACACAATGCTCGCACGGCAGTGGCTGTTGGCGCCAGGAGCTGTCGGCGGGGAGCCAGCTCGCGGCCCCAAAGCCGCGCGGCACCGTCCACTCCACCTGAAGCCAGCAGTAGTCCGGCAGCCGCCCAGCGCACGACCGTCACCCCATGCCGATGTGCGGCCGCCGCCACACTGCATTCGCTCCATCCCGCACCCCCCGCTGTGGTACTCGTCCAGCGCCACAGTCGCAGTGCTCGGTCTGAGCCTCCCGTCACAAGGCAGGCGGAGAGGCTGCGTCCAAGCAGGTGACTTCCCCACGATGCGGCCGTACCAGTTGAAGCAGTCGCGGCTCGACAAGTCCCTCCATCGCGTGCCGTGTCCACTACACCGCTGCAGTAGCGAGCGAATTGGACGCGACTGGGTCCCGTGTCCTCGACGCGCTCGGTACGTTTCGCTGATCGATCGGTTGCGGCGCCGTGTCCTCGCCGGATATCGATCCTGTAACTGACACTCATTAACTCGACTGTTTCAGTGTAATGTCCGAACAAAGTACTGTAGCGAGGTCAGTCGAGTGACGTCACCGGGTGACCACCACCGCATTGATTCCCACTACGGACAACGCGTACAACATGACACTATCTAGCGTTTTGTATGTTATTCTGGTACATTATATACGAATATGCAAGTTTGTAAAAAGTAATCTCAATAATAAAAAAAGAAAACATTCACAAAAACAAAAATTATCGTATTCTTTCTTTACATCCTTATCCTTACATCATATAACGACTGTCTGTCTATATAACGACTTACAACTACTAACAAGTACCACCGAATTAGTATGAATAAGATATTCAGCGAATTAAATTTAAAAAAGAACCAGAGTCAGATACTGTGCTCTGACAATATTTTTACTAAATCTTATAAAACACGCAACATGTGTTGGGTAGGCACCGTCAGGGTGAACCGTCGACCTGGTGAAGGTTGCAGGAATCCGCTGGATGGTGGTGCCAGAAGACAGGACCTTGTAGAGATATTTGAGAGAGACGCATGACGCTTCTCACCGTCACGTTATCTATATACGTAGACTTTAACAGGTATAATGAGACACAATATAGGTACCCACGTAGGTACGTAATTATACGTACTGCGCACTGTAGGGATGCTGGTACAATACTAACTTTATTATACCAGATCATTGATTTATATTCTCCCTTACATCTCTCCCTTATAGATAAAATAAAACAAAAGGTAAATTTCATTTTATGTAGTAGTACAACATGAATATTTTTATGCTTTGAAAAAAAAAAAACGCATTTAATATATTTTATGTTAAAGAGACTTCGGTATATTCAATAATAATTATTGAGAATGTATATTACACATGACAACTCTTGTTTTTAGATTACTTATAAAACATTCAAATATAAGAATGTACTATTGTATAACAGCCAGCCGTAAATTGCAATATAAACAAAGGTTTTAACACGCCCCCTCAATTTACAGGTGCTTCAAACCCTAAGCCATTACAAAAATCATTATGTTTGACAATAGGCAACCTTCAGCAAGCATCATACTTGTCGACACATACTTTAAGTTGACCGCTTTGTTGTTAATTAGTTCTCTGATGAAATGAAATTTAATATCTATATGTTTACTACGATTGTGGCAAACGGTATCACCTGCGAGATATATCGCCCTCTGATTGTCAGCATAGACAGTAGATTTAGACATTGTAAGTTTGCCTAACTCTTTTAATAAACTACGTATTTATAAAGCTTCTTTCATAGCTTCAGACGTACTGACATATTCGGCTTCTGTAGAGGATTTAGTGACAGTTCTTTACGATACGATTGTCGATCTACCAAACAAATGCCCCAATCAGCATCAAAGTAACCTATCAATGGTTTACCATTCTTTTCAAAAAACAAGACGATAACCAATATCGTAATACTCTTTTAGTAGAAATCCAATGCGCATGTGAAGGATTCGACGTAAACTGTGCTAATTTTGATACAGTATACGGTATTACTTATATCAGGTCTCGTTCCAACACTCAGATACATTAACGTGCCACTCAGTTCTCGATACGGCAACTGCAACTGTTCATGTTCGTTACGTTCTTTAAACTTTAAGCCGACTTCTAACGGGGTTTGAACAGTTTTACAGTCTTCCATACTAAATTTTTTCAAAGTATCTTGTATACAGGGTGGTAGGGGAGCGCTCCTAAAAAAGGAGACAGGCGATAGTACTGCTGACACCTTTCGTGATGGGTCAGGAAAAAACTCAATCCCGATGTTTTTTTTTTCCAAAACACAACGTTATATTATGATTATTCGCGCTTCGTCATGTTAGTTCAGCTAAATTAAACGATAATTTCATAAAAATAATAATTGCTTCACTAAAAAAAAACCAGTAATGTAATACAAAATCAAAAACAGCTGACGCTCAGGTCAACGGCCGCGTGACTCGCACCGCCCCGCCCCCGCGTCCCGCTCGCGCGCCATAGTGCTAGCAATCGCACCAATACTATTTACAAAACTTGCCTAAGTATCTGACTTATCTACTTAACCTACTATTTTCCACTTTGCTAGTCTATACCTAGCCACTTTCATTCGAATTTACTGATTGAGTAGACCAAGTACAGGGTTCGATTCCCTGCTATTTAATTTTTTTTACATAAATTACATTTTAACAAAGATAGGCTTTTTAATCCATCATCTAGGTATGTTTATTTACATTTCTGATGTATTTAGTTATGTACCTATTCAAATCAGTTCAGTATTCAGTTATTTTAAAACATTATGTAGGTAGATATGATGTTAGGTATTTATTTGACATCCTCCGTGGCGTTATGTAATAAGGTTCAAATTGTAACCACATGCATCTCGAGGTAAATATGGGCTCAAATTTGAGAAAGCCAAGTCCCGTGTTCGATTCTCTGCAAAACTACGCAAGGACGAAGTAAGAATGTTAATTCTAAATGATCTTGTAACGTAAAATGAGCACTTAATAAGTTTAAGTCATTGTCACTACTTAAACTAACAAACTGATGATTGAGATCCGTTCATACCGCATCTACCTATAACCTATTCACTGGGATATACCTACTCTACCGTAAATAAGTGGAGCCATAACAGAATACAAAATTTTAACTCTGTAACATTTGTAAAAGAAGTTGACATCCTTTCAATTTTCAAAAGGCTTTGTTTAGGCTAAAAAAATTGTTTGCATAACGGTAACCACCCTATCCTCGTCCTGTCCTTTCCCAGCCCCTTTTTTTTCTTAACGCACTTGCTATCGTGTCGTGCGCGAGACCGACCGAAAAAGGAACGTGCGCGTAATCATACAATAAGAAACTCAATTAGTTTAATAAAGGTGAAAATAAGTGAAGTTGGTACATCCGAGGGAGAAGAGGAGGCCTCCTACACGCAGCGTATTCAGCATTACGGTGAGTCCTGTTTTTCCTTCCGTTCATTGTCGTTGTGCAGCCATAATTAAATTTGGGGAAAAAAATAATAATTAGAATACTAAAGAGAATTAAATCTAAAATAGGGTCAGCGCGATAACAGGCTTATAAATTTTCTTGAAACAGCTAAGGACACACTCGATGAAGTCATCTTTCAAACAAAAAAAACGAAATCAAAATCAATTCAAACGTTTGCGAACTATAAGGCCACGACTGTAACACCGCAAAATTATATCCCTTTGGTTCGTCAGAGGTTAAAAGCACATATCTAAAAACTTAATTTGCTAATTATCTAGCTCGGTACAAAACACTGCATTAAATATTACTGTACTACAATTAACCCGTTAATACGTGTACGGACCAGCTTGCAGACATGGTATGGCGGGCGGCCGAAGTCGTCAGTCGCCAAATTAGGGATAGGAAACAAATTTTTCCTAAAAAATCGATTTTTTTTTAAATTTATTTACAAAACATCGAGGTCCAACAGATCAATCTTTTTTCGACTTGATTTATTTTACTTGTTATTCTTAAATAGTATTCTTCCAGTGGTCGAAATTAGACTAATCATCATTCATTGCAAAAAGTGTTTCCTTTTTTTTTGCACAAAAGGTCGTCAAAGCAACTAAACAAAAAAAAAATAAGAACGCTTAAACTATTAAGGAAAAAAATGACACTGAACAGTGTCATCTTTGCCTATTTACAGATAATCATCATATCATAGAAAACAAAAAGGATACTCTAATAATCGATACTTTACTAGTTTTTTAAAGATCGACCTTTTGATCCTCGGTGTTTTGTGAATCAATTTATCAAGTTATATTCAAAAATCGATCTTCTTCGGAAAAGACCCCATCTCTAATTAGGCGACTGATGACCTCGGCCGCCCGCCATACCATGTCCGCGGTCTGGTCCGTACATGTGTTAACAGTATTACGCTACTGGCACTTAGGAGTATTGATGAATCGCTCTTAAAGACCAATAAATCGATTTTTATAATCGATATCTAGCAATTTTTTTTTAATTACATTTATAATTGAATCTAGGCATCAGGATTAGATTAGAACCATAAAATTATTTACAATTCAGAATGACCTCCAAATGTAAGAAAGTTTTTCACTTATCTAATTAAAAAATTAAGAATTGGCTTTGTGGCTCTTTGTTTGATTAAAATGTCTTTTTTTTTATAACTAATAAGATGGAAGAGAAATATATCTTGCCCGATGATAAGTAAACATAGTGTTAATTGGACGCTCACTACATCTGGGTATTTCAAGTGTATTGCCAATCTAAAAATTTCTTCATGTTATACCTTTAAATTTGATATTATTGTAAAAACAGCACTAAATATTATAAAATTATAAAAAATTGGTCCTTTTTCCATTACAACAAAAAAATTTCGGCAAGATTTTAACTCAAATTTTCATAAAATGATGATTGTGATCTAGTTTTTAACCAATAGAAGAATACTAGTTATGAATAAAAAAGCAAGTCGAAAAATGAGCAATTACCTAGAGATCTATCTTTAGAACCTCAATTTTCAATTAAATAATCAATTTTTTTTTTTTAAATCGCCTCCCTACTTTTACTTTTGCTCAAGTGTGAGCGGCGGCGGCGCGTGTGTATGGTAAACGGACCCGAAACTTTTGGCGGTACTTTTGATATCCCGCCATTGCGCGCTGACGCAATTTACCTACTCAGATATGTTAAGAAATAGAGGCGGCAATCACAATAATTAAAATAAAGTAAAAGAATTTTAAAATGTAATATGGATAGATTAATTAACTGTCTATCGTGATTGGAATTAATGTGAACTTAGAAATAATAATTTCTTGTACAAAATCGAAGATAACGATGATATTATTTTTATAATCGTGTACGTGAGTACCAAATTAGATACATTTATTAATTTCAATATCATTTTTGTAGTAACGAACTTCTTGTTACGTCAGGGTACTATTGATTGTCTAACTGTATTCTATAATGATAATTATAACTTCTAAATACCATTAGATGACTAGTCAGTAGGGATAACTAAACCATAAAATAATAGTTGCGAATGTCTTAACGGTTTATTGATCTGTGGAAATGATCAAAACGTCCAGCGCGAGGACGCGCGCGCTTTGGCTGGATTGATTTTTAGTTTTGAGACAGTTCTGTTTTGACCTTAATCGGCGCGTGAGCGATACGATATTCGATCAATCGTTTTTTTTTATTATTCTTGTTGTTATCATTTTTGAGTTTGTGTTGTTTTTATTACGGTTTTTTTTTTAATAATGCCAAACGCGTACGTTTATAACGGTCCGAGGAGCGCATATAAGATGTCGTTCGCCGCCGGAATCCGAACATAGGTACACGAAGTATCTCTAAATTGTTATGGCGTCGAGATGGAACAAGTGTGTCACATTGGACAGTTCACAAAGTGTTAAAGCGTAACGAAATGCGCCCACATAAAGTGTATAAAGTGCAAGCTTCAGTAACCGGCGATTATGACCGCCGGCGAGTTTTCTGTCGTTGGTTATTAGACCAGCAACAACGCGATCCTGGTTTTATCGAACATGTTATCTGGACGGATGAGGCAACATTTACCAGAAACGGTCTGTGGAACCGAAGAAATACACACGTGTATTCTGAGAGGAACCCGCACGCTGTTCGACAAACCAAGCACCAAACCCGATGGGCAGGCTTATTTAAGAATCGCGTACTAGGAGCAGTGTTTTTTCTGCCACAAAGACTTAACCGACAGCGATACTTAAACTTTATAGATGAAAAGTTGGTAGACATTTTAGACGACCTATCTTTGGCTGAATATCGTGGCCACGTTGTGAGATTCGTACGTGAGCGCCTTACCGAGCTATTCGGTGATCGCTGGATCGGCAGATTAGAGCCATACGCTTGATCACCTCGGTCACCTGATCTGACCCCTTTAGATTTTTGTGTTTTTGTGTGTATGTGAAAGAGATTTTAATCGGGAGTGTGACAATGTGAACGAAATGCGCCAAAGCATCAACGCAATCAAAGCATGTTTTCGACAAACTTCGTGCGGACTGTGTCGAAGACCCAACAATGATGCCCCGCCTTCGTGAGCAAAACACAACGCCGAGCCCAAATCTGCCTTCAAATGAATGGAGCACATTTTGAACTGCATCTCATAAGGCCACGGAGGGGATTTAGATCAGTACGGTATTTCATTTTTTTTTTTTTGGATGTTTTCATACCTTTTTTTTTTTAGTACTAAGCTAAAGTAAAAATATTTCTCATATATTCAAGCACTTACCCGTAAAACTTTTCATTGAATACGATTTTATTAATTTTTTTAGGAGTTTTAATGACTCAGATCGGGCACCGCAGCGGCGGGGGCTTGGACTCTGCCGCATTGCCAAACCAAGTGGGAAAGGGGTGTGGGTTTTGTGGGTCTGGGAGCTGGCCTGATCAGGTCGGGTGGTGTCATCATCTTCCGCGGGGATGGGATATAGATAGAGATAAGCATATATTGGTGGAGATTTAGATTACATCTAGAAGAAGAATATAGGCTGTCTATTAGAATATAACCGTTTAAATTCCACGCGAGCAAAGTCGCGGGCACAGTAATAGTTAAATAATAAATTACCAATTCATTTATTTATATTATTACTATATATATTTTTTTTTTTTTTTAACGTAATCATTAACAATGAAATAATCTGCGGTACAGTACACATATAATTCAGTGTTATCGACTGCTGTGTTTGTTACAGTATATAAAACTGAGAATAAATAAACTCAATAAATGTCTATACATTTTTAGATAAGCGTTTTAAAACGTTATTAATATAAGGTGTAGTTATAATAATATATTTTCTGTTGTAGTGTTATTTTTATTCCAGCTTTTTTTTTTTTTTTTTTTTAATAATTGGGGGGCAAACGCGCAAGTGGTTCATTTGATGTTAAGTGATCACCGCCGTCCAACACCAAAGAAATCGCATGTGCGTTGCCGGTTTTATATATGTAAGATATTAAAAAAAAAAAAAAAAAAAATTATGTGAATTCAAATTGCTTCTCGAGCTACAAGCCGACTAACGGACAACAAAGACTTTGTTATATGTAAGTACATATAATATTTGGGAGGATGGATGGATGGATGGATGGATGGATGGATGGATGGATGGATGGATGGAGGGATGGATGGATGGATGGATGGATGGATGGATGGATGGATGGATGGATGGATGGATGGATGGATGGATGGATGGATGGATGGATGGATGGATGGATGGATGGATGGATGGATGGATGGGATGGATGGATGGATGGATGGATGGATGGATGGATGGATGGATGGAATGGATGGATGGATGGATGGATGGATGGATGGATGGATGGATGGATGGATGGATGGATGGATGGATGGATGGATGGATGGATGGATGGATGGATGGATGGATTGGATGGATGGATGGATGGATGGATGGATGGATGGGATGGATGGATGGATGGATGGATGGATGGATGGATGGATGGATGGATGGATGGATGGATGGATGGATGGATGGATGGATGGATGGATGGATGGATGGATGGATGGATGGATGGATGGATGGATGGATGGATGGATGGATGGATGGATGGAATGGATGGATGGATGGATGAGATGGATGGATGGATGGATGGATGGATGGATGGATGGATGGATGGATGGATGGATGGATGGATGGATTGGATGGAGGATGGATGGATGGATGGATGGATGGATGGATGGATGGATGGATGGATGGATGGATGGATGGATGGATGGATGGATGGGATGGATGGATGGATGGAGGGATGGATGGATGGATGGATGGATGGATGGATGGATGGATGGATGGTGGATGGATGGATGGATGGATGG